>OY728132.1:1324382377-1325600450 GCA_963277665.1 Viscum album
TTTATTATATTAAGCAGTATGATATATGAAGTATAAGTCCATTTTAGGAACCATATATGATTAATCTCACTAAAGAATGACTTATGTATATTTAATAAATTTTGCTAACCTTTTGTTTGAGACAGATGGAAGGACCTGTCATACTAACACTTCACGAATAAAAAATTCAACTTCATTTATTTAAGAGATGAAGTGGAAATTGTTCAAGGCACGAACAACAGTGAGATTGTACCAAAATAAAGTAAGTATTTATTCTAATTCAAATTCTTCAACTTTAGGGGAACGATCTTGAAAACCAAAAATGTTGTCCTAGTGCTCTTATATCTGATTAATCAGATGGTACCTTAGATCGTCATAAATTTATGGATTTGTGATTGCTAGATTTTCCATAGCCATGTTCTCTACCACTCTCTATCAGAACACGATGGTTAGATTTCTCTTCCATATCCATATTTTCATCTTTGTGGAAACCCAGTGATTAGTTTATTTTGGTAACCATTAAGTTTCATACTTTTGTTTTTAAAGATTGGTTTTGGTATTCCTTTTTACGATGTGGGTTTCGATTAAAGAAACTTTCGAATAGTAAACCATTTATAACCCTAACGAATTTCGAGGGCGAAATTCATTTTAAGGGGGGTAGAATGTAACACCCCGAGATTTTATGAAAAATATTCTTTTTAATTTCATTAATGTCTTGTGTTATACGCTACACCAAAAGGAGATTTCACAACACACCTCTCCAACCTTGCTTGAATTACACGCAATCGTGAGCTTCCATGATAGCGTGTGTTGTACGCAACACCAAGTTTCGCTAAACAACGATATGCTATTAAGATATTATTAAAACTAGCCATTATGAATAGTAATAACCACTTTTTGAAATTTTGTAAATTTTATTTTTCAAAATGGAGTTCATTTATGGATTCGGAATATCGAAATTAGCTTAGGGTGAAATTTTGGGGATTTTCGGATAACTTTCATATTTTGATGAATAGTAAAAATTACTAAATTTTAATTAAAAACAACTTTTTCAATCGAAATAATTAATAGTGATAAATTATTAATTTGAGTGGTTTAAAAGTATATTTAGAATATATTTTTACAATTTAATACAATGTTGGTCATTGGATGTAATTTCACATTTAAACCAGTTATAAACAAGTGTCAATATTTTGATAGTTATTATCTCTTAAAAACACGCCTTTTGTTTTGACGACGGGAATTAATTTTTAAATTAATTAATGCAACTGATACGTTTTTAATTTGGTAAAATAGAAATCATTTTTGAGTTCATAATATCAAATATAGCTTAGGCCTAATTGTTGGTATTTTTCTGAAAACTTTCAATTTTTGATTAACAGTGAAACCACTACGTGGTAGTTAAAAAAAGTGAATTTTTCATAAAACTTAATTTTACCACTTCTGTGAGTGGAATTTCAAAAATCCAAGATACACGGTTGTTTTCAGTAAGTAAAATTTGGTTCAATGAGATGAAAATAATTTTTGGTGAATAGTAACTTTTTACTTTTATTTACCACGGTTAAAAGTAAATAGGGTAATTAAGGGTAAAAATGATATTATTATTACCCTAACACATGTCCTAATTCTATTGGATAAATGTAATTCGACCAGAAACAACCTTAGAAATAAAATATGACCATTTAGGCCCACTTGGATTAGATTAGGACATTTATTATTATTTAATTCAATGAAGAGTTAAAAGAGTTAAAATCAATGTTTATTTAATAAAACATTTTTAATATCGGGTTATACATAAGATAAATTCGACTATAAATATTCATTAGAAATCTAAAACGATTTCCTACATAATGGTATTTTATTTGTAATTTTTAGACATTAAATAATTTAATTTATTTATGACACAACAATGATGCAGTAATTATCTTATTAATGAAATATTGACATAATTGATGTTATAAATACTCAAATAAATATAATTTGAGACTTTTTATGAATTCAACTAATTTTCTAGGTTAATATGACATGTTATTATGAATTTAATTAACTTTTTTCGAACTTATCATTCTGTTAGGATTTTCACAAAAATCAATTACTAAATAGTGTCAAAATTGACATAAAATAGTTTTTAAAAACAAATATTATATTATTAATTGTTATTTTATTCCTAAAAATCTAAGGTTCGGCCAAATGACTTAGATAAGGATATATATATTAATAATAAACAACTTGGGGTTCGTTTTTCTTGATATAGTAAGTTTATTAACCATATAGTATAAGAACACAAGAAGACATGGTAAAAGTAAAATTATTTAACTTAATGTTAAATCTAAATGATAAGGTTAAAATAGGAACCTAAACTTGTCTAAATTCTACTTTATGAGAGGCTTTCGACCCATCCCCATCTTAGCCTCGAAATAAATCAATTTGGATATATTTTAAACCCGAACTTGACTTTATAATAAAATAATATTTTTGGTTATTCAAAAGGTGCCCCTCTCCTCCCTTATAAAAGGACACATCCTCCCTCTCTTCCTCACACAACTTTGAGCCTTCATGCTCGGCCAACCCATAAAAAATTCTCTTCTCCACTTCCCTACCAACATCCTAGAGGTTCTGGTCTTCCTCAAAGACCAATTTTAGTGCCCTAAGAGGAGGTCTCAAGGAGGCGCTTCAAAGAAGAGGTAATTTCTGTCACCGATTCTTTCACCTTTATTTCCACTCCTTCTTCTTAGATTGATTCATTATGAAGTAATAACATCAGTATCACTCATATACTGATATGTTATTATAATTATGAAACAAACCTATTTCACCATCTATCCATCCTATGGAAAATGAAATCACCGCGCGTGCGTACGTACGGAATACCGTCTCCACGCCGTGGTGAAATATATTTTCCACCACCACCTTACATGGATGGGTATAATGGTGTAAAGAATAACTATACATAGTTATTAGAACATCATATTGATTCTGATATATTGTATCATCCACTCTAATTCAATTCAATAATTATGGAAATGATATCATCGCTCGTGCGTACGTACGGACTACCGTCTCCACGACGCGATGAGATTCATTCTCCATGTTAACCATTTAAGAATGATTATAAAGTATATATAAGAAATAATAATGAAATATATGACATTATAAAGCTACTGGATTTATGTATATATATATGTATGTCATCTACTTAATTCCACTCAATTCAATAACGAAAAGAAAACAGCGTTCATGCGTACGTACGGCCTACCGTCTCCATGAACGGTGTATTTCTTTCCATTTATCAATCCATTATATATATGTATATTCTGAATATATATTATATATAAATCATGTTTTATATTCTATAATTAAGTAATAATGATCTAAGTAATCATATGAAACATGAACGACAAATGAGACGATTTTACCCAAAACGATACTTTAACATGAATTTACAGAAGAACGGGTAATATAAAGTCATAAGTGAACAATATATGATATAATAACAATGAATATGATTCTGTAATAAGTAAATGGCATTATTTAAATCATTATACAGGAGGTTCGGACACTTACGAAGAAAATCGGACCTAAGGTAAGGGAAATATCACAATCTCATTTTTATCCGAGATTGTTTATACGTTGGTATTTACTACGGTGTAATTTATCATCCACATCTATGTTTCCTCAATATGTAATGTTATTTCCATCCACCTACAATTTTTGAAATCCAATTTTTACCTTTGGTGTGTTTTTAGTAAAAGATATGAAAGGAATCTTTTGTCGTTTTTCATACGAGGTACTTTTTGACTTTTTCGACAAATGTACAAAGAATGTTTATTTTAACTTATACGGCACGAAAGGATTTTTACGGTTTTATAAAGCCTTATTTTCATGAAGCTTACTCAAAAATATTTCATGACTATTTTCAATAAAATCTCTTTCTTTTAAAATTGCATGACATTTTTTGAAAAGAAATTTATTTTGAAGAAGAAAGGATATTTTCCTCAGGAATTCATTTCAAGTGTTTTATCAAAATTATTTTCCATCTAAGATAACATAGGGTTCTGTTTCTATCCCTATTATTAAATTGATTTGGTTATGTTGTGATGGAATTATTTTTATAAATTCCTTTATCTTATATGAATTGTTTGATGATGTCACGATGTTTAAGATTCCCATTTTTATTACATGGGTTATGAAATGATGTGTGATTTATGATTTTGTGGCACACATAAGAATGGTATCATTATGAGATGGGTGGGACCTATATCTCCCTCCAATGCATTGGGTAAAGATTTTATATCTCATGAGATAGACATGGCTGGAATGGTAGGTTATACCGGTTCAGTGAAACATGACTGAAATGAGGGTGACTCGGTTCAGAAAGGGACTTTGTCCACTAAGATAGTCTTGGAAATGAGTCTTGACTAACAAGAAATGATTCTCTATGATTATGTTTGTATTCCACAAAGTTTGATGTATTAAGTTATGATTATTGTGATTACATTTCACTACTATGATTTATCCCATGTTATGAAATTATGATCTCTTTTACAGGTTAAGATTTCCAAAAGTTATGTTCTTATGTATATGATGTGATTGATATTTTTTTGTTTACCCTTACTGAGAATTTGAGCTCACCCTTTCACGTTTTCTTTTCCCCAGTATATAAGGAAAGGTTTTAGGTATAAAAAAAGGAAGATCTTTATGGGAGATGTTGAAGATCTTTCACCAGGATTAGAAGATTATGTTCTGAGCTTCCAAAGACACTAAACTATTACGATCCTTGTGTGTGTGTTTTTGTTATGTACTATGTATTCCGCAAAAGTAATGTAATGTCCATGTACATCAGGCTTCGGTCTCTACAACAAGTGTAAGGAAATATAAGAAGGTTATACTTTCCATACAATACAAAATGGAGAAGAAAAACTTGTAACAAAAACAAGTATCAAGATATAAATTTTTTAACCCAAAGAGAAGGGTATCCAAAAACCTTGGAAAAATGTCCCTTGATTTATACTTTCAAGAACGTCTATCTTACCCACACTCGGGTAAGCCCTCGATTCCAAGATCGGAGTCTCTGTCTTGCTATTCTCGCAAGCCCTCAACTTCAAGGTAGTCGAAACCTCTATCTTCCTCGGTAAAGAATCCCTCGAAATTCAAGGTAGTTGGAACCTCTGCCTTCCTCAGCAAGGAATCCCTCGAACTTCATGGTATTCAGAACCTCTGTCTTCCTATCCCCGAAAGCCCTCTAATGTAATCACCAACATTAGGAGTCGCATGAAGCAAGTCTGCACAAGACAATGTTTGAACAAGCTGTTCAAACATTCTGCATGAAACTTTGATTGTTAACAAGAGCCTCTCTCTTTAGAAATCACTTCAATAGAACTTAGTACAAGATTAGTGTCCAAGTTGTAGCTTCTTTTAAAATGAGCTCCAATTTATAGGCGAAGCTCCAACGGTCGACTCCCTCCTCCAATGGTCATATTTTTCCTTGAATTTTGGAGGGACCTATACGTGTGTCACTCAAACAACGTTTAGTTAATAACTGAAAGCACAACATCATTTTTTAATGAAATAATTATAAGTATAAGAAAAACTAAAATTTGGAATGAAAGCAAATAAAAGTTCGGAGTCTAACCAAAATGAAATTTGGAGTTTATAATAAAGATATATTCAGATTCTGTTTTATAGGAATTCGGAACCTGAATTCTGCAGAAATCCAGAATATGAATTTCTAAGGAAATTCAGAGTTTGGTTTCACCAGAATTCGGAACAAGAACTTAAAACTTTCAGAGTCATAGTTTATTGGAATTCGGAGTCATAACTCATAAGAGTTCGGAGTCTGAATTCGGAGAACTCGGAGTTGGAACTCTGATAAATATTAATCAGAATTCGGAGTCGAACTACATGAGAGTTTGTATCCATAATTCAGAATGTAACTTCATGAGAGTTTGTATCCAAAATTCAGAGTGGAACTTCATTAGAGTTTGTATCCAGAATTCAGAGTGGAACTTCATTACAGTTCATATCCAGAATTAGGAGTGGAACTTCATTACAGTTCATATCCAGAATTCAGGGTGGAACATCATTATAGTTCATATCCAAAATTCGGAGTGGAACTTCATTATAGATCAGATCCATAATTCGGAGTGGAACTTCATTACAGTTCACATCCAGAATTCGGAGTGGAACTTCATTATAGTTCACATCCAGAATTCGGAGTGGAACATCATTACAGTTCACATCCTAAATTCAGAGCCTCAAACAAAATGCTTCATCTAAGTATTTATAGGATTCCAAGGTTATAAATATGAATCCAAATTTTATACTTAAGAAAAAATATTGATATGAACAATGAAAACATGGTAGGGGTAAATTCCATTGAAAAGGAAATTTTCCTTATATAAGTAAAATGTAGATTTTCTTAAGTATATGGTGTTTGTGATTTTCAAAACAAGAAGGAATAGAAAAAGTCACAAGGAAAACCTTATTGACTTAACAATCTCCCCCTTTTTGGAAAGCACAAACAACCTTATGAAAAATAATATAAAATAATTTGGAAAATTTTCTTTAGACTTTGAAATTAAAACTTATCTCCCTTTGTTTATGGATTATAGTGAATACAACTAACTCCCCCTTAGGCTTTGGAACACTAAGGATTGTATTCTGGATTTTCAGAATGGAATTTTCCTTATAATTGTGGAAATCTTCTTTAATGAACACTCCCCCTTAGATAAACCCCCCTTAAATAAACTCACCCTTAGGAAACTTTATTCTATGTTTTATACTTTTTCCTTTATTTCCTTATGATTCTTTTTCCTTCTCCCCCTTTGTGATTTTCAAAAAGAGTTTGAAGGAATGTAAAAGATAATAAAGTACCTGAAATATGAGTACATGCAATGAACCAAAAGACAGGTAACCGAAAATTTCATTACTATTAGAAAGAAATAGTGCAAGGAAAATAGTACAACAAAAGATCGGGTTTGATTCTATATGGCTTCTTTTTCCTTGGATAACAGGATTTTCATAATGGTCTTCATTTTCTTCAGCTCTTTATGTTATTCCTCAACTTCCTTCTCTAAAAACACTATTCTTACATCTTGAGCCTCTATTACCACTGCGTGATCTTTAAGTGTTTCATCTTGCTTTAAAACCTTTTCTCCCAACTGAATCTAAAGCTATTTTTCCTCTCTGTAATATTGGAAAAGAGATATTAGCTTCCCATTCATATCTTTATCTTCCCGCATCCGATCATTTTTCTCAAGGGTTAACTTTTTCTCAAAAACATCTTAAAGATTTCTGATTCTATAATCTATGTTATCAAAACCATTCTTGACCTATACTTGAAATTGATCAAACACTTCGATGTCTACATTTACTTTCTTTGAAAACTTGGTCATCTTCTGGAAATAAATTATGTGAGCTTCATAATCAATAAGGAAATTTTTGTGATCATCCTCAAGCTTAACACACTTATCCATCACCATGGACATAGAATCTAAATTTTTATTCATGCTATGCTAAAGCATCTGGAATCTGGAATCAATGGGTGGAAAAATCGGAATGACATCCACCAGATTCTTGAGAGATTCAATAAAAAAATCATGGCCCAGTGCTGATGACTCCGAATTTGATAGTTGGGTAGGAGATGGTTCTTCCTATATCTCATCCAAATTTCTTTTAGATGAACCAGAAACTATCTTCTTTTTTACATTAAGCTTTCTAGGTGTGACAGAAATCAGGTTTTTTCCCTTATCAACTTTCGGAACTTCTTCCTCATTTGGAGATTCTTTCTCACTGTCAGACACTTGAAGAATTTTATCATCAAATTTTTTTTCTTTTTCAACTCCTTCTTTAAGGAAATCACGATGAGAACTTTCTACATAAGAAGGCTTGCTGGCTTCTTCTTGACCTTTCTCCTCATCTGCAAGAGTAGATAACTTGGAAGATCCGGCTTGAGAAGTATAAAGTGATATTTTCTCTGATAGAGTTCCCTTATCATGATAATCTTCGATTTTCCTTATTATATCATCAGAACCACCGCTCCCTTCAGCTTATTGGACTTCATCCACAACTTGATGAACTATTGCATCTGTTTCAACTTCCCTTTAATCATGTTCTCTCTCTTTAGAATTTTTCAGAATCTTATTTCCTGGAGTTTCAGGAAAGTCTTTAACCAGAAAATATTTCAGAATGGGAATATTCTCTGAAGTGATTTTAGGGAATTTCAAAAGCGTTTGAACAACCACAGCTTCAGACATCTTCTTCTTCAATTTCATATCGTTTTCTTTCTTTTCAAGTTATTCACCAGCATTTTCCTTTAGGTCCATAGTCTGAGTTGGGTCAAATCCAAATTGTGGCTCACCTTCTTTCCTTTTCTCTTTGTACTCCCTCCACTTGGCAACCACATCATCTGGATAAGACATTAGTTTCTTCGGCATGGGAGGTGCGGAATGGTTTTCCATAGACTTAGGAGTTTTTTCAGCATCAACCACTTTCTTCAACATCCTTTTCTTCTCAACATTCTTAGATGATTTTGGAACTTCTTTCTCCTTCTCAGATTCTTTAATCTCTTCCTCAGGTAAAATATAGAATTCTCCAGATTCAGCTGAAAAACCCATTTTCATCCTTTTTAATGTGTTATCACTGACAAGAATTACCTTACAATTCCTTTCTTTAGAGGTACAAGCAATATTGAATGAATCAAGACAATGAACAATCAAATTTTATAGAAAATATGGATACATGATGATTTGAGCCTTCAAATTATCTTCTTTGATATTCTTAACTGTAATAATAATATGCCTCATCAGATTTATCTTCCTTATATTTACCAAGAAATCTAGGATGTAAATGTAACTCTTCATGAGATTATCCTTGTCTCCCCTTCTCTGTACGAAAAACCCTTGCACCCAAAGTTATAGAATTTGATTATTCATAGAGAGATGAGCAATCATTGCAGTTACATCATCTGAAAGTCCAAGGTACTCCATGGCCATTGCTTTATTGAAACTTCCTTGCTCATCGGGCAGCTTATGGGAGAAAAAATCCGCTTCTCCCTTATAAGATAAACCCACCAAGCATGCAACCATGGTGTAAGAAATATTGTAGGTCTTCCAGTAATACTTAAATGAAAACAACTCTCTGACATCTTCCTCACAGAAGGAAACAGACTCATAGAACTCAATAAGAAAATCTGAATAGACCGGATCCTGATCCCCTGGCTTGGATATGCAAACATTTTCCCATCCATTGAGCTTGATTTTCTTGGAAATAAGATAATTATACTTATAAAAATTAGGATTCACTAACCATTCCCTGAAAATTAACCACTTGGAGATAGGCTTCACAGATGACATTTCTTTAGAGGTGGCTTTTACATACATACTTAATTAAAAGCTTTTGAAGAATTCGGAACTGTTTTGACAAAGATCGGAACGACCTTAAGAAGAGAGGTGTGGCTTCAAGATGCAAGAGAATTGAAAAACTGATGTGGGAAGAACCTCGGAGGTCCCCTTTATATAGGCGTTGAGGCGGCGGTTCAACTTCCATGGTTGATCGAACGATTGAGATTCATTGAGATTTTACCTGACGATTGAGAAAAAAGATGCAAGGAAAAACTTGACTCTGATCTTTTTAGGTTTTAATAAAAACAATCAGATTTAAGAAAACTATAATCTGAAATTTTTTAAAACACATAAGAAAATACCAGCAAGAAAAATATGACTACGAAAACAGAAGTAATGAAATCATACCTTACATACTGGCAAGGAAGATTATTCGTAATAAGTGATATTTTTCTTGAGAAAATTTAACTACGAAAAACTAACTATGAAAAAATTAAAGTTGAAAAGTCTTTGAGTACCAATACTTCAGTACGATAAGTATGAGTACGAAAATCCCAATATGAAAAGTATGAGTACGAAAAATTTTCATTACGAAAAATCCGAGTATGGAAATTCTCAATACGAAAGTTCCAGTTCTGAAAATTTCATTACAAAAATTCCCAGCATGAAAATTTCCTTATGAAAATTCTCAGTATAAAGACTTCATTACGAAAATTCTTACTATGAGAACATCATTATGAAAATTCTCAGTACGAAAACATCATTACGAAAATTCTTAGTACGAAAACATCATTACTAAAATTCTCAGTATGAAAACATCATTAAAAATGTTCCAGTCCTGAAAATTTTCATTAGAAAAAATTCCATACGAAAATTTTGAAAAACTCATTACGAAATATTTTAGTTACAAAAGTTTGAAAAAATGACTTCCAAAATTTTGATTTCAAAAAGCTTGGAAAACTGACTATGAAAATTTTTGATTAAAAAAGGTCTAAAAAAACTGAATGTGAAAATTTTTTATTACAAAAGCTTGAAAAACTAACTACAAAAAATTTTGATTAGAAAAGATTGAAAAACTAACTATGAAAAATTTTTGATTACAAAAGCTTGAAAAACTAACTACAAAAATATTTTGATTAAAAAACCATTAAAAAAATTTACTATGTAAATTTTGATTATGCTAACAAGAAAATGTACTCCCCCTATGGAAATAATTTTATTACTGTAAGGGCATTGTTTCAACAGGATGTTAATGAAGGAATATCACCTTATGGTTATCATTCCTAATTTCCACTTAATGTATTCAAATCTATCAGAAGGTAAATATTTTGTGAACAAATCAGCAATTTGAACTTGTGTTCTAATAAACTGAAGAATGATATCTCATTTACTTAAGATCCTTATCAAAAAGAGCATTTGAAAGCGGGGTTTTTCGAAGAAAAACAATGTTACCTATACCAATAATTTCTCCCTGAGTATTTTCTCTGAAAGTTACATTTCCTCCTTTCATCTTGATAATATTTTCAAAATAGTTTTTGTTACCAGTCATGTGCTGGGAACATCCACTATACATGTACCATGTATTGTTGTTGGAACTTTTCTTACATTCCTGAAAACAAAAAAAAGTTAGAATTTCAGAATCCAGACTTTCTTGGATCCGGGAATTTCAGAAAGAAAAATTTTAGGCACCCACATCGTCTTAGAAAAATAATCTTTGTGAAAACCTAAATATTGGGTTTTGTTTAAGGAACAATTTCTTGCCCAATGTCCACCACACTGACACTTAGTGCAGAATGGATCACTTTATGGAACAAAGTAATTGTTACTAAAAATAGGTTTAGAACTAGTATAACCAAAACTTGAACTATTCCTTAAAGGTCAAATTTTTTAATAAATTTTATCAAAATTTTCTTTACCTAATGTAAATTTTGACAAACACTTCCTTAAAGAGAATATTTCAGATTTGAGTTTGATAACTATGTTGTTATCTTCAAAATCATGTGACTTTGAACTAGAGTTAGCATCAAAAATATTTTTATTATAAAATAATTTTTCTAGTTCATTAAAAAGTTTATCCATCTCAGAATTTACTTCCTCAAGATTTTTTGAAATACTTTCAAAATCCGAAATTTTTTTAACAAGATCTTTAGAAATATCTGATATTTCTTTAGTAACAATAATATTCCTAGAACGTTCCTTATCAAGATTTTTCATGAGTTTTGTATTCTCACTCTCAAGAATATCTGTAAATCTAGAAACCTCTTGCTAAGTAGGAAAAGTATTATCCTCATCAGAAGAAGATTATTCTTCAGAAGAGTTATAATATTTACTACTATTGTGATTAGCATTAAAAGAAACATTGGTCAAAGATTCTGCATTGTGTACCTTAGCCATTAGACAATGATTTTCAATAGGTAGTCTGGCTATGAGACAAAGATTCTTCTTTCCAAAAGATTCATACTTTGATGATTCATCAGAAGAGTCTCCATCCCTGGCACTCCAGGTGGCATTGGATTTCAAAACTTTTTTATTCTTTGATCTGTATAAATTCTTCTTATTTCTATCAGAATTCTTGTCTTTTTTGTCTCTCTTTTTAAGCAAAGGATAGTCAGGTCTAATGTGACCAGTTCTTCTACATTCATAGCATGTCACTTCTCCATATTTCTTATCTTTTCCATATTTCTTCTTAAACATTGATTGATAGCTCCTCTGACTAACAATATTGTTCATCCTTTGAGAAATATTTGCTAATTCAATTTCTGAGGATTCACTTCCACTAGATTCTAATTAAATAACAGTCTTATTAGACTTAGATCTGGTAACTCTCTCAGGAGTCTTAGCTTTCATATAATTTCAAGTTGTTTTAAAAGAAACACTATCATTCCCATTCTTTTTTTTGATATTTTTAGCATCTCTCTTCATCCTTGATTCCTATTGGAGAATAGTTCCAAATAGTTCATCTATGGAAATTTGAGTAACCTTCCTGTTCTCATCAATTGTTATTCTATTTGATTCCCACTCATTGGGAATATATCAATGATCTTGTCAACAAGAGCTTCATCATCCAGACGTTTCTCTCCTATAAATTGTAAGCTATTCACGACTATCATAAAACATTGTTGCACCTTACAAATGGGTTCTCCATAAGGAAAGTTAAAACCATGATACTTAGCTCTAAGAATGGATCTTCTAGTCTCAATCACTTTAGATGTACCAAAATGAGTAACTTCAAGTTTCTTCCATATACAGTTAGGTGCTTCACAAGAATAAATTTGGCTATATATGTTTTTAGTCACTGAACATAGTAAAGTATTGTGTACCTTATAGGTTAATTGATAATCATACTTCTCTTGGTTTGTGAAAGTACTAACTTCTTTATCAGAAATTTCATAACCTCCAGTAATCATCACAAAATTTTCTACTCTAGTATTCATAAAAAAAGCCTTCATTTGATCTCTCAAATACTCATAATCATTACCATCAGAAATTGGTGGTCTTGTAGGGTTTAAGTTTTCAATGGAACCATCATTGATTCCCGCCATATTAAAAATCTTTCTACACAAAAACTTGTTAATAACAAAAGTTTGAATTCAAGGAGAATATTCCTATGAAAATAAAAAATATAGAACAATGAAAAACTGAGCATGAAAAACTTATATGTGAATATAAGTATTTCAGAGGCCTCATCTGATACCAATTGTAGGATCGAAATAACGATGTAGATGCTCAATATAGAAGAGGGGGGTGAATTATAAACTTCAAAAATTTCCTTAAACAAGGAAATATCTATGTTTAACAAAGTTAAACTAAGAAAATTCACAACACCTATAACACCAGTTGGAGAATTGGATCATGGTATGAAGTTATAAACTTCAATTTCTACACACTTGCTTAAAAATAGAAAGTGATTCTAAAAAACTGGTTCTAGAAATATGATTCTAAAAAGACGGATCTAGAAAATGAAACTTAACCAAAGTTTAAAAAATGAGATTCTACTTTAAAGCATTTAGAATCTAACTAGGTCAGAGTACCAGTTTAAGGAAATAGAAGAAGGTTATACTTTCCATACAATAAAAAATTCAGCTGAAAAACTTGTAACAAAAACAAGTTACAAGATATAATTCTTTTAACCAAAAGAAAAATGTATCCAAAAACCTTTGGTAAAGGTCCCTTGATTTATACTTTCAAGAAAGTCTGTCTTACCCACACCCGGGTAAGCCCTCGATATGAAGATCGGAGTCTCTGTCTTTCTATCCCCGCAAGCCCTCAACTTCAAGGTAGTTGGAACCTCTGTCTTCCTCAGCAAGGAAGCCCTCGAACTTCAAGGTAGCTGGCACCTCTGTCTTCCTATCCCTAAAATCCCTCGAATTTAATCACCAACATCTTGAGTCACACAAAGAAAGTCTTCACAAGGCAACGTTTGAACAAGCTTTTCAAACTTTCTACACAAAACTTTGAGAGTTAATAAGATCCTCTCTCTCTAGAAATCACTTCAACAGAACTTAGTCCAAGATTAGTGTCAAAGTTGTAGCTTCTTTTCAAATGAGCTTCTATTTATAGGCGAAGCTCCAATGGTTGGCTCCCTCCTCCAATGGTCATATTTTTCCTTAAATTTTGGAGGGACCAATACATGTGTCACTCAAATAACGGTTAGTTAATAACTGAAAGCACGACATCATTTTGTAATGAAACAAGTTTAAGTATAAGCAAAACTAAAATTCGGAATGTATAAAAATAAAAGTTCAGAGTCTAACCAAAATGAAATTCGGAGTCTATAATAAATAGATATTCGGATTCTTTTTTATAGGAATTTGGATCCGGAATTCTGTAGAAATCAGGAATCTAAATTTCCAAGGAAATTTGGAGTCTGGTTTCACTAGAATTTGGAACCAGAACTTACAGAGTTCAGAGTCAGAGTTTATAGGAACCCAGAGTCAGAAATCATAAGAGTTTGGAGTCTATATTCAAAGAACTCAGATTCAGAACATAAATAAGTTCATAATCATAATTTGGAGTCAAACTACATGATAGTTCGTATCCATAATTTGGAATGGAACTTCATGAGAGTTCGTATCCAGAATTCGGAGTGAAACTTCATTAGAGTTCGTATCCAAAATTCAGAGTGGAACTTCATTACAGTTCCTATCCAGAATTCGGAGTGGAACTTCATCACAGTTTATATCCAGAATTCGGAGTGGAACTTCATTACACTTCATATCCAAAATTTGGAGTGGAACTTCATTATAGTTCAGATCCAAAATTCGTAGTGGAACTTCATTACAGTTCACATCCAGAATTCAGAGTGGAACTTCATTATAGTTCACATCCAGAATTCGGATTGGAACTTCATTACAGATCACATCTATAATTCGGAGCCTAAAACAAAATGCTTCATATCTAAGTATTTATAGGATTCCAAGGTTATAAATAAGAATCCGAATTTTATACATAAGAAAAATTATTGATATGAACAATGAAAACATGGTAGGGGTAAATTCATTTGATAAGGAAATTTTCTTTATATAAGTAAAATGTAGATTTTCTTAAGTATAGGGTGTTTCTGATTTTCAAAACAAGAAGGAATGGAAAAAGTCATAAGGAAAACCTTATTGACTTAACACGAGCCTCTTCGTACCGGGCCGCCTGCCATGGCCGGGCTGAGCCCCTTTGTGTCGGGCTGTGCTCCTTAGGAAGGGCCACACGACTCATCGGGCTGGTTCGACCCTCTTCCAGGTCCGATCCACCATGAATCGGGATGACCCGACTCGCTAGCCACTAGCTTAACGGGCCGAGCCTGTTTTCACTTAAATGTGAATATCTATTAGACCACGCGTCTGATCGATGCGTCGTCTGTGGCACTGAGACCCTTGTGATGAAGCGGTCCTTTTGCGATACTCTAAGTGATTTCTAGACAACTTTGGAAAACTGCCGTGTTTGGAACTAGCATATTTCCAACAGGGCCCCTGGAACCGAAAGGCCAGTAACCCTCTGACCGGGCATCCGATTGACACACCATCTGTCGCGTTGGGCTTCTTTTGATGAGACGGAACTTTGGGATACATCAAATCTGGATTTCGTGAAAGTTGATGTATCGACCACCTATGACTCGAGGAGTGGACCCTCTCGAAATCGAGCTTGCTGTGTGTAGGAACCCTAGAGCTGGCTGCGACTGTGACGACTTCCGTGCTGGAATCCTTCGTGGGTTCGACGATGATGGATAATGTATTGGAATCCTCTGAGGGGTCGATGACGATGAATACTGTTCTTGTATCATACATGGTTCTGGAAATTTTACTACAGTTCTTGTATCCTACGTGGGTCCGAAAGTTTGACCTTTGTACTTGTATCCTACGTGGGTCCAACATAGTAGATGGACTAGTATCCTACATTGGGTCCGATAGTTTAGCTGGTCTGGTATCCTACGTGGGTTCGATATCTTAGATGAATTAGTGACTGCATCTGATCAACTCTATCACTTTACAAAAGGTGTATACCTGATTGAGGTGAGTCTTGACTTTCAATCATTATCTTTGATATGATTGACATTCATTCCTGTGTGGACTGGGATGTGCTTGGTCTCATGGCTGGAGTCGAACTCAGATTGATAACATAGGTAAATTTCTGGACATATACCTAAGTAGACTTTGTTGATACTTTGTTATTGTATCTTTTCTTTGTGGATTATCCTTCGAGGATTCTGGGAGACCTTCAGGGGTCTCGGGGTCCCTCCTAAGTATTGTTATACTCACCCCTGCCCGGGCCATGCCCGCACTACGTTGTGTTGGATGCAGATGACGGACAGCACTGATCGTGGTAGAGACTTATGGATTTGGATGGTACTCAGAGGTAGACCACTTGGCGGGATGTAAACGAGGTATATGGATGGACCCGAGGTGTTGAGGAGATCATTTGTACCCACCCTTCAGGTGGAATTCCCAGAGGACGACTCAGTAGTAGATGCTTTACTTTACTGTTGTTGTACAAGACTTTTAGTTGTACAGTACTTTCAGTTGGGGCTGTATTTCTGGCCCCTTTCCTTTTAGCACTTACTTTGTGTATATAGTTTACTTAGTGCATCCTTTACTTGTGTACTCTGTTGTGTTGTTTACTTTCATAAAGGCAATGCCTTCCCAGTATAGGTATTTATGCCATTGGTGCTAGTCGCCATCCCCTAGCCTATGGAAGGCGGGCTTGGGGTAGTCACGGCACGGACCACGAGGACGGGTCGTGACAAATTGGTATCAGAGGTGCTGAGGAGATCATATTTAACCACCCTTTAGGTGGGATTCCTGGAGGATGACTCAGTGGTTTCTGCTTTACTTTACTGCAATTGTACTAGACTTTCAGTTGTACTGTACTTTCAGTTGGGCTTCTATTTCTGGCCCCTTTCCTTTCAGCACTTACTTTGTGTATACAGTTTACTTAATGTTTTCTTTAATTGCGTACTCTGTTGTGTTTTTTTATTTCATAAAGTCAATGCCTTACCAATATAAGGAATTATTCCTTCAGTGTTGTGCCGATGGTCTTCCATAGATAAAGCAATGTTAAAACAAGGTAGCAGAGGGTTTGAGTCATGTTCATTTGGCCCGCGTCCGCCACACTAGCTTGAAGATGTGAAAGACGAAATAGGATTCAACAATCAATTAAAAATTATTACAAAAAAATAAATCCCTACCTCATGATCATTGGATAATGTTACATTTGAGGAAGAGTCATTGTTCGTCATCCCCACAATAGGCCTCCAACGATGCCGCTCAAACATCATCCATCGATTTGTGATTCAGTGTCACTCATCACCGCCCGATGGAACCAGATCTGTCTTCCAAGTGTTGGGTATCACGAAACTAAAAGAGAGTTTCTTATCTTGGTGAATCCATGCCAATACCTCTCCCCATGCTCCATATAAATAAGATATGTGGGATGAGTAACGCCCGTGGAATTAATGGGGATTTATTTAATAGGAAACTTATAAATTTTCAATTGTTCTATTACAAAGGTTTTAAGGATTCAATACATTTAATATATTGAAACGTCATTGGTCCCGCCACTGCCACTTGTCAATTGGAGGAAAATAAATAAATAAATAAAATAACAATGTTATTTTATTATTATTTTAAAAAGTCCCAAAATATACCTTTTTCTCTAGTCTTACTGCTATCGAAGTGAAGTCTCTCTTATGCGAATCCTGGTGCTGAGGATCAAACGGTGCCCTAATTTTTTTAATATGAGCACCAGTTCAAAAGATAGAAAACGCTTCCCACACGTTTACTGAACATACCTTAAAAAGTGTTCATAAATTCATTTCGATTACACCAGGCCTCATAATCATACACCATCAATTTTCAAAGACTCATAATAATTCCATATAATTAAAAATAATTATATTGAAAATCTTGGCCTTTATGTAAAATAATTCCTTCCTCACGCATTTTGTCTCTGACACATGGAAGTGAATGGTGTAGTGTACTCCCGCACATGAAATTATCATACTAAGAGGTTCAGGAAGGGGTATTCCACCTAAATTCTTCCATGGCATATATCAAGATCAGATCAAGGTGTATTTTCTTATGGGAGAGGATTTGAATCCAAAAAATTGGTATTTACCCAATGGGGTAAGAACATTTTTATGTATTAAATAGTGATCTCTGTATATTTCTATTTTTAATAATTAGTTATATATTATGGATTCTCAATACCCCATGGGGTTATTCTATGATTTAATGGGGAAAATGTTGGTTTCAGGATGTTTGGAGTTCCATTTGAGAGCCCCATCTACATGGAATGTGGTTCTAAGAACACATGTTATGTGTTATCCCTATTTAGGGATGAATGAATTTTTAAAAGAACACACCATCTAATTTAAGTACATGCTATGTTTTTATACATGGTATTGTGTCTTGTCATGAGAAAAAATTACATGGGACGATTATTTCTTGAATGAAGACACCATGTATATTGGGTACAACTCATTAAATAGTATATATGAATAGCCCATGTGACTCAGGCCTTGTGAACACACATTTTCTGGTGGATGGTTTATAGTACATATATTATACTCAAAATTACATTTCGTGTACATTTTCCAGCATATAGGTTTTGGTATTTTATACCCTATTAGCCAGAATTGGGATTTTGATTAGTCCATTATAACTGTTTCACTTTATAGATCACAATGGGGGATCCTTTCAATGTATAAATGTTTTTAATAGTTATTTGGGAAATCTAGTTTACCTTGATTTTTTCATTAGGGTTTGTATTATGAGTCCAATAGTTGGTTGGGTTGTGACAAAGGAGGCATGGGTGATGAGTGTGAGCTTAGTGATTGGACTGGCATGAGTGTTCCATGGTGATCTATGTATGATTTCATAGATGAATATATGAAGTACACATTTTAGGAGTATCTCTAGGATGATCTCAGTTGTCCATATATATAGGGACTATAGCTCAAGGTTAAAGTTGTTGAGGTTTCGATCACACATTGGAGGATATGTGTGGATGGATCCTTAGGGGTTTGGGTGACACCACATGATTGTGGACATGGATGAGTGTGGTAGTGTTGTTGATTTTAGTTTGAGGGCCTCTTGATTTTACCCATGGTGGGATGGTTTCTGGTTAATTGATCGTTTTATTCCATGGTTAGAGATAAATAATTCATGTGTGGTATGGTATTGATTTGGGATTACATTATTCCATGTTGATGATGGATGATTGGTTGGAATCCACTGGTATCCACTTGAGGAATATTTTCTTGTGAAGGGGATTAGATGTGATTCTGGTTGTTAAAATTATTTGGGAGGGGATAAGTCTTCTTGTGTTCTAATTTTGAGGATCCATGTTTTTTCCTCTATTTATGGGAGGGTATAGAGTTCCATGTACAAGGTCAATTGATATGAAAATATGATTGGAGGAGGGTAATCTAGTAGTATGGTTATCAGTGTCCCTTATAGACCTAGTATGTTGTCTTGGCCAATGAGGCTGAGTTGATGATGTTCAATATAGAAGTTCAATCAGCACTTGATCTTTTTTTTCAAGGTTGAAACTAAGATTATACCTATGGGGAGGTTTGATATGGTTGGGTTTTCATATTTTGTAACATTATTTACTGGAAAGTGATGTGATGGCTAGTAGTTTTGAAAATATTTTCAATTAGTATGGATCTAGATATCCATTATAGAGTCATTTAGATTGACACACCATATCGGCACCGATAGCTATTTTATGGTTTGCATCTTGGAAAGAGGAGTTAGGATCATTATTCATGTAGTTATATAGTGTAGATGTGATGTCACATGTATACAATTTTGTGTTTGGCTATGGTTTGACACATGTGATGTAAGCTATATGGTTTAGGTTCCATAATGATGGTCTAGGAACCACTAATGATATGTATGCAATGATATGGGGTGGTAGGACAAGATTTTATGAGTATTGGTTGGATTCATGGACTCTTTTTCCATGTTTTGGGACATATAATTATTGGTTTCGAGATATTGGACTGGTATTTGACTCCCCAATGACCACAGATTTAGGGGGAAGGACATATACTTATAAACCCATGGGTATAGACATTATGTTATATATCAAGTATGGGATGGTCCAACATAACTTTTGTAGTCCTTGTATTATTCCCAGGCCAAGGATTTGTGTTTACTAACTTGTGTACAAGTGTTTGAGATGGCTGGACAATGGGTACCATAATCTGTTTGTAATCATAGAATGATGTTGTGTGTATTCCGATTTGTGACCTGGTTGTTTGGATGGCCTAACATGGCATATCGAATCATGTTAGGTTTCTTGGACTGATTCCCCCTTGTGTGCTGACTAGTGAAAATTATGAATTGTGTATTGATACATGGCATGGTGCTCAAAAAATTTACATGATTTGTGTCCTATGTGTTGGATTTATGCTCTATTCACTTCCATTTTTTATCCCAGAGGTAGATGTAATACTAATGGTCTATGCTAGATTGTACTATTGTGTGGTAACTAGGATAGTGGTTCCATGGTTGTGAGAATGAATTATTTTTGGGTCATGAAAAAATGGTATGAGATGGATTATATTGGAACCATGGATTATATGACTATCATATAGTGGTCACCGGTTTTTGGGGTTTTGGTAGTGTCGTCCATGTTTATGGAGCTTGATGAATTTTGGGGATGAATGTTCCATGAGACATGCTTAGATAAATTCTTCACTGGCCAAAAATGGTATGGTCGATCAAGGTCTGTTACCCATGGGGCTTTGATTTTTTTTATTTTTTCCATTTTTACATCGGTTAGGCTGAGAATATGGCATGATCATGAACTTATGACAATAGTTTATAGTTTTACCATTATGATGGCATACTGAGATTTATTTCCCACACCAATACGTGCACCTAAGTTAAACTATATATGTTCTATTTACTTTCAGGTTGTGAACAGATGCCCAATAGATAGAGTGTTGGCCCTAGATTTCATGGTTGAGAGGGATTCCCATGTTGAGTCTTTAGGACGAGCTACTACTGCTTGACACGGTACTGGAGATTGGGTATGTCCTACCAATTAGAGTTGGTAGTAGGTCATGTTATATTTACTATATATATATATATATTGTATACATGATCAGCATAGTGGTAGATCATTGTTTTATTTATGACACAGATGTTTTGTCCCCTACTATATATCGTTTTATTACTACTTGTTTGCTTCATTTTATTTATTCTTCTACATTTCTCTATTATGTAGGGTTTTTAGATATCTTCCTATATTTTTTCACTCTTGTATGGGGGTATAGTCTCCTCAAAGATCCACTTTAAAGACTCTCTTCTAGGGGAAAGCCTATAACTTATGATGAGGTTCACTTCGGGCCTTGTGGAGAACTATATTGATGCACCAGTTTAGTGGATACCAGTCTGGGACATTACATGTTGATAATATTATGTGTTAGTATCCTCAATCATTTAATATAACCACAAATACATTAGTATATATAAAGGGATCTTATCAATATAAAATATATTCAATGAAGTGGGTGTACTGAGAGGGTTATTGATTACATGGTATCATAATGGGAGATCACCAGAAATTATGGTCATCAATTTAATGACCCAAAATGGTGGAATAAATGGAATAGAAAAATATAATGGTCAATATCATGGATTTTTTTACATATGAAAAAGGGAAAATGTGGAATAAAATTTTCATAAAATTTTATTGAAATACAAGAAATTTCTCTATTTTGTTTATAAATAGATTTATATATTTAAAATGACTTTTTATTACACTACATATAGAATCCATTAATGGATGTTATATAATATCTTTGATATAATAAATATATGACTTTAGAACACTTTGATCTATAAAAAATGATTCCATATAAGTGGATGTTATGATAATATCAATCAATACTATGAAATTATAATATATGTTATTTACATTAAAATGAAATCACATGATGAAGAGGGTAGTTAAGCCCCATGTATAGATAAATTTTGTGAACTATAATTGTAAAAATGTAAAATTACAAACTTATAAATAATTTATAAATAATAAAGTATCACATTATTTAATGATAGGTGGATTTTCAAGTAGTTTGTGGATGAGTGAAATAAAACTCATGTTTAACACCCCATCATTGTAGTATTAATTATAAATTCAATAAATAAGATTGAAAATTCATTCTATCACATGAAACAATGAATTACAATATACCATGATAAAATTATTAACAGAAAATCATAAAATAGATGACAAAAATGATTGTTTTTTACTATTACAATATGAAACTACATTTTTAAATGTATAAGAGTAATTCCTCAAATATATAAAAATTATTTGATCCTGAAATAATTTTCATACTAATTCTCAATAAATATATGAGAAATTTTTATGATATTAAAAAAGAAGTGAATATATTTTAAATATAAAAAACATAATATGTTTTTTTGTAAATGAGTAGAATTTATAATTTTAGTGTTTTATGCTAGGATATTTGTAGGAATAATATATTATCAATATTTATTTTTCCATTTTACTTAGGTTCATTTACATTTATTTTTATAATTTCACCTCAATTTTTATACAATTCCTCCAAATAGATTCTTGAATGCATGGTGACCTTTATCATATATTATCAAAAAACAATTTCTCTATGACATAATTATTTATAATTTCACTAAATCTTGTTATTAATATATAATTTGTTTCATATGTTAATTTTATATTTTATTTTAATATTTAATAAAAAATTTAAAATAAAATTTTATAACCTCTCTTCATGTATATCATCCTATAACATTTTAAACTATTTATAGATGTTTGAAAACAAATATTATTTCAATTTCATAAACATGTATGTACATGACATCTCTAATCAAAAAATTTAATTTTGAAATTTACCAGAAAAACAATCATTATCCAAAAGAAATTTGGGTCATCTTATCTTTTAATGTATTTTATTTTAAACATACATTATACAAATTTTTGATATCTCTTCTCATATTATGATGATATTATTGAATGAGAATATAAAATGTATACTCATCAATGTAAAAATTCATTAATACTTTTTAAACCCCATTTAGAATACTCATTAATTTTAACTACCTAATTATATTGGTTGAATTATGATCCTGTTTTTTGTAAATCATCTCGAGATATATTTCGTTCTCACATGTTAATTAATCTACTATAACGATATATATGTATTCTAGATATAGTGGCACAAATATTTATTATATATAATTATGTGAAGGGTGGGTCATATATACCTCTAAAATATGATGATTAGATCATTATATCATAGTATATAATTACTTTATGTTGTTTCCTTGTTGATATTTCCATAATATTATGTCTAGAAATAATAGATATTTTCATTATGTTTTTTAAAGACAATATTGATATAATAGAAATATTAAGCATTAAAATTGTTAAAATATTCAATATGTTAAGAATGGAATTTATTTATATCCTCAAAATTTTAGGTATGGAAATTACTGATATGTTCTAATTTTACGAATGGCCATTATAAATATGTTATCAAAATAAACATGGACATTATTTATAAATTCACAATGTGCATACTAACCATTATTGTATTGATCAGAATGATATTTATTTTCATTATTTATATTTTCATAGTATTATTTTGGGGATATAATGATATAATCAAATTGGTTTTCCTAGACCATATTGATATGTTCATAATTTTGAGCAATATACATGTTTTTTATTTTATGAAATTTCTATATTATATAAAAATATTCATGGTTATATCCCCATGGTAGAACATCCTTACATGGTGATACATATATTAGGAATCCACGATGAACCTTTTATGGATGTATACTCCAAATAAATATTCATGTTAATTAGATATTCCAAAAATGGTGATTTCATTATAGTAGGATTATAGGATCATGTTTTCATGGCTCTACTACCCATTTATTATGTTATAATAGGAAAAACATATTCCACAACATAATAATTATGTTCAATCTTTTTTTAGGGATTATTATCATATGATATCTTCATATACAAATTTTATGTACTCTTACCCACATGTGCATATTATTATAGCATACCACCATCGATTGATTTATCATATGATTAAACTTAATGAACAAATATGATGACATTTTAGTTATGTTTATCTTCCCATGATTATTTGAATATTATTTTGGGTGATGTATATAAAATTATATCATTTGGTAAGACTATTTATTGTAACTAATGAAATAATATTTTAAAATATTAATATTATGTGGTTAATCTTTATAAATACAAAAAAATTAATATCATTGAATTTGTGAATTTTATGGTTGAAATATTTCAATTGTCTAACTGATTTAAAATATATTGTTATTATGACATGGCCCTCTCATATGGAATGAAATTTTTTTTTCAATGGTTTAATTTAAATCACGTTAAACCTGAGTGGACTTTTGGGGAATCTCTATTTACAATGACCCAATGATTAATTATTTTTGTGGACTACGATATAATGAATATGTTTATATATAATATTACAAAAAATTATTGATAAATCATGATATAGGATGAATCATAAATGTAATAAATTTGGACATTAAAATATCTAATTTACTTATCATATGTTTTGTTACTATGCTTATTGTTTAATCATTGTAATTATTGTGTCTGATAAAATTTTGAATCGTAAAATTGGGGGCTAAACAGGTTCAATTCATACTGGAAAAAAACTATTTGAGACAATTTGGATGAATTTCATCATGTATTAAAAAATATATAAAAATATATATTTATATCTCTATCACCTTGAAATTGAATTATAATCAAAAAATAAAATATCTAAAATGATTTCGTTCCATGTATATAACTATTCAGAGATAGATATTTTTTGGAATATACATCCCTTATCTTTTATTATTCTCTATATATTGTAATTTCATACATTGTTTCATAAAAAATGTATTTCTATTAAAGGATTATAAAAAGTATTTCTATAGGGAAGTCACATTTCATTTCATGAATAAGCCTATAATAATTATTCAATAAAATGATGGCTTTGAAATAATTAAATAAATATTTCATATTTATGATTCTTAATGATAAATAAATAAGGGTTTCTAGTTTGTCTAAATAGACTCAAACATAATTTTGGATATATTACACCATTGGAGGAAATCAGTAAATATATCTTAACTATTATAGTATGGTCGATATCTAAATATAAATTATGACTTGAGTCTCTTCTATATTGTGAATAACCAAAACTATTTTCCTTGTTTTGAGTTAATTATAATTTTGGTGTTGATTTTTATTAATATCAATGAAATGAGAAACTCATAAATTTATTTATGAATTTACAAATAAATATATATTTTTTGAATAGTATTTATGTTATGATAAAAAAATATAATATGAAATTCTATTCATTTTTTAACATTATATATTTCAATTCAACATAGACAAAATTAATTATGAGATAAATATATTTGAAACCTTATTTAGAAAATTAAAATATGAATAATTCCACATGTGAATAAAAAATCCATTATCATGAAATACCTATACATATGGTTGTCCTTTACTATCAAATCAACTATAATAAATTTTTAAATAATCATTACACTTTGAAATCAAATATTGTATCTAATTGTTAAATAAAACATTAGAATGAAATGTTTGGGTGAAGTATGAAAAGTAATATATTACCATGAAGTAAAAGTATCTTGTATAAGGTGTTGTGAGTATGACCATTGGGAATGTGGGTATTTAATATATAGAAATATAGTAAGTTTTTATAAAATTCAAATAATGATGATCAAAAAAAATTTTTAAAAATTTTATTATAATATTATTCTATAATGAAAAATAATGGGACCAAAATAGAAACTTTTGATATATTATATTATTGTAAAAGTATAATTTTTATGTGTTATATATTAATATCATTTTTAATAATGATAGATATGATTAATTTATAATATATATGATGGAAATTAATTACACATTTTTGGTAAAATTTTATTTTAAAATATAAATAATTATTTTTTATGGTATATCTTTCATGTATATTAATGTTAAAGTTGTCATTTATGGAATAATGGTTTTTAATTAGTTTGTGCATTTTTATTTTAATACATTAATTTATTAATTTTTAAATTTTGAACCGAACATAAATATTATATAAATATAATTTATTTAAAAATATTAGTAATGTTTAATTATATGATATGAATGAAAACACATAATGGTTAGAACATCATAATATTAATCCAACACCGTTCTTAAAATATTTAGGATATTCATTTTAATGATAAATTTTTTACATTTTAATAAAATATAATAAATTGATTTTAATCTTTTAATCATTATGTAATAATTAGTTACAATGTTCAATTTCAATGTTAGGAATAAAAATAAGTTATTAACCAAAAAATAGTTATGATCCTAATGATAAACAGATGTAAGAAATGAATAAACTATGTGGAAAATTTAAAACATAGCATAAACATATCCATATCTATTTTTAATTATTTTTTATCATCCATTTTTATCCAATGTAAATTATTATCATATTTTAATCCACATTAATTTTGAAATGAAGTTATTTTTAGTTATAGAATGAACATTTCTAGAAATTCCACGCAGTATTCAAACATAATCTGGTCACCCATATACAATATAATACCAATCATATTCAATTTATTATATCCAAATTCAGTACTTTTTATCCTTTAAAAATGACATTATAGGTATTTTATATATTCATGTCCTAAGAGGGATGTCTAAATACATCATTCTAAAGAAAATCATTTCAAGAAAGATAAAAATATTTAGTATAACTATATTATACATCATCATAATTTTAAATTTAATATTCATAAATAGTCTTCCTAAATATCATTATTAAATGTAATTATGTTATATTTATATAAATATGCCTCTATGAGAAATATAATTCTACAATATATATATATATATTATCTAAAAAACATTATTTTATCATAATTTATGGGATGGTTCAACCTCGTACAAGAACCATGATATACTATAAATGAACTATATCATCATGAATATGTATTAAGAAATAAACATTATGGATATATGATATTACAGAGTAATTTTTTTTTCATTATTATGATTCTATATGGACAAAATAAAAAATGATGGCCATTAAAATTTATCTTTTTTATTATATGTAAATTATATAATGAATTTCAATATTTTATTTAATTCTCATGAATAATAACCATACATTATATAATGTGGATATAGGATACACTATTTATGTGAAAATAGAATAAAAGCATCATTAAATCTTTTAATGAAAAATATTTCATCTATTAATGAGATGTGGAATCTTTATTCTAAAACATTTATGAACCAATTAAAATTACAATCAAGTGATGATCAAATATTCATTAATAAAATAATGTATTTGTAACAAATGAAAGAATATAAAATTAATGGTATGTAAAATAAATTAATTAGGTTTTGAAATAATTTAGAATTTCTTTTATGTTTATTATACAAGATATTACAACTCATTAATTCAAAAATACAGCAAAGGAAAAGGTTTGTCCTCTAATATTGTCACGACCCATCCTCAGGGCCCATGTCGTGACCATCCCAAGTCCGCCTTCCATTGGCCAGGGGCTGACGACTAGCACCGAAAGGCATATCCCAGTAATCGAGAAGGCATTGCCTTTAAAACCTACAACCCACATAGTCTGAAAACACAAAAAGGAGTAACGAAAAGTAACTACTCTAGTAAAATGTGTTTAGAAATAAAGGTACAATATACAAGCCCAACTTAAAATAAAAGTACAACTGAGAGGGAAATAGATCCTAGATTGTCCACCGGGAATCAAACCTGAAGGGTATGTACATCACTCGATCAAGTTGACCATGTGGCACGTCTCGTCTAAGTCCACCTCCGAGGAGCCTCTTTTACGTCACCCATAGCCTCGATCAATTTTGACTATCATCTGCATGGAACACAACAAGGTGCGGGCATAGCCAGTGCAGGGGTGAGTATAATGATACTCAATAGAGACCCCCAGACCCCCAAAGGTCTCCCAAATTACACAAACGATAATCCTCAAAAGTAAGAGTACAATCACAAGGTGAGAAGTAACAACCATCCTTACTTATGTGTATGCCCATACATATACCTAAGTTTTCAGGATTACAAAGAGCTCCATTACTTGAGCCAAAAGCACAACTGTCCACGAAGGAAGACGTACCACAAAGGTAACACCACACAGGTGAGTACCACTTAATAAAAAGACACATAAAAGAACAAAAATAGTTTCACTAGAAATATTAGAACTCATCTCACACCATGTATAAATTAGGTATGGTAGTGATGATGATTATATGTAACTACTGAATCATCTCACTCCATTGAGATGCAGACCCACATAGGATCTTAAATCATTATACCCAAGTAAGATCATAGTACCACATACCCATGTAGTATCCTAGAGTTGTCCCACATGGATTCCTAGAGAGGATCCATATAGGATCCTATAAAACAGACCCGTGGAGGATCCCAAAGCACAGACCCATGTAGGATCCCAAGGCACAAACCCATATAGGATCCATTTCTCATGTTACATCCAGCCACAGGATTCCCACACTAACTATCTTGATTCCATGAATATACGCTCATAAATACACAGATTGATACACCAACATCAATGATGTCCCATGAAAAAATATCCCCAAAGGACTTCCATGTAATAGGGGTCCCAACGAAACAGACGGTGCGTCAAAAGAATGCCCGGTCTGTAAGTTATTGGCCTTTTTAGTCCCAAGGGCCAGTTTCGATTCATGTTCGATCCAAACTAGACATACCCCAACTTTATCCAAAATTCAAATGGGGTGTACCAAAAGGACCTTCACAATCCAAGGTTTTTGGTGCCATAGACGGTTCTTCAAACAGATACGTGTAGCTCATGTTATGGCCGAAAGAGCATAAAGGGGTTGAATATGGTCCATGTCTGGTCTGACCTGGTTGGACCAAACCAGCCCGACCCAGCCTGGGCCAACCTGAACTGATTCTTACTACCTCAGTCTGACATGGGTCCAGCCCTGGGTCTGACCCGGCCCGCAGGATCCGACCCACACCGCTAGGTTCGGCCCGGCCCACTGGGTCTGGCCCGGCCCACCGGCGTGGCCCAGCCGATCGGGTTGGGTGACCAACCGGACGATGCCACGTGGCGCTGGTGGATTTCACATGGGACCTGAGGGTCCCACTTGGCTCCTTGGCTGACCGGACAGCCGCCCGCCACTGCGGCATGGTCGCGTGCCGTGCCACCTCCAAGACAATATTTTAACAAAGTGTTTTCTTATTATCGGGGATTGAATACAGGATTCCTCAACCATCATTCAAGTTTTTGAGGCATAATGAAGGATTCATATATTCATCCTTTGAACCCAAAGGACAAGTGGGTTCCTAATTTATAGGATGACCCAAATCCGTGTTTTTGATTTGGTAGTAATGGTTACACATGTTACCAATGGACCTGAGCAGATGTATAAGCCCTATTTTGGAATGATATAGATTATGGGTCTGGGTGATCATAAATCCAATGATATGTTTTAATTTTTAGTTTATTTTGAGCCTTTTTTATTCATATGGCAATATTTTGACATGGAATGGTTTTCCAGTTTAGAGCAACATTTAGTGATAGGGGATTATAGGATTTAGGTAGTTGGACATTATGTAGAATTCCCATGGGTTTGGAACTTGTTAATGATGTTTTTTTTATAACTGATAGTCAATTCTATTGTAATTGTGATGGGATAATGTTCAGTTAATGTTTTATTCCTGATACAGTTGTTATTAGTGGACATGGGATTCCATAGTTTTGACTGAGAGAAGTGGACATGGAGTTCCTCATATGTGTTGGATATTCCTGACTAATTCAATGGGTATGGATCATGTTCTATTTTTATTTGGATATCAAATGAGTCTCTTTAAATTGGTAGTATATATTATAGTTAATTTCTACAATGATGCATTGTTAGTTGTTGTTAAATAGGTGTAATGATATAGTGTAGTGATGATCTACACACAAAGATTTTATTCCATACTGATTTGCTTGAAATTTTCTGTATACTAGGAGTAAAATTATTAAAAAATAATCTCTACCTACATTTTTTATGTTAAAGGATAATTCTATAAGAAATTATGTAAACCCTTGGGGAATCGGATAGAAAACTATTTCTCTTCATCCATGCTTTTGGTGCTCAACTAGTGTTTTGAGCACTATTGTTTTGATGTATGGTTTATGTTTAGGACTGATCCTCCATGAATGACTTTTAACGATCCTAGTTTAGAGGCTATTATGATACTCTATGTTTTGGTATTTCATTTGAGTGGAACGAATACTGGATACAGATGCATCTTAGTCCCACTTGTTTTATAACGAGTTAAATTAGGAGGACTTGTTTCTAATTCAAGGGATGTGGATATAAATTTTTATGTGGGATTAATAGTCATTGGCATGTCATCAGTGACACTAAAACATTGTCTAAGGCATGTATTTTCAATTGGACTCCATGATACAACTATCGTCAATGGTTTTATTTTTATTTAGATAGTTATGACTCAGTTATACTAATCAAAATCAATGAGAATGCACTTCTAGAATTTGGATAATGGTTTACCTTTAATGGAGGCATACTCTTATTTATTTCAGAACCCATGTATGTTCAACATTGTATTCCTTCATTCCTTCTATATTAAATTAAATTTTAGAATGGATGCCTGATATATAATACGAAGGCCCAAAATAGAATGATTGAGATGGCTATATGTGTGGGGAAAGATGATTGGGTTTGTGTATCTTGAATTATTCATAGAGACCTGTTATATGATAAGGCTCATAGTTGTTATTAGACCATGGAATATTAATTTTTTACATTATTATTTTTATTATATTGTGGGTTTAGTGGGTTGACTTTGTGATATTTATGGAATCATTATTTTAGACTTCACTAGTTTTCATTTTTTTACTAAATTATTCTTTTTTAGTTTATTTATTATTTCAATAGTATTTTTTGTGTTTTATTTTTTTATCTAATTCTTGTTGTACACTCGGATATGATGGTATAGACTCCTCACATTTCCATCTTTGACCCTAGATTCTAGTCTATAGAATATAACATACAAGATGGCACACTAGAGGTCTTATGAAGAATTGTGTAGGATCCCAATTTAGTGGATTCCATGTTTCGAAATTACAATGTTTTATTAGATGATATAATTAATATTTTAATATTAGGTATTTGTTATATTGGATATATATATATATATATATGATTGTGTTACATCATGATTCAGATAGTGGCCTAGTGAATCATGAATACATGTTCCTGTAGGATTTCTATGTTACAAGGGGTTGTGATTTGATGTTCTTGGTCTTTGAAGATAATTTTTTATATTATTATAGATTTTAATGATGAACCAATGTTATGTAAATTTTGATAATGATGGAATTATGGATAGTGGAACATTGGAAGGAGTGTAATTATTTGATTTTCAGTATTGGCCAGTATAGGTACGACACCTCTTATTCATCATGATTGGCATATATGATCCCCATGTTATTTCACTGGTTGTGTGTGACTTTTCAGATGATAGAGGATTTATTTTTTAAAATTATAAACAAATACTCATATTTAATTTTCCTATATAGTTTTTAGTCATTTTAATTAAACTGGTTGATTTTGATAGGATTATTCACTAATGAAATGTTATGTGGATCTACAATAAGATGCATGATAATGAAGAAATTAATATTTTCATTTTGAACAAAGACTGTAATTAAGTTTTTTTTAATGTATGGTATAACCTTTTAACCATTAGACCCCTTATGGGTTGTTTTTATTATAGGTTTTTTGTGTGCATTTTTTCTCTTGGAAGCACTCTGATGTCTAGATGATTGTATATGACTAGATCAATGGTTGTGATCCATTTCATTTATATGTGACTACATTTAGATTAGATTCCCTATAGATAAGTGTATTTAAATGATTGTATTTTATAACATTGGGATGATAGTGTGTTGAAACCCCATGAGAAGTTTCATTATGTGAGTTGGAGTAGGCATAGTTGGTTAAACACATTGATTGGTCATTGGTCTTGACTCGTAGGGACAGATGGGAGATTCTAGTTACATTTCATATATTACTCTAATTACGGGATTTAATACCATATGACCTTTATAGGTAACCCTTTAGACCGGTCAATTGAGTTGTGTTTTCTTTTTTTTGTTTGTGAGGAAAAAAATATTATTTGGAATTTTAACAATAGTTATTGAAGATTTCATCCTAATATAGGGAATATGGGTTTTTAATGAATGTTTATTTGTACGGGTTACTTCTATGAAATTGATATAGAATTGTGGTTAATTTCTTTTGGGGAATGATTTTTTTGGTTTTAATCAAAAGTAACAGTTGTGGTCTGGGTTTGGGCCCCATGTATATGATCTAGATTTAAACTACAAAAGGATATGTCTTTTATGTGTCATTGGAATATAGGGTATGCATTTCTATTTGATAGGGTTTAGAAGACAATTTTTTCTGGTATGTGACTCATTAGAGTTGTAATGAGGTTCTTTTATTGGTATACAATTGAGTGTATAATAGATTAGATATAATGGAATCATGGGGACATCAGTGATGGTTATTCACTATGATGTTATTATTGTGGAATAGAAGTTATGGGATTGGAAACAATAGGTTCATGAATGGGGAAAGAATAGGATAATATTATATGAATTATTGATGGTGTGAGGATTGGATTTTGGGCTTGGAGACACCTGTCTCATAGGATAAAATCATGATGTTCTCAAATGAATGAGTTTTGGTGGTATTCATTAATAAAATCTTAATTTACTCATAATATATATATTAAAATTCACAACATCATGACATAATCTATGGTTATATGATAGATTATTTTATATAATCTTTAATAAAAAATAATTTTTATTATTATTGGCCACCATAAAGGATTCACACTTATATTTGTTTATTTTATGTCATTTAGTAGGATATCATCAATTTTGAATTTATAGTGAGGTCCTATTGATGGATTAGATGTTGTTGAATACCATTCCTACCATTATCAGAATCTATGGATATGTTATAATTTATGTTTATTCTTCTCTTTTGGGTGTGCATAATATGACCATGTCCAATTCTACATTTTGGTTATGAATATATAATATACAATAATAATGATGATTATTTGGGATGTGAATGTAAAAATACTCACATTTTACGGTGTACCAGATCATTCATGGTGTTGTGATAAATTTGTGGGTAGGGTCAATGACGTAGTTTGAACATTTTAGATCATGTTTGTGGACATATGATGATGTGTTTTGACAAGCCACTATAGTTGTTAAAAGTTTATTATTTTTCAATCAGTCATTATTGGATATGTTCCATGGTGCAGAGAACCATGTGCCTGGTGATGAGTTATGGTTGATATGGTGACATATCATTATGGGGGGTGTATTTATGCACTATCATACAAGTTTATTGATTATAGGAACCATAGAATGATGGTTGATGGCTTTTATGAAATAAAACTAGATTTTTATATATGATATTAGTTGTCATCCTAATGGAGAACACAATGAGTTGAGCTAATATTTATGAGTGAGGTGGGATGAGATATGTTATTGTATGACCACAATTTATCCTCAAGGATAAGAATTAATATGTTGATGAGGTTTAAAGGAATTTTGTTTTATAGTATTATGAAATTGAAAATTAATTTTAAGTTTTTATTTCGAGTTATATTGTGTATTAAAATAGTCATTTTCCCCTAAAAATGATCTCAATTAATTTTTTTTATTTAATAAAATGATCCAAGATTATTTAATTTACCATATGAAGAGTGGGAGAAAATAGCAATTATTAGTGATTATTGTATTAGAATGTATTTTTAATATGTTCTAATATACTCCAACCCTGGTTGAGATTCAGTTAGAATGATGTATATTTTATTCTGGAGATATATTTGGATCTGAATATTCAATTTTTTAATCATGAGGTTCACTATTTACATTTTTATTCCTCAAACCCAATGATATTATTCTCATTTCATAGAGATTGTTTCTGACTGATCTAGTCTATATGGTGGTAAATTTTATCATAATCAGGTAAAATGTGTTTTATATATCTTTAAACGGGTTTCTAGTCTATAATTCTCGATCAAATGGTGTGTAGATCTTCAACTCACACCATGTGTTCTTTCTATTTTGGGAAGAAGGATTTTCAGATCTTAACAATTTTAACATTGAGTATACATCATTTAGTGTTTCATCTCTATGTGGCCATGTAAATGGGTAGATGTAATTTTGGGGCTATACACAATGTAATTAGGTATTTAATATTAAAGGCCAAGATATTAAAAATTAAATAATATTGAGTTTCAATCATGAATTTACATGAAGTCATATTTAGGATCATTTCATGGTTATATTTAAGAAAAATACTCCATATATAATAAAAAAATCCCATATAATACAATGTGGAAACTAAAAAATAATTTTATTTATTTTCATTATTTATTTTTTATAAATAAATATAGTTTGATATCTTTTATGAAAACTCATCATGACTTTCACCTTCCCATTATCAAATCCATTAATAATCCTTAAATCCAATGAAAAATGTACCACCCCAATGGTTTAAAAATAAATATTAAATTCATTAAACACTGATAACCTACAAAACAACACATTTTATAATCTATTGGTTAAACACAAATTTTACTCTTCTATGTTTTGAATTTAGAAAAACATTCATCTAGATTTGTGATCAATAAATCATTTAGAGTGTGATAGAAAAAACATGATTTTTTTTGAATTGTAACATATTCTTATGAATAGTAATATTAATAGTAATATGACCGTTTTGAATAGTAAAAATGATTTTATTTTATTTTCATAAGATAATTTCTTAATGGGATCTTAATTAATTTTTTATTGTGATATAAAACTAATTATACCTTTAAAATTATTATTTTTCAAATTAACTATGATTTTAAGTAAAAATTAAATTAATAGTATTTAGAAATTTATATTTGAGAAATGGAGTTCATTTTTGAATTCTACACATTGAAAAATGGTCTCGGTGAAATTATGGGATTTTTCTGAACTTCTTGAATTTTTGATGAGCAGTGGAATACGGTAAAATACCATATATACAAATTATCCGTTTAATACACTATTTATGACATAATAAGTGATGTAAGGACACTTGGTTAGAAGTCACATGAATTTATTACTATTATGGGTCACATGAATCAACACTATTTGTTTTTTTGGAAGGAAATAATAAAATAATGAATTAAATATTCCAAATTCACTCCTCTCCTCCACAATAACCCCCCCCCGTCACTACCTCTGGACTTCACTCATATAATCCTTGGAGGTCCTAAAATATCTGCCCAATTACCCTTCCCTAGTAACTCCACATGTCCAAGAATCTCTTGGTCATTCCAAAATACCAAAACCCCTTCCCTTAAAGAGGTTCCCAAGGATGTTATTTCAATCGGTAGAGCACCATTATTTTTTATTTAGATTCATTTCAATTAATCTTCATTTGTTATCCTCTACTCACCTCCATTGTCCAAATGAACATGATAACTCCAGTATCATATTTATATTTTAATTATATCTTGTTAATGGAATATCCATCATCAATATTATTACTCCCTCCCATTTATTTTTATAAACAAAATCAATGTCCTTGAGGATCCAATTTATAACCTTCGTGGATGACGATGTTTGGTTCTTCACTTTGTACGTCATTAATTTTCATTAAACCATTTTTATGGTCGGAAAATACTATGATATATGTATTATAACTTAATTAATATTCATTAACCACTATATGTACATATTATTAATTTATATGAAAAAACTATTTCATAATATTCTAAATATTGCCCAATAATCGAAGTGGTTGTCATCTAATGATTCATCTTCATCCCATGTAAAAAATTGATATAATTGACCATTAAAAATTATATATGTTCATAAATAATATTTAATTTCTATTATAGGTATTTATAAACATTCCACATGTACTCCATTATTTAAAAACAAGTGACCGATTATGAAAATCCAGAAAATGAACAATCTGAAACAATATAATTCGATATTATAATGTATCAATAGAGACATAAATGAAGTAAATATAATTATGATAAACTAAATAAGTGTATAATATGTTTTTTATTATGTTATTAACAAATCTAATTTCATATTCATGGACCTTAGGTTCATGTGGGAAACACATTTGAACATAAGGTAAGGGTTTTTTCCACCCGAACCTCTATTTTCATTAAGGTTACATTTATTGTCTAACTACCTCAGTGAAATTTTTGTGTATTATTATGTAATTCTCATATATTCAATTTGAGCATAATTTAAATGTTCCCTAAATATAATATATCAAAATTTTAAGTATATTTACATGTTTTAAAATGAACATTTAAAATTGTTTCTAAAATTCAAGCCCCATTCAGGGGAATTTCTCAAATTCATACCTCTTTTCAAGGGAACACTATAATATGTTTTTGGAAACCATTATCTTATTAAAATAACTAATTTTATTTTTAAAATAATACCTTACTTCACTTATTTTCTATACAATGATTTTTTTAAAAGAACTCTTCTTTTCAAAGTAAAGTATTATTTATTTCAAAAATTACTCATATATTTTATAAAAGTATCCACAAATATTTCAACACTCTTATTAATTCTGACTTATTATTTGGACTAATATCTCATAATATCATATACCATAATTAATTTAATGGTTTATTGTTATTTTGGTTGTGTATGTTCTATCTTAAAACAATTCACCAATTTACTCTGAATGGTTAGTGTTTATGCTTAATGTTCAGGGAAAGTTATTAAAATTTCATATATTAGTTTAAATAATAATATACTAGTTGATTATATTTATTTTAGTTCATATTAGGAATTAATTGGACATAGATGGTATCATTAGGGGTCCACTATAGCCCCTCAGTGCATCAATAGCTTTCACGAGACAAATTACAGTCTTGGAAGATGTCCTTGAGAAAATGATTATTTAGGGTCTTTGAACAAGGCCTTGTTAGTATGGTGATGATGTCCTGCATTATGAATTCCTTATTTATGAAAATATTATTGATGGTTCATATGGTTATTCGACTAGTAGAATACCCATTATTATGTTTAATTATGGAATTATTTACGTAGCTTTTATTCCTTCCGTAATGTGTTCATGTTAATTATCTGTTAAAGGCTTATGTTTTTAGTTATTCAACATGCCTAATTTTTATTTGTCTTCCGCTGTATTTCTTATCCTTTATGAGAATTTGTAATCACCCATTTCTTATCTTTCATTTTCTTATGACATGTTGAATTTTATTATGAATTACATGTGGACATAACCTATTGGTTATTGATGTTGTCTAAGGAGTTTATATGTTGTATTTCTTTTCATGTTGTAATATATGTATCTTGTTACCAATAATTCTAAACTACTCGGTCATAGTGATTCATATTCCTTGTTTATATGCCAATGCAATCAAATAAAGCACCTTCTCCAAGAAACTAGGGTCAGGTCCTTTGAGTTTGTATCAAAGTATGTTTTGTAGAAAACATATAATCTAGATTTAGAAAACATTGATTAGGGAAGACTCACAAAGATATTATTTAATGATAAACATACAAGAACGTCCTGGAACATTTGGTAAAGAATAGATTACGTGGATATATCTAGCAAATATATCTCGTATCTGGATACAAAGAGGTATAGGTTGCTCTGGCACATATGTAACTGGGAGTGAAATCTACAATAAGGTGTTTCGGGTCATACCCAGGGTATCTTGGTAAATGACAATGACCTTTTCTACACTCTTGGTAATAAAACACCAAGGGGGATTCTCTTTGGATAATTCACGTTTTCATTACAATCCATTATTAAGGATTTAAATGTAAAGTTTTCCTCAATGAAACCATGTATGTGATTATGGGATTACCCATGTGTTGGATTTCAATTTATGCTAAGTATTTTCTTATGTTAAGATTATACATTATTATTCATAACCTAATTTAGTGTATGCCATTATCTAGAAATAGAGCCCAGTAGATGAAATGGAAACTATATAAACACATGTATACCAAATAGGGATTTCCCTTCGACATTGGATAATTATTTCGGATCTGGTGCTGAAAATGGTGAAAAGAAGCTTATAACAATACTGGGATAACATACTCATGTTATGAACAATAAAATTACCCATATGAAGCATCCAAATCCACTATGTGAAGGAGCTATGTTCGATAGTTTTATTTGACAACAGACTCTGACAATCAATTGGACTACAAAACCATTTTTAGGTGAGTAGTGGATAAGTTTTCTAGAATAGATATTCCTCACACTGGGATGTAACGAAAGAGAGAAGGTTGTTATGGAAGTTTATCATCTATCACGAGATATGGATCATTTATGGTTGTTAATACAAAACACAAAAGTGGAGGAAGAAATAGATGATATGGAATGGAGGGATTTCAAGGAAATATTCCTGTGAGAATATTTCCCTCGTTAACAATGAGCAGATATGAAGAGGAAATTCTTGAATCTAATGTAGAGGGAGGTTGAAAATGTTTCTATGTATGTAACCAGCTTTACAAGGCCGGGAAGGCATGCTGTGGATAACATACATAATCCAAGGAGAAAAATTGATCGATTCATTGATGGTTTAAAATCATTCCACTAAAGGTCTCTAGTCTCCCAATTTTTCTCATCATAGGAAGATAGTCTCTGGTTCTATAAATATAGTAAAGGAATTTTCTATGACTTATGAATTTAAAGGAAAAAAATATAAGAAGAGGGCTGCCAAAAACTATGTAAAAGAAAATAAAAAATGGAGAAAATGGGAAGAGTATAATTTTTATCCTATAATATTTGTGGGAAGAATAAACCTGTAACATTCCTAAAGGGAATGTCAGTCTATTTTATGTGAGGAGAAAAAGGCTACCTATCATTGTATTATAAGGGGAATAAAGAAGCTACCAATGTTCAATGCAAAAATTCCAACGATATGGGACATTATGCACATGAATGTCCTAAGAATCAGTAAAATATTTCCCAAAGAAGGCCATGGGAGCTAGGCCAAGATTATGGGGTCACAACTGTGGGGGTTTAAGTTCTAATGATGTGGTGGTAGGTATATTAATCATTTCATCAAACATAGCCAATGATTTTTTAGATTCTAGATCATCACATTCTTTTATATATTCTCAGTTTTCCAAGAAAATTTGATATTTCAAGTTTGATTTAATAACGGAATTGTTAGTCAAAAATCTTAAGGGAAGTATCATTATAATGAAGTGGTGTTAGGAAGTCCCCATTACAGCATATAAACGTGTGTTATCGACTGATTTTATTCTCATACCCATGATTGAATTTGATAAAATCCTTGGTATGGATTGTTTTTCAAACCATTATGCAAGTATATTGGAAGAAGAAGGAGGTTAAAATTATTGTGGATGTTGTGGAATACCTTATATTTATGTATGAAACACCACCATCTGATTTTCATCTAGATCCACCCTTATAGCTATACTGAATTCAATTATTTGAGAGTAAGGGAGTGATATAACTATAAGAGAGGATGATAATGTTCAAATAGATGATGTACATATTGTGTAAGAATATATTGACATATTTATAGACTATTTACTTGGATATCCTTTAGAGAGGGAAATTGAGTTTTCTAATGACTTAATTTCTGGTTCAAGGCACATATCAAAGACTCCCTATAAATAGGACATTGTGAAATTAGTGAAGCTAATGAAACAACTAGAGGAATTTAGGGACAACAGATTTATTCAACCTACTTTATCTCTATGGGGAACCCCTATCCAGTTTGTCAAGAATTAATACAGATCCATGAGGTTGTGCATTGATTACAGATAAATAAATTCTATTATAAAAAATAATAAGTATCCAATGCTTAAAATTGATGATTTATTTGATTAACTTCATATATCCCAATATTTTTCTAATATTGAACATCAATTTGGATAACATCAGTTTCTTGTGAGTATGTAAGACATTCCAGAAAGATTATTTTGAACTAGGTATGGGAATTAAAAGTTTACAGTAATTCATTTTGAATTGACTAATGCACCGTCTGTTTTCATGGATCTAATGAATAGTGTTTTCAAGGAATATTGTGAGGAATTTTTAGTGTTGTTTATTGATGACATCTTCATGTTCTATAAAATATATGAAGAACATGAAAATCACCTACGCAAAATTCTGAAGACTCATAGAAGAAATGGATTATACAAGAAGTTTAGCAAGTGTGATTTTTGGCTATAATCTGTTTCTTTTCTGGGCCACGTTGTCACTAAGGATGAAATATATATAGATCTTGTGAAGAGAAATGTTGTGTAATAATGGCCTAATATAATGAACATAACTGAGGAATGGATTTTTATTGGTTTAGAAGGTTATTATCGGCGTTTCGTTCAGAACTTCACCTGTTTACCAACACAATGACCAAGCATACACAAAAGAGGTTATGTTCGTATAAAAAAAGAATCTAAATAATCTTTTAAAGAACTTAAGAGAATATTATTGAATGATCCAATCTTGAATCTACTAGAAGGGAATGATGTATTTGTTATCTTTAGAAATTCATAAAACAATGTAATTGGTTGTGTCCTAATGTAAATGATAGTGTTATTGCCTTTTCATATAAGAAGCTAAATATTTATGAACAAAAATATCCAACTCATGACCTTAATTTAGTTTTGGAAATATTTTCTTTGATTATTTGGATACATTACCTCTATGGAACAAAATGTGAGATATATAAATATGTTAATAGTTTGAAATATATATTCTCATAAAAAGATCTAATCATGATATAAAGGAGATGGATTGAGATACTCATGGATTATGATTTCACAATACACTACCACCCAGGGAAGGAAAATAAGGTGGCAGACGCTTTTATTAGAAAGGACCAAGAAATTATAAACAAGATGAGAGTTTAAAGGGATCATGTTTTCATGGATCTTGTAAATATTGATATGGAAATTATCAAGGAATGTAACACATCAATAATTTTTAAATTGGTTCCCAAACCATCTTTACTGTAAAGGATAAAAAGTTCACAGTCATATGATATGGAGTTTCAAAAGAAAATTAATGTTGTAAATGATGTGAATTTTATTAACTCCATATGTGAAGGTGGCATTTTGAAATTCGCAAATAGGCTTTGTGTTCCCGCTATTTCGAAGATAAAGAGGTCAAATATTGGATGGTGATCCTAGATCTAATTTATATATACACCTTAGTAGCATATACATGTATAGAAATATAAAGTAAAATTTTTGGTGGGAAAACATGAAGAATGGGATTGATGATTACATGTCGAGATGTTTTTTTTTTCAATAGGTTAATGCTAGATGACAACATCCTAGAGGAGTAAAAAATACCCTTCCAATTCCTATGTAAAAATGGGATGATATTACGATGGGATTTTTCATGGGGATACCAAAGACTCAAAGAAATAATTATTTTATATGGGTCATTGTTGATTGTCTTAAAAAATTATCACATTTTCTTACCATAAGAGAAGATTTACAACTTAAACATTTTGCAAGACTATATATTAATGAACTTGAAAGTCCTTATGGAATACCCTTATCAATTTTTTCTTATCATGATCCACATTTTACATAGAAATTCTGGAATCATATTCAGAAGGCCCTATATACTGATCTTCGTTTGAGCACAATCTACCACCAAAATACTGATGGAAAATCAGAACAGACTATTAAAATTTTGGAATACCTGTTGAGGTCCAGTTCAATTGAAATTCATGGTATGTGGAATTAGTATTTACCTCTCATAAAAGTTTCCTATAATAATAGCTTCCATTCATGTATTCTGATGGCAATATATGTAGCGTTATATAGAAAGATATTTCATACACCAACTTGCTAGGATGATGCTAGTGAAAGAAAGCACATGGGCCCAAATGTTGATGAGGAAACAATAGAAATGGGGAATATTATCCAAACCCATATCAAAATGGCTCAATGTGGAAAAATAGTTGTTTTGATAACCGAAGAAAGGATTTGTAATTTCAAGAATAAGATCATGTTTTTTCAAAGGTATCTCCATGGTAGGGTATTATAAGATTTGGTAAGAAGGGAAAATTAAGTTCCAGGTAAAATGGACCTATTGAAATTATGGATATAATTGGAGCTATAATGTACTGTTTGGAAATGCTACCATATCTCTTCAAAGTTCATAATGTGTTCTATGTATCAATTTTTTTTTTTAGGGTAAAAGGCATTTTATTGATAAGAAAAAAAGTTACAAGAGGCGGAAGGATGGAATTCTTTTACAATCTCTATCAAGCAAAGATGAGAACTCCGCAGGTAAAGAGGTCAGCCAAGTCAAGGACTGATGAATGCCTTTGTTGGCAAGAGCATCTGCAACATAGTTCGCTTCCCGATAGGTGTGAGTGGCTATGTAGTCTATCCCTTGGAGAGCGTTGAGACAATTCGTCCAAAGAGAGGTGAGAGACCAAGCCAGATGAAGGGTACCGTTCCAGATGGCCCGAATGATAGTAGTAGAGTCACTTTCAATCCAGAGTTTTTTCCAGCCTCTTTGAAGGGCAAAATCAACGGCGTGAATGACACCCAGCATTTCAGCTTCCAGGGAAGAGGAATGGGCACAGCCAGCGTAGAAGCATCCCTGACAAAGACCAGCCGAGTCGCGAAATATAGCACCACAACCAGCCGGGCCTGGATTACCCTTGGAGGCACCGTCAACATTCACTTTGATCCAACCTGACATCGGTGATTGCCAGAAAACTTCGAAAGATCGTTTGGTTTGAGGATAGACGCCGGGCACACGAAGGTGACGAAGGATCTCAAAATCGCCCACTGAATTGGTGCAACATTCTTTTTGAATTGACGCCGCTTCCATGTATCAATGTTAGGGAAATAAATGCCAGAGCTAGAACATGTACTCACCTATGAATAAATAGAATTTGATCATGATCTGTATTTTTGTGAAGAGCCTATCATGATTTTTAATATTAGATATCAAGTATTGAATAATTACACAACTTTTATAGTAATGATACTTTGGAGGAATCCTAAAATAGACGAGGAAACATGGGTTCCTGAGGAGCTTATGAAGAATACCTCTAAATATTTTTGTAAAGTAACATTTTATGAATTTTAAGGATGAAATTTTTGTAAGAGAGATTGTAACACCCCATGGTTTTGAAAATAAATATTTAATGCATGATACACAAAGGCACTACAAAAAAAAAATTGTTATCTATAGATTAAACACAAAATTTCCTCTTCTATGTTTTGAATTTAAAAAATACAGTCATCTAGAGTTGTGACCATAAAATCATTTTGAGTCTGATAGAACAAACATGATTTTTGGTGAATAGTAACATACCCAAATGATTAGTAATATAAACCTTAATAATATTAACTATTGATATTCTTTTATTTTATTAACATTATAAGATAATGGGGTATTAATTAATTTTCCAATTTGATATAAAACTAATTATTTATTTAATAATATTCTTTTTTGAATTAACTGTGATTTTATATAAAATTTAAATTAATAATATTTAGAAAATTATTTTTGATAAATGGAGTTCAATTTTAAATTAAACATGTTGAAAAATGGTTAGGTTATTTTTTTGGATTTTTCTGAAATTTGTGAATTTTTTATGGATAGTGAAATATAGTAAAATACTATATAAACAAAATAGTAATTAAATACTCTATTTTGACATCATAAGTAATGTAAGGCCAGTAGGTTCGAACTATAATGCACTAATTACTATTAGGGGTCACATGAAATAATAATATTGGTTGTTTTGAGGGATATAATAAAATAATGAATTAAATAGTCAAAATTCACTCCTCCCCTCCACTATACCCCCCCCCCCCACATCCATTTTCTTCACTCCTCTATGCCTTGAAGATCCTCAATGATCTTCCCAATTACCCAACCATTGTCACTACCCACGTCTAAGAATCTCTTGTTATTTCCAATATACCAAAACCACTTCTCTTACGGAGGTTCTCAAGGATGTTATTTTAAGTGGTTAAGCACCCTTCTCTTTCATTTAGTTTCATTTCAATTTATCTTCTTTTGTTATCCTACCCTCATCGCCTCAATTAAAATGAACATGATAAATCCAATATCATATATATAATATAATTATATCCAGTTAATTGAAGATACATTATCAATATTCAAAGTCACTCCATTTTATTTTTATAAACGAAATCATCGTCCATGGGGTTCCAGTTTATAACCTTCGTGGACAACGAAGATTCGTTCTTCAATTTCTCCTTGATTACTATCCATGAAACCATTATCATGGTTGAAATAGACTACAATATATGTAGTATAACTTAATAACAATTTATTAATATGTATATGTACATATTATTAATTTATATGACAAAACTAGTTCATAATAATCCAAATATTGCCAAATAATTGAAGTGGTTGTCACCTAATGATTCATCCACATTCCATGTAACCAAATGACAGAAATGAAAATTAAAAATTATCGATGCTCATAAATAATATTTAATTTCAATTCTAGTTATTTAAAACCCTTCCACATGAACTCCATTACTTAAAAACAAGTGATACGATTTTGAAAATCAAGAAAACAAACACTCTAGAATGATAGAATTCGATATCATAACATATCAATATGGACATAAATTAACTAAACTGAATTATTGTAAACATAATACATGTATAATATATTATGATTTAAGTAACTAATATTTATAATTCCATATTCCAGGACCTTATTTTTAATAGGGGAACACATTCAGACTTAAGGTAAGGGTTTTTCCACCCGAACCTCCATTTTCATCCGGGTTACTTTTATTGTCTAATCACCTCAATGAAATTCTTGTGTATTATTATTTACACCTCATAAATTCTGTGTGTATGTTATTTATATTTTAACCCACCATATTCCTTATTTATTTTATTTATAGTAACTTATTTTAAATAGAACATTAAAAATTGTTTCTAAATTACAAGCCAGATTCAAAGGAATTTCTCAAATGATTGCCAATTTTAAAGGGAACTATATAAACTGTTTTCCTTGGAAACATTGTCTTCATAAAATCAATCATTTTATTATTAAATTACTAATATACTTTACATCTGGTTTTTAAAATGGTTTTTTCAAATGAACTATTCTTTTCAAATTAAAAGAGTATTTGTATCGAGATTCAGTCGAATATTATATAAGAGAATCTTCATCTAATTCAACAATCTTATTGATTATTATCTATTATTGGGACTAATATTTCATGGAATCATATAAAATATTTAATTTAATAGTTCAGAATTATTTTGTTTTTGGATGTGCTATCTTAAAACCCTTCAACAACATACTCTTAATGGTTAGTTTTTATGCTTAATGTACGGGGAAACTTATTTACATTTTATATATTAGTTTCATTGATAATATATATATTGTTTATATTTTTTCCCATTCAAATGAGGAATTCATTTGACATAGAAATTGTGAGGTGGGTCCTGGTATATCCCCTCGGCGCATCGGTAGGTCTCGTGAGATAAACTACGTTCTTGGCACAAGGCCTTAAAAAAATAAATATTTCTGGTTGGGCACGAGGCCTTGATGATATGGTGATGATATCCCTCATTATGCATTCCATAATTATGAAAATAGTATTCAACGTTCAAGTGGTTATTCTACTTATAGAATACCCTTGATTATGTTTTATTATGGCATTATTTACTCAGCTCCTATTCCAACCATAATGTGTTCATGTTTATTATTTGTTAAAGGCATATGATTTTAGTTATTCCACATGCCTAATGCTTATATATCTTCCTATGTATTTCTTACCCTTACTGATAAGTTGAGATCACAACTTTTGTATGATTTATTTTCTCAGGACATGACAAATGTTATTACGAATGACATACTGAAATTACCTAGGAGTTGTAGATATTGTCTAAAGAGTTTCTATGTTGTATTTATTTTCAAATTGTATTGTTTAACTTACATATTATCTGGTTTCCAATAATACCAAACTACTCCATCATAGGAGATGCATATTCCTTGTTTATATTCCTATGTAATCAAATATGGCTCTGGATCCCGAAAACTGGTGTTGGGTCCTTACCTATTTTTTTTAAAAAAATTGAGTGATGGGCATAAAAATATTTGTGAAGGATATAAAAAATATAGAAACCAATATTTCATAGATAAAAATTATGACACATCAATAACACTTTCTTGAAAACATATAATTTTTTTGAAAAATGAAATGACACTCACATAAGAAAATATAATTTAATTTTCCCTTTTAAAAAATTATTTCCACGAAAGCACATTAAAATACATTGAAAATTCATGTATGTTCATTGGGACATCATAGAATTGAACCATTATAGAACCCTTACAAAAACCTTACATAATGGAATAACCACACAACCAAAATTCTATGTGATTCAGTATATAATATAGTCTACACACAATTCATTAGAGTGCTATCTGGATAAACCCATCATTTAAGGTATAAAAAACTCACCCAGTGCATTTATGGATACACCCATTTTTTAAAATATCCAGTATCCACAACATGAAATAAAACATTTTATCATTTGAAAACCTCCTTTTAAATCATATGAAATTTTCTATTAGATATTAAAATACAATTTTAATTCAAAATTCCCATTTCCAATAAAAAATAAATCATATTTATGAATGTTAATTTCCAATACCAAAATTAAAAAATATGAAAGATTATTTTTCAGATAATAAAACATTAAACCTTATATAGAAATTTAAATAAACTGATACAATAGAGGAAATTTCATCATCACTATGTACGTTAAGAGTATAACATTCCTTTTGTAATTTATCAAAACATTTTAATAAAACATATAATAATATTGATTTTTGAAAACATCTTAATGTTTTTAAAATATAAACAAAATTTCATTTATAATCCATTTATATAAATAAACATATAAAATAATTTTATGATTATTAACACGGAGAAGGATATTTTGGAAATAATCCATAAAACATTTTAAAGATACTTTTTTAAAATACAAGAATCATGTACCACATTGAAACAATTGAATAATAAACTTATTAGTGAATATCATTAAACAAAACACTAAAAAGAATGAGATTAAATAAATTCATGATATGATATGTCAAAGAGGCTGTATATGGACCTTATAAAATATTGTGGGTAAATAACATCATAATTTTCATTAAAGAAATGTGATAGAGATGAAATAACTAGTCGTGAGTGAGAATTATCACATGTGTCATTATCTTCCTAAATAATAAACATTCAATAATTTTTTACGTGTTTAATAATCATTTTCAGTTTTAAAATTACTTGTATTACACATATTTCAATATCGTATACAACTACAGTAACAATTATTTTTACGTCATGTGTTTAACCCATATTCAGTTTTTATGTCAATAATGTATTTGGTAGGTCAGCTATGCATATATGGGTCATTATATAAAAATATAAAGAATATTTTTATTTACATTATTATATATTTTATACATAAATAATATTTTTAAAACCGATCGTGAAATATTGTTATGAAAAATGATCCAATGTTTCAATCAGGCGATGGTAGGTTGTACGTACGAATGAGTAACATTCCCATTTTGCAATGATAAATATGAAAATAAGAAAAGAAACATTAATCATTAAAGTATTAATATTATATAATAAAATACATTTTATTTAATCATATATACCTATATATTGAATTCTTGTGATGAAAAATGATTCACATCGCATCGACGATGTGGTAGTCCCAACATCAACAAACGATGTCATCACTTTTTTAGTGCGTGAAAAGGTTAATAATGAAAATAGTATATTATATTAATAAAAATTTTAATATGAAATTAATATCATATATATTACATTATTTTCATAAATTATTTGATAAAACCAACCTTAATACATTCCTTGTAATGTGTGAACAAATCAAATCACTTTGAGTATGTGATATTCAACACATTTACAAATGAAGTTATTGTATTCCCAAAAAAGGAAAGAATGAAGGTTTGTTTATATTATAATTAAAATTATGTGAACAATCATAAATATCACATATATATATTTATATACATATCATATAAATATATTTTCCCATCATAATTCCTTGCCTTGAGAGGTTGTAAATAAAAATGAACGACATCGCTCAATGAGGCAGTAATCTTCCACACACAAGAAGGGTAATTTCACTACCTATTTAATGGAAGTGTTTGTTGGATTATAAATAAGTAATAACATAACAAATTAATGTAATATTTAGGATAATATTTCTATTATATGAAAATGGAATAATAGTAATTTAATGTGATGAGACAGAAATGAATAATAAATGCATGTGGAATAATCGTAATTATTTTTCAGGTAACTTTGTATCATTTTCATGAGTGGGATTCACGGGATGACATTTATCCAAATTTGAGGAAACTTTTTAAGGGGTTGTTTGTTGGGATATTATTTGGGTAGGTTTTGGTAGATCCAAAGTGGCTTCATTGTTGTCAATAAGTGAGGCGTAGTTTCATTTTATTATAGAGGGGGATTAACATACTTGTAAATATAAAATGGTAAACACAATTGGGTTGTCTCCCTTGCATGAGTAGACACCAATAATGAATCACATTAGAATTTTTTTATTATAGTTAAATAATTTCAATAAAATTTGGTTTTTACATGTTTAATGGTCATGTATACTCTTATGAATACATAATAACCACTAAGAAAAAAACATTCTTTCCTTAACCACTATAATTAATTTTATTTACATTTACTAATATTTTAGTAAAAAACATATTTTAAATTATTAAAAATCATTTATTATATTTACTCCAAATATGGAATCCATTTTTAAAAATTAACATCTTATATGATGTAGAAATTAATTAAAAATAAATCTCACAAATGGGACGATGAAACATGTTTTTAAATTAAAAAATAATGAATTTTCTAATGAATTTTTATATCAAATTTCAAATTTAAATTGATTCCAATGATCTAAAGTAGTTAAAATTATATAAAATTTTTAAATTTAGATTTTAAAATAAATTAAAAACATTCGTTAACTATATAAATTAATTAGACGAAAAATCTATTTTCTATTAAAATTTAGTATTATTTACTATTCACAAAAATATGAATTTTTTTAGAAAAATAGAAAAATAAACCAAAATTTAATTCTTATATTAGGATTTTATAAATGAAGCATCTTTTTTCATATAAAAATTATGACTGTTTGAACATGTTTTTTTAAATGTGTTCCACCACTAAACTCTTGTAAAAACTACTTTTTAGAAAGAAAATATATTTTCCAGTTGAAGTACTTGATTTATTCTTATTTCGGACTGTATTGGACGTATGTAAAGATTGTTATAAGAATTTGTAAAAATGTTATATTTAGTTCTTTTCTCACTCCACATATAATGGATAGTTAATAAATAAATATTAAAATAACAATATTTACATCATATATATGTTCTGTATAACACAATCTTGCATGCACACAATATTTAAAAAAACTCATTGTTGTATGTCTGGTATGCTATTGGACATTCCATAAAATTTGTGGTAAAATTACTATATAACTAATAAATACTAATAAATGTGAAAAATACATATTATATCATTACCTGGGTTTTTACATCCTTCCAAACTTTTGTAAATTGTGTCCTCAAAATTTTATTCACTTATCAAATAAGTGGGATATTTTTCCATCACAACATTTTTAGATTCCCATGACACCTCTTCACCCAAATGTTTTTTGTCCTAAATCCATACAATTATTAATAATAATATTCCCAAAAAAAATTCATTCTTTATTATGAAACTGGTGTAGTTTTTCCTCATAAAAAAGATTCTGATCAATCAGAATTACATCAGTTCCCAAAACATGGGATGACTCTGGTACAAACCTCATTAACATTAAAACATGAAATATTTTGTGTTACTAGGATAAAAATTGTGTTAATTCCTATCAGTATCCAAATTATCTATATTACTCTAGTATTTTATATGGTCTAATGAACCATGGACTCTTCCTCCCATTCAAACTAAAACACATCAATGTTTTCCCAGAAGAATTTTTTATATTGACCTGATCACCTACATCGAACAAAAGTCCATTCCATTAGATATAATCACATATTTTATTACTATAATAAGATATCATCATATGTTTCTAAATCAAGTAATCATTATTAGTTGTTTCCTCTACCAATACAATTCTCGTCAACTTCATTTCCTCTACATCATCCTAAAATGTTGATGTTCGACACTACTTTCCATATAATTCTTTGAAAGGTGAAATATGAATACTATAACAAAACAAATTATTATATGAAAACTAGAAATAATATGATACTAATACCAACATCATTGGTAATTAATTCATCAAGAGAAAATAATATCTATCAAGGTATAAATCATACAGTTGGTCTTTCTATCATATTGAAGATGAAAATATATACTGAAATTTAATTTAATAACCATCAACATATGATGTATCTTCTAAAATATTCATGTGAACTTATGTTCATGGTATGAAACAATGGAGATAGAAACTCCATGTAACCTGATGATCTTTTTTAGATATATTCTTGCATGTTATTATAAAGACCACATATCTCCAATGAGAATATAATGGGCAGATTTTTTTAATTGATAATCAACAACCAAAATCACATTATTAACATGAGAATTATTTTTCAATTATACCTTGAAATATAATTATATTTTATCCCATTTCCACTCCATCATAGGTAATAGTTGAATCACCCCCTTTGGTAACTGTAATTCTTTTTTTCCTACCGATATGTAAAACACCCCAATGTAAATTAAGCAATTTCTCTTTTTATTCCATCATACTAGTAATACTCCCTAAGGTCTCTATATACAATAGTTCTTCTAAAATTAATGTGAAAAGGAGAACTATGTCATGACCCCATCCCCACCAGGTGTACCCCTCCTAGGTCGGAAATGTGACAAGGGTGATAATGACCCCCCGAGTCCCGCCTTCAGTAGGCCCCGAGATGGAGACTAGCACTGAGGGTATAGTAAACACACAAATGAGAGGCATTACCATATAAGAGAACACATGTGGAAGAGATAGATAAGATAGACACCAAAATTTTTTAACTCAAATAGAAATAAAAAAATCCCAGGTACACATATGTAATTTTATGCAAAACTACTACAACTGGAATGGGAAGACTAAAAGTACCGAAAAGAAAATAAAAACAGCAGCAACCACAAGACCGGACATCTCCTGCAATCCCAAGCAAGTAGAAACCAGATCGATCTCAAACCTGTTCCAAGTGACCATAAAAAATATTTTATATACACATAGGGTGAGTATAATATTATACTCAGTTGGATCCTCCCTCGAGCCTCTCATGCAAAAGTAAATAAAGCATGTTAAAGCATAGTGAGCAACAAGTGAAACTAGATCATCATCTAAATAGGTATAATAAGTTCCCAGCATAACCATGGACACTCTCAACAAGTAACATATACAAAAGTATATAATATAATAAAGAATGTCATGGGTAACCCTCTACAACTTCCCCACTGGTTTTCCGCTTTTCCCTAACATCGCACGTCCTAAGTACCTCTCTAAAAAAAGGCTTTCCCGCATACACCTAGGTGAAGCACCACAACATGCACCCCATGAAACCACACCACCACATCCACACAATAAATTAACTAGGTAGTTTCTGGGATCCACCACAACTCGCATAACATGTATCATATGTCAGGTATTAAACCTCAAGCCATTATAGCTAATACACCGAGTAAGGATCCTCAAGCCATCCCAACCTATACACGTTACGCCTATAGTAGTCCATAAAATACTATATGTAGAATATATGTGTTTTTATAACAACAATACATTAAAAACCTCCAAACACATATAAGGGGAAAACTAACCAATGTTCCTACAATCACAAGTAACTACCAAGAGAAGAGAGCGGGGACAAAGGGGGTTGTCAGCCATCCATCCTCCCACCAGAATGTTGGGAGGACCCCCCCCCCCCCCCCAGGGATCATAATCACTAAGGAGTCAGTTTCCATAACTGATAGGGTGGAGTAGCATATAGAAAAACAAAATGTATAGATTATACTAAATCTCACAACCACAATATATAAATAACCTAGTCTTAGACTCAATTACAGCTAACGTCTCTTGGACTCTCAGCAACCACTTCTATGACTAGGTGTCCTATAAGCAGAAAACCATTTAAAGAGATTTATTTTTTTATTTCATTCCCATTTTATCAGTTCTAATTTACATTAATTAATTAATTAAACATTAATTATCCTTTAAAAATTCCACATTAAATATCATCATCATCACACCCATATTCCGTTGTCCCTTTAAAATTGTACCCTTAACATTTTGTTCTAGAAAGCTCCAAACCCATGGGTTTACATAATTTATCCAATTATTTAATTACAACATTACTTTCCCATATTCCAAGGCGTTCATGAAAAACATTCTATGATACTAAACACAAGGGGGATCCACACGGTGAGTAGATAACTACCTATCGAGTCATTGCCGCCTTTATAAAGTGTATAGACCCGGCCTCCCTTGAGAAGCTAGACACGGAAAGCATGTGGCATACCACGTGAGTCTTCACCCCTTTTAGAAGAATGGTAAGAAAGACCAGCTACCTTGAGTAAAGGGGAAAGTGAAGCAGATAAAAAACCAATAAGAAAAAATAATAAAAAAAAACATTCATATCCAACCCATTTCATCATCCCGAGTGTCCTCCCCGATACCCACATGTATAACCCAATGCATCTCACCACTCTAGGAATCCACTGCTGCCATAACCAATATGCCTCAATGCCCCCCACATATCACAACAACCATCTAGGGTCACACCAAAACACAAGAAACGGGAAAACAAACATCATATCAAATGAGCTTTTGGCCCTTACACAAGTTAGATGGTAACTCAGAACCCTAAAAGAATTATTTTTTATCAAACAACCAGTTTTTTAATCCATTAGGGATTAACCAATTTATTATTTGAAGGTTCTAAATTCAGGAAACATAATTAGTAAGAAATCACAAATAATTAAACATTATTACTACACCAATTTTATTAATATCAAGTTACAATAAGAAGAACCAGATTCCTTTACATGCCTCTTTATCTTTGCCAAAACTATTATCAAGTAATTCGGGCTTTACGTTCTCTACCAATTTACGTCAAGAACAATAAGATAAACAACAATTATTTGATATCAAACTATCTAGAAAAACAAAGGAAAATAACATACGATTGATATCAATTTATTTATCTGGTTTAGATATTTATTATTCCAATTCCATTGTCATCCAGCGGGATAAAACATGATGACTCTACAGTTGTATATAAAAGTAAAGAGAAGCAACGAATCCCCTACCACAAACTGTTCTTGATGTTCTTAATATGAGAATGATCTACACAACAGTTTATGATCTCCTCCACTGTGACAATTGTACCCACCTGGGGATGCAGAGACGCCACCACACTGGCCAATACCCTATAAAATCCCATTAGGAACATGGGGGTAAAATTCAATAAAAAGGGCAAGGATAAAGAAGGATATGAACCCAAAATAATGAAGATAGATCATACATTATATCGAATACTGGTTGATACTGCTTAGTTTCATCAAAATAAAGTGGAACAAATCCTAGGAGGGAAGTTTGATTGCACAGCTCCTATGGGTAGGAATGGGATGTTCGAGCATCTCACACCCAAGAACAAGGAGGAAGAACTATGGAGGAAGATATCTCTTCCCTTTAGAAGATTTAATAAAGCAGTGGTTTAAGATATTCTAGGTTTTCCATTAATAGTGGATCTCATTAAACCACGTGGTTTGACCAAGTAAAAACATCCCAAGCCTTAGGAAAAATTAATATAGGAGTTACAGCATTTGAATCAGCCTTAGAGTCCATAAAATAAGGCTTTAAATGCATTTTATGTCAAAGGAAATGTTAAAAGGGGTGAACTGTAGGAAGTCAGAATCACTGTTCATGAACATGAAATTTGGAAAAGGAAAAACATTGATCAAAAACCTCACTATTGGAACCTCACAAATCTAGAAACACTATTCATGATTGTCACTATTGAAACATCACCGTTCTAAAAACACTGTTTATGAACTCAAAATTTTTCAATGGAAAAAATTCATCACTGGAACCTCACCATTCTAGAAAATCTATCCATGAACCTCACTATTAGAATATCACCATTCTAGAAACACTGTTCACGAACCTCACTATGGGAACCTCACTGTTCAGAAAACACTGTTTATGAACTCCAAATTTGGCAACGGAAAAAGGTCTCCATTGGAACCTCACCTTTCTGGAAACATTGTTAATGAACAAAAAATTTGGGAAATGAAAAAGGTCACTATTGGAATCTCACTTTTGGAACCTCACCATTGCACTATTCACATAAGGTCATCTTTGCACTACTGACATAATGTTACTGATGACACTGTTTAAAGAAGGTCACTGATGACACTTTTCAATACGGTCAACCATTTGAACTCCTCACCGATGGAACTGTTCACAGTAATGAAAATTTGGAAAATTGTTGGGGATAAGTCACCTTGACCTCCCAAAGAACCTCATATACTTGATTTTTGCAAAGGAATAGAATAGAGAGGTCCAAGCCATTTCATCAGATACACCCAAAATATACTGGTCCCCGAGAATTAAAAACCCACCTAAAGGGAAAACAAAATAGGGTCCGAACAACCACCCATCGAGAAACCTCTCAAACGGAAAAAAGCCACAAGAATCAACAAAATAAATCCATATAATATAAATGAAATGTCTATAACAACAAAGTATACATCAATACATGAAAGGAGTTGAACACAAAACAACTATGGGTACTGAGCATGTATCTGTGACTCGCATTCCCAGATACTCTCCTCCATGCCACCATTTCACAAAAAGACATGATCCAAGGGAATAGAATACCCACACAACACCTTCACATTGAAGTTTGGGATATCCAAATGACGCTCCACAAAGGTAGCACCATCATCAATATCGATATCTCCCCAATCATTATCATGAGAGTCATCATGAAGATAATGATGGATCTGTGATACCTGAAAAACATCATGTATCCAACACATCTACAGGGGAAGTGATACTCAATATGTTACAGCTCCAACATGAGCTAACACCTCAAATGTCCCAACAAACTAGGGAGAAAGCATACTCCCATGAACAATCCTTCACTGACCATGTTGGGGCCTCACCTTTATAAACACTTGATCCTCAACATCAAACACTAAGGGTATCCTCCATTGATCGACATATGATTTCTGATGATCTTGTGCTGTCTTCATCCTCTCATGAATCACCTGAACCATCTCTATCGTATTCTGCACTAGTTCTGGTCCGAGAATTTTTTATTATCCGACCCCAGTCCGGCACAATGGAGAACAGTGTGGTCGGCTATAGAAGGCTTCAAATAGATCCATACCGATGGTGAAGTGAAAACTATTGTTGTAATAAAACTCCACCAAGGGGAAGTGCCTCATCTATGAACCTCAAAAATATAGGACACAATAAATAACATGTCTTCAATAGTCATGATGGTTTTCTCTGTCTGATCATCCATTTGAGGATGAAAAGTAGTGATAACGCATAGTTGAGAACCAAAATCATGTTGGAGACCTCTCAACATGCTAGAAGTAAAACGATGATCTAGATTAGAATTTATCATCCTTGGGACACCATAAAGTCTCACCACCTCCTCCAGATACTACCTTGACAAACATTCCACATATCTAGACTCCTTGATTGCTATGAAGTGGGCCGATTTTGTTGAACAATCCACTAACACCCAAATAGCATCATTTCCTCCCAAAGCACGAGGTAAATTAGAAAAAAATTCCATTGATATGTCCTTTTAATTTCTCTACGGAACATCTAACAGCTAGAGAAGACCACCAAGAACATGTTGTTCAGCCTTCACCTTCTGGCAGACAAAGCATCGAGACAAAAACTCTGCAACAGCATGCTTCAGCCTAGGCCACAAAAACTGTCCCCTCAAGGATCGGTATATCTTTGTCATCCCAGGATGAAACATTAAAGGATAACTATGGATCTCTCTAAGAACCATTTCACACATCTTCAAAGGAACACAAATCCTTCCATGATACGAGACTTAGTGTAGTTCATCCTCAGACCAACCAACAGGGGTCTCGCTACAGACAACTCAGTCTCTCCAGACCTCCACCTCTTGATCCCCCAAAGGGGACTCTTCTAACTTATCCACCAAAGACGATTGCACCTTCATCTGTAAAACGGAAACCTATACTCTCATCATCTCTCATATCAAGATTTAATGATTACATTTCTTCCATTACTCTCCAAGAGTCACCAGATTCACGCTCAACATCACTACGTGACTTCCGACTCAGCGCATCAGCTACAACATTACCCTTGCCATGAGTATAAAATTTTTTGATGTCATATTCCTATAATAACTACATCCACCATAATTTTTTTAAGTTCATATCACACTACGAGAATACTTACCTTAGGCTCTTCTGATCGGTGAAAACCACCAAGAGCTCACCAATGTGGTAATGTCTCCACAACTTCAGAGAAAACACTACGACTGCCAACTCAAGATCGTGTGTGGCATAGTTACATTCTTGGGGATGTAACTGTGGAGAACCATAAAAACAAATAATCTCTACAACATCTGAACACAACCTAACCCCAGATGTGAAGAATCACAGAAAACATCAAACTAAACTCCCACTACTAGAAGAAAAAGAACTAGAGCACTTCCTAACTTTCCCTTTAGATACATGAATGCTTCTTAACACTGATTAGTCTATATGAATTCCTGATCCTTCCTGGTCAAATTTGTCAGAGGAGTCGCAACTCTGGTGATATCGGCTATGAATCTTCTGTAGTAGCCTACGATACAAATGAAGTTTCTCACCTCTAACATAGTATTGGGGGACTCCCAAGTCCCAACTGCTTCAATATTCGATGGATACATAGTTAATACCTACTAGGACAACACATGACCCAAGAAATAGAATTATTGAGCTCAAAAACCACTCTTAGACAACTTCCCAAATAGCTGATGTTAACAAAGAACTCCCAAAATGGCATGTAGATGCTCTGTATGCTCTTTTTCAGACATGGAGTACAGAAGGATGTCATCGATAAAAACTACAATGAACATGTCCAGGAACTCATGGAACACAATTATCATCAATCCCATTAACACAAATGGAGCATTTTTCTTTCCAAAAGGAATTACAATGAACTCATAATGCCCCTGACGACAAAAGAAATCAGTATTCGGGATATCCTCATCCTTCAGATGCATATGATGATATCTTGACCGTAAGTCGATATTTGAGAACCAAATTGCACCTATTATTTGATATAATAAATCATAAATACAAAAAAGAGGACTAATATTCTTTATTGTCAGTTTTTTCAAGTGACGATAACCTACACACAACTGCAAACTACCATCATCCTTCATCAACAACAAAACTGGTGCACCCCACGGTGACAAACTCGGTCAAACAAAACCGCATTGTAACATACCATCAAGCTTTATATGTAGCTCTCATAACTCATAAGGGTCCATCCTATATAGAGACATATATATAGGAGATGCTCCTGGTTGTAGCTCGATCCCAATCTCGATCTCCCATCGAAGGGGTAATGCTAAAACCTCTTCTAGAAAGAAGTCAGGGTACTCTTCTACGACCATAAAAAATGCCTACTGCTGAACCTATGAAGAACTAAAAATTATCTCATCCTTTATGGATGATAAGGAAGGAACAAACCTATGACCTATCTAAGGGTCTTTCTCGACAAAAAACACCACAAGAACTCCTTCCGCTGTGAAGAACACAACCTGCCTCCTAAATAAATCCATGATAGATTGCACCAAATATAACCAATAAATGCCAAGGATGAAATCTTTATGGTTTAATTCATAATCCTAAGAATTATTCCCAAGAGCAGTACTTCCCTAAAACTAGCTCATATGCTCTACATATTTCAAACAAGTCTGTTCAGCCTCCAACTCGCGTAGTCAACCCCAAGGGAACTGGAAGCCTCTCTACCTCAAGTCCCAAAGCATGGACAAGGGTAGGTGATATAAAGATGCGTGTCTGTCCTGAATCAAAAATGAATACACCATGTTCGAAAATAACAAAAGGGTACCACGAATGACGTCTGGCTCACCTAGAGCTGACAACGACAAAGCATGATGTTTTCCACGCCCTCCTCCACGACCTCTCTAACCTTGATGATGACCACCACCACAACCGAGCTCTAATATCTAAGGATGGGGAGCATCACAGGGATTTCCACTACCCACACCATCTACCCTCTACTAATCTAAATCTAGTGCAAACTGCTGTTGTTGCCTCTACTTGAACTGCCTCAACGGAGGAACCTGGAGCATAACACCTGGTGCACGATGAACGCTCTGAAAGTTCGGGAACTCCCAATGCTGATGAGCGCAACCACCACATAAAAAACAAGATCCTAGTCTCTTAGCATAGGCCTGAGAGCCACTGCCTGCATAGAAACGAGATGCGGAGGGATGGGACCTACCCCGGCTGAACGGAAACGCTTCTGCCCTGAATACCATGAACCCTGGACCACAGCATTACATCATGAGGAATTCAAATGACTCCCCTAGTGATAATATGGTTCTATTCAATGTACTCTCATTGACCTCTTCCCTCTCCATCACCTCAATATATTTCTTCAACATAAATTGGGTGACTTGGCGCTAGATTTATGGAAACAAAGCCTCCTCGAAATGCCTCGCCCTGGCCTCCTCGTCTTCCAACAGGTCCGAAACATTTCTCAAAAGGTTATTGAAATGGATTCCAAATTCTCACACACTAGAGCTCCCCTACTGAAGGGTAAGAAGCTCTTGGAATCTTTACTTCTTCATGGCTGAGGAATGAAACTTGACTCTAATCTTGTCTCGGAAATCATCCCATGATATCGCTGACTCCCCGTGATCCCCGAGGAATAAGAACCACCACTTCCTCGCTTTTCCACAAATCATCATCATAACCAAGGTCATCGAGTGATACTTCTGATAACAGATCAAACTAAAGACTATCTTGACCTCATCCAACTAGTCTTCCATGACTGCATCTGAAACGAAGCCCTCGTACTTATACAAACTCTGGCGCCGTAACTCTCGGAGTGTCTCCTTCCAAGTGTCTTTATCGTCAACCTCAACCCTACAGTGATCTGCTATCATAGTACGTGGGACATCTTCTATTCTATCCTGACGGGGAAGTCAACCTGGAGCCATACCTATAAAATAACAAACAAGTATTCCTCCTAAAACCGGAATATAGAAGACTCAGAATTAATTATTTAGTTGTTTTCTTTTATTCATTTTAGGTTAACCTATCCCAAGGTCTACCCATTCGGACATAGGCACAAAGGGGATTGATGCATGATCCTTTCCTAGGACTCTACCCTGAAACTAGTATAATCTCATTTTCTAGCCATTGAAAAATTAATGGTTCATACATAAGATCAAAGGGGGACTTAAACGCCTTTGTCTCAGCTGGTCTCTTGTGTTTAAATCACTTTCTAAACTAAAATGACAATGTGTCCCTTCCAACCCATGAAACCTCACTTGTGTCTAACTCCAAACCCAATCATATACTTCAACTAGGCCTCTGATACCACTATGTCATAACCCCCTCCACACAACATGTACCCCTCCTGGACCGAAAATGTGAGAAGGGGGATAATGAACCCCGAGTCCCACCTCTAGTAGGCACCAGATTGGTGACTAGAACTGAGGGTATAGAAAACACACAAAAAAGAGTCATTACACTCTAACATAACAAATACGGAAGAGAGAGATAAGATAGACCCCAAATAACTCCAACTCAAACAAAAATATAAATGAAATCCCATGTACACATATGTAATGTCATGAAAAACTACTTCAACAGGAAGGGGAGAACTAAAAGTCCCCAAAAGAATGATAAAATAGCAGAAACCGTAAGCTGAAACTGCTCCAGAAACCCCAAGCTTGTAGAAACTAGATTGATCTCTAAAATTCTCCTAGGGACTTGAAAAAATAGTTTATATACACGTAGGGTGAGTATAATAGTATACTAAATAGGATCCTCCCTGGGTCCTCTTCTACAAAAGTAAAGAAAGAAAGATAATGCAAAGTGAACAACAAGTGAAACTAACTCGACCCCTAAACAAGTATACAATGTTTTGAGCCTCAACATGGCTACTCTAAAGAAGTAACACAAACAAGAATATATAATATTATAATGAATATAAAGGGTACCCCACTACTACTTCCCCACTAGTTTTCCACTTTTCCACAATGCCGCACGTCCTAAGAATCTCTCTCCAAAAAAAAAGGCTTTCCCAAAGACCCCTGGGTGAAGCAACGCAACATGAACCTCATGTAACCACACCACTACGTCCACACAAGAAAGTAACTAGGTAGTGTCTGGGAGCCACCACAACTCACATAACATGTATCAAACGTCAGGTATTAAACCTCAAGCCATTATAGACCATACACCGTGTAAGGATTCTCAATCCATTACAGCCTATACACGTTACACCTATTTTATTCTATATGATACTATATCCAGAATATATGTGTGTGAATAACCACAAGCCATTACATCCATCTACACACATATATGGGGAAAACTAACCATTCTTCCTACCAACATAAGTAACAACCAAGAGAAGAGAGTGGGGCCAAAGGGGGTATTCATCCATCCATCCTCCCATTGGAATGTCTGGGAAAACACCCCCAGGCCTCTGAATCCTCAGGGTGTCAGTTTCCCTAAATTATAGGGTGGAGTAGTGTATAGAAACACAAAAATAACAGAATATGCTATATTTCACTACCACACTATGGGAATAACATATTCTTCGACTGAACTGTAGTTAACGTTTCTCGGAATCCCAACTGCCAGTTTTAGGACTAACTATCCTATAAGCACACATCCATTTGAAGAGATTTATTTCCTAAATTCAATCCCTTTTTATAAGTTCCAATTTAAATTAATTAAATCATTAATAATTAATTATCCATTAACAATTTTACATTAAATTTCATTTTCATCACACCCATAGTCTATTGTCCCTTTAAAATTTTAACCTCAACATTTTGTTCTCACATGCTCCCACCCCATGGGTTAACATCATTTATTCAATTATTTATTTATAGTATTACTTTCCCATATTCCTAGGGATTATAGAAAAACATTATATGCTACTAAACACAATGGTGCTCAACATGATGAGTAGATATCTAACCATCGAGTCTTTTATGCCCATATTAAGAGCGTAGACCCTTCCTCTGTTGAGAAGCTAGACACAGAAAGCATGTGGCATACCCCATGTGTCTTCACCCCTTTCCGAAGAAGGGTAAGAATCACAATATGAATTGAGAAGTGGGGAAAGTAAAGGAATTAATCAAAAAATAAGAATCAGTAAGAATCCAAACATTCACATCCATCTCATTTCATCATCTCTGGTGTCCTCCCCGACACCCACATGTACTGCCAGATGCATCTCACCACACTAGGAATCAACCGCTGCCACAACCAATAGGCCTCCATACACCCACATATCACAATAGCCCTCCAGGATCACAACACAACACAGGCAGTTGGAAAACAAACAACATATCAAATGTGATATTGGCCCTTAAACAAGCAATAGGGTAACTTAGAACCCTAAAAGGAATTATCTTTTGTCAAACAACCAGTTCATTAATCCATTTGTGATAAACCAATTTATTATTTGTAGGTTCCAAATTTGAAAACCTAATCAGCGAGCTATCACAAATAATTAAACATGCTTACTGTACCAATTTTATTAACATAAAATTACAACAAGAGGAACTATATTCATTTACCTACCTCTGTATCTTTATCCAAACAATTATCAATTAATTTTGTATTTATGTTCTTTACCAATTTCCATGAAGAAAAAAATGCTAAAAAATCATGCAAGCATATCACACTGTCTAGAAAAAAGAGGCAATAAAATATGATCAATATCAATTTATTTATCCGGTTCAAATATTTATTATGCTAATTCAATGGTGATTCTTTTAGATAAAACATGATAACTCTACAGTTTCACTTAAAAGAAAATAGAATCAATGAATACCCTACCTCAAATAGTTCATGACATTCTATATACCTGAAATATCCAAAAAACGGGTTATGATCCCTTCCCCTGTGACAACTGTATCCACCCAAGGATGCAGAGACACTACCACATCATCCAACATCCAAGAAAATCCCATTTAGAACATGGGGGTAAAATTCAATAAAAAGGGAAAGTAGAAAAAAAGTGTTGAACCTGAAATAATGACGATATATCATACATTATATCGAAGACTGATCGAAATTTCTTAGTTGCATCAAAACAAAGCAGAACAAATCCTAGGAGGAAAGTTTGATTGCACAACTCTTACAGAAAGCAATGGGATGTTCGAGCCTCTCACACCCAAGAACAAGGAGGAAGAAATAGGGATGAATATATCTTGTCCCTTTATAAGATTTAATGGTGAAATGGATTAAGATACGATCTGTTTTTCATTAAAAGAAGATCACATTAAACAATGTGATATGACCAAGTAAAAACCTCATGAGCCTTAGGAGAAATTAATATAGTAGTTACAACCGTTGAATCAACCTTAGAGTCCTTAAAACAAGGATTTAAAATGTATTTTATGTCAAATGTTATGTTAAAGGGGAGGAACTATCAGAAGCTAGAAGAAGTGCTCATGAACTTGATATTTAGAAAAGGGAAATCACTGTTAAGGAACCCCACCATTGAAACCTCACCATTTTGGAAACACTACTTATTAACCTCACCATTCTAGAAACACTGTTCATGGACTCAAAATTTGGAAAATGAAAAAGTCACATTTGGAACATCACCATTCTGGAAACATAGTTCATGAACCTCACCATTCAAGAAACATTATTCAAGAACCTCACCATTAGAACTTTACCATTCTAGAAATACTTTTCAAGAACTCATAATTTTTCAAAGGAAAATGGCCACCATTGAAACCTCACCATTCTGGAAAAACTGTTCATGAACTCAAATTTTGGAAAAGGAAAAAGGTCACCATTGGAACCTCACCATTCTGGAAACAGTGATCATGAACTCAAAATTTGGCTTAGGAAAACGATCATCATTGGATCCTCACCATTTAAACCTCACCGTTGCACTGTTCATATATGTTCACCGTTGCAATTTTCAAATAAGGTTACCAATGACACCTTTCACAGAATGTCACCAATGACACTGTTCATAATGGTATACTGTTGTAACTATTCACCAATGGAATTGTTCACAAAAATGGAATTTTGGAAATGTGTTGGGGATAAGTCACCTAGACCTCCTTAAAACACCTCATACACCTGATCTTCACAAAGGAATAGACTAGAGAGGTCCAGGATATTACAACTATGTCCTTTAGTCAATAAAGCATTCCTCAAATTTGAATCTCAATGAACACATTATCTTCTTCCAAATCATAAAACACCTTCTTCATGAATATAAAAATCACAAAACTTACTCGTCATAATAGATTCTACATTTTATTGCAATGATTAATCCACCTTTTGAGATCTCTTAATTTTTTCTAAAAATGACGACTGCACTGAATCCTAAATCAAAATAGAGAATATTACTTTATCCACAACTTCTAGGCCAAATTTCATAAAATAATTAACCAAAGTGTCATGTTCCAAATGTATCCTGGTTAATTTAGCATTAATTTTTATACTCAAATCCTCGGTATAATTATTTGATTTCCATAGTGATAAAAAATCGTGAAATCATAATCCTTGATTAGTTAGAGTTATCTTCTATGACTCACTCCAAACTCTTTTGTGAATATATACTTCATTCATATTTTAATAGAATATATTTCACACTTAACTCCATAAAAAATAGGCCTCCAAATTATTAATGAAAAAAATAGCATCTAATATGAAATCATGACTATTTTAATATAACTCAAATGTTTTCAAGTATCATGAGGGAAAAAATGTCCTGTTAATTCATCATTAGGAAAAAACCATGTTGTTCAGTAAATATTCAATATTAATGAATAATTGACTATTTATAGAAGGGAAGGGAAAAACTGTAACATCACCAATCCTGCTTTCAGTTCCTAAAAACAATCCTCACATTATTTTTTCATATTAACATATCCCCTTTTATATTCCACACAAGTAGTTTTATAGAAAACTTGGTAATGGATTCATTAAACCACTCTTTGTGACCCACTAATCCAATAAAACTATGAATATTGGTGATAGTTTTGGTACTTGAAAATTCTTCAACTAGTTTTTTTAGCTAGATCAATTATTATTCTATCATTAGAAACAATGTGATGGAGAATGAAATCCTTTTGAACAAAAAATTATAGATTCAAAATTTCCCCATTTTTTTTATTCTTTTAACATTTGAAAAAAAACCCATCAGATGTCTATAAAATTATAATTGAGTTTTGGAAAATACTAAAATATTATCAATATACACAACCAAATACATATTTATGATCACAAGAGAAAATTATTTTCATATGATCCAAAAATAAAACTGGGCAATAGGATAACCCCAATGAAATATCTAAAAACACATAATGTGCATAACAATTTTGAATCACGGTCTTCAGAATTCCAGTGTCCTTTATATTCAAATTATGGTACCCTAACCTCTTGAAAACCATAGAAAAATACTATGATCCGAGCAGTTGATGAAAAAAATCATTAATATGATGTAAATGACACTTCTTAATAGTAGTAATTTTATCCATGGATCTAAAATATTTGAAATTTTCCATTGATCAACCATTCTTTTAAAGAAAAAATACATAATCACCCCCTGGTGAAGTGCATGGTTGGATGAATCCTTTATCTAATAACTTGTGCAGTTGTTTTTTTAAATTGAATAGTTACACTTCATAAATATTATTTGGGGTTTAGAAATAATCATATAATAATATACTAAATCAACATTAATCTCATCATATTGACTATGAACAATTCTGTGGAAAATCCATTAAAAAAATCCATGTATTCATTTATAAATAAAATATCACTAATATTAATAGTTTATTCATTTTCAAAAATAATTTTTCTGTTGGTTTAATTTATATATATAATAAATTTATTAGATTTTTGGAATGTTTTAAATGTCATTATATCATTGAGTGCAAGATTCCTAGCCCTGAAATATTTCTTCTCATGATAAACTGGGTTTCAATCCATACTGATAATGATATCAAACTCTAATATGGCTAGTTCAACATGATATTTAAAAAATTGCATGCCACAGATGATAATAGATTGATTTTTTTAAATATTTGATTCATTAAAACATTAACCCAATTTTTCAAACAAGTGTTATATCTTAAACTAATTCTCTGATATTCCCAAATTACATGAAAATTACACGAGAATGAATGATTGTGAAAATCCATATCCATATAATTTATTTTCATATTTCAAATAAACAAGTAACATACCCATCACCATAATATTTTATGGACCATCATCAACTATAGTACTATAAAATCCCCTCAATTTATATTTATATTTTGAATCATGATGATTTACATCCTGTGAAGCTAAATTTTGACACTAATTAGCATAATTATCCATCTCATTGAAGGTAAAACAACATAATATTATATGGTTATCAGTTAGAACATTATATGATTCTTTAGGATTCTTTTCCATACATTTTTTGGCCATGTGGAAAATCCTTCCACATTAGTAACACATCCATGCCTTCATAAAAATTTCTCCAAGGTGCTTTTTAACATACTTGCTATGTTATTGGAACTACATTTTCATTCCTCAAAATCACTTTTTTATCATGTTTCCCAATCGCCTTCTATCCTATAAATGACTTACATTCATCATCACGAATGTAACACCCCAAGCATCCGCATTACACTTCTCTTTGAATAATACAGTAGCGTGTGTTGTACGCAACTTCGAGTTATAACACACACCACAACCAATCAAAGTAGCCGTTATGAATAGTAATACCTAATTTTTGAAATTATATAAATTTCATATTTCAAAATGGACTTCATTTTTGTATTCGGAATATCAAAATTATCCAAAGTTGAATTTTTTGTAATTTTCTGAGAACATCCAATTTTTTATAAATAGTGAAAAATACTTAAAAACAACTTTTTTAATCAAAATATTTTATAGTGATAAATTATAATATTAAGTTGTTTTAAATTATAATTAGAATATATTTTTACCATTTTATCCAATGTTGGTCTTTAGAATTAATTTCCCTTTGAAATTGGACATAAACAATTGTCAATCTTTTGATATATATTGTTTCTTAAAAACACGCTATTTGTTGTGACAGCGGGAATTAATTATGAAATTAATTAATGAAAATTATATGTTTGGAATTTTTTAAAATAGAAATCATTTTTGAATTCAGAATATCAACTATAGCTATGGGTGAAATTTTGGCATGGTTCTGAAAAACTTCAATTTTTGATGAATAGTGAAACCACTAAGTGGTAGTTAAAAAACTGATATTTTCTTTTAAATGAAACATTACCACTTCTGTGTTTTGATTTTCAAAAATCCAACATAAATGGTTGTCATTAGAAAGTAAAATTTGGTTCAATGGGATTAAAATAAATTTTTGGTGAATAGTAACTTTTAAGTTTAATTAATCGTGATTAAAGGTAATTACTGAAATTTATGGAAAATATATTGTTATAATAATAGGAAATGACCTTGAAAATTGTCCTAACCCTATTGGATAAGTCATGACCTACCATGAATAACCATGGGTCAACTTGGGGACCCCATGGAGCCACTTTGGTAGGAAAATGACATAAAAAACATTTTATTTAATGTTAAAATAAAAATGTCACAAACAAGAGTTGTTTTACTAAACAATTTTTAAATGGAGTTATACAAGTCATATTTTTGACTATAAATATTCATTATAAAGATAAAAATATTTCCTACATAACGATATTTTGTTTATAATTTTTAAACATTAAATAAATTAAATTATTTATGACACCATGATGATGCAACGATTACCTCATTAATTAACAATTTTAATAAAATGGAAGGATAATTTAAAATATAAGCATTACACTTGTCCAAAGCCTATTGGATGAGAATATTTCGAACCCTTATCACCTTAGCCTTGAATTATATAACTTTGGGACCTTTATAATCTGAAAATCATTGTATAATAAAGTAACATTTTATTACTTTCCAAGAGTGCCCCTCCTCTCCACTTATAAAAGGCCCCCACCACTACCACCTTACTCACACCATCAAGCCATTTGGCTCAGACAACCTCTGTCCAAATACTCTCCCAACTTCCCTATATTACTCCTAGAAGCCTCAATTTTGGCAGAAGTCTTCCCAAGGAAGCCTTTGGCTCAAAACAAAAAGAGTTACCCGGTTTTAAGGTAATGTCTTCTCCAATGTTGTTTTGTATTATTTTGCTTCTCCAACCCCAAAAAATCATTTTATTCATTTATTTTGTAACAAAAACAGTATCCTAAATATACTAGGATGTTGTTATAAGAATGATTCGAGCTACACTTATACAAACATACATTAATGGTTAAAGAACATACTGTTTCTGTGGAAGGCGAATTTCTGCCTCACGAAACGATGATTGTTCAATATTCTTTTAACACCTCTAATGGTGGCCATTTTGATGAAAATATTTTCATATATGATATATATATTATGTTTATGTTTTCCTTATGCTTCTTTATTTCTAATATGTGGCATACTTTATGATTTCCATTATGGGTAAATGCGATAATTTCATTTTAGGAAGTGCGGACTACCACCCCCTCAAAGTGATTTGAATCGTTAATGCCATATGTGGGATGTATAAAGGATGGAGTAAATGGTATTATAAATTATATTATACTGGAATTATATTATACCTTTATATAATTATAACTTCATTCCATTAAATTTGAAATAGAAATGAAAGTAGCGTTCATGCGTACGTACGGCTTACCGTCTCCATGAACGGTGCATTTCATTTCTTACCTCTAAATGTAATGTAATATTATAAATGAATGTATATACTGTATATATATAATTTATATGATATATACATCATGAATATAATAATGGATATAATGTATATATTAACACATGAACAAAGTGTAATTATAAGAAGTTTATTTTTGACTCAAGTACCTTAGATCGTCAAAACGATCGTTATTAACATAAATAATTGCATAATGTTCATAACATGGTAATAAGTGATATAAAATGAATAATAAACTTGAAAAAGGTTTTTAAGCAAATATAAATTAACTCTAGTTTATTATTCAGGAGGTTAAAGAACGGTCGAGTCAAGACAGGACGCAAGGTAAGGGAATTTCTTAACCCAATTTACATTATTTGGGTTAATATCCTATTTTAAAATTATGTCATGATATTATTATGTCCTATCTTGTATATATACATTCTTTATGATTATATATAGTGAATACACATAATAGATCTAGTTTATTTAGAAAAATGATATTTGTAAGGGACTTCGTCTCAATCTCCATTCATTGTGGCATATTTTGTTTTATACACAAATTTATTTTATACGGTGTATAAACCCCTTTGACTTTTATGTTTATTCAAAAGGAATATTTTTATACAAAGCGTTTTACTAAAATACAAAAAGGAATGTTTTTCTTGTCGTACGTATGCGGAGACAGTGACTTCTCCGCCGCCGTGACCATTATTTGAGTTTCGGCTTCTTCTACAAGCCATTACTATTTTTTTAAATGAAAAGTAAATACAAAGTTTTAATTTTATTTTGGTATTGAAAATGGTTTTGATAATGTTTTTATTATATCAATGTGTTGTATTAATATCTTGTGATATAAATGTGGAAATTTTATGTTTCCTTTATGAATGTTTTATGTGATATGATTATGTTATGGTTTATGATATGTTTAAAGCTCTTCATATGAGGAATGTATTGGACTTAATAAGTGACGGGTGGAGCCCGCTATAGCTCCTCGATGCATCGGTAGGTCTCATGAAAAAAACTAGTGTCTTGGCACAAGGCCTTGACAAAATTACAATTGTGGTCATGGCACGAGGCCTTGGCTATGTGGTTATGATATTATGGAATTATGCATTCCATCATTATGAAAGTGGTTATTGATATTGCATGTGATTATTCGACCAGTAGAATATCCATGTGAATAAGTAAATGGAATTATATCATTTTACTTTGGCCATATTATGTTGAAGTTAATGTTTAAAAGGCTTTTATATTAGTTATGCATTGCCTTAAATGTTAATGATTATTTATGAAAGCTTCTGCAATATTGTTATCCTTACTGAGCATCTGAGCTCACCCATTTTAATGTTTTAATATTTTCTAGGATGTGAAGAAGTATTTTATGAATGACTTGAAGGGATAGTCAGAAGAGGATATGAGTGTGGACTATGGAGACTTTGTTATTTTAGTTTTTCACTTTATAATGTAATGTAACATTTATGAATGTATCTAGTGTTTCCAAGGCTACTAAACTAATCGGTCTTTCAAGACTTGATCTTTTGGGATCATGCCAATGTTACGAAGTAATGCACTAACTCTGGGTAGCTAGGGTCAGGGCGTTATAGTTGGTATCAAAGGCAGTTTAGTACTAACCTTGGAAGCTAGATTTAGATAAACTCTAATTAGATCACATAGCCCAATGATAGACTTTGAGGATTAGTATAGAAGAACATCCTAGAATTTTTTTGTTGTAGATATTTTGTGAGTTTTCCAAGAAATACATCCCTGTCTGAATACAAGCAGGTAGAGGCGGCTCTGGCACAGATGTACCTAGGGGTAAAACCCAAAAACACCGTTTTGAGCTAGACTCGAACGGGAACTGGTGCACGACAACGGGCCTTACTGCACTCTTGGTTACGTCACTCCCGGGGGATATGCTTAGGATAATTGTCATTTTCATTACAAACCACTATGAAGGGTTATGAGTATATACTTCTTCAAAGAAAACATTTTTATGCATTATATCCATAAATAGTTCAATTTATGTTAATTATTTTACAAGTATGGAATTATGTATTTTGATTCATAAACTAATCTAGTTTATGCCATTGTTTAGAAATGGCGCCTAGTAGATGGAATGGAAACTGTATCAATGCACGCACTCCGTGTAGGGATTTCCCTCCTCCTCAAGATAATTATTGTGGATCTAGAGATACAACTGGTGCTGATCAACTTATTACCATATTGGGACAACTCACTCAGGTTATGAATAATAACCTTACTCATATGGAGCACCCTGATCCGCAACGTGGAGGATCAATGTTAGACCGCTTCATGAGGCAACAACTACCAACATTTAATGGGGGTACAAATCCATTAGTAGCTGATCAATGGATAAACTCCTTAGAAAAAATATTCCATGCCTTAGGGAGTAGCGAAAGGGAGAAGGTTGTCATGGCAGTATAGCGCCTCACTGGAGATGCCGATCAATGGTGGTCCCTGATTCAAAACACAAAAGAAGATGAAGAAGTATCAAATATGGAATGGAGAGAGTTCAAAGATATTTTCTTAGAAAAATAATTTCCACATGACCATCGAGCAGATATGGAAAGACAATTTTTGAGTCTGAGACAAAAGGAGGATGAGAATGTCGCAAAGTATGAGGCCAACTTTACAAGGTTAGCGAGGCATGCTGCATATTATATACGTAACCCAAGAAGTAAGATCGATCGTTTCTTTGATGGGCTAAAACCGTTTCTCCGTCAAGAATTAGTATCACAATCATTCTCAACCTACGAAGATATAGTCTCGTGTTCTATCAAGACAGAAAAGGAATTCTCTAAGTCTTATGACAATAAAGTAATGCAAGAGAAGAAGAGAACGGTGGAAAAAGAGACTGAAAAATGGAAAAAGGGAAAGAAGGATTTTCCATTATGTGATAATTGTGGGAAGAATCACCCTGGTACTTGCCTAAAAGGAATGGGAGTTTGTTATAAATGTGGAGAAAAAGGTCACCAGGAATGCGATTGCAAGGGAAAGAAAGAGGCTATCAATGTTGAATGCTACAATTGTAGAGAAATGGGGAATTATGCAAATGAATCTCATAAGAGTCAGAGAAACTGACCTCAGAAAAGGCCAAGGGATCAAGGCCAATCTTATGTTGTGACTACATTTGAAGCGGAATAATTAATGTATTAGTGCTTTTAGACTCACGGATTATATTCTGGTTATAAGGATAATGTGATATATATAAGGATTGTACTGCAGTACTTGTTTTTTTATGAAGGTTTTAATAGGATGAAGGTAATAATATTTTTAGTATGTGACAAAAAGATAAAGTTTAATTTGTTTGGGGAATCTGATGTTACAATTGATTTTGGAATTTAGAGACCTTTTAGAGAAAGTCTGGACGGAGGTATTTTGGATAACTATTAAGGTTGGAATGGATTAAGTTGAACCTTGGATAGTATTGTTTAAGGTTAAAACATTTCTGAATATTATTTTTGGAATATTATAATACTATAGTTTTAGGAAAAGGACAACCTGCAGGGTGGGGCATAACCCGTTGCGTCGGACAAAGCTGTAGGAATCGAACCCACAACCATAGTGAGACATGCCTTTATAACCTACCACTAGCCTACAAGAAGTACCTGGTTATTACAAAATAGTTTTCCTAATCTAAATGGTATGTGTTAATATTTTTAACCTTGTACGATTAGGATAAATATAATATTTGTGAGTTTTGTTATCTTTTTGAGTAAAAGATGAGTTTGTGGTAGAAATTAGTTGAAGGTTGAAATTATACTTGTCAAGTATATATATATATATATATATCTTATTCTTATGAAGAAATTAATTCTAAAACTTTAGGGAAGGGATATTATAACAAAAATGTGTTATCCTAATACCTTATGTCTTGTTGAACTGATAATATTTTAAATCAACATAGATTGAAGGCTTTGAGGCCCTAAATTTTACACTTGTTTGTGATTGATGACCTCGATCACTCCCAACAAATATTTACGTTTTTCCTCCTATTATATGTCTCTAATTTCCACCAATGTTCTCCTTATTGGGATCATAATTTGGTGGTGACTTTTTCAGTTACCTTTCCCTCTGATTAAGGCTAAATTTTATTAACCTTATTTCCGATGTGGGGTTTCCACAAAGGTATTTTCTATTTTCAACCATTTATTTTCAAAGAAAATTTTCAAATTTCAAGGACTCAATGTATTGAAGGAGGGGAGAATGCGACACCCCAAGCATCCGTGGTACACTTCACTTTGAATAATACAGTAGTGTGTGTTGTACACAACTTCGAGTTATAACACACACCACAACCAATAAAAGTAGCCGTTATGAATAGTAATACCTACGTTTTTAAATTATATAAATTTTATATTTCAAAATGGACTTCATTTTTTTATTTGGAATATCGAAATTATCCAAAGTTTAATTTTTTGTAATTTTCTGAGAACTTCCAATTTTTTATGAATAGTGAAAAATACTTAAAAACAAATTTTTTAATCAAAATATTTTATAGTGATAAATTATACTATTGAGTGGTTTTAAAGTATAATTAGAATATATTTTTAATATTTTATCCAATGGTGGTCATTAGAATTAATTTCACTTTGAAATTGGACATAAACAATTGTTAATATTTTGATATATATTGTTTCTTAAAAACACGCTATTTGTTGTGACAGTGGGAATTAATTATGAAATTAATTAATGAAAATTATATGTTTGGAATTTTTTAAAATAGACATCATTTTTTAATTCGGAATATCAATTATAGCTTAGGGTGAAATTTTGGCATGGTTCTGAAAAACATCAATTTTTGATGAATAGTGAAACCACTGAGTGGTAGTTAAAAAACTGATTTTTTCTTTTAAATGAAACATTACCACTTCTATGTTTTGATTTTCAAAAATACAACATACATGGTTGTCATTAGGAAATAAAATGTGGTTCAATGGGATTAAAATATTTTTTTGGTGAATAGTAACTTTTAAGTTTAATTAATCGCCATTAAAGGTAATTAGTGAAATTTAAGGTAAATATAATGTTATAATAATAGGAAATGACCTTGAAACTTGTCCTACCCCTATTGGATAAGTCAAGGCCAACCAATACAAACCATGGGTCAACTTGGGGACCCCATGGATCCACTTTGGTAGGAAAATGACATAAATAACTTTTTATTTAATGTTAAAATAAAAATGTCACAAACAAGAGTTGTTTTAGTAAACAATTTTTAAATGGGGTTATACAAGTCATATTTTTGACTATAAATATTCATTAGAAAGATGAAAAGATTTCCTACATAATTATATTTGTTTTATAATTTTTAAACATTAAATAAATTAAATTATTTATGACACCATGATGATGCAGCGATTACCTTATTAATTAACAATTTTAATAAAATGGAAGTATAATGTAAAATCTAAGAATTAAACATGTACAAAGCCTATTGGATGAGAATATATCTAACCCTTATCACCTTATCCAAGAATTATATATGTTTGGGACCTTTAGAATCCGAAAATAATTGTATAATAAAGTAACATTTTATTACTTTACAAGACTGTCCCTCCTCTCCACTTATAAAAGGCCCCCACCACTACCACCTTACTCACACCTTCAAGCCATTTGGCTCGGCCAACCTCTTCCGAAATACTCTCCCAAATTACCTCTATTACTCCTAGAAGCCTCACTTTTGGAAGAAGTCTTCCAAAGGAATCCTTTGGCTCAAATCAAAAAGAGTTACCCGATTTTAAGGTAATGTCTTCTCTAATGTTGTTTTGTTTTATTTTGCTTCTCCAACCCCCAAAACTCTTTTTATTAATTTCTTTTGAAACCAAACCAGTATCCTCAATATACTAGGATGTTGTTATAAGAATTATTCGAGCTAAAATTACACACACTTACTTCTAATGGTTAAAGAACATACTGTTTCTGTGCATGGCGAATTTCTGCCTCACGAAACGATGATTGCTCAATTTTCTTTTAACACCTCTAATGGTGGCCATTTTGATGACACTATTTTCATATATGATATATATATTATTTTTATGTTTTCCTTATGATTCTATATTTCTCATTTGTGGCATACTTTATGATTTCCATTATGGGTAAACATGATAATTTCATTTTAGGAAGTGCGGACAACCGCCCCCTCAAAGTGATTTGAATCGTTAATGCCATATGTGGGATGTATAAAGGATGTAGTAAATGGTATTATACATTATATTATACTGGAATTATATTATACCTTTATATAATTATAACTTCATTCCATTAAATACGAAATAGAAATGAAAGTAGCGTTCATGCGTACGTACGGCTTACCGTCTCCATGAACGGTGCATTTCATTTCGTACATCTAAATGTTATGTAATATTATAAATGAATGTATATACTGGATATATATGATGTATATGATATATACATAATGAATATAATTATGAATATAATGGATATATTACCACATGAACAAAGTGTAATTATAAGAAGTTTATTTTTGACTCAAGTACCTAAGATGGTCCAAACGACCGTTATTAACATAAATAATTACATAATGTTCATAACACGGTAATCAGTGATATAAAATGAATAATAAACTTGAAAAATGTTATTAAGAAATTATAAATTAACTCTAGTTTTTTATTCAGGAGGTTAAAGAACGGTCAAGTCAAGACAGGACGCAAGGTAAGGGAATTTCTTAACCCAATTTACATTCTTTGGGTTAATCTCCTATTTTAAAATTATGTCATGATATTATTATGTCCTATCTTGTATTTATACTTTCTTTATGTGTACATATAGTGAATACACATAATAGATCTAGTTTATTTAAAAAAATGATATTTGTAAGGGACTTCGTCTCAATCTCCATTCATTGAGGCATATTTTGTTTTATACACAAATTTATTTTATACGGTGTATAAAACCCTTTGACTTTTACATTTATTCAAAAGAAATATTTTTATACAAAGCGTTTTACTAAACGACAAAAAGGAATGTTTTTCTTGTCGTACGTATGCGGCGACAATGACTTCTCCGCCGTTGTGACCATTATTTGAGTTTCATCTTCCTCTACAAGCCATAACTTTTTTTTAAATGAAAAGTAAATACAAAGATTTAATTTTATTTTGGTATTGAAAATGGTTTTGATAATTTTATTATTATATCAATGTGTTGTATTGATATCTTGTGATTGAAATGTGGAAATGTTATGTTTCCTTTATGCATGTTTTATGTGATATGATTATGTTATGGTTTATGATATGTTTAAACCTGTTCATATGAGGAATGAATTGTACTTAATAAGTGACGGGTGGAGCCCGTTATAGCTCCTCGATGCATCGGTAGGTCTCATGAGGCAAACTAGTGTCTTGGTACGAGGCCTTTACAAAATCTTAATTATGGTCTTGGCACGAGGCCTTGGTTACGTGGTTATGATAGTCCGGAATTATGCATTCCATCATTATGAAAGTGGTTATTGATATTGCATGTGATTATTCGACGAGTAGAATATCCATGTGAATTAGTAAATGGAATTATATCATTTTACTTTTGCCATATTATGTTGAATTTCATGTTTAAAAGGATTTCATCTTAGTTATACATTTCTTTAAATGTTAATGTTTATTTATGAAACCTTCCGCAATATTGTTATCCTTACTGAGCATCAGAGGTCACCCGTTTCAATGTTTTAAAAATTTTCAGGATGTGAAGATGTATTTTATGAATGACCTACAGGGATAGTCAGAAGAGGATATGAGTGTGGACTAGGGAGACTTTGTTATTTTAGTTTTTCACTTTATGATGTAATGTAACATTTATGAATGTATCTAGTGTTTCCAAGGCTACTAAACTAATTGGTCTTTTGAGACTTGATCTTTTGGGATCATGCTAATGTTACGAAGTAATGCACCGACTCTGGGTAGCTGGGGTCGGGGCGTTACAACGAAGGACAAAACAGTCATAAAATACCATCAAATACCTTTGAGAATAGTGATCAACATTCCCAAAAAATTTAAATTACATTGTGGACAAATATATTCATAGGTGTGGTTTCAATATTGGGTGGAAGTAGGTAATTTTTTTACCAATGTCATGAATAAAATATATCACTTACTAGGAGAATCTTGTGAGCATTCCTTAATATGAAGCTACAAAATCATCATCTTTTTTTCTCAATTCCAAGATTATTATTTCCATTTAATGACAAATATCATTAGGGAAATATTTCAAAAGGAAACAATCTTTGAATGTTTCACATTCCCTGGAATCATGATCATCATTTTCTCTTGTATTATTAACCAAATACCACATACGATTAGCTTCACCTTCAAAAATTATAATCATGAATAGTTATATATTTATGTTCTAAATATTTCATAACATACAATATAATTTCTATATAATTAATCAATGGATTGGAAAACCCAAATTTATATGATCCACATAATTACAGGGGATGTCGCCTCATAAAACTCTCCAGAAGAGATATATTCCTTCGAGGTAGATTGGGTTACACTCTATCATAGATACCGCTACCATTTATCCCATAGTTCAATTGATCTATCACTAAAAAATTATATTATGATTCTACCCATATTTTGATGCTGATTAGGATGCACTAGTGGAAAATGGATTCAAACCAACGCATTAATGCCTAAGTTTAATGAGAACTGTTTGGAAATTGTGGTTTATTCCTATGATTTTACTAAAACCGTCGGTATACTTTACCGATTTCTGATTTTTATCAGGATCCCTTTCGATTTTTCACCCCCACACGAACCCTCCCCAACATTGGCCTCCCGGCCCTTTCCCCACCTTCCCGACCTCGACATCCTCGACCTCTTGACCTCTGCCTCTGCCTCATGATCCCTAACCCCTCTCGACTCCTTCTCCTTCAGCAACATTCATCCCTCCCCTTTCGGCTCCCTCTCCAACGATGACATCACCCTACCCTCTCAGCTCCTTTCTCCCTCTCCTCTGATGACGTTCCCCCTTCCGATGATGTCCCCCTCTCTCAGCTCCCTATCCTCCACCATTTCTCCCAAATTTCTTGAGGGTTCTTGATCAGTACTTCCAGGTAGGAATTAATCTTCTTTAATTATTCAATTTCATAGAGTTTTCCTCTATCCGGTTGCCCGGTTTCATTCGGTTGAATCATAAGGGTTTTGTGGTTTCCTGATTCTAATGTTGATCATTATTTCTAGGGGGTATCATGGTTCTCACTGGTCGCCTGGGGAATTTTTTGGCATCTGATGCCGAAGGAAAAGTGGTTTGGATAGACTTGGACAATCTACCACCATTTGAGGTCAGTTTATTCTTCTCTCTTTATTTGGCCAAATTTAATTTGGTGCTTGTAGTAATTTATGTGTCTATGAAAACTCTATATTAGGTATGAATTGCATGAATAAGACTAATTTACATCCTGCATATCTATTTGTGTGTGTTTTTAACTCATATCATATTATATGCTCAAGATTCATCCTTTGGTATAATCATCTCATGTTTATTTATTGATGAGTTAGTGGAGATATGCTGAGAAACATGATATTGTAAAATGGATATATGGGTATAATTGATTTTTTATTCTGTTTTGGTATGTGATATTATATTTGTATAACACGGCCTAGTGTATGTTTGATTCTACATTCATTGAGTCTTATTTTTATGATTCATTTTTTAGTTTTGAATTGATGTTAATTATATTAATCTCATTTGGGTTATTTATCATTTTTTACTTCTATTTATTTGATGTTTCATGGATGTCTAATGTATGGGTGACCGTTTCTAGATTCCCAATAACTGATTCAATGCCACACATTCTTAAGGATGAAACAAACCAATTTAAATGAAACCAACATGAACTCATTCAAACTGAATTTAATTAAATAAGACATAATTTAAGTAGGAATAATAAAAATAATCTGAATTGTATTAACAGATAAAGAGTAAAATTGATTATTCCTAAATGAATCTATAATAAATTAAATTAGTGTATACCGAACAAATAAATTAAAACTAAACAGATCTAAAACAAATCATATCATGTTGTATCAAAATGAATAATGCATAATCAGTGAAATGACTCAATTAGGATGACATCAAACATAACAAACCAAGATGAACCACATTAAACCAACCCAAATAAGATTATGAAGAGTAAACCCAAAACGAGTTGAACTAAATAAAGTGGAACCATACAAACCCACAAATTTTATATCAAATTTTACCAAATATAATGAATTAAAACCTATATAACCGCAACCGACATGAACAAAATTGAACTAGGGAAAATTGATATGAACCAAATGTAATGAAACTATATTGATTAGAACCCTATCTTGAAGTGATAACTTACATGCCCTTTCAATAAGAGAGTCATCTCAATTTTCAATAATTTTCCCAATCAGTGAAAGATAATGTGTGAAATAGAAATGGTCAGATCATCTCACCATATCAACAACCTCACCAGGGCCTAATGGTGTGTACTCAAATCAAGAGATGTATAGTAGCCTGGGGTGAAACAATCCGTCAGGGATTACAGTGGTGCTGTGATAACTGTATCAGTGGAGGTGATCCCATGTCTATCCAAATAAAAACTGTAAAGGACCACTGAGTCTATAAGGGATATTTTCCTATTGAATATGGATCAAGAAATTCCAGAGGCCTATATGGGTCAATACCACTTTATTAAGAGGCTGAATCTCTACTACTCAAGCTGCCATTACCAAAGTGCCAACTTGGATTCCTTAACACGCATCCCCTACAAGAAAATAACCACCCATTCCAAAATATTTCCATGAAACCATCAATATTAAGGATTATATATATTTACAGCCTCTCCCAATAACCCCATGTGGTGTACTCTCCTTCTTCTATGATTTCCTAATATGAACTGACACTATTATGGACCTGCTGGGAAGGGAACTAGTTAGGGTGTATAGCATTCGGACAAGCTCTACTACGATAGATTAAAATATTGATCCAATCTTTAAAATAGATGAGATATCATATAGAAATCTCATTTCTTAACTTTTCTTTCATGTTATTGAGCATATCCATCACCAAAACTAGTTTATATGAGGGGTTATCCCCGACATCCATGACAGGAAGAAAATTGTCTCACATTTCCCCGAGGGGGGTGGGGTATCCTACCTATTCAATAGACATCCTAGAGTCTAATTACAACTTCATTGTTGAAAAAATCGAATGAGTTGGTTCCAAGGAACCAATGGATAATCAGTTCTGTTAGAATAATAGACTGGTGGTATATGATATACTAGGAAACCCATACTAGTTCATAATGATGGATAATGTGTAGCTGGTTGGAAAAATCTAAGAAACTTTACCTAACCAAGAATATCCATGCTAATTAATCAGAGATGTTCCCATGCGGTTTGCAAGACACCATGGAAGCCCTGGCGATGGGTTTACCTTATCGCACAACATCCAATTGGAATGTCACATTCATCATAAAAATGATTTAAACATGGCCATTTGACTCTATGTCACAATGAACGACTCCAAGGAAAGACTAGATGGTTTTACATGATAATAATCATGAATCACCATAAGAACGTTCATTAGTGATGTGACATAGTACCAATAGGTAGAGATATTATCTTCGATAACACTCTTACGAAGTTGCAAGACCCCATTCCCTTCTCAAATAAAGAATTAAATAAAAGATGAAATGGTGGATGATTCTTGTGGAGTGTGATATTTTGGAAATTACCCACATGGTTAGCCAATACACCATTGTTTGGACAAATTATAATAATTGGGGTTTTGGTGGATGGTTATTTTGGTCAATGATCATTATGTGACACCCCATGAATAAACCATTGTTGGATTATAGGAAACGCATAACAAAAATTACCTACATTGAACCCATTCTGAATCTATGAGATACACACCACAAAAGGCAGTGCATAAATATGGCTTTGAGGCCTCTATATCCCCCCCTTAGCACAAAAAAATGAATCTATGCACTTGCACATTCAGACATCCACAACTGATCACATACATTGTAGATTTCTCATAGTGGCCAATCTCGTGATCACAATGATTAACCACTAGGTAAAATATAGGCAACAACCTAAGGGTTCATGAAGCATGAATAAACACTTCATGTGACAACATGATGTATTTTGAAGGACTTCTGGTGTGACATCCGGGTCATTTGAAGGTGTTCCTGAATATCTAATGAGTCATTTGTCTCCTTGAAAAGCTAATAATAGAAAAATATAAGGAATATATGTAAAAAAAGATGCAATAAAGATTAAAAGACACCAGACTTATGTAAAAAACATATACAATGATCCTCATAAACATCACACGACTCACCTAGATCATGTGAAAGAATGAGGACATGTCACCCCAATCATGCAACCCTCCCTGGATATGCCATTTGGATCATGTGATGTCCTCCAGCCATTTCTACAAAGTCTTATGACACCCCTCAGACATGCCACCTAATTCTTTTAAATCCCCATGGGCCCTCCATATATATCTTACAATTTCCACATACAGGTCACCAAAATTATGCAATTACCCCATTTTCTATTAGTTTGGTCTCGGGAAGTCCTCCACACTTACCGCCCTGATAATTTGACATCCTGTAAAAATGTCATGAAGGTTTCATGATGAAAAAAGGTCAAGTCACCTGGATTTCTCTGGCTCAATGTCTTTAACACAGTCTTGAGGATGAATTTTGAAGTTATATCCACATTAATTTGGAATGAAATATCATCACATGGTATATGATAATCCAATGATATATGATATAGTTCCAACAATAGTGATAGGTACAATTAATATTGATTCATCATTATATAGTGTTTTATTTGAAAATATTTCCACCAATTATATTATTTAGACCTATATTGTGTGCATGATAAATCATTTTATTGATTTTAATGCATTTTGTGATTTAAATTGCAATGCCTTTAGATAAAATGAGAGAGAATGGTCTTAGATGCGCCTTTTATGATATTCCTTATATGATATCATTCATTTCTATGTATTTTTTACTCTAGATATAGATCCAAATAGATATAATTAATAGTATGAATTGATTGATTACTATTAATTCCATGATCAACTAGAACCCAAATGAATGAAATTGTCCAAGATAATATAAACAAAAACAAGACAAAAAAAATCTAATGGAAATTTCCCAAACAAACTTGTATTGAATAAAACCAAACTAAGTTGAAACTCGATCCAAACTAATTATGTAACATTTATATGAAGATTAATTATTAAATAATATGAATCTACTTTTTGATAGTATCATTTTGAAACATGGATTTGTTTCCCCCTTGCTTTCTGGAACATGATTTGACCCATGTGGTGTTGTGGTTCTTATATGTTGGGCAGTGACATGTATAGTCACAGGAGAAATGTATGTTTTAGTTTAGTTTTTATTTTATTTTATATAATGCATTGGCTACTTAGGTCTTTTACTAGTTTCTATGGACAGGGAGTAGTTATATTTTATGAAGGAGGCCAGAAGTGGTTCGTATTGTTTCTGTCTGCCGGCTTTGATCCAAGGTAAGATTCTATGATTACTACTTGTCTTGTACCTCATATATTTTGGGGATATCAATGTTTTTTACTCCATATTATGTTTTTGGTAGGGATTTGGATCATTTTTGGTTGGTTCGGGTGGATTTGGTTCTCTAATGCCAATCGAGGTAAGGTTTTAATGTTGTTGGTTTATTTTTCACTAGTTATGTAGGGTTCTTTATGTGTTTTAAGGTTCTCAATATCCTTTGTGTAGTGCGTTGATCCCTGCTCATTGGGTTCGAGTCACCAAGTCAAGGGTGACTCGTCTGCGTGTGCATAGGTACATAAGTACATATATGTGGGTTCCCCCATTATGTGTATAGTCAAACATGGGAATGATTATACACGTATGGGGCCAGGTGTGCCCATGTATATATATATAAAAATGCATACGCAGGTTAGTGGAGACGGGTATATGCATATAAGCATATGTGTAAGGATCCCCTTGTACATGCTCATGGCCAAGCTGGTGTGTGCATAGGGGCTAGGTGTCCCTGCATGTGTGGGAAGGTGCGTATACCCAGTGGGGGGTCAACAGATTTAAGTTAGAAAGCTTCAAGAGCCGAAGTGGATGGCTTGGTTCCACCTTGAGGTAGAGTCCCTCTTGCAGCCTCTTTAATTTTATAATGCTTTAAATTAAATTTACAATCTTTCTTAATTCTGCTTAATTATATTGAATTTCACATCTTGAATATGTTTTCTTTAATATAATGGTTTCTTTTGATAAATAAAGTCATGTTTTTATAATAAAACCACTTTTAAAAACAACCAACATAAAATATATATCTTTATCATACCACAATCCCAAATCAAGAGTCTATTTTTTATAACATAAGATCGGTTTATATAATGTGAAGGACAACTACAAATGATGTATTTGGAATCTTGGCTGGAAGATGCTACCCCACAGATGATACTGGACCGGGCTAACACGTCGCGGTCACGCCGTGGTCACGCCACGGTCACGCTGTGGTAAAGCCGTGATTTGGCCCTGCTCGAGGACGACACCCTGTAGTGGTTCACAGTCTTGTTGGAATTCTATGTATGATACCTAGACAGAGTTTTAGATACATTACCCACCCATAGTTAATGGGGAGGGAGGTGAAGACCGAAATGTTTCCCTATTTCCTCTCGCTCCCTTCGCTCCTGGTTGGAAGATGTTGCTCTGCAGATGTCGCTGGACCGGGCCAACATGCCACGGTCATGCTGCGGTCACGCCGGGGTCACGCTGCGGTTACGTTGTGGTCACCCCGCGGTCACGCTATGGTCACACTGTAGTCACGCCGTGATTTGGCCATTCTCCAAGATGACACCCCATGACGATTCACAGTCCTGTCAGAATTCAATGTATGATACCTAGATAGAGTTTAGGTACATTACTCACCCATAGTTAATGGTGAGGGAGGCGACAACTGGAATGTTTCCCTGCCTCCTTCGGCTACCTTTGCTCCTGGCCAGAAGATGCTCCCCGCGGATGTCACCAGATCGGTCCAACATGCCACGTTCACGCAGAAATTTGGCCCTACACCAGGACGACACTCCGCGACAGTTCGCAGTCCTGTCAGAATTCAATTTATGATACCTAGATAGAGTTTTAGATACATTACCCACCGATAGTTAATGGGAATGGAGGGGAAAACTGGAATGTTTCCCCACCTCCTCTCGCTACATTCACTCCTGGTCAGAATATGTTGCCCCGTGGATGTCGCGGGACCGGTCCAACACTCCACGGTCACGCCGCAATCAAGCCGCGGTCACACCGCAGTCACGTCGCGGTCACGCCGCGGTCATGCCGCGGTCACGCCGTGGTCACGCTGCGGTCATGGTGTGGTAATGAAGTGATTTGGCCCTGCTCTAGGATGAAACCCCATTACAGTTCACAGTCCTGTCAAAATTCAACGTATGATACCTAGAGAGAGTTTTAGATACATTACCCAGACTCCTTCCTAGACCCCGGACAGTCCCGCTCCTCCCTAGACCCCAGACATCCTCCCAGACAACCCCCTCCCTCCTCTCTGGACCCCGGACAACCCCCAAACCCTCCTCCCTGGACCCGAATCTTAATCTACACTCTCTTCAAGATTCATCCTAAATCCTAATGTAAAAGAGGGTTTTAGAGTTTCAGATGATGATGAGAGAAGTGTGCAAACCCAAATCGAAAATAAAATTCAATAAGAGGATTAGACTCACCGAGATCTTCAATCCAGACTTGACGACACTCAAAACTCACAAATGACATGTACGAGTCAACCCCGCCTCAAACCGAGGCACGATGTGGCCGGTACCACTCAAAGTGCCTCACTTTTATATGAAATGGACAACATTTTAAATGAAAACTACAACTGACATATGGAAAAATGACCAAAAGGATTCAGATTGTGTTGACACCCCCACCCCTGTAGACAGCCTCTCACCCCTGGACAACCCCACCCCCGTGGACATCCCCTCACCCCTGGACATCCCCACCCCCCAGGACACCCCAAAACCCTTGTATGTCATATTATATATGTTTTATATATAATTCATAATTTTGTATGAAACATAATTTAATTTGTATGCGTTATTGATTCATAATTCAGAATTCATTACATAATTAATTCTTCATGTATTCAATTGAGAATTCAATTATTAATTCTGTATTGCATTGGGTAATTTGGTTCATATACATGATTATAAAAACAGTTCACAAGTTCTTGATTTTGTAAACCGATTTCATATTTCCGACAACCGGGATATAAAAACTTTTAGAGCAGTTCACAGGTTACAAAAACAGTTCACAAATTCCTGATTTTGTAAAAATATTTCCGATTTTCAGTTTTCTATAATAAAATTCCCGATTTTGACAACCCAAAACATTGTTGAATTTATAGCTTATCCATTTTAGCGGCTCTTTCTAAATACATTCTTCCCTCTTAGAGATCACTCCCACAAAAGGTTAACACATATCAAAATCTAAACGCACCTATCATTTCCAAAAACCACACAATAGATGTATCGTGAAACCTTAAGAACTTACACTATGTGCTGACCTCAGTCAGTCTATCCTAATTTGACTCAGTCCCTGAGCACCCATCTCCATTATTCAGCATGTTTCCACCTCAATTCATTTCAATTCCTTCACTACCAAAGGCATTACACAACCACCCAAACCCACAAATTGGAATCTGTACCCGACCCTAGTGTAGTTCAATAGTCAAATCCTCTACTAACTCGAAACCACATTTGTTTCCTACTGCACGCAACAAATCACCTCAAATACCCACATCTCATGTTTCTTTTCAAAAACAACCCAATCCCATGCCCACAATCAGATCAATCAAATACCCTAAATGATTTTCTATTTAAACACCATATGAAAACTAATTGCACACATAAAGGATTCCTCAGTAGAATAAAAATTCCATCCCAACCAATCCAATCACAATGCCACCCCAACCAATCCAAAGCCAGTTCCAAAAACCTATGATAATTATAGAACAAAGATTATATCTTTGAAACAAATACATCACTCCCCAACATAGAAGTTTCATCATCATCAACTCACCCAAAAAACCTCAACCACATTGTCGAAATCTCCATGAACATAACCCATAAGAAGTTTCATATCTGTCCAAAAGACAGTAGGGTATCTAGACATATAGCCATTTCCTCAGATTATTCTAATGAAGATATTATTAGTTTTGGAATGATCGTCACTAAATATTGGTATGCTATGATTTTATTGATGAATACCACCAACAGTCTTCTATTTTAGATGTCTCCAATCACTACATGGACATGTCAAAGTCATTTAAAAGTCTTAGGCATCCCTACCCATGATAATATCACCACATCAAAATCATTCATCCACCTACTCATAGTTTTCTTCCCTACTCAAGAAACTCAACCTACGCCCTCTAACTAGTCCTACCCCTAGTAACCACATGCACTATAAAATCACCAACACTCCAAACGATTCTCATTTAATGAAAACCAAGCACCTCTATGTGCTTCCTACCAAAACCAAATCTCTCATGCACAGTCCCCACCCAAAGAGAATTTTTTTACATAAAACCACATCAACCCACATTTCCTTGTGCACCTATTATTCTCCCGATCAAATTTATAATTATAAGGACCACCCATTTTAATATACATTACACGGGCTAGGCACCAAAACATGTCCATCCCTCTAGAAGCGAACCACAAGGGCAAACCACAAGCACTCAAGTTCTCCTCCTCAAAACCAAAGCCACCCAACATTCCAAAACCCATATCAGGTTTCACCATTCATGTACTACTTTCAAAGGTCCAAAAAATACATATTGATGTCACACACCAAAAATCACACATATCCTACTTGAGCTATCTCATCTTCTGATGCATTTATATAATACTAATTATACTTTTGATGTAATCACACATTTATTCCTTTCATTTTATCATATGCTTCTAGATCCTTAAACACCATATTTGATTCTTTTTTCTTGAAAAGAATTTTCAATTTAACATTTCATAATTTCTTGTGGTGATTACTACAACATGTTTTTTCCAATTATTTTTTACTGAAAGGCTCTTCATAAGGTGAAGTTAACCTTACATATCTCAGGAATCAATCTTATGGAATCAATCTTGAGGTCATTTTCAATTCTTTAAGGTGTTCTATTCTTTCGATCATCCTATTTTATTTATATTTTGATTACTATAGTTTCTTGGTATTTATAAAACCTTCATAAGTAAACTGTGTGACTTCTAGTTGGTCTATTAACCAAATTCATCCCAGTTTTGGGATGATTTGAAGATGGCTGAAATCATTGGGGAGAAATCTGATTGTCCCCCATTATGTGGAATCTATTTCTGTCGGTGGTTTCGAACACACCAAACAGATTCAATACATTTCTTCCGGTGGTCCTTTGACTTTCATTGGAATCAAGATCCTCCGACTACATCAATTTGGATGTTTCGAAAACTCCAGAAGGTTTTGTGTGGCTTGAGGTCAACCAGTGGGTTAGCGATCTGGTCCTTCATCTCTGTCCTACAGATATGGTATTTTTGGCTTGGATATAGGAAAAAAGTGGCATACCATGAAAGTTCAGGGAACAAGGAAGAAGCGGAGGCCTAGAAGGAGGGTGATGTCGGCACAACCATTTCCAAGGGAGTTCCCCTTCATACCAAATTCTTAGATTTAGGTGAAGGTCCTTCAGATGATTATGAATCATGGAGTGGAAAAGGGTTGGTAATAGAAATCCCAAGATGGTAGGGAATTTTAAAAAGGAGAAACCTTCAGTGATTCAAGAAAGAGAAATTGAACCTTCTAATAATCATCATACTTTATTAGAGTAAGAGGATGAGAAACCAATATTTTTATACTAGAATGGAATGAATAAAGGAAGGAAATTGTCCATTGAATTTGATGATCACCTAGTTACTATTAACAAACCAGTTTATTTAATATATCTCCAAAATTTCCTTTAGATTTTAAATCTCTATTAACCAACCAGTTTCTTTAACATATCTCCAAAATTACCTTTGGATTTTGATTCTCTCAAACTACTGGATTTTCAAAATTTATCAAATATTTTGTAAACAGTTATCTTTAAACTATTAACACTTTGAATTTAACTTAAAGATTAGTTTGCCCATAATTTTTTATATTCGACAGGTGAAGGTTTTCAATTTTACAGATTGGGGGTTACAGGGTGGGAAATATATTGGAGAGGTTCATGTTTATAGTTTTACAGGTTGGGGTTTACATCTTTGGAATCATAGGTTTACATGTAGGCTATTTAATTACAGGCCGTTTATAGCAGGCTATCAAGCAGGATGTCCAGTTTTTTATAGAGGCTATTTACAGAAGGCTATCCAGTTTTTTGGTTATAAGATATATACCAATAGTTTGAAGAACTGTTGGTATACAGAGTATGCTGGACAGAGTATGCCAACAGTTCTGAAACCGTTGGTATACAGAACATAAGAATATGCCAACTGTTCTGAAACTGTCGGTATACAGGTATGCCAACGGTTCTGAACTACGAGCTAGAAAAAAATGTATACGAACGGTCTAAAAACCGTTGGTATACCCACCAGTACCAACAGTTCATCATATTTTGGTATATATATATACCAAAAATTTAATTAGAACTGTTGGTATAGATTAATTTCAGACCATATATCCCAACAGTTCTCTAGGAACCATTGGTATAGAGCTACTGCCACGCCTCACATACCAACAGGATGTGAAACCGTTGGGAAATACTATACCAACGGTTTCAGTGGATATCCCAATGGTTTAAAACTATTGGAAAACATTGAATTTCTAGTAGTGATGGAAATATTCTTCTCAGTACCATAACACAATTGCTTTCCATTTTATTTTATAGAAAACGATTCTGAACAGACATATTTTAAATGAAAAAGCTTGATAATCATATATATATATATATATAATATTTTAAAATGAATATAAGCTAAAATAATTTATGGATTGTTATTAATATTACGCTAAACTCTAAATTTATCTAAACTGTCTTCTAAGACCGACTATAGGTCCTTGACCATAAAAAATATTATTCTTGACTTTTATTCAAGAATTTACTTTCATTGACACTTAGAATCTTTTTAGGTATGTATTTATAGAGAATTATTCTATATCCAATTCTTAACAGAATGATATAATAATAATTGGGCACTTCTTAATTGCATCCATTTTCCCCCAAATAAATTTTTTAATGAATAATGAAATATATAATTTTTAAAAACCCTTCACAACATTTAACATGACCTCTTCCAATCCATTACTCATCCATAAATCAGGTGAATAAAATTTTAAAACATGGGATGATCATAAAGACAATATAAGGGATTTAAAAGAACGATTTTTTTAGTTCATTAATAATGTTTAAAACTTGTAAAAAACCATTTTCTTGATAATTGTAGAATTTTACTCAAAATGGTAAATATTATTACCTAAAAAAATAATTTAATATACCATTTAAAAGAAAATTATTTCAATTAAAACATATAAATTCATAATACTGATGTACAAGGATAATATAATACTTTTTTGGAATACTAAATACATTACATTGAAATATTTATATAGAATGTATTTTTTCAATGTCTTTGGAACCTCTGAACATATTTTCAATCTTGGTGAATGATATTAAACATCAATGATAAGGATCTTCCTGATTAGTTTTCCTACCTAGGATAATTTTTTTATCCTAGGTAAAAGGAAACATAAGAAGGGGGGAAATCATATTATCATTAATGGTAAACATGGAGAAAATCGTACAAAAAAATAACCTATGAATGTAAAAACATGAAAATAAATTTTTAATATCAAAATCTTATTTCTTAAAATAAATTTGGACGTATTTAAGCCATAAATCATAATGTAACATAAACCAAAATAAAATATCATTGTCATTAAACATTATATTTTGGAAAATACATAAGCATAAAAAATCATCCCCATTTTTGAAAAGTCTCATTTCCAAGACCAGCACAACAAAAATTCCATTACTGAACCAAGTTCACTCCTCTTTCCCACCCTGTATAACTATATCAGATTTACATTCTACTCCAGCCCTATATTACTAATCCAAATTTATATTCATTTCCCATAATTTATATCTCATGACATAGATATTTCTACCCAATGCATTGGAGGGAGATATAGGTACCACCCATAACATAATGAAAATCAGTCCTATGTGTTCAACTGAAATATAAATCATTCATCATATCATAACCTAGGAATAAAATGGGTTTCTTAAAAATCATTCCATCATAATCCATATAAAACAAATGGATTTCATAAATATAATTCCTTCATAAACATAGTCAAATAATATTAATAATGGGGATATAAACATATCCTCATTTATAGAATGTCATCATAGATGGAATTTTTTTTGATTAAATAAATTTGAGATATAAATTGAATCATTGTAATGATAGAAATATTTTGTAATGAAATATCATTATTTCTATAATTTTATGGAAAATATTGAGAAATAAATGGGGATCACTTAGATAGTAGGTTACTTTAATTAAATCGTATATTTTAAATTTAATAATATTCAGATTTCTCAAATATATCGAATTGAAAATAATGTGGCATTAAATTAATTTGATGTACTATTTATTGAAAAGGATAATTTTTTATATATGTATTTATATGTAAATATTATATAAAGAATGATGGAGAATCTTATAAATGAGTTGTAATTTTTTTATGTCACTAATGAGTTTTAATATTCTCTTACAAGGCCAATAAATACAGTTTTTAGCAATAAATATTATAATAAAATTGCTGGTAGTGTTTAGAATATGGAGAAGTATGTTATTATTTCTCTATAGATTATTATTAAACCCATAGATACATTTTGTTTCGATTTTAGAAATAAAAAAAAATTCATTTATTACAAAATAAATCATTTAAGGATAAGAATATTGTGAAACCCAACAAAAAAAAGAAATTCCTTAATAATGGTGAAGTGAAAAGAATGATATATATTTAAAATTCATCATAAAAATATTAAAATCATTTTGATAATCCATATATCAAAATAAGAATAATATATTTTGATGAAAAATGTTTTTTCCATGCTGTACATGAATATAAAGGTAATATGTAAGGTTTTCATTTTATATATCATTAATGTAATACAGTTTTTTAATTGAGAAAGAATGAATCTATCATTTATATATTCCATTAGTGTAAACATCCATAACATAAGGCAAAAGTTAATTCCCACCATTATTCTCATTCTGAATTATGTGGTTATTGTGATCAAAGTAGATACATTATCTAAGTAATCATCACAATTACTCTATAAATAATTAAAAAATGATAACACCATGTACATAAATAGTATTAGTATTCAATAAAAAATTATTAGTGGTTGACGTTGATTTTAATATAGAGATTTTTTGAATGTTTTTCTTTATAAATCATGACCTCCTATAAAAAATGTCAACTAATAAGAAACTATTGAATAATATATAAAATAATTGAAGAAAATTTTATATAGCTTAAATATAATTATATTTTAATGTCAATGGAGATTGAAGAACTATCTATGCTTGTGAAAAAACTATTCTTATATATGCAGTATTATCAGATTATTAGTGAATAACTTATTCAGAGTTTTTAAATTTGGGATAAATAGAAAATTATGTCCATTAATACTATTTTATGTGTTATAAATATGTCAATGTATAAACTAAAACTATGAAGGGATAATCTAGATGTCAATACATATTTCAACTACACATTTGAAAATACTTTTTTTTGGACATTAAATGTTTTCAATGGTCATTGAAAACTATTAAATATTAAATTGATAAAAAAGAAAATTTTAAATAATATCAATTATTGAACCCTAACAAATATTCTAAATAGGAATTGTGAATGGGTCCATAATTATAGAACTTCCAATGAAAGAATGACTCGGAAAAATTGTAATAATTAGGTTGAGAATGAGACAAAGAATCTTAAAAAAAATTAATTTCAAAATTAATTATTTTAAAATGCTATATAATATTTCATATTTAGATATTATAGAAATATTATATTTATAAAAATAATATAAGATTATTCTATGAAAATGAGAAAGAATTATTTATAATGAAAATCTGTTTTCATGAATTCTATTGAGTTATTTAAAAATGTAATTTTCAACTTATCTATATTTAATTTAATTTTTATTGTAATTCATCATATTAAAATTAACTTATTAAAAATTTTATAAATATTTAGAATATATATATTTTTCAATGAATTTTGAAAATTATTGTTTTTTATTGAAACATGTATTTTTATTCTCATTTATTTCGTATCAGATGAATATTTTTTTTAGTAATAAGAACAATATATATCCTATTAGTTTTAAATAATATAATTATATTTTGAAAATTAATTTGGTACATTATTTTTTGTAAAATCAATTTAATAATAAAAATTACATTATTCTGAAAAAATGTTTTTCATTTTTTATCATGTTTAATTTTAAATTAGATTCTCCCTTTTGTGTATTTATTTTTTTCAAAAAAATAACTACTTATTGGGAATTAATATTTCCATAATTTTTATATATATCTATTTTTTGATCAATATGAATAGAATCCTTAGTGGTTTTGTTACTCTGATGAAGGGTAAATTTATAAATAATCGATAACCATAAAATGATAAGGAATAGAACATGACCCTAACATAAGCCTTAAATATATTGGATGATCCCATTTCATCCAAAATCACAATTTATTTAGTTATATGTATTTTATTAGTATTTGGATGTGATTAAGACGGTTAAAATATTTTATATAAAAAATTGAAAACAATGTCACACTCTTGTTTTTAAAAACTATAACATTTTTATCTTTTGAATAAATAGAGTATATGTGTTTCTATAAGTATTTATTTGAATCAAAATGATTTATATTAATAACTAAAATTTATTTCAACTTTTTATGTTTTAAATAATTACAATAAATTCCACATCAACTATGATAAGGTATTATTCAATAATATAATAATAATAAAACTAATAATAATATTATAAAAATTATTATAAATTTAATGAAATAATATTCCCTATTAATTTTAAATATAAAATGGAATATTCTTGGGGAATTTAACAATTTTATTATAATTAATATGTTATCTTTAGGTCATTTAATGTAAAGTAAATGAATAATTTTAAAATTGAAATTATGGATATTTAAAAAAACTATATAAGCCATTAAAATTATCAAAAAATCATATATTTGAAAAAATAAATGTGATATTTTTAATTAAATTAAACACCATATATTTTTTCCTTTTTCATTTTATAGAGTCATTATTAACTATATAATAGTATAAATATTTAACATTATCAAAATTGTCAAAGGTGTTAACGAAGGGTAAAAATAAAAAATATGCGACTAGAATGTTATAATAACTTTAAAAAACTAAAGATTATATTATGATTTATACTCATCCCCATAAATTGGACGAATCCTTACAATTTGGATTTATTTGGACATCATATGTAATTTTCATTAATTAATTTTTGGAGTATTTCAATGTATGCCTCTTCACTATTTAATAAATGGAACCATGTTTAATAATTTCCATAAACATAAAAATCCTTTTAGAGAAACCAATACATAACAATATCCATTCATAGAAACTGTATCCCCTTATATTTTTCTTGGTTTATATAGTATAATGTCTTATAGTAATTTTTTTTAAACAAATGAGACATTCTAATAATGTGGTATAGTTTTTAACTAAATGATTAAATTTCATTACATCTTTAATATCAATTTTAAATTATTAATCCATAGTAAAATAATAAAACTAGTATTCTACACATACTAAGATATTATTTTTATAACAGAAAAACCTATATCCATCACAATCCTTAATTAAATGTGAGAGACATTCGTCATTCGTATCTAAGGATGTCAATCGCCTCATGATCCAATGTAATTTATTTTATATCACCATTAAAACATCTACTTATAATTATGGAATGAATATATTTATATAATATTAAATATATATATATATATGAATCTATATATATTATAGATAATTTATGTGAATAAAATTTAATTCACTAGAAAATGAAAATGTATTTCTTATGTATGTGTAAACTACCACCTCTACAAAGCGATTTGATTCATTTTTCATCAACACATCACATGGTTTATATTAATATTTATTTGTATATTTAATTATATAATATAATATTTATGATATTATTATCATTCTAGATAGATAATATTATACTTACCCAATTTCCCTAATGGTATTTGAAAAACTGAATGGACACACATGAGTTTGTATAACCCACCATCCCCAGGTCTGTACATTAGTTCAGTTTTCATAAGCATTATTACATATTGGTTTTAAAACCATAATTAAATTATACAAATTATAATAATTTTGATATTATTATTATATAGGTAATTAAATAATTACCGTTTTGAGTATATTCAACATACCAAATCCGTTTTGAATTATGAATAGAATATTATCTAAACATTGATGTTAAAATAAATGATCAAGGAATTATTATAACATGATATTTAGTGAGATACCGGAATAATAAATATGAAAATATTTATAATGTGAATATTTAATTTAAGAAAGTTTATTATTCAATATGATAAATAACATAAATGATGAGTCAGAATAAATCTTAGGATAATTTATTTTAAAAATCATATATTACTGTTTCCATAAAAGAAAAATTTTCCTTATCAAAAATATTTTTAAAATTATAATTTTTATATATTTATGTGTACATATATACATTCTAGAGAATATTTTAAAACTATTTTATTTTCAACTATTGGTTTTTAATAGGTATATTTTTTTCAGATTGAATTAACATTCTTACGTCCTTAACAAAAGAAATTTTCAATATTAACATACACAATGACAATGAAATTTCATTCTTCCATAACCATTATTACATTTTTGAATTATATTATAAGTGTTCCATATATTTTCAATGAAGTACCTCATTCAATATTTTTATGTTATTTTAAAATTTTGGGTCAAAAAATTATATATAATAATAACAAAAAGTGATTTGTTATTTGTGAAATGAAAAACTTTTATAATATAAGGTTTTATGTATTCTATTATGGGTCAAGTACATTATTTATAATGATGGGTGTTTATATTATAATTCATGTTTAGGAGTGAGAATTATATCTATTCAATTCATTGTGTAATGTGTCCAAGTTAACCGATTAGGTTTCCCCTATGATATTGATGGAATTTATGAGACAATTATTCCATGTTAAATCATGACTGTTTTGTCAGGTGTAACTAAGATGGTCTCACAAATTTTAACCCTAATAGATTTTCCATTTGTAAGTATCAATGATATAAAAATTATTTCTAATGTTACATATATTATTTATCTATGAATTTTCATGTTTTTTGTAAAATCAAATGATTTCACAATATAAATGAATGTATATGATACTTCATATGATTGAGAAATATATCATATTGAAATATTTATTATTCATTTTAGATTATTTCAAATAAATAATCATGTGTTTTAATTTTTCTTTTAATACTTATTAGGAATTATGATCTAAATAGCTTTGGGAAGAGATGGTGATATCATATGTAATAAAATGTATAATTTTCTCTGAATGCATATTTTGAAAAATGAAAAAATTTATAATTATGTGTTGACTAATTATTTTATTATATTCATTTTCTTAACTGATCATTTTGTGATCATAAAATTTTTTTAAATACATTTCAAAATTATTTAAAATGTATTTAGGAAAATATAAATTAATTTTGAATGTTTTGCACATTTTACACGAATAGAAATTATTTTTTCCTTTAATTTTATTCTATTTTAATGTAACAATATCTTGTTTATTAGTTCCCAATTTGTAAAATATTATATTATTTTGTATGATATATAAAATAATTATCCAAAACACTAAAACTAAAGGAGCATTAGAAAAATAATATAGTAAATAATATTTTAATGACACTATATTACATGATTTTTAATAGAGGTACTTTTAGTTTCTATTTTACAAAATAGTTAGATAACTTCAAATGTTAGATTAATGTTCGTATAATTTAATAAAATGAATTAAATATATATTATATTTTAAATTATAAATGATTTTATGATTAAAGTGTTTCTATCTATAAACTATATGTTATAATAATGGTTTTTGGAAAATGTGACATGGAAGTAGAAGCAGGCCCGAAGGGGAAGATATCCTTCTAAATCACCATCCCCAAATAGGATGAATTTTAATTGATCAATTTTTTATTATTATTTCCAAGTTTATGTAGGATATAAATGGTATTTTTATCACTTAATCATAGAATAATCATATTTAGTGTATAATTTAATGATTACATTGAATTTTAAAATACAACACCCATCATCATTTAGTGAATCATCAGACCCACTAGTAGATGAATAATGAATTAAATGCCTAAATATCATATTCAATGTCACAATTTGATTAAATAATAAAAATTTAATCATTATATTTATGTGTTTGATTGTGAAACCAATAAGTGGTATCCAATGGAAAGAAATATCACACAAATAGATGAGACTGATGCCTCAGTATGGGACAAATTAATGAATATCAGGGTTGATAAATATCTTGCTAAAGATATTTTACATATGAATGAATATAATTATTTGAATTGAAGAAATGGTAGGATGATTTAGTCATTATGTAAATAACACACTTCACTTTATTTTAATGTTACACATCAAATATTATATGCGATTTAGATTGTATGATTTACTTGTTTTAATCAACTTTTTACCATTAATATTTAAGGGAACACAATTCATGATAATTTTAAGTTATTTATAAATATAATTATTCTATGGAGAAACTGGAAATGGATTTTCCAATGATCATGAGTATAATGAAAAAGATGAGATATTCCCCCATGTACTGTCAAATTGTGATGAATTGATAAAAGAAATATGATGCTAAGAAAATTGTATTATAAATTTTTGGGAAATATAGTGAATTGAAAACTAAGTATTTATTTTTGAACAGTGGTAAGTGACTATAGTGTGTTAATTATGTCAATATTCATTATAATTACAAATATTTAGATATTATTTTTGTGAAGAGAAATTATGATAAAAAAGTATTAAAATGATTAAATGTAATGGTATATGTAATTTTGAAATGTGTGTTTGTAAATGTACATGAATGCTGGGAATTGGATATATTGTAATTATGGAGGGTCAGTGAAATCATTTTCACATACTACATTAGATTTCAGACCGTCTAATGAATTATTATTAGGTAAATTGAATGTTTATAAATATGAATATAATAGATGGTATGATTGGAGTTCTATACATTATTTCATTTAAAATTAATTTTATTATAAATTTGAAACTCCACATCAAGAAATAAATCCTAATAAAATTGTAAAAAAACGGGGAAGTATTTAGTGAAAATGAATTTTTAATAACATTCCAATTTTTTTGAATCACATTAACTGAAATAATTTTTCCCCAAAGAACATTTTGATGTTATTCTTGATATAGAATGGCTCTCTATTAACAATTTTATGATTTATTTTTAAAAAAACGATGTTGTTTTTATCAAATTTGTTCTATTGGAAAAAAATAATTTATCTTTCATAACATAAACCACTAGGTCCCTGTTCAACGATGGAAGTCTGAGCCACAATAACAAAAACCCATCCTTTGTAAGAAAGGTTTTTCCGGTTATCACTAAAAAGAATAAATAAAATGGGACTCCTTTGCCCAATGTTTTGGTAAGAATACACCAAACCATATCGATGAATAATTGAAATGGAATTACAAAAAAAATACATTAACATATTGATTAAAACCATCCATTTAATAGACTATAATGAATAAAAATTGTGTGATAATATACTATGAAATATAATAAAGAAAACCATACCCAACCAAAAAAGATGATCCAATATCACAACAAAAGGGAATAAATTATAAGATAATCAAACATTAAGTATCCTTTCCCCAACCACCATATGATGTAAAATTACCAAGATTATCACTACACTCAATTGAAATTTTAACTAACCTCTATAACATCTATATAGTACCAGACACGTTTAGGTAAATCCCATCCAGGGTTAATTATATACATAACCAGTAGGACACCAAACAAATAAGTGGGTGTGATATAGGAGACATGATAGAAGAAGTCATCTTATCCGAATGAAATATGGAAACAAAGCCCAACAACAATGATATAAATTATAATATAATTTTCATTTCTAAGAGAGAATTTTGATCTCCATCTCAACACCCATTAAAGGATGAAGAGTCTGGCACTAGTTCCCAAAGTATAACATAAATTCTAGTTATCTCATGTGTCTATCCAAAGAAGTAGAAATGTAGAGAACCTACACCTCTGCTCTATAACACATAGTCAAAGTGTGAAAATATTTACGTAAAGGACACCCAAATTGTTGTGTATGGGGGTATAAATAATTTTTTAGAGGACCCAATCCCTAGTCTGTTAGGGGGAACTAAGTAGATAAATGACCCATAACCTAGTCTGTTAGTTGGGTAGCACTCATTAGGTATAGTACTGAAAACCTAATCAATTAGGTGGTATCACTCAGCAGGTAGATAGAGAAACCATGAACTAGTCTTTCATGGGGTTAAAACATATGATGTATATTGAGAGCCCAAACAGTAGTCTCCAATAGTGTACAATAGAGTAGGTAAAGGACCCACACCCTGTTGGACTAGGGTTAGATCATTTATCATTCCAATATGGGGTTCATGGTATCAGTGTGACCATAATTCATAGTTATTCGATCAACTGTCAAAAAGTAAGATCTAGTAGGGTTTGTGGTGTCTTCCATGACCATAAATGTGATCACCTTATTGTATGGGGATGTGATCAATGATAAAATGATAACATCATTGTTGGGCTTGAAGATCAATACTTCTCAGAGGATATCCTTTTGTGAAAACATAGCTGGTGGATTGAGTACACCTTGAATGTGTGTGGTCTTTATGCTTTATATTGAATATTATTTCTGGTACTTGTTGAAAACACATTATGCATTTTAATATTAAGAGTATATCGTGATTTTTCTATTTTTATGTACAATATCTTATTGTAGAAAATTGGGATTAGAAAACTACTCATGATGATTAATACTTAGATATATCCAGGTATCCAACTCTTTATTTCAACACTCACCCCTTCATTTTCTTTTTCAACACATTTAGGATCTTATGCAGATAAAATTTATTTTTCTGGAGTCCTGGGAAGACATGGAGCATCTAAAGCCAAATTTTGGGATGCAAATACCATGGTTTTTACTAGTGATACCTTTTAACCCAGTTATCTGCTTCTAATATGGTTAGACATACTTTATAGTTTTATTTGGACTATATTTGGACCCTTACATGTGTGGTAAATTCCAACATGGTGTTTGTCGACATTCTATGGACCATTGGAATCAGTCATCTGGTAGTCAGTCCTATATTTTCTCCATCAAGGGGCCCCTATATGGTTTTTTGGTGAAAGTATTTATACTGACATAAGTTAATTAGAATGGAAACTTTATGCCTCTTTAAAATAAATTCAATGGTTTTAAAATAGATATTTTAATTGAAAGTTTTTATATTCTTTTTAAAATTTTTAATGTATGATTTATTTTAATGGATACATTTACACTGAATTTTCCCATGGCCATAACATTTTTTTAAATTTATGCTATATTTATAAGGATTCATGCATTATTCAATGAAAATATTCTTTCCCTGTTTTCTAGAAACTTTATAATTTGGTTTTTAAATGGAATTGATATATCATTACATTCTTTTTTAATGGGTGGGAATTAAATTAATGTTTTTAAGGATATATGTATTTTATTACTATTATATTGAATGATATCTGATAATAAGTTGTTCGATTATACAATTAGTCTATAATAGATCATTATAATGCCCCAATTAATCTTCTAAAGACATGGAGTTAACTAATTATGATTATACTAACAGATTTTTGGAATTTTCAATTATGGTTATTTCATGTATAAACATGATATTTATTTGACATGTTATATTTTTGGTAACTCAATGTGTAACTATGATTTTCATTATATATGTTTGTAAGAGTGATTTTAAATTTATTATCCTAGTTACCTAAATGATTTATCTATTGTTTCTATTTTTTATCTAAATCATATAATTTAACAAGGTGGTAGAAATTATAAGGTTAATAATAATGAAAAAAAGTTTTTCTTTTTGAAAAAGTAAATATGTGGTATTCATGATTTCAAATAAACCATTATATGTATTGTTTTTATATTAATATTTTCTAAGAAATGTTTTATGAATATAATTGGGTAATGAAGTGGATTTCATCTGAATTAAATTGTTTATATTCATTAAAATGTTCATTTTGAAAAAAGAAATATTTTTTTAAGTATTCGTGGCATAAATATTTCCTAGATTTTATGACTCTAGTAATTAATATTGCGTTTATCCCACATAATATAATTATTTATTTAGGATCATGTATGGTTTATGGAAATTAATAAGTCATGTAAAAAATCATTGCAAAAATTCCTGAAAAAAATAATATATTATTTTATATAATTTATATTGTTAATAAAATTTTTAATGATTAGTACCATCATCATTATTAAATATGGTTTTATTGTGTATTATTATGTGCTATTATCAAAAACATAAAATGTAAATAGTCATTGGGAGTGAATGATATTGAATTATTGTCTAATGAAACCATATTATATGATTTATAAGGCTATTCCACTATAAATAACCGTGTTTTGTCAGTATAAATGATGGTATGTAGCCTAAAAACAAATAAATAAATAAATGAAGGCAAATATTTTATTTAATTATAAAATTATTTTAATTTTATTGAAAATTATTACATTATGTTGAGAAAATTAAAATTTCATAAGATGGTCATTAACCATCATTGATATCCTACAAGTCAAATTTAATTCCCTCCAAAATTATTTTGATTAAATGAAGCAAAAAAATATTTGATTTATATATTTGGGAAAAACTATGAGATTTAGGTAATACATATACATTATTATTTTTTAAACACTCAAACCAGATTGAGTCACTCAGTCGATGATTATGAGTCTTTTAGACCTGTTATTATCCTTTTAAATAATAAATTATTATTTAATCTTCTATTAGAAATATTATATATATATATGTACTATTATAATATCAATTAGTGATTAAATTGGTTATATTTAGTCAATATTCCATATAATATATAGATTAAGATGAATCCAAATTTGAAAAGGTAATAAAATTTATCATCCCATGTTATATTATGATGAACTGAATAAATTCATGAATGATTAATGTTAGTTCTGAGGATGAAATATTATTTAGAATTTTTTCATTGGATAAAACTATACGTGTTATAAGAACTATTTTAATTAAAATCAATTGTGTCTATAAATATTTTAATATGTAAATAAAAATTAAAATATAAAAACTATTTTCATTTTATGATGAGATTCAAAAAGGACATGGAGTTACATAAAATTATTTAGATAGGGTCTTCGTAATATATTATCAATGATCATATGAAGATTTTTATTTTCTAAGAATTATAGATGAAAAAATATAAGTTGTTTTTATGTCCACATGTATTATAAATAATATTTATTCTTAAAAATTGCCTCATATATTATAGAAAGTGTGTTGAAAGGTGTTGAAATATTAGAAATTGCAATAAAAAAATAATCCTTTGAAAATTTGAATCAAATATTTCTTTATATGGTATTGATATTAATGGACTATTTTACAGAATATATGATGAAAAGGATCATATTATGATGAATAAAAATTGAAAATTAGTACCATGTACCAAGTATATGAATTTTATAGAGAGAATATGTGTTCTTGAAAAAAAACAACATTATTAAAGGGATATGTTGTGATATATAAATTCACATTGATATAAGGGATATACTAAAATTTAGGGTAATACATTTAGTGAAAATATTAATTTAGTTATAAGGTATATTTTTTTTTGGATATTTTTAAATATGTTCTTAAATGAATTTTTTTAATTTTAAAAATAGCACAAAACTCTATATACTAAAATATTGACCATAATGAATATGATTACATTGAAAAACCGTATTTTATTTTACGTGATTAATATAGTTCATGAGTTTCTAAGGATATGATATTAATTCTTGAGATAAAATGATATATCCGAGCCATTGTTTAATTATATAATTATTTTTGAAAGACAATTTACAATAATAGATAAATTATCGATATTGTTGCATTTCCAACTCTAGTAAACTAATGTTTGTGTTAAAATTATTATATTTTCCTAATATAAATGGGATCTCATTCTTATGGTCCAACCAAATTATATTTATTGAATAATTTAATAGATACATTATTCCTATATTACGTTATAAATATAAAATCATAGAAAAAATATAGCATCCATGAAATTATTCATAACATCATACATAATATCATTGGAAAAAAGGAAAAATATTGGTTTTTACTGATGCTTTATAAAAGTTACATATTATATAATATATCATGTGCAACTAAGTTTAAAAAATTAGTGTGGTAAAAACTGAAAAAAACATGGAATTTAGTCAATAACGTGATTATGTAGTTCATTTCGATATTATATTAATGATGAAATATCACGGATCATATTATCATTATAAAATTTTAAGGAAATAATTAATGTTATAATTCATGATATATAACATCATGATATCATTACTAACAATTACCTTTATTATAATTTTTCTCTAACGTTTAAGTATACACTAGAAACCAATTTAATAATTTTGGCTATGTGGGTTTTCTTATGAGACTTATTGATGCTTCAAAGGGATATATATATATATATATAATAGTTACCTAACCAACAGAAATATTTCTAATACATTCAACATATATTTAATTATCTATTTAATTCCTAAAAATATCCATTATCAACCATTTAATATATTGAGTAAAGAATACAAAATATAAATATTTTCTTCATAAATAATTTAAAATCTATTGTAGAAAAAAAATTATATAGAAATTGTAATAATTTTAGGCAATAATAATTACCAAGAAAATATTTATATAGATATTTTATAGAAATTTAATATAAAATGTTCCACTGAATGTGCATATCTTGTTGGAATAACAATTTCCAAAAAAAATAATAGCCATAAAATGATAATAATGTCCACAAAAATATATGGTAGGTAAAAAAATAAAATCCATTAAATAAATAAGAAAAATAGAATAAATTTAAATGAAAATATTTTCATTAATTTTATTTCATTATAAAAAAATTTAAATAATACAAAAGAATAGAATTTGTATCAAATATTTATGGTGGTGGGAGAATTTTTTAATTTTGTATATGTTTAAATGAAACATTCTAGTTGGATTTCTTAAATGAAAATCATAATTGAACCTTTCTAATATAAATATAAATAGTAAGGATAAAGATTTTTAAATTTCTTGGATTATATAAAGTTTCAATGATAAATAATTTGAGTAAACAAAAAAACTAAATGTAAAATAATATAAAAAATATTTATATGGAAGGAAAATTGGTCATATCAAAAGAGAAATATGATCATATTTTCTATTAAATAATTAATTTCCTCTTTATATTTCATGGGGAAGAAATTTTGGATGATAATGTTGAGACTCATTAAATATTAATACGATTAGTAAATATTTTTATTTTTTAAATGATGGATTAATTGATCCCTTCAATGAAAACTATTGAAATCCCATGAAATATATATTGGAAAATAATCATTCACTTATTTAGTACTAATTAAATTGCAAACCCTTGAAAGAGATAACATGAAATAAAAAATTGTTTTTTAACAATAAATAGATATTCATCTTATATTCATCAAAGGGACATCATAAAAAATAATTGAAACATATTTGGGAGTTGAAACAAACCAACCTGTGTCCACTAGTCATGTCAGTGAAGGCGGTGTTCCACATAGTGAAGTAAGACAAGGATAACATAAACAAGTCATGAATATAACCAAATAAATAAATTAAATAGTATTATAATTTAGGTTAGGGAGGTAAAGAAATATCCTTAAAATCCATTCCAAACTAAGTAATCCAAGAAAGTATGAAACCAACAAGACCAACAAGTCTCCATACGACCACCAGTTTCCCCCAAACCACTACTATGAATAGTAAAATGGATACAAGATAATATGGAACGATAAATTATTACATTAAAATTCCATGAGAACTATAAAACAAGGTCTAAATCATCCCAAATCCAAAAGTAGGGCCCCTGTACAAAGACATTTAGGATACCCCCAATTTATTTATACATGTTCTAATATTAGGAATGTACATGTTCTACATTTAAAAAAAAATACTCTATATAAATTATTTTCATAAATAAATTAATTTTTAAAAACATAATTTCATATATATTATTTCCCACCATATTCTTCATATCTCGAAATAAATTAGGTATAAATTAAAAATAGTAACATTAACCACATGAGAAATTATCTATGATGTAAATCAAAGTGCGATAAACCAGATATACAATGAAAAGGAATTAATTTTTATTTTTTACTATAGGAAAATGTACAACAAATAAATGAAGAAATACAAGGGTTATGTAGGTTCTAATAGATACCAATTCATAAAACAGTCTGCTGATATCTCAATAGTAGCTGATTGGCATTAAAAAAACACTAAGGTCAAATATGTTTATTTTCTAACACTCCCATGATTCCCAATATGTGATGTTTTGTCAAAAAACATTTCCAAAATTCATGATAAAATTTATTAAATCATGTTTCCATAATTATGAATGAATTTATAAAAGAAAAAAATAGAAAATAATTTTATTTTAAAAAATCATTGATCCACTAACTACAAGAACGATGGAAACCTATCTGCATTTGACATCAGGGATCTACAGACCATGCATTAGGCATCAAAAGAAAATTCACCAGAAATGTAATATGGAATAGTAGAAAGAATAAAATTATCATGAACCAGAAGAGAATACAATGATAACACCACCACGATGATCAAAAGAATTGAGGAATCCAGAAACACTTACCCAAAGAAATACACGACACCAACCACAATGTCCACCCCCCGAACAATCTATACCAAAAGACTGAAGATCCTCAAAAAATCTTGGGTGAGCTCCATAGTCTAAATAGGTATGGATGATCTTAAAATATTCAAAAATATGACATGAATCACATTTTTAACTAAATAATTTGAGTAATTCTCATCATGTATCTCTTTTATGGTGTGATGTTCGATGAATTAAATTGATTCTGAAAAACGTGTTGAATTTGATTAAAAATCCAATTTTTAACCATTTATAAATGTGAACCATATTTAAAACCTATAAACATTTCATTCCTTAAAACATATCATGTGATATTCAAAATAACCAACATAACATGTGAACATTATTAGTGGTGTTTAAACCATTCACACTTTGATCCAACACTTGATATATTCTTGGTAACCTTTTCCCAAAGTGTTACCATTTCATGTCATGAATTATTACATTCGAAATAATAGTCTAGATTTTCCACAATATTCCAAAACCAACACTAGGGTTATCCAAGATTTGGAATATTACCATAAATCCTTTGAAAAAACTTATACCCACACTAATTTATTAAAAGTAAAATACATCACCAAACATTAATTCATTATAACATTAAAAGAAAAAAATTCCAAATAAACCAGAAATGAACCCAAAAAAATGTAAAAAGTGAATAAAGTAATACATTTCAAAAGATAATAGATTTTTAAAATCACCCCACTATAATTGAATATTCATCGAGAAAGATCTCAAGATCCAGGACATGAAAAATGTGATTGGCAGTACCACCTCATTAACAATTCCAACTCTCACATCTATTGGAAATCTCAACTACACTACCACAATACATATACCAATTAAATCATGTTAACATGCATCAACTTCTCTTATCTATATATAATATGATGTCTTTTCTATAAAATAGTGGTCTTAGGATTAATATTTCCATCCTAAAATTCAATCACATTAGAAGGACCCAGTCAATACCTCTTTAATAGGGAAATATGAAACCCATCATACATGGATATCAAATTAGCTAGTATTTCCAAAAGATAGTCCACATTTACCCTTTATCAAACACTTTTAAAATACCCATAAAACATAGTGTCAATTAAATGTTGTTACCCCACTAAAATTTTCCCATGTGAGGTGAAACTATATTAACTTCCTAATCACCATCATCAAACTCTAATTGCTGGTGATGAAAATTCCCAAAATATTTATAACAACTCCCTTACATGATATATCTCAACAATATTAACAACACCCTCTTCATCATGTTTTTCAAAACAATAAATCCAATTGAGGAACACTCTTCTAACTACAAAAAAATCATTATAAAACTATTAAATCATTTTTATGATAAACTATATAATTGAGATAGAAATCAAATATCAAAAATATTATTTTCTTGAGAAAATTTTACTCATATATAACATGAAAATAACAATAATATTTTTTAAAAACTCTATCTATTTCATTAAAATAATATTTTCTCCTTTTTATATGTAATCATTTGAGAAAATACATAACAAATATGAGATAGAATCATAGTAATATAATGTACAAAGGGCGTGAATCAACATTAAATGGGTGAGAATAGCCATCATCATCATATTATAAACATGAGACAAAAATCAATATAGTTATGGAAATATCTAACCAATAAATGGAATGTGAAAATGCATAAAAATGGAGCATCATGTAATAATGGTCAAATACTTGACATTTTTATTAACAAATCTAGCATCATGTTCAAATATAACATATGTTCATAATCATAACATAATCATTGTTAACAAAAAAGGAATCATATTAATATATATTACACATTATATCATGTGATAAATCATGTCACCCAATGAATTTGAGTTCTATTTAAATAAGGGTCCACTCGTCACATCTTAATAATTTCAAAATCATGAATACCACATAGAACATAATACTATCATATTAATGAATTATCCCATGAAATGTAATGGGTTTCATAAGGAATTCATCAATACTGAATTAATGAGTAAATTTTGGGTTCCAAAATGATAAATATAAAAAACTATATATGTTATACAAATCATCACTCTTTACCAAAGAAGAAGCAACTCATGCAGAATCAATATGTTTTTTAAAAGAAGAGTTATTCTTGGAAAAAATTATGTTTGGCATAAAATACTGTATAAATCATATATATCCCAAAAAAGGGAAAAAGAATAATGAAATTATATTTAATCATAATTAATATATTACTAATTAAAAATATTTTGTGAAAGTGTGATAACCTAAATAAATAGATTTGGGTATGAGAATCCCCTCATTTAAATTCCCGCATTTTTTTGTTTCTATTGTGCCCCCTTAAAATTAAAATTTTATATTTTAAAAACAAGATAAAGAATAAATTATATTCATATGTTAAAATATTTATCAAATATAATCATTCAATTATATTTCATAATTTCATTTGATGCAATTTCTGTGTTTTGATATAAGGTTTTTTCTTAAAAATTTCACATTTCACTTTGATTTTGTTTTTCATTCAATTTAGTATATAGAAACGTATGATTAAATGCATATGTTTATCAAAAATGTAACTAATTATTTATATATTATATATAATTAAAAACATTTTTCCCTGAAGGTGGTTATAATAATTTTCTTGGGAATGTGTCTGTATATTGTTAACATACCTTTAACATGATGTTGTCAAAATAGATGGAATAAGAATTATGACATTTATATGTTTCATAGATATAATAATTATATATTTTTTATTATAATTAATATGAATTTAAATTATGTCATAATTAATTTCATAGTATATGGTTTTGAAAGTACGTTGGAGAAAGAATAAAAATAAGAAGATAACAGGCATGAGTAAATTGATACTTACTCTCTTCTTAGTGTAGCTTATCTTGTATGACACTATAAATCACTTGGATGTTGAAGTAGTATTTACCTAGAATGTATATAAGTGTTAGAATAAGCTTATGATTGGGGATTTCAAATGATATTCGTCTTTTTAATGGTTGGTTGGTGTGGTCTCTCAATGGAAAGTAGAGGGTTTATTTATATTTGAGAATAATGGTATTTTTTGAATTAAATATTGAATTAAATATTAAATACATGTTAAAAATTGTAATCGATTAGTTTTAAAAATATAAATAATATATCAAAGATTTATAATGATTCTATGACTTTATATTACAATCCTAATTTTGATTCATTAGTTTATTTAGAAGGAATGCAGAAAAAAGGACATTGTTATTTTAAGGAATCACTTTTTCCTCTATGTTTTGGGAAGTTATTTTTGGGATTGGAAATTTTTTTACTATATTTTAATCAATAATTCCGGAAATAAAAAATTTCATGGAAGAATAACAAGGTTTATAAACTATTTTTTCATTATTAAATTGTGAATGATGTAATTTATGATGCACCTGTGTTTTGATAAAGCAAATTTCTACAGTTCAATTTAAATGTAGTTATTATTGAAAGATACCAAAACCTCAACCATTTAAAATTTTGATGTGGTTATTTCAATAATGATACACATTTTACCAAAATAAATTTCTAAAATAAGAAATTTTGATTTTAAAACAATCATTTTGTCTTTTTAAAAATATAATTAAATAATGTTTTTAAAAAAAATTTAATCCCTTAGAGTTTTTTTAGTATAGTATTAAATTTTTTGAAATTAACAAATAACTATAAAAATAATTAATTATGATAAATATTATTTATATCATAGTTTATTATTTCCAGGTAAAATTAAAATTCCAACGGTCATGTTAATATTCCCATGGTAAGCTTACTATTCTCTATGGTCATGTCACTATTTCAAATGGTCAGGTTAATATTCCAATGATCACATTACCTCATATAAATACCTCTAAATTCCATAATTAATTATTCATCTCAATTCCTCTTATGGTTATTTATTTCAATTTCTTATAATGATTGATAGTTTTATAATATTTTAGTTTATTTATGTAGTTTTGGAAGTTGTGATAATGGTTCTAATAGATTGGGGAGACCAATATTTCCCTATATTAGATCTTCTATTATATATTTTTTTCTTGCTGTTATTTTTGTATTTTTAAATGATTTATATTTTTATTTATGTGATTGTATTTTGTAATGAAAAATTCTCTTCATGGTTTTTATATATTCTATTTTTGTTTGATATTATATAATATAATACAAAACAAATTTATATAGGATAAAAATATTACTAATATACACTATGCAGTTGATTTTATCCATCATTATAAATATATTCCATGAAATTCCATCTCATATTTTCTATTCAAAATTGAAGAGTTTTCTTAGGTTTCATGGTTTATTCTTGTTCCCTTATCCTATATTAATAATTACAGTTCCTCTATAACACTAAGAAAAGGAGAGATATTTTATTATGTAGAGAACTGTCTCTATAATCCAAGATCATCACAAGATGGTATTCATTTAAAAGTTCATTGGTTAGTTATACCTACTAAGGTTTTATTACATTTAAGAGGTTAGGTATGTACAACCCTAGGATAGATACATGAAACATGTCTCGAACCAGATACATACTTAGTTGAAGTGAAATAATGTATGCCACTACTCATATGAGATCATGGATATAAATGTGACCAATACAACTTGGGATAATTGTCCTTTTCTATCCAAAATGCATTACTCACTTCAATGTTGAAATTTTAATGAAAACATGTTCTCCAACAAGAAACTCCATGTACCATCGATGGTTGTTAGCATATCTCATTTTAAGATTCAAATAAAATTTTATATATTCTTGGTTGGTTTGGAAACTTGAAATAATCCCTTGAAGAAGTTTATGTCATAGTAGTATTCATTTAGCAAATTTGTCCAAACATTTTTTATTTCTATATCATTTCCCATATATATATATATATCTTCGTATTGATCAATTCAAATACTGAAGTAGAAGTTTTTGTTATATGGGAACTTAACCAATGATATTTGATGATCAAATCCACTATTGAGTTCCAAAAATAATCCTATTATAAATTTATTGAGTGTTGGATTAGTCCTTCTATGTTGTCCCTTAATATGATGGTGATGGGCCTTTCTAAAATTTAATTCATATCTCAAAGCATGATAAAGGATTCTCTATAAATTTTGATATCAAACCTGTCTCACAATTAGAGATAATAAAAAGTGAACCTCATGTAACCTCACCACTTATTATATTTATATATATAAGTTATTGAAGAGATAAATCTTCTTAAATAATGATTATGTGGGAATTCATGATGTGTCGATCCACCATGACCGGTATCACATTATTTTCTTTTGGATTTTGGCAATGGGCTAGTGATTAAGTATATAATGAATTTATCCCATTTAACCATTTGTATATTAAACGGTTTCAACATCCTGTTGAACTTTATCCCTTTTTATTTGACATTATGACATGCTAAACATTAAGATATGTAAACCACAAAATTCATCTTCATGTTGTTCACTATAATTGTTTATGACGATCCCCTATATCATTGTACATCCCTGGTGGATAGAGAAAGGTTAGATTTGTGAATTATCCAATAGATCCTTATTTATCTAAGGCATTGAAGTCACATAGAGGCTCATTCCCTATTGAATCACATCATCATCATAAATGTGTACCTCATATAGCTTCCCATACATTATTTATTTAAAAAAAATTGTAGATAAACATCATCACATTGCACCTTCTTGATATCCTCTTGTATAAAATGATGGATAATAATTTGGGAACGGTGTGATGTTTTCCAATCTATTATTTCATCCAAATACATCAATACCATATACAATATAATTTTTTCATTATCAATCCACATCATGGATAGAGTAGCAGGATATTTTCTACTAAGAGCATGATCAACCTTGTTCATATTTAGGGTATGGAAGTGAATAGGGAAATAAAATTCGTTGATTAGCGATAAAAATATTCATTGATGAATATTTATCACCATTTTGTGAATATAAACATTATAATCATGTGATTAGAATACATATCACACTTTTAAATATAGAGGTACTTCTTCTTAATCATTAGAGAAAATACCATAACTTCTAACTCCAGATCTTGCGTTGGGTAGTTCATCACATGGATCCTCAACTGTCCTAGGGGATAGGATAAAACATTATAATTATACATGAGTGTGAAACCAAATACATTCTATAAGGAGTCTATATATATATCAAAAAACATTCTCTAGCTTTTGTAGTGTGATTACAGTCATGTTGATTAGACTCTCCTTAATATTACTAATGTTTTCCTCGCATTCACATATCCAGATATACTTTTCCCCATTATGTGTTTATATAGCTAGTGTAAAATAAAATCAAGTTACGTTTCTCAAAAAAACCTCAGTAGTACCCATATAATAAAAAAAGTATGTATTTCCTTGACCCTAGTGGGTTGCGGTTATTCCTCAATATCATTTGTCTTGTATGGTTCCATGAAAATTCTCTCACATGTGATAATTTTACAAATAATGTGATTTGATTCATCCTAAAGTCACAAAATATAAAAATATCCTAAATTTTCCACTTACTTATTGTATCAAAAAAATCCATAGATTCCCTTCATTTTCCATGATTCTCATAATGTAAATAATAATTTATTCTATAAACACTACCTTTTTTAATGTAGTCACTAAATATTGTATTCATGTGATCGATGATGATTTAGGGGAGTTAGTAAGTAATAAATGCATCACTGTGAACTCATAGCTCCCATACCTTATTCTGAATGCATCCTTGTGAATATATTTCATATTGATCTTTATCTAATGATATCTTTAACAAAGATCCACCTTTGAAATGAACTTATCCCTTCAAAGAGGATCGAACAATTCATCAATCCATGGAAGAGTATACATGTTCATTATAGTGATCATGTTCATATCTTGTAGATCAATTTATTTCCACATTGATCCATCTTTCTTATTAAATTAGAGAGCTTGTTCTCCCCAATATAATTCACTAGGGAGAACAAAAAAATTATCCACATTCCCCAATTTCTTCTAATTTAACTTATCTAATTAGACCAATTACATTATATAGTGGAATTTGAGGATATGAGTGGCATAGTGTATATAATCCATTGGTATATCTACCTAAAAATATTTGGAATGTATGGGTAATATGTCAAGAAATAAAATTGCGTATTCCTTACCAATAATAATTTCTTCTAGTTTGATAGCTACCTTTGAGTAAACCATTTTGGAATTGTGAACTCTTTCAAAGGGTAAAAAACCATCACTATTGATGGATTTCCCAATTGTTTTTCATGATATTCAATGATTGTTTAGGGGGAATTGGATGGTTCAAAATATGAAATGAAATTTCAATTTTTAGATATTTGATGTGTGATCTATATAATGAGAGACAATATATTTCCAGTAATGAATAACATTTTTCTATGGGAAATATTAATAGATTTTTGAGAATAATATTCCCACATACTATTATAAGTTCAGATTCCAACACATGGTATGAAATTACTACACTACTACGTGTTTTTGTAGATATCTCTATTTCCATGTATCATTACATTGATTGAATAACTATTGTAAAACTTCATGATATAAGTAAATGCATAGAACACGAATGAAATTAAAAAATTTCCATTCTTGATTGAAGATGAAGAGTAAAATATATTACATCATTTTGTAATCCACTTCAATAGTAGTGATAAAATAGAATTTCCCATTATCCATTGGATTTGGTAGTTGTTGACTATGATTACCCTCATAGATAAGTGGTTTAGTGCACTAACATGCATAGTTAAATTTATCCATAAAGGTGAATCATTTATCCATCGGAGGTTCATTATGAGGTGAATTATTTATATCCATCATGTTAAATGGAATATTCATTACCCCTCACCACTCAAGAGTTTGGTTCCATTCAATCCAACACATAAATAATTTTCTCGTCCCTTTTAGACAATTTCCAGGATTCTAATGCAAATATTTTTTAAATGTGGGAAGTTTGAACCTCTTATTTCAATTGTCATTCGGCCCACCATATTAAATTAAATTATTATCTTATTAACTCTGTATCCATGGAACCATTCTTCAAACTCTATTTCTACAACTATAGAAAATTAAACCAACTAATCATAAGTACACATGTCTCATAAATCTATATACTTGAGATGTTGTGGATATAAAAAAGTAAGGAATCTATCTATTTTTCGTTCATTGTTTATAAAAAAAATGAGGCATATATTTTCTTCCTTTTTATTTTGTTTTCTTTGATTTTTAGGATATATTCACATTCATTTGCGTCATCTCTATAAATAATTTATATTTCTTTCTTGAAGATTTTCAGGCATATATATGTTTTGAATTTTTTTATAGTCATCCCAAACTATCTTTTCCATTTTATATATCATCTGTGTGTTCTTTAACAACAAACGTTGTTGATTTCTTTCACAATATAAGTGATAAATAAAAATGGTCACTTTATCCTTTTCTAAACAATTTTGAACAGAAATGATCTTACTCATGGAGTTAATCCACTATGTTGTGAAATGTGGATTAGAAGATCCAGTAAATGGGTATAGTCATTATCACATAAAATTATCAATGTACTATTGAAACTTCTTGGGCTATGTTGTAAATTCTAAATAGGTAAGGTTATAATTCATTGCATAAGACAATTGGGTATGCATTTTCATTTAATATTGAACTCTAACTCCCTTTCCATTGAGGATTTCATTCGAGAAATCATTTCATTTCCCATAACATGGGTTTTTTGGTGATTTATTCTAGTTTCCATAATTTTCTAAAATTGAAAAGGATTGAAAATATGTTAAGAAATAATGAATAATATATTATTGAATGAAATTATCACTAAAGTTATATCTTATTGGATCTATTTGATAAGTGTTTTTCTATAAAAACTTTCACGTACATTTATATATAATTAGACATAACTTATGGGTTGTCACTAACATTTTATAATTATAATTCTGAAAGTAACTAATATATTCTCTAATACCAACTTTAGTGATGAATTTTTCATTACACAATTATTACATATTATTTATGATAAATAAAATAATTAAAAAAATTGGGATCAAAAGGATTAGTTAATTTGAAAAATTAGGCTCATACATATCATCAACATAATAAAACAAAAAACATTATATAATTCCACAATTTTTTTAAAAAATTCCAATGTTCTCATTAGTACATGTTATCATATAAGCATATATATAAAAAAAGGGTGAGCTAAAAGACCAGTAAAAGGGTGAATAACATATATGAATCAATATAACATGGGTGATCATAATAATAGTCATTATATCCTAAGAATGAGATCATATTCAACATCAATAAGGAAACATGGGATATGGGAATTGAATATGGAAATGAATAAAAATTAAATAGCATGTAATAGTGGTAAAATACCACATATATATGTGAACAATATTATAAACACATCAACATATAATGTATGTGAATATTAGTGGAGTCATTATTGTGAACAAATAAATCATCATGTCTACACCTAGTACACATTATATCCTGATAAAAAACAAAATATCCAATTAATTTGAAAGCTTTGTAATATTGTGTCGACCCCTCACATCATAACATTTATATAATCATGCATGCGATATAAAATGTATTACAATAATATTAAATAATTAATTAATGGAAGGGAATGGGTATCATAATTATTTCATCAAATAATTATTTCGTGCATAATCTACCTTTTCGCAATATAAAAAATGGGAATAATCATATTTGGTATAGAAAGCAACACTCTTTAGGGAAGTAGAAACAGAACAATTGCAATCAATAAATGTTTTCAAAAGAAAATTATTCTTGGATGATTATTATATTTTTCATAAAATCATTTAAAAAAAATTATATCCTATAAAAGAAACTATATGAATAATATAATTATATTTAAGTATAATTATTGGAGTATTCATATCAAATATTTCATTAAAGTGGGATAACAAAAGAAAAGGAGCGGGTTAAGAGAATCCCCTTACCTTAATTGCATTTTTATTTTATAAAATTTTCACATACTAAATAATAAATGTATAATTATTAAAACATTGCTTCTGAACTGAATTATGTTCATTTATACAAATATTTATCAATTATAGTCCTTGGATTTTATTTATTAATTTTATTTGATAAAATTGTAGCATTTTGATTTTTTTTATGTAACATTTCTCATATCCCTATTATTTATCAATTTTTTATAAAAGTAAATTATATTAAATTTTGATAAATTACATATTCTTATAATATATTAAATTTCTTATTTAATAATTTTATAAAGTGAGTATTTTACATCAATTAATGTATTTATAATAATTTTTATGCCAATATATCATTATGTGTTTCTCTAACCATCAATGGGGTGTTGTTGAAAGAGTGGGAAAGGGAAGTATGGTATTTACATTTGTAATATATATATTAATTACATTATTTTAACCAAATTAATATAGATTTATCTTAATGTGTCATTTGGAATTTAAATTTGTAATAAATATTTTAATTACAGTATTTTAAAATGTTTAAAATTAGATTATCTCACCATGTCTTTAATATTGTATTATACGGTTATAAAGGAATTGAAAAATTAGAGAAAGTTAAGAATAAAAAAGACAAGATTTGGTAGAGACTAACTCTCTCCTCGATGTTCCTTCTCTCATATGACACTATAAATACATTGTTGATTTGGGATGGATTGCTCAAGAATGTGCCTATTTATTCAATGAAGTCTGAGTTGTACAATTTGGAAAATGATTTGGATTTAAAATGGGTGGGAGGATTGGAGTTCCATTTTGTTGGAGATGGGTTATTTATAATTGAGGAGAGGGGTATTTTTAAAATAAAATATTTCAAAAAATATTACATCTTTGGTAAAACATGTAATAATGTTTTTTAACTATATAAATTATATATAAATATAATATAATGGGTTTAAGAATTTAAGTAACCTTTATAATTTTATTTATTTACATTATAAAAAATGAAATTGGAAAAAATGGAAATTAGTGTTTTTAGGAATCACCTTTGACATTAGTTTTTAGAAATTTTAATATTTGGGTAGAAAGTTACTATTATTCTATTTCAAAGAATATTTTATAAAAAATATATTATGATATAAAATTATAATTCTGAAATTATTATTTCATTGAGGATATACATATTTTCCCAATTTCATTCTTCTATATTTATTTTTATCCCTATTTTGATATTTGGATTATTAATTGGTTTAATTTTTGATTAATGCAATAATATTTAAAAATGAAATTAATTGTCTGTTGGAATACTTATATTTTTATGTGTTTTGAATAATATAATATAACACTAAACACATATATTTAAGAAACAAATACTACCAATAATCACTATATTATTTAACTAACATTATAAAAATAAAAAAATCTACATAGAGATTCATTAACACCCATGAAGGATTCAATTTTGATCCAGGATTGATAACTGTTGTTATATGAAAACACAAAAAAAGGAAAGTTATTTTCCCAAAAACCACTAAATTCAAATAAACATGAAAAAAGTAGATTCTCAATAACCTAAGTAACACTATCTATATGTATATCAACCTATAGAAGACACGTTGTTATCAATTTTAAATAGAACCCATCACCACCATTAACTAATTCAAAAACCTGGATATGTATCTCATATACATATAAAAAATTAAATGGAACAACATGAAATCTCATAAACTCTTATACATTAATTTACCCCATTATTTTATGCCTTTTTACCTACTTAATGGGTTATAAATGCATGGATTTCACAAGTCAATAAATTATCACCAAAACTTATTCTATTCTAATATGAGTTCATGAAAATAAATAATGGAAATATATGGAAATAGAATCTGATTTATATATAGGAATAAATAAGGGATGTAACAAACTAGTTGGACACTATTGTTCTACCATAATTCTCAGAAATATATGACACCTTAATACAAAATATTCCCTCAACCACCACATCCCTGTCCCACAATTTGGATGTCTGAAATCAGGATATGTATTTTTAATACCTTTTTTTATAGAACAACATTAATGGTTTCTACTCTGTATCAACTCCTACAATTGGAAAATCGGAGAAACCAACCATATACAAAAGCACAAAGAACCACTGGGATACTGAGACCACTCACCAGAGTTCTTCTGCCCGTTAAGGATTTAATTTAATATTTTGAACTTTGGATTGTAGGGAATGTATTTTCTCAACCATAGTCTATAAATATTTTTTTTATTATAAATATTTTTTTTATAATAATGATATTACACTATGTATATTTCATGAATATATTTCATGGGAAGTGAATATAATTTTACATGTTAATGATTTTTTTAAGGTACTATAAAAATGTTTTAATATATTCTAGAAACACATTTCATACCCTTCATTTTTAATTATAAGATATGTATAGAAGACACTATGTTAGGAATAAAATATACAGATCATGTACCCTGTATTGTTGAAAAGGTATAGATCATTGACCTGATATCTACCATAAAACCTCAATACGAGGAATAACCAAACAGTTTATCAACCATACATTTTCAAAATAATTTTTTTAATATCCATTCATTTTCATTTTTTAAATCATTGGGAGGAAGCCTACATTTGACTATTCAATAATAATTTTTTAAATAAAATATATTATATGAGTTCTCTATAAATACCATAATAGAAGTAAATATCAATTTAATGTTGTTTTAAGACTAATTCAATGTTTTATAGAAAACAAATTAAATAGTTAGTATATTAGTGGTATGTTATGACTATCTGGAATTCATTAATTTAAAATTATATCAATTTATCTTGATATATTCTTTGATTTATTCAACCAAAAGCAGTCGAAGTTTCTCTTGTGAAATAAGAATAGTATTTTCTTTTATTGTATCATGTGTGCAATATCATTTTGAATACATAGATTATAGAATAGATAAAAGGTCTAACATCTCTATTATTCTAATGAAACTATCTATTGGGGAAATACATGTATCAATTTTGTTCCAAGTGAAACTATTGTTTTTTTGACTAATGGTATTTTTCTGTAACTGTTCATGATGAATATTAATTTCGACCAAGATCTCCACCAAGTTGTTCATTATTGAGGGAAATTGTCTTTGAAGGTGAAGATCCATTTTATATCAGTTATTACTACAACTGTGACATGCCTCTATTTATTCAATCAAATCAAAATTTATTAAGTTATTAGAGTATTGACTTCTCAATCTTAGTCCTGGTGGAGTATCATATTGTTAAACAAAGCTATATAAAATCAGTTCTTTGTAAATCAAATCAATTTTATATGGATCATGTACACTCTATTATTGTTCCCTGATCAAATTTTAATATTTTTATGGCAATATTATCTTTTTATTTGTTTCTCTTAATATATAAAGAAGGCATCAGTGAATATCTGTATAAATCATGAAAATTGATAAGTGTTATGGATTTTTCTAAGATTGTGGAAAATACACATTCCCCCCACCCACTCTTATATATATTTATATTATTCAGAACAAAAAATTTGTATAAAATGATGTACTTTTGAAAAATGAAGATAATATCTAACAAGATAAATACACAGAGTCTATATAGAGGTATATATCAACGACATAACATAAATAATGTTTTCAATGGTCTAGTATCCTTACATCAATTGTGATAATTATAGGTGATAGAAATCCCAGATTATTATCATATATAAAAATCATGTTTTGAAAGTATACATGAGTAATATCACTCTTTATATAATCCATGGAAAACAAGAAACATGGGATTATATCAAATAAGATGAATATGATATCAATTCAATATAAATTAATAATATTGCTTGTGGTATTTTTCTAGAGGAATTCAATTGATTATCTTAATGCCCACTCCTAAAAAATTTCCCAAATAGTTACTATTTATTATGATGAACTATAATGAACCTAAAATATTACCCATATTGTTAGATGATTTATAAAAAATTATTCATTAAATAAAACTCATGTATCATGAAGTCTATTATCATTAAAAGGCTAGGTACATAAATAAACAATATGAAACCCAAAAAAACATTTTTTATTTAATCTCCATAAAGAGATCTTATCATCAATTGAGATATTAAAAATTAATAGGATAAGTTATGTAATACAGAAACTAAGGTATTCCCTAAGAATCCCAGTAACGTCATAATAATAAAAAGGAATCATATAACATTGGTTAAAAGTCATTAGTCGATTACATAAAAAGCATGGAACATGAATAAATAAATTACAGCATAACAAAAAGAACATGGCATCATGTAATCATGGATTCATATAAATTTCATAACAACATACACCATTAAATAAGAATAAGTCATGTATAACCACCAATACTATTTCACAAGTATGAGCATGAGTTAATTCTAACAACCAAAACCATTACACATGGAAGATCACGGGTCAAGGATAACCAACAAGGCCATTAGACATGACATATAATGGGAGTAAAAATTGCCCAAGGCATTGCTTCAATATCATGTAACTCCTATCAAAACATATATATTTATTTGTATTTCACAACAAAAATCAAATATAAATATAAGTGTTACCTATAGAAAGAAATGTGTATCATAATCATGTCACAAGGCATTACAAATTGGCGTGTCAAAAAAGATTCAATGTAATAATTGATTTAAATATAAATGGGCATTTAGAATCTAAAATATGAATATATAATGATAAATATTTTGCAATTTAACTGTAATCACTTAAAAATGTGTATGTTAATCATTATAAATTAATGATTTTATTATGGTTTGAAGAAAAAATGGTCATTTAATGAATAAAATAAATATTTGTTTTCGTAAAAATATAAATAATACAATAGGGGTTCTCAATATAAAATTCTTTATTTTATAAAATTAATTTTGGATTGTAATATATTATGGAGTGTATTTGAGAATGGGCATGAAATCAGAGGTTCCCTTTAATATGACCTTTTTATCAGGATGATTTGAGTAGGGAACAATTTTAAAAAAATGTATTTCATAGTCAAATAATGAATAAATTATCTAGAAACATGATTTTGGAACATAATCATTGAATTTAGATGAATTATATGAAAATAATAAGAATCGCATTGGGGTAGAGAGAGATAAAATGTATCCAGAATGAAAAAAACGGAGGTTTGGAAATATTTCCATTCCATATATCCGATAGTGTTTTGTAAGTGTAATAAATAGTCTATATAATGATATTATATTAATTAATAATTTATTTAAGAACCTATTTAACATTTATTTGATTTATTATACTTTAATTGATTTAATTTACATCCATTTTTTATGAGTTTTAAAATATAATTTCATCATTCTAGGAGTAATCAATTAATTGATTTTCATGACTTCTTCAGTTGTATTCATGTTTGGAGGATAAAGTAAATTGGTAAAATATGTAAAGAATTTAAATTATATGTTATTAATGAACATAGATTATATTAAATGTTCGTGTATATAAATGTTCCTATATTTTTGGATGATTGAATTGATAAAACATCAATGAGAAATTTTTAGATTATTTTGTTGTTTTTTCGATCATGGTGAACTTGTTTTAATTTATTAATTAATATTATGTATTTATAGTATATAAATAATGATAAATAATATATAATATATAAATTATTATTTTTTTAACCCTAAATATGATTATATGTCCATCCTTGAAGGAACTAATTGAAATTGCATACTTTTCATCCTTGACAATGATAAATGAAAACATTACGGATCAGGGTTTCATTTTACGAACAAATTGTTTTGGGAATTTAAATGATGACGGGATGTTTCAGCAACACCATAAAATTTGTGTATATAAAAATTATAGAAATTATCATGACTATTGGTTATGGGGAGTTTAGTATAAAAATTAATGAAAAAAATTGAAAAAAAATTAAATCTAAAAGAAATAGGTTTTACCTCTTGATCTCTTCACCATGAAATCCCTTATAGGGGAATGGGATTGATCATTAGGTGAAACCAAAATCTATTTTACATGGGGGAGAAATTGGAAGAGGATTTGGTATAATTTGTATAGGCGTCAAGGCTTTATATGTGTGAGGAGTAGATTTGGTGAGGGGTGGTAATTATAGGGGAGGAGGGGGGTGTTTTTTTATTTTTATATTCATTATTATATAATTTTCCCTCCATAATATAAATATTTTGAATATTAATATTAAATATATTTAATATGTGAATTATATTTTGATATTATGTGCTTATATCAGTGATACATCATCCATGAATCAATAATCCGTGTATTAAGTTATATCATAAATTATCATATTTCACTATTTACCAGCAAAATTAACTATTTTAGAAAATACCCCAAAAATTCACCTATCCATTTATCTACATATAAGATTAAACCATTAATCACATTATATTTAAATAGTTTTCTACATATGAGAAATTTATTTTTTTAATTAAAAAAATTATTATTTAAAAAATACCAATTTTAATATTATAACTGATTATGCAACAGATTAAAAAATTAATTAATGTCTCGTAAAAATTGTCTTATAATGAAAAGATAAAATAAAAATCTATTGATTAATATATTTTATAAAAATAAAAAAATTAATCATTATATTAATTATAAAATTGTAAAAAGACATTTTTGTTTCCAAAAAAATACCAATACCGAATTTTTCATTTTTGAAACATTTATTTACATATTAAATGATATAAATATAACATATCATCAATTAAAATATGCAAAAAAAATAATTTAAAATTCATAGGTATGGTTAACAATCTATTGGTCATTTCATCATTACTAATGGTCACATTACTATTTAAATGATCACGAATTATTCTATTCATTTTAGTTTTAAAATTCTTTTAAATACCTCTTATTTCATTCATTCATCATTTATAATGTTTATTGTGTGATCTCTATGTGATATTAGGTGTTTTATACTATATGTAGTAATTATAAGAAGGTAAATTTCATTGATATAATTTTGTGTCAATACAATAACCCTGCCTTATGATATTTTTCCCTAAAAAATTCATTTTACATAATATGGGGAATGAAGGCCGGGGTAATTCTCCTTCATCACTTCCTCTGGTTTCCTTGATACCTATTTGTACTTATTTTTTCCATAGTACATTTTCCAGTTTTTTGGTCTTGCTTCATTGAAATTTATCTCTATGATCCAAGATCATCATCAGTTGTTCCTCATAAGAGACGTAATATTCCAACTGTTCCACCTGTTAATTCTGTACATGTAGGGGATCTTGTATGTACTTCCTTAAGAGGGAAAAATAGAATACATCATATACATGACTCAAGGTTGGTGGAATTTCTACTCGATATACCACAACTCTAACATGATCAATAATCTCTAAGGGTTCGATGTACATTTCAATTATCTTTTAATTCTACCCAAATATCATGATCCCCTTTTAAGGATATATGTATAAAAATAAAATTTCACTAACCTTAAACTCATGGTATCTTCGATGATTATCCACATAGATATTATGTTTACATTAGGTGGAATTTTTGTGTCTCTGAATGGGTTTTTCCCTTTTCCTCTATTTCCTAGATCATTTCAAGCCCAACATGCTTACATTTACTATTTTCATCATAGAATTTTGGTGTTATACATATTTTAACATAAAGGGACTCATATGTATCCATTTGGATGTTCGAGTGGAAAAGGTTTTGGTATGAGAACTCATCTATAGTTAGATGTTGGTCTAAACATCCTTTGAATTATATAGAACATGATCTAAACTTTCTTCCAGTCTATGAATAGTCTGCTCATATTGGAAATTAGTTTTAGGATTATAGGCGATAATTAATATGACCTTTGTTTTTAGATAATGGTAAAGAAATGTCAAATCATAGACGTAAATCTTAGATCCTGATTGGATACAATCAATTGTGGTACTCCATATAGCCTTACCACATCTATAATGTATATCAATGTCGGTTCATCAAGTTGTAAGTCCTCTCAAACTTTGATAATGTGATATGAATTTGATAGTTTATCCATGAAAACCCATATAACATTGTTTCCTCTCAAATTTCTTTGGAATTCAAGTGAAAACATATATGGTGATGTTTCTCATTTCAATGTCAGTATGTGTAATGATTTCATCATTCCCTTTGACATTTTCCTTTAATTTTCCATATTCTTTCATATTAGTAACTTTGATGTATATTAAATGATATCATAATTCATAATTCTCATCCAATAATGCTATCGAAGATATCAATACATCCTTGTGATCCTTGGGGGTATAGATAAGGTTGATCTATGTGCTTCATTATTTTTTTATTTCATTATCGCATGATTGTATGGTAAACATAGTTGTAACCGGACTCTCGAAAATCTATCCTCATCCATTTTGAATTGGGAGTGTATACTATTTCTAATAGCTTGTAACTTTTTTTAATTTCAATATAATTTCATAGAGAATACATTATTTTCTCTATTATGGATGGTGGAGAAATAAGTTTAGAAATTAATGATTATTTTATCTCTGTAATGATTCTCATTTCCATACTTCATAGGTCTAAGAAGATTGTATCCTTCTTAATTTTCATCACTGATAAATATGTGGGATCCATTCTACTTAGATAATATTCTACTAAATTTTCATGACCAAAATGGTAGTGCATTGAGAAGTTGTAGTCATTGATAATATTTAAATATCTTTTACCTTGTATACTAAGCTCTTTCTATGTGAATATATATTTTGGGTTGTTATGATTAGAATATATCTCAAACTTGTCCCCATAAAGATAATGGTGAAATATTTTCAATGGAAATATCATTTTCACCATCTCCATGTCATGTTTGATATAGTTTTTCTCTTTAATTTTCAACTTCATAGAGGCCTCTTCTATCACTTTACCATTTTTCATTACTACAATTCTCAGTCCCTTTTGTGAATAATTACTGAAAACCTCAAAGAGTACCCCACTTTTCGGTAATGTGAGTACTGGTCTAGTTATAAGCCTCTTTTTCAATGATTTAATGTTTACTTTTTATTGAGTATTCCATGTAATCAATATATCATTTTGTGTTATCTGGATTGTAGGGTTTTAAAATCATGAGCAGAAATTCAATAAAAACCTCGAAAATACCATGCTATATAAATGAAACTATGTATCTATGTTATAGATGTTGTCATGGACCACTCCTCAAATTATTTTGTCTTTGAAGGGTCCATATATATTTCTTTTCAAATGATATCATGCCCCAATAATGATTCTAACTCAATTTTGAACGCACATTTACTGTAATTTTTATAATGTTTCTCCCTTCAAAAAGTCTTCAACACATTATTTAAATTCAACTTATTTTTATCCTACATGTTGGTGTATGTCTTAATATCATCCAAAAATACCATCATAAATTTATCAAGGTAATATCAACATACTATATTCCTTAAATATATGAAAATATGTGGACCATTAATGAGTCATAATGGACTCATTATTAACTCATAGAGTCCATACCTCGTCTGAAAGGATGTCATGGGAGTATATAATTTCATAAATATTAATTTTTGATACCACGACCAAAGCTCCCCCATAGATAAAAACTTTTCCCAAACTTTTTTATCAAAAAAGTAAACTATCCAGGTTAAGGGATACTTCTTCTTTATTCTAATTTTTTATACTTAAGATAATCAATGAAAAGGATTGGTTCACCCCACGATGATGCACTCTAGTATATAAAACCCTTCTCTAGATTACTATTTCACTTGTTATTCAGTTATTCCAACTCAATGGTGGTCATTATATATGTTTTATTTGATATTGTCAATGAACAAGAAATATTTTCAATTGAGAAATAAAATTCTTTTTTAAGGAGAAATACTATAAAATGCTTCGGGGAACACATCAACATTGTCACTCACAATGGGCATGTCATCAAGAATGATACTATATTTTTTATTAATTTTAGATAGAAATTCTTTCTTATAATTCAATAAAATTCCAAGTTGAGACAATGATTCTAGGGGAGATTAATCATCCTCCTTACACATGTACAAAATTTTGTGGATAACTCAGGATGTGAAGAGTGATCTCCCAATCCTGATAGTAAATGACAGATTGGTATAAATATAGCCACTCTATTCTCAATATAACATCAAACTCCATTAAAGGATGTGTGTCGTGCTTTTTTGGGAGGATTATTCCACAATCATTAACTGGGTTGGTGTTACATACTTTGTATTAAATATTTTATCCTATTTTTTGTTATATCAGATAACACTACATTTATATTTTTATGTGTTGTTTTAATTATTCCACTAAACATGATAGAAACCAAATAATTAGTTTTATCGTAATTTTTTTTTAGATTTTCTATTCTTAATTGGATAGCTACAGTACCTATCACAAAATCATTTTTGGGCTCCAACTCAGCTATAGTGATAGCATATTCCCCTCCTTTCTACCTTCATGTTAATTTTTTTTATTTTCCCCTTCAACCACTCGCTGAGGGAAATGTTTCACATAATACCCTTGTTGCATGTAGTAGGAACACTACACTATAATTAGAGTTCTGGTTTGATCCTTCCTTTATTCTTCCACTATAGTGGGACTACTCATATACCTTAAGTAGTTATTAGCTAGATTCCCCATTCATCCACATTTTTTGTATATCTTGGTTTCCTTCAGATACTTCCTATGATGATTCATCCCACTTAATTAACAACAAGGATGCTAGGTTTTGATCCCATCAAGTTATTTATCTATTGACCATTCCATATTAAACTCCATTTTTTATTTTTTATCTTTGGGCCCACAAGACCACTAAGAGTCTCCAATCTATTTTTTCTTTTTAAGGGATAAATGAAAAAATTTCAAATTTATTTCACACTATCTAATTTTAAATTCTTTTCATTGACTCGACACTAGTCCACTATAAAAGAAATCCACCTTTATTTTATTGTTCATGAAAATTTTGGTGGATTTTGAAGCATGTATTTTGATGTTTTCTTCATAAACCCTAATAGACTCTTCTTCCTTTTCATATATATTGAGGAACTCCTCTATATATTAATATGGAGTGTTTTGGACAATATTTGTTGGAAAATATTTTCATAAAATCCACTCATTATATGTAATATATATCCTCATTGTACATTGGGTTCTTGATCTATTTCCACCACTGATTATCTTCCCCCATCAAAACGATTGTCTTCCTGTACATGAATCTCTACTTTTGAGATTTGGTGGATAAATAATATCTTCTCAATATAGATAATCCATTATTCATCTATAAGGGTATCATAATAACTAGAAAACATGGGATTCCATTTTCAAATAAAGTATTCGACTGAAAAATGATCTCTCTTAAAAGATGGTGGGTTTTTTATATGATTGAATTTATTATTCATAACATCATCTTGTTGATCTGGTACTATCAGGCTTTTTTGACAACTAATTCCCATATGATTCGGAATTTCATTTGGTAAATCATAATATTGTCTCCCACATTTAATGTTATCATTATTTATCCTATTTCTACCCATTAACTAGGAAAAAATAAATTAAATTCATTAGACTTCAATATATAACTATTAATCATATAGAATAAGAAATGTTGATCATAATAGGATAAACATGTAAATAATAAGTACACACATAATTGTGATTACGTAAATTTTAATCAAGGTTATCCAAGGTGATAGAAAAATACCTATTGTAATTACTATAGTTTTATAGTACTAATTTCCAAAACGACTAGAACTTGTCTGTAATATGAACTATATTAGTCGTAACTTTTAACACTAGAAATTATATTCTTTTATGAATTATTATCTATGAAATAAAATTTAAAGATCTAAAAAATTAGTTTCATGAGAATATTAGGTTCCTAAATACACATTATGAAGGAAAAATAAAAACATCATTTATTAAATCTATAAAGAGAACGTATATTCCATTTAGATATTACAAGAATTATATAACGTGTGTAATTGATGAACATAGGGACGATCTAAAATCCCATTAAGAGAATAAGAATATGAATGAAGCCTAACACATGGGATAAAAGTCATAACATGATGATATTAAAGTCATGAAGCATGAATAAAAATATGAAAGCATAACATATAAAAAATAGGATTAGTTAATCATGGAATCATTGAAATTTTGTAACAAAATACAATATGATGTGATCAATATTCATGTATAATCACCATAAACATTACACATGGAGGACCATGAGTCATTTCTTACCACCAATTTCATTGCATAGGTAAGTTCGTGAGTCAAAGATAACCACAATTACCATTACACATGATGTCTCATTAGACAAAACATTTCCTAGTTTGTTGTATCACTTTCTAGAAGCACCAATAATAACTTATTCATGAATATGTGTTCCATAATAATAATCAAACATAAACATATTTTTTAACCATGGAATGAAACAGTTATCATAATCATGTGATAACCCATAACAAATGGGAGTGTCACAAAAGTGTCCTTGAACAAATATATTTAAATCATACAGTGAAATTAATAAGTTGATATAGGATTACATCATGATATCTTATGTCCAATTGAAGTGGAAACCTATTAAATGTCTGTTTTATAAAATTTAGAAATTTATCATTTTAGTGCGGTTTAAGGAATACATTAATGAGTATTAAATGCGAAAAAAGAATTTTTTTAATAAAACCATAAATAAACCATTATAAATATTCATGATAAAATGAGTGATTTTAATAAAATAATGATGTCCTAAAATATATTATGGGTTTTACTTGATGTTGGATGGAAAATCAGTAAGTTTCCTTTAATTAGGATTACTTATTAGGTACATTTGAGAAGGTAACCTTTGAAAACATGTATTTCTCAATAAAGTATGAATGAAATATTCTGGGTTCAAGGGTTTCGAATATATAAACTAAATTTATAACAATTATATAAAATTAAAGAATAATTTCATTGGGATAGTTACAGAGAAAGCGTAAATCGATGGAAGAAATATGTTCATAAAAAATCACTTACCTTATGTTCGAAAATGTTATTCACTTGTACATAATTCCATAGATAATAAAATTTGATTCTATAATAATATAATTCAGAAGTATATTATCTTATATTTAATTTTTCAAATTTTATTATGTTCATTTACATTCTATTTTATGAGAGTCATAAGATACAAAATCATCATTCGTAGAGAATTATTTTCCTTGATTTTCATGATCTGATCACATGAATTCATGTTTTAAGGATAATGTTAAATGATAATAGTTCTCTAAAATTGATGTTATAAATATTAAAGGATCAAAATAATCATTTAATGTTATTATATAACATTTTTTATTAGATATTAGGATTATTTATTTGATAAAACTTTTATGATAACTGGTTACATTATTTGGGGGTTTTTCGATCATCATGAATAAGTTCTATTTTACCAAATAATATTATGTATATATACTTGTTACTGGACATTAAATAAGATAAGATAAATTTACTATAGTCTGTATTAATGATAAAAATGGTATTATGAATTTAATTTATGTTGTTAATGGGAATTGAAAACTCATCATCCTTGAATTTAATAAATCAACATGTCATTAAATATGTTTTCATTTTTAGAACAAAAGGGGAGGTGAATATAATTCATGAATGGTTATACCATTTAATCTATAAAATTCAAGTGTATAAAGAATTAAAGAATATTCATGTCTCTTGGATTATGGTAGGTGAGGATATATAATGAAAAGAAATAAAATTTAAAGGAAATTAAAATAAAAAAGAGGTTTTTACCTCTTGAATTCCCGCCCTTTAGAACCAATATAGGGGAATGTGATTGTTCTTTTGTTGATAACAATGGCCCTTAGACCTAGGGTATAGTCTATGAAATTGTATTTGGTATAATTTGGTCCAGTATTAGGGCTTTAGAGGTGGTATAGGGATGGGTTGTGAGGGTGGTATTTATTGGGGATGACATGAGTGTTTTCTGATTATTATATTCATTGCATTATTATATAGTCTCAAGACTATAAATATATTGAACCATTTCAAAAAATATATTAAAAAAATTATTTTTTTTTCATGAATATGGGATAAAATCATCTATAAATCATCTATGACTCAACAATCCATGTATATAGCATATATCAAATATTATCATATTTCATTATTCACCAAAAAATCAACAATTTTAGAAAAAAAAATTTCAACCTAACCATTTATTTCTGTTTTTAAATAAAAAAGTAATCTCATTTTATAAAAATATATTCCTGTTATAAAAAATTAAATTTTAAATTAAAATATTCATTTAATCAAAAAAAAATCCAATTTTAAAATTATATCTGATTTTATAACATTTTGAAAAATAAGTTCAGTTCTCATAAAAAATGCTACAATCATAATTGAAAATATTTTAAATTTTTTATTCTATTTTATGAAAATAAATTTTCATTTAAATCCATCTCTTAATTATAAAATTGAAAATAAACAGTTCTGCTTCAAAAAAATAACAATACAAAAATTAGTAGTTTTAAAACATTTATTTACTAATTCCTTGATTTAAATATATCAGAAATTAAATTAAATGATGGCTAAATTTTATATATTCTTTCAAATTTAAGATTATAAATCTATTGTATGGGTTATTATTCTTAATGGTCACATTACATTTCCAAATGTTAGGGTAATATTATGTTGGTTTAGGTCCCTTAATTTTTATGAATAATTATTATTTCATTCTTTCATCATTTATAAACATTAGATTGTGTGTATATATGTGATTTTAGTTGATTCATACTATGTGGAATAAATATAAGAAGTAAAATTTCATTTATATAATTCTAGTTCATTACATAAAATATCAATGCTAGGAAATTAAGATATGATACTACAAAGCTAAAATTCGAAACATCAAGAATTTATGGTAATGAAAGAATCAACCAAATGAATTGGATATTGACATAGGTAGACAATATAGTTATTTAAATAGGAACATCAATTTTACAATAAGATTATGCACTAAAATTACATAGTTTTCTTCCATAAAATGGAATATAATATCTTTTGATATATGAAAATCATCACTAGTCAATTATTTGACAATGAATTAATTAATTCGAACTTTGAAGTTTTTTAAAAAAAAATTAAATCTAAATATGAAGATCCTAAAATGATAAAAATTTAAGATAATTTCATGAATGTTACTAATCGAAACAAAATAAATAATAAAATTAGATCAAAATGATTGAGAGTATTCGGATTATGAAAGGAAATTGGGTTAATATTCTAGAATATTTAATAAATTATATAAAAATAAAAAACCATTCATGAAAAAATTAAATAAATATGAAAATGGATATCATGTTGTATTTATGTTATAAATTTTAATAGATAAGAAATATCAGAATGGATTTCACAAAGAAAAAAAAAGAAAATAGAATGTTAGAGAATAAATAAAAGAAAAATAAGATGAGAATTGATTGTGCATAAAAAGAAAATAATTCTATAAAGGATACAAGGAGTGTATCTAAATACTGAAGTTTCACTCCAAAATCTAAATCATTAGAAGAGTCAACAAATACAAAAGAAAATCTGTGATTGATTGATACAAAAAAATAAAAATTACAATCATATTATTCTTATTGTTTTTATATGGAATGTTTTACTAATAAAAACATTATTTTTACTCCACCATACTTGATGGAAAATATGAATCCTTAATAAAAAATCATAAATCACTAAAATAAAATTCATTATTTTGTTTTAAATAAAAAAAAATTATTTTTAGAAAATCAATAATTAAATGAGAAACGTTATAATTACACATAAAATTGTAATAATAATGTAAATAGAGATAAAATATTACAATATGAGGTAAAGTCGTTTAAAATTGCTACATTTTGATAAAATAGAGGGTAAACAATTCTAAAAGATATAGTTGTAAATAATGTGATCACCAATAATAATATCGAATATGAAGAAAAGGTGATATATCTAAATTATATAAGAATTATTGTTTATGTTGTTTTAGAAATTAAAAATATTCAATAGTAACATATTGTCATTATGGAATTGTGCTAAATTAATCTAATTAATTTTATTTAAGAAATTCAATATTAGTGTAATTCATAAGGATTGTATTTCAAAAAACGTGTCTAAAGAATGAACAAAAATTATGATAAATTAATTTTGATTTTGTTACCTATATCTGTGCCTAATAACACATCATGATCTATGAAAATATAATAACCAAAAAAAATCTTGTATATATTATATTATGGTAAAAACTTCATGGAAACCAAAATTTTGTAAGGTACATGTATAGTGGATTTCCAAGACACAAGAGTGGAGACTCATGAAATTTTAATAAACTAGAATTTTTTGGATTGAGGAATAGTTGATTTGTTAATAATTTAAATGAAATAAATAGTTTGAGATGAATCTGTTGAAGATCCAAAATTAATTTCAATCAAAAAACACTAATATATTCAAGCACTAAATTACATTCTGATAATTATCTATCAAAATGGTGGTGGTTGGTTTTATGTTAATTTTTATATTTATTTCTAATAATTTTGTAAAAATAAATTGATTTAATTTAAACCACCTACGATGGAAAATTTTAATGCCTTAGATCTTAATTAATTGTATAATAAAAGAGTGAAATTTTTTACTTCTAAGATAAATGAGTTATTAATCTATCATTGATGACATAGTTAGTGTGATGTATTTACATTGTACAAATAATCTTACAAACATATTGTTTTTCAAATTCCTAGTTTTAAATTTGAAATTGATAGATTCATTCATGGACATGAAATTTGAAATAAGAAAATGTAATCCATCAAATCAATTAGCAATGTTTCTACACCCAATCCACCTAAAAATATCAGAATGGATTTTTTTTCACAAAAATGAGAAAAATATCAATCTACAAGACTATATATTTATGTTTTAGTTAATTAGTTTTCTATATTTTCATGGTTTTGATATTTTAAACATCAATGTCAAATTTCACAGTTTATGAAATCTTTTATAATATTTCTCAATATAAAAATATTTAAAAATAATATCATTATAATGTGATTGTGATAGATAATTTGAGAATCAATATTTAAACAATTATTTCTCAAAATTAGTAGTTAAACACACCTTATCTACCCCAAAAACACCTCATAAAAATGGAATTGTTGAAATAATAAATTGAAATATTCATGAAAATTAAAAGAAAACAGCGTTAAATAAATATTGTCTTTCTACATATTTATGAGAACATGTTATATGAACCAATTTATATATCGAAAATAGAGTGTGGATAATACCCATTATTTTAAATTTAGCCAATGAACTATGATATAATAGATAACCTAATGTTGGAAACTTCTATTTTTCTAGTTGAAATTAGTATATCATTAATACTATGGAAAAATGGTAAATTTGAATCAAATGATGATTAAAGAATATTTTAGTATATTCAACTTCCTCTAAAGCCTATATAGTGTCAAAATAAAATTAAAGGATTGTTGAATAATAGGTTCAATTGATATTTGATGAATATAATCCTTTCTATAAAAGGAAATATTAAATAGATGAAATTCCTGACTCTTGTACAACATGAGACTTGAATCACTATAATATAATTTATAAAATAAAAAAGACTAAATTTAATCTAGATTATGAGAACATTAAACTATTTAACCAGGATGCGTCTTACTTAAGAAATGTAGAGCATTAATTGATGATCCTTTAGAAACTATAATAAGATATCTTGATACTCGGGTTAGAATAAGATTAAATATCAAAAACATAGCTGAATATTATTCCTTTATATCTCAATTAGATCCTAAAAATTAATATGAAGCATTAGAAGAGGAATTTTTCTCAATGGATATAAAATAATTACATATATGTTTCAATAGAAACATTGTTAGAAACATGTTTAAAGTCCAGAATATTATCCACTAATAGGAAGTAAAAGGGTTTTGAGAAACAAAAAAATGACAGAAAAATAATTACTAGAAATAATGCTTGAGTAGTATCTGAAAGATACTATCATGAAGAATGAATATATTATGATGAAAAAATCAAACATTTTAAAATATTAGAAGAAATTATAATAATTGGATCTTATATAGCTCATATAAAATTAAAATTATATCTGATGGATATAAAATTCTATTTTCTAAATTGTTATTTATAGGAGGATGTGTATATTGAACAACCACCAGGTAGAAAAAATAATCATCTACTGAATTCATTTTTAGAACATAGTAAAGCTCTTTATGGCCATAAAAAGGATTATAGATCTTGGTATAAAATATTATGTTTGTTCCATTTTGAAAAATATTTTTTATAGGTTTAGAATATACAAGACTCTTTAAGAAAATAATGATTTCTATTAAAATAATAGTTCAAATATATATAGATGATGATATTTTTTGTTCAAAATATTAAAATCATTATAACGAAAATGAAAATATTTTGAAAATATAATTGTAAATGGAAATAATGTTATAATAATATTTCATTTTTGGATTTCAAATATATAAATTATATTATGGAAATTATTTAAATCAAATTAAATACTATATATATATATTTAATTTTCTTGAGTGGAAAATACTAAGATCTATATAACACCCATGTATACATTTGTAAAAAAGTATATTGATGAATATTTGATTTTTTTAAAAAAAACTTCGTATACGGTATGATTGGTATTTCATTATTTCTTACTACTAGAATACTAGAAATAATCTTTTCAGTTTTTTGTGGGATATATTACAATCAAACAGAAAATAATCCCATATTAATATTGTGAATTAAATTTTTAAATAATAAAAAAATATGAAATTATATTATTAAAAAACATATAATTGTAATATTATTTCATATTAAGGTTCTTATTTAGGAGGATGTGGATTAGATAGGGAAAATAAAATAAGAACATGTCATTTTTATGAAAATCAATAGTATCATGATCAAATAAGAAATAACATTCAGTTTTGTTGTCAACAAAAGTGGAATAATATATATCTTCTTGTGGTTTTCTTTCACAAGTGTTTTTGAAAAAACACACCTTACTATAATTTTAAATTTTTGTCTTTAGTAATCATATTTAATGTGAAAATACCGATGTAATTAAAATTTCAAAAAAAATTAATTTAAGTCACTCAAGAACCAAGAACATTTTTATGAGACATCAATTTCATGGAGATCATGTTCTTAGAAATGATATTTCATTATAATTTTTGAATACATGATATTTACTTGTTGATTTTTTTACGAAAAAAACTTCTTACATCTAGTATTGAATATATAAAGGAATTGTTATGAATATTTCATTTGAAAATATTTTTCAACAAATAATTTTATTATTTTTTATGTATTTTAATAATTTTCATTCATATACTATTCATTTATTTTATAATTATTTTAAACTATATTTTTTTATAATATAATATTTCAAAAATTATATCGTGATTATACTGGATATTAGGCTTGAGATTCTGAAATAGGCATCACCAATACCTTCAAAACACCTTATATTTATCTCTTTCTATATCTATCATTCACTCTTATCCTATTTATTTGAATGATTTTGAATTCTATATATCCCTTATTCCATTTGAAAAACTTTAATCTGAACACTTAACACACATATTCTTAGATAATACAATGATAAAAAGGACAGTTGAATGTGAACTGTGTGAAACAAAGAATCAACATGTCACCTACAAAAAATTCATAATTGGAATGTTGAATATTTTGAATGGTTGTATCAAAAAAATATCCTATTTCAGAAATCCATATCCTTTCACAGATTGAAATTTTTTTTAATGAAAAATATACCTCATTGGTGTACAACATTGAAATAGATGAGTTTTTAAGAAATTTTTAGTTTAGTTTATGATACAAAGAAGCTGCTACCATATACCATGTGAATTATAATGATTTTTTAGTTTCTTATGTTCAAATTTAAAATAGTTCTTAGTGTCCCCATGACAGATTTTTTCATTTCTATATTTGATATTTTTGAAACAATGAAAATAAATATGGATATATAATATATTTTCATTCAATCTTGGTGCTAGTTAGAGTAATGTTTTTCATGGGAATTTAGGATGACCAAAATATATTGTTCAAGTTACTTCAATCATCAATAAATACCTGAATTTAAATTTTATAAATTTTTCTATATCCTGAAATATTTTTCATGTTTTTTATTTTGAGGTATATTAATAATAATTTCACTAGATATATGCTCTGATACCCGAATCACCATTTCCAGGATGAGGAAATAATGTCTATTTACCCTTATGGAAGGAATTTTTTCTTTTATATTGAATAGAGACTAATAGAGTATTGAAGTATAGATGCACATTAGGTGTCTTCATAGTGAAATTACACATGTTGGAACTTTGAGAACTATAGGTTTATTTTGGAGTAGAAAAAGGACAATTTTTTCTACATATTTGTGAATAAGAATCATAATAATTTAATATTATTTCTTAGGAAGTGAAAGAAAAATTAATATCAAATGTATTAGTTTGAATTCTGGAAAAGAATAAGTCACAAAATTTTGAATAAAATATAATTCACATCCCAAGATATGATGAATCATGTATGATGTCTCTTATATTGAAATTAAAAGAGTTATGTATCAATATATTAATGAAAATATATATGAATCATCAAATTAGGACCCTATCTCTATACATATAAATAGATATGATCATGTCGAGGGAGCTTAAGATGCTCATTCCCTACATGTTATGGTAGGTGGCTCAGATGTTTTTGACCAACCAATAGATAAAGGTGTAACAACTATTCATGAGAAAAAACAAAATGAAATAAAACATACAATTGATAATAAAAATATAAATATTTTTAAAAGATAATGTAATAGTGTAGAGAATGAATATCATGATCAGAGTTATATTCTAAAGGATCAAGCCAATTAATGTTATGAAAGAGTTGAGAATGAAAAACCTCTTATCAATGAACCTACTGGGCTACTTGAGAACCCAATAATATCTTTTGTTATATACAGTTTGGATAAGACTATTTAAACAAAAACTATGAGGATATAGTTTATTGACAAATAATTTTAAACCTATAGTGAAAAGGATAACAAAAAATATGATGTTATGGTTGATATAGAGCAACCATCAATAAATCACGAAGTATAATCTCTTGATTCTCTAACTAATCAAAATATAGAGTTTCCTTAAAATATTTCATGTTTATGGATAAGAATGATAAATTGAAAAGTTAGTTGGATAATAATAATACATCATTGTAATATTTAAGAAGCTAAACCATTCACATAAATAAATTAGAACATGTGCATGTCCAATTCCAAAATATGTGATTAAATTTAGTTTCAAGAAGATATTTTTATAAATTTAACATATATATGGTAGGTAATTTTGAAATATAATATAAAAATAGGTTTCAATTGAAGATATTTTATATTTAAATAAGTGTATTTGAAGTTAGTTTTAATAAGTGAGGAGTAATTCTTAGCATTCCAAACTATCCACTTTTACCCATCAAACTTCTCCAGATTTAATCATAATGATTAAATAAATTGTATCTATTTTATATACAATAAATGACTGACTATAATATATTTAGTGTGATTGGGATCCTATAGATGTATTTCTTGACAACCAAGAAAATTTTGATAATAAATTATCATCAAGAGATTCAATTTTATGAAATCATCTTAATCAGTTAGGAGAAATTGTCTCATAAATTTTCCAGTTATAAGAGACTATTCATAACTATTTTAATATCCATTTAGTTGAAATTTAAAATGTAGTTAATGATTGAATAATTTTGATGAGACGATTGATTTATAGAATTCCTGATAGTTATATTGTTATGTTATAATAACTAAAGGATGTTCAATAGGTTTTCCGATATATTCTCGGTTCTTACACTTCTTCCAAATATGACCTTTAATACTCGAATAATCTTACCTTTTGAAATGACTTAGTGAAATTATTTTTTTTATATTAATAATTTCAATTTCTTTTATATTATATTTTTCTCAAATAGTTTCTACTATATTCAAATCACTTATATTATCTGAATATATATCATTTTATTCATAAAATTACAAATGTTTTTTTATAGTTATATTCTACATTGAATGTGTTTAAATCCATTTTCTATTAATTTATTTCATGTCATAAAAAGGTCGATAAAATTGGGTACAAAAATAATTTTCATTACTAGAGAATGTGAAAATATAAATGTTTAATGAAAAATTAAAATTCATACTATATAAATCAATGATAAATATAAACTATAGTTTCTATTATAATTTCAATTATATCCCTCTAAACACATTATTTATTCTATTTTTAAAAATCCTATATCTCATATATTTCATGTTATATGTATTTTGATTATAACAGGGTGAGATTTTTGGGAATTTTTTAAATGTATTCTAGAAAGACCATTCATACCCTACATATGTAACAGTAAAGTATGTTTTTTAAAACCCTACACATAGAATTAAACATATGTATCTTGTTTGTTATTGGGGGATAAAAAGTATGTCTCTTAACTCGTGGGTTTTGAATAAACCCAACATTTATGGATAAAATGTATGTTTTTTCATCCATACATTTTAAACCAATCAAATGATGTCAACACTATGTTTGTTGTATGTATTCATTTTGAGGAACCCAAAGATTGACAATTGTATAACAGAGTTTTATAATACTGTTATTATCCACATATTCAACAATGATCGTGATGGAAGTAAATATCATTTTAAATATATTTTATGATATATTAAAATTTTCTTATTCAGTAAATTAAATTGATCATATATCAATGGTATGATAAGAATATCATTAACGGTTTAACTTCAAATGATTCCAATTATTTATTTTATATTGATGGATCTGCTCAATGTAAAGAAATCTATGTTTCACATGTATAATAGAAATATTAATTTTGTTTTTTTATTTTGATTGAAATCACTTTTTCAATATAGAGTTGTATAAAAAGTCAAAGGACCAAACATATCTATTATTCTAAATTGGCTACACTTTAGGGATAAAAAAATTTATTTTATTATGAGTAAAACTGATGTTGTTTCCACTTATTCTATGTATATTTAATTGTCTTTATTGATGATTATTTTAAACCACGGTAAAATCAAAAAAATTCATTAAAAAGAAATTAATATTTAATGGAGAAGATCCATTTTCTGATATTTACTGCTATAATGTTGAAAAATATTCAATTTATTCAATCAATACAATTTGTATTGATTTATTTTTGTACTGGATGTCTGGGCTTATTGGTGATGGAGTTTCATCTACTCGAACTATGCTATGGATAATAAATTGCAAATAAAATATCTATAATTCTCAATACAATTATTCTTTTAATGTAGTCAACTGATTGGAAATAATTGTTATGGTCTTGTCATAAGGGGAATATTCTTGGGAAAATCATCAATCTCACCAAGAGAACGTTGGTAGAGTCGACTATGGAATTTTTTTTCATGATCCACTTTAGAAATTGTTGTTTTATTCATATCTATTTAACTGCTATATAACATATCTAATAAAAATAACACTTCATGTTGTAATAAATCATAAATAGGGGTAAACATCTAGATCTGACTACGATTATTGAAGATAAACTATTCACTCCCCTTATGTGTATCTTTATAATACTACAACATAACATAGATTATACATCTTCTAAAGATGAAACATCTCATAGAATTATGTGTTATCCGTTTTCAAATCCATATATACCTATCCTCTATCTCTGTTTATTCTAATTCTTAACATATGTAAAAACTCATCAATGATTACACATCCACTGATTACATCATTGGATATATATGTAATTTCCTACTCAACACATTTGAAACCACATTACATTTCATATGGGTGTATGAAATATCAAAAAAAAAATTTTGGAGATACTCCACTAAACATATTTGACACATATTTAGATCCCACTATGTAAAAATAATCCTTAGGATTTAATGAATATAATATACCATAAACTATTCTCCAAATGGGTATTGATGAAAAAATTTGATTCATTCTGTAACCACATCCAACCCCAGATCATATAATGGGTAGCTCATGTCATAATGGATTAACTATTGTGATCCTTATTCCAGAACATGTATCCGAAATATCAAGAATCACCCCAAACCCATTCACGATGAATCAAATAAAAAAATATAACTCAAACATGGTTCCAGATGAATCAAAACCGGTGCTAATGTTAAAAAATTATGTATATCCTCAAAATAACACTAAAATTTTACATTGTATTTAAAAATTACACACCTATAAATTCATGATATCATCATAGGTTCAATGATAGAGAGTTTCCAAAAAAAACTACATGTTCTGACCATCCAAGAATAACTCCTCGGTTTCACATAAATAACCCTTCATTTCTGTATTTTACAGATATAATGTTTTGTGTGAAATTTGGGTGGGTTTGAATCTTTGATATTACATTTGGTAACTTTATAAAGGGTAAAACTTTTAGCATAGTTTATGAAATCATTGAAACTCCTATAGGAAACCACGCATATAGGGGAATGGGCTAAGGGGAAGGCACAGAAGTAAGTGCAAGGTTTTTCCATATCATACAACCACCAAGGAGAAAATATGCAATGTGGGATAGTGGTATTTTTCATAGTTGTTTTATGGTTTTTCTAACCATATGGTTCATCCACATGTGTTTCCCCTAGAGGAATAGGGTGGTGCATAATTAGTGCATGGTTTAACTAACGGCACAACTAGTTGTGCACAGTTTAAAATTTAGAACCTTAAATTATTGAGGTAATATATTTTTGCACCTATAACACCAACACTTTTCCTAAAAAATCACCCTAAAATGATTTTTTTGACTTCCAATGGATTTATAACCTCTCTATATATAATTTTACGTGATCCTGAAGAATTACATGGATTCATGATGCCCAATTCTTATGAAAAGTCCGCATTTATAGTGGTTTTTGCTTCTTTTTCATAGATCTACCTCTCTATCTGGTTTTTTAGATATAGTCTTATTCAAATATATCAATGGGGGTTTATATGAATCATGGTTATATATGGCCATGATGATGGTATGGAATATATATCTAAGGCCTTTTTTGAGATTTATTTTGGTTTCATAGTAGTTATAGTGTCATTTTTCTATTTCGCCATATATCTATAGGTGGGTGACTTCACTCTCAACTTCTCAACATATAACCTGATGTATTGGTTTCAATTTTTTTTTTTGATTGATATTGGTTCAGAATTGTTGTGAAAATCATGGAAGAAACCCTCTTTTGTTATTGTTTTCATAGTTTTTTTTTAAATTATGGATTTTTTTAGATATGATTTGATAAAAAATATAAAATGTTGTTTGAAAAATGGATGTTTAGATTTTATGGATGGAAAATTGTATTAAATAAAATTATGCTCTTATTTAAATGAAATTTCCCAAAGGATTTCAAGAAATGAATGGTTTTATTGAAAAGGTTGAAATTGGTGTTTTTGAATTAGTAATGGAATTAAGGGTTTGTTTGTGTTCATATGAATTAAGGAGAGAAAAGGGTACAAATTTTCCCCCTTCACTTATGGGATGGATAAGGGTATAAAAATTAACCCATTAAAATGTTTCATTATGTGACATACTAATAAATATATGACTCAACACTCATAGTTAGATGGGGGTCCATGGTATTATTCATTGTTTAAAGTTTCAGTGTGTGGAATAGAATATATTATGGGAAAATATAATTTGTGAAATAGTTTTAGAGTATGGTTTTGATTGTGTTTTTAGAAAAAAAAATTACTATGGAAACCCACTTTGATATTGAACATCTTGTTTTTCATGTGAAATATTTTCAATTGATTTATATAAATCATTTTACATAAATGTGCTAACATGTTCTATTATAGTGGCCTGAGTAGGTAAGTCATTTCAAGAAAATATACCATGTATCATTACTCACCTGTGTTTTGGAAAATTGAAAATTTTGTAGATGTTTTATATCTAGATATAGTTAGTGGTATTAAATCACACTTCAACAGTGGTGATTCATGATTAATGGTCTGGTGTATGGTGTTGGAGTTTGGATCATGTTAGGAGTTACAGAGTTATATCATGGGATCCTAGAGTTTTTTCTATTTTGTATTTCATTTTGGTACTCGTTAATAATATCAATTTGATGTAAATGTAATTAACTTCAGTTTTTTTACTTTGTTATCATGTATCATGTAGTGGTAATTTCGATATGGAATCTATGGCTGGTTGTTTTATTTTCAATGTGAAATCAACCCCCAAATTAATTTGAAGTCCTTTAGTGTTATTTTGAGCCAATGGAATATTGTGTATAATTCTTATGGAAAAGTATATATTTCTCTTTTACTCAATACAATGAGGAATAATGGGATGTTAGGTTTCAATCATGGCGGGTATGTCCTTTATTGTGACATGTGGTATTATCTTTTTCAGTCCTTGACTAACAAGGGGTCATCAATTCAATTAGTCTTGGAGTTGAAATTTATTTTCATTTATTCCTCAAGTTCGGATTATTGAAAGGATTATGAATGTAGGTACATGAAATGTTGATAAAAAAGGATGTAGCTAACCTTTTTATATGATGTTTAATTTACCAGTTATTTTGTTGCAAATGTGTATTGGAGACACTTATATGAATTTGAATCTCATTGTCCTAGGTTTAACTAATGGGACAAGAATGAAATTTATTATATTAATGATATACCACAATGAGTGTATATTTAATTTTGAGTAATGATTAATAATTATCTTAAAATGAGTACATTTCTGAAAAATGATGATGTTGTTTTCAAAAGTGAGATTTGGAAATGGGGAATGATTGTGATATTTTTAAAATAGAATGATATTCAATAGCATGTAGAATTTTAAAAAATGGTTTAACACAAAAAAAGGAAAATTTGGAAAGAAATATTTTGATAGTTTGGTGTGATTGAATGTTAAATTGTTGATCATTCAGCTTCTAAGATTGAGATATATAGTGTTTGTTGTTTTTATAGAAAATTGTGTTGGGTGGGTGTTAACAGGAGGATTTTCTTGAGAATGGGGTGGCACTTGAGCCATAGGTGAACCAATAGCTAGTTCAGAGTATTTTCTATGATTTTTATGTTGTGTATAGAGGAAGCATAATGGATAAATCAATGAAAGTGGATCATTTAGTAGAGTACTAGATGAAAAATCCACCCATATTTCAGTGAGATTTAGACATAGAGAAAGAAGAGGTTTTGACAAAATATTTGAATAAAATATCGGATTTCCTTAGCACACTAGTAGATCTAAAAGTCCTGGTGAAAAAATATATGATTAACGGTCTTTCATGAAAGTGGTGGTTTTTTCCATTTCATTCTAAATTGTTCCAAGGGCTAGTATGGGATGATTTTGATGAATTATTGAAAAAATAATTATATCCTCATATAATCAGGATCTCTAAATCAACCAAATTATTCGGCTTGATGAATGAGAAACTCACAGTGATTGAATATGTAGCTAAATTCATGAATTATTCCCTCTATTGACCTGAAGTTGATTCCCATGAATCGTTAAAGGTACATGTATTTTAATCTGGGATGAGGTAGGGGATTAACCCCAAGATTGATGTGATATATATCACTAACGAAATAGAGATGTTAAATAGAGTTACTATGGAATAAAGTGACATCAAAAGATATATGGATATAGAAAGCATATTGAAACCAATAAGAAATCGTGGGAACTATATTTTTGGGAGAAAGAAAAAGTACACTTATTTCCATGGTACTGTAATGGCTCAAAATCAGACAGATGGATCAATAGATCTTTCCCAACAGCCAAATTCCCAGCCTAGATGTTTTTAATTTGGTTCATATGACCACATGAAGAGACAATGTATGACCCACCTTGAGAATTCACCCATTTCAATCAGAATGAGAATCATTAGTTCCATTTTCATAGGGCTCTAAGGTCGGTGATCAAGACCTTACTCATGTGTCATAGACATCATATGAATAAACAAGACCTGTGATGCAGAATCAATATCATATGTTGAAAATATATAGCCATGGTTTTTCCAAAAATTCAACGACACCTCAAGAAGGGTAATATCAATAGGTAAATAATGAATAATATACTATAAGAAAACAATTATATGGAGCTGAACATGTGTTTCTTGATGATCATTATAGAAGACCAACTATTAGAGGTAAAATTATTTTGAATTATACCCTTATAGAAGCGTTTATTTACAGTCATCCGTCCCATTCCATTATTTATTCTTGTGTCGTTTATTTTATGTGTTTGAGTTTTGACATGATTTTATATGTGTGGAAACTTTAATCTCCACATGGTCAGTAAAAATGCAGGGCCATTATTTATAGAGAATTTTCTAAAACTCTTAATAGGGATTTATTGATATGTAATTTCTCCATGATGGAAATGGATGTCTATGACATTATCCTATATAGGGATTGGTTGAAAATGTTCAAGGCTCATATAAACTATTCTACCTGAAGGGTCAGTTTCACAACTGTTGAAGGCATCAACAATTTATTTATAGGATATGGGAATGAAAATGTTGGTGAAATGAGATTTTTGGAACTATAAATTGGAATTATATCCTACATGTTTGCAGAATTTATATTGGTATCATTGGAATCCATCAACAATATATGTTTTCTTGTAGCAGTGGATCTGTTTCAAGATGTATTTCCTAAAAATTTCTTATGGCTACCACTTAGATGGGATTTGGAGTTTAAGATTGATCTCATTCTAGGGGAAAATCCAATTTCCCTTCCATATTATCTCATGGAACCACTATAATTAAGGTAATTGAACCGGTAGTTGAAAGAGATGGAATGAAAAGGATTTATTCAGGCTAGAATGTCATCGTGGGTTGCACCAGTCTTGTTGGTCAAAAATTATGATGGAACAATTTTTCTATGTATGGATTATAGTAGGATTAACCATGTAAGGATAAATAATTATTATCTATTCAAGGAATTAATGATCCATTCAATAATTTTAGTTTATATTAGTGGTTCTCAATTATTATCTTATCATCAGGATATCACCAATTGTGGATTCAGAAGGTGAATATTTCGAAAACATCTTTCCAGAGTACATATGGCCACTATGAATATGTGGAAGTTAATTTTGATATTATGAAATATTTATGGGTTTTTATGTAATAAATGAATCATATATTGTATAGGAATCATGTTTATTTTATGTTGGTGTTTTTAGAAAACATATTGGTGTATTCGAGGAAAAGGGTTGAGCATGATAAACACTTAGCGATATTGTCAAAGGTTATGTGGGATCATTGGTTTTTTTCATACTATAAAGGTATGATTTTTAAATACAAGAAGTATGTATTATAGGCTATGTAATCTCTAAAATAGTTGTTTTTTTGATCTATAAAATATAAAATCTACTATCTAAATGAAACCCTCAAATAAATTCATTGAGATATACAGTTTCCTTGGAGTTGTTAGTTATTATGGACAAATTGTTTATTATTTTTCATGAATTGATTCACCTATAATAGATTTATCATGGAATAATTTTTCATTCTAATTGAAAGAGGAATTTTATAAGTCTTTTCTAGGGAATATTTTTCCCTTATATCATTTCTAGTAATGATATTACCAGAATCAATGCAAGGGTAGGTTGTATATATAGATACATAATGATTAGGGATGGGATATGGTATCATGTAAAGAAATCATGTTTCTTATTAAGGATCAATGAAGTAATGAATTCCTAATAAGAATTTAGAAACACGGGATTTGGATCTAAATGTTTTAGTCCACACTTTTAAGACACAACATCATAACCTCTTTGGTAAGAAATTCACTATGTTTACGGATCCTAATAGCTTGAAACATATTTTCTATCAAAAGGAATTGAATCTAATATAAAGAATATAGATATAGTATCTATATATGATTATGTTTGACATGATTTATAAACCAGGTAAATAAAATAGGATTGAAGATGCATTAATAGGAAAGTCTTAAGCTCTACTGGCACGTGACACTTCAGATGAGTGGAAGTTGATGACGATCTTAGTTGACATGCACTTAAAATTGGAAGACATGAGTTAATTTGTGTCCTTCATTAAAGTTTAATTTGATCAAAATTTGGTAAATATGTTTAAAGTGGAATTGATATCTGATGTAGAATGTGTTCTAATGATTTCAAAAATCAATGGTTAGGAGAACATTGAGGATCAGAGGATGGATGTGTGTTCAGTATTGTGTTTTAGAAATTAGATGCTCGTACATATGGTTGTTAGGAAAATATTATTCATGTTTACCACAATTTAATATTGGATTTTCATCCAATAAAAATATATATATAAGTCTTGGAAATAATAGTTTTGAGGTATCGGTGGTGGCTGAGTTTGTTTCAATATGCTTAACCTGTTAGCAGGTTCAAGAAAAGAATTAGAGACCTATATGAATGTAAAAGTTTTAGCCCTTAAAATTTTGGAAATTGGTGATGATAGAAAGATATTTTGTAAAAATATTACCAAGATTAGTTAGGAATAATCTCTCTATATGGGTGATAGTGGATCAACTCCCATTATCGGCTCATTTTATCATTATTTGTGAATCTCATACAGTGTAAGACTTTTGAAAAATCTATATAAGATAAGTTGTAATGAAGAATGGTTTACCAATATTAATAGTGTAAAATATAGATCTGATGATTTAATATATATTTTTGGAAATATCCACATGAATCCCAAGGAAATCACTTGACAATGAGTAAAACATATAATTCTTATATGGATGGGTAATCCAAAAGGATGATAGAAACTCTATAAGAGAATTTGTGGGCTTTTATAATAGATTTTGGTGGCTTGTTGGAGGATAACATACCATATTGGAGTTATCATAAAATAATAGCAATCAGGACTCAATGAATATGTCTTTGATTAATGCTTTTTGTGTGAATCCATGTCGTTATCCATATTGTGAGGTAGAAACGGGTGAGACTTTAGGGGTTGGGTTGAGCCTTGTCCAAGAAAAAATAGATAAGATTCATTTGATAAAAATGAGAAATAATACATCCCATATTTGTTATAAATTCTATTCAGATCATCGTTGATGGTCATTATTGTTTGATTTGACTGATCAGGTGTTTTTGAAAATCATTCCAAGGAATGTACATCATACTTTTGAGATACTGGAATGGCGTGGAGAGGTGGAATATCAGTTTGAATTTCCCACATAGTTCAGTGGTGTGAATAATGTGTTTATGTATCTTAGTTAAATAAATATCATCCTGAGTAGATCGAGTGATTTAATGGGATCACATTGACATATTGTTGGATTCATAGTTGGTGTATGTACTAATGTTGATTGTAGAGAGGCACAAAATTTCTTTTGGGGAAAGTAATGGATCTAGTGTTGGTTTTTTGAAACATTTCCAAATTGAAAAAAATAAATGAGAATGGGAGAAGGAAATTTTCTTCCAAGTTATAGAACTCTTTTAGAGAAATATCAGGTTTCAAACATTTCTATATGGAAAGGACAGTGGTGGAAATAATGTGGGTCCCTTGGTTTAACGTAAGTAACCCTTGATTTTTTTATTTTATGTCTTTTATGTGTTTGGGTGAAATTGGGGGGGGGGGTATAAACCTTTTTTAATGTTTTTTTTTTGGATTTTCTAAAGGTTCATGGTTTTACAACGGTTTTTGGATATCATTAAACTCCAAATAGTAACTATAAATAGTGATACATAGTCTAAGGGGAAGAAACACAGGCAGGCATGTTGTTTTTCAAGACTTTGTGCCAACCTTGGGTAAATCATGAAAAGATGGATAGTGGGAATTTCATGTTCTTTAAAATATTTTTCTAATAGTGCAGGTAAACCATTTGAGGCCCCCTTGAGGAATAGGCTTGCACACAACATGGTTATCCAAACTGTGGGACTAACCAAGCACAATATAAAAGTAATATTCTTAAATTTTAGATCTAATACATTTTCACCTGAAACTCCTTTTTTTCACCAAATTAAGATCAACAAGATATGATCTATTCCAAATTGATCAAGAACTTCTCCGCAAATAATTTGAAATGATCACGTGTTGTTTTATGCTACCGTTAAGAACTATTCATCTGGTAAGAAATCATTTATGGTAGTTTTTAGTTCATTCCATTTGATCTATTTCTTTCACTATCTCATTTTCTTATATATAGTGCATTTAGGATAGATATAATGTGTTTTATTCCAATAATGGTTATATTTTTCCATTTTAATGATAGGGTTTGAGACCTATATTGGGTTGTGGGAGTTTTCAAACCAGTTTCTTTTTCGTTTTAGTATTGTTCTTCATTTTGTACATAAATCCCATGGACAATGGCTTCACTCTCGATTACTCTATTAATAAAATCAGGGATTTATATAAAATTGATTAATTTTTTGATATTTTCAGTGAAATGTTGTTAAAATCATGGTGGAAACCCTCATTAGTGATGGTTTGTCAACTTTTGGTAAAATAATGATATTTTTTGGCACAATTCTATGATAAATGATTTTAAAATGTTATTTTTAAAATAGTTTTATTTCATGTAATTGTGTTTTAAATAAAATAATAATTTTTTTAAAATGGTTTTTTAAAAAGGGTTTTAATAATGAAAATAATTTTTGAAATGGTTTAAATGCTTGTTTTGAAATTTGTTTTGGCATATAGGGGTTTTCTATTATCATTTATACTTGGGATGGGTAAGGGTATTAATTTTCCCCCATATTTTGTGAGGTGGATATAGGTATAAACATACCCATCAACATGGTTCATTACGTGACGACTTAATGAAAGGAATACTCCTTACTCACTTGTATTTGGAGGTCGGGGATTAAATGCAAGGTTGGATGTGTGGATATGCTGAATTGATTGTATTATTCCAAAATTGATTTTTTGTAATAGTTTTAGAGTGTGTTTTGGTTTCTTTTTATGGAAACTAATTTTGAATGGAATACAATTTTGGTATTAACTTCATGGATTTTTAGTAAACTAGTATTAAATTAATTTAGATAAACTATTCTATATAAATGTACTAACATGTTTTATCCTTGTATCATGATTTTGGAACTAATTATTAGAAAATAAAATGAGTTTCATTAGTCACCACAACATTGGAACTTTGGGATTGCTGTAAATTTTTTCTATTAGGATACTGGTAAAGGTACTTCATTTCACATCATTTGTGGTGATTCTTGATACATGGGTTGTTTAGTGGGGTTGGAGCATGGATCATGTTGGTAGCTATAGAATTATGTCTTAGAAGCCTTCAGTTTTGGTAATTTGGTTTTACATTATGGTACTCATTAGTATTTTTTGTTTTGAAATAAATGTTTTTAAATTATGTTTTCTAACTTTGTTATCATGCATCAGGTAGTGGTAATTTAGTTATGGAATGTGTGGTTGGTTGTTTTATTTTCAATGGACATATCAACCCCAAAACTCTATTGAAGTACTTGGAATTTATTGCTAGACATTTTCATATTAGCTATTTCACTAAGGTCAAGTATCTATTCTGCCTTGCCTCAAGCCAATGGGAGGTGGTTCATAATGTTACAATCTACCCCTAAAATAATTCAAATATAAGGAAAATTATGTTCCACTACAAGGACATAAATGAATTTAACCATTCTAGATCCATTAATACACCCTTATTATATATTGAATACCCTATAAATGTTAAATCAGGTATCCAAAACTCAAACACGTATATCATACAATGAATATAATTTCCCATTATTATTCTAAGAATGATATCAATATTGTCCATTTTCTCCTCATTTGATATGGAGTAAACTATATATCATCCATAAACACCAGAAAATTATCCTTATAAGAACATATGAAGGATCTATTTAATAAATTATATATACACCTAAATATAATTAGTTTTTTCTAATGGAATAAAAATACTCACATGATTTTCATACCAGCATATACAATTGCTCTATTATTTTTCAACATCTCAAAATCTCAAATGGTTGTACCATAAACATAGATAAATCTTTGAATGAAAACAAGTCCTATAGGATGATAAATAAGATCTTAAACCATATGTAATGAATATCTGATATTATGGATCCATATCTAATAATAGATAGTCAATACAATGTTTGAGTCTCATGATTACCTTCTTGGAAAACATGATACTAAAATAGCACAATCCCATGTTTGGATGAATAAATATCTTAGCCTCATGATCCCCAATATGGATCACTAGTTCTATATACTCAACATGTTCAATATGATAATATGGAAATGAAATTGACATTATTCTATGGAGAAATTCAACAGTAAACTATACCACACTTTATTTTTTGTAAATAGGGAAAAAATATGGATGGACCAAAATGTTATCACCCACTACCAAATGTAGTTGATTTCTAAAACAATGGATGACATAATCAATAATCATATCAATTAACAAAAATGTGGTAAACCTTGTATATGGAAAAACATACCCATCTCATTCCAATATAGGCTCCCAGTAAACATGGATAACATTAGTGACCCCATTAGAGGATTATAACTAAATTCGATAGTCGTAAAATTTTATTTTATAATTAAAACTGACTATCCAATCTATGATGATAAACAATCAGTTTATGCAATTATTAATTACTATGAAGTCCCACTCCACCTCAATGCTGGCTATTATCAACTAATTATCACGAAAGGTGAACCCTTGTTTGGTCCACAATTATAAATGTGTGTGAATATCTAAAAATTGTTGAATAAGACATGAACATCATCCATACATGTAAACTAAATTAGAAGATGTAAAATAATGTATATATCTAGTATCAAATAAATCTAGTGACATAGAAGACCAAATAGACATTGTTCCTCTAACTCTAGTTTTCCATTCTTTAGATACCTCTACTACATACTTTACTATATAAAGGCATCTAGTCTTAGCTCATCCCATATAATTATTTACCACATTAAAATACACATTATCATAAGGATTAGAAACACCACTATTGAAATAGTCAGTATGAACCTTTGAGCACATAGTGAATGTGGATCCAACATTATTCCCTTGGGGAATCCTGTATCAAAAATGTTTTATACATAAAGACTCTACACAATGATGTAAATCTTTGGGATAATCCATATATTTAGTTTGGGAATGTATAGGACATCCACATAGACATGAAGAAAACTATTTTTCCTAATTTATCCCTCTAAACAAGTCTTTATGAAATCAAGATACCTTTGTGCTTCCTTTTTGGACCATAACACACACCCTAGATTATAATGGAACCAACTAAAGCACCTCCAACACATGTTTTTCCAAATATGCCGGAAACAAATAAATCATCCTTATCAAATACAGCTATGAATTTTGGAAGGAGCATGAGAATCAACATTGACCAAATATCAGTCCACATGAGATCCCAAACCCCTAAGAATTTAGCTACACATTAATGACAATCTTCACTTATAGACACAACAATTCATCAAAATGGGTTGATTACTCTAGGATCTTATTCTCCTGTTAATTCATTGTCTGAAACCCAAAGTTCATATCCACTAAAAATTTAATAAATAATAAAATAATATTAATATTTTCATGAAATAATATTAGGTAAGATCCTCGTGCATCATAGATTTCACAATAGATTCATTAAATCTCATTCAATGTCCTCCAATCATATATGTGGAAAACCCCACATATATTACCCATGGGACTTCCAGGATAATAATATCTAATAAATATTATAAATCCACTCTTCATATTCATGTAGTCTTTTTCCACCAAAGAAGGAATATGTAGACTAATTTTTCTGTTCAAATTTGCGATCCACTTCTGTTAGGAGTTCCTTGCAACTACAAAACCTAGATAATGAATAGTGTAGATAATAGAATATAAAAATGAAGGTTCAAAATAAGTTATTTCTTATAGAAACAATATTATAGCCTCCTCTCTTTAAATTTAAAATGATATTCTTGAATAAATTTTCTAATAATCACAATATAAAAAACAATAAGTTTATATAAAATTCAAAAATTATAGGACCAACATCATGTATTGATATCAAAAAATTAAAATTATAATTCTTTAAAGCAATTATTAAATCCATTAATAATGAATACACCATAATAAAGGAATACATCATTTCAAATAAACAACCCAATTTTTTATGTAAATTACCTCAAACACCCTACCTCAAACATGGAATCATTTTTTAGGCCACACATGGTGACTTAAGATCAAAACTAGAAGTGAGTTGGCAAGGCACAATTATAAACATAAAACCAGTATTAAAGTTGTTTAAACACCAATAACCCCATGAAATAGTAATAAACATTAGTAGAGTTATCACACATTAGTCTGAGCCACTCTTCAAGACCGATTTGTATGAAACTAACTCAAGTCAATAAAGAAATTCACCCAAGGTGGTCCACCACGTGGTGAGGTAAAGTAAATATAACATCGAAAATTCTGGACTATAATCAAAACAAGACACAAAACATGTGTATAATTTTGGATAAATAGATATGAAAACATCCATACAACCTAATAAAATTATGGTAATCACAAAAAATTACAAATTTGATAAGTCTATAAAGTCTCCGTGTGACCAACTATCACCTCTAAACTATCCCATAATGAAGGAAAATAAAAACAATATCAACTAGAATGTTTCATGATGACCATACCATTCCCAGAGTCCTATAAAAATTAGTATACATTCTTTTAATGGAAAAAGTGGGATATAAGAACACAACCCAATATTATATAACCTATGAAAAATTAAAATTTCTAATATCGATAATTCATAAGTTATTGTATTAATAAAATATCCATTTTTTAAATAATATTGATAAATAATTTTTTTAATAAATCCATTTATTTTATATGAATTAAAACTATATTCACCAATTCATAAAATATATCATGTATTAAATAAAAATTGTAAAATTAAACATGTTTTCAAACATCATGAAATAAAACAACATACTATAAATCGGATATAGAAGTCATAGTACACATTTGGTTCTATAGATAATGCGATAACACAAAAACATTGAATAAGGATAATCTAGACCTATGTGGGTTACCCCTGGTATCAATTCATCGAAAAGTCTATCTATATCAAAAATGTAATCCCTATTAGTACTACACACACTAGTTTCACCTACATCCATTTTTGGACACACACGTGGTTCATAATTTGCTATATGTTCTTATAAATAATTTCCCCAATTCATGATCACAATTAATAAGACCTTTTCCTTAAATGAATATCCATTTAGATAATAACATATAAAAATTCATGAAATAGATACACTTACATAGATCCACCTCCCCCAAGAACGACAAAAACCATTATACCTTCAACAACATAGGTCAAAGAAACCACATATTATTCCTTGAACGACATGTAATTTCAAGATACTAAAAAGGATTGATAGAATGAATTAGTCTATTGTGAACCATAATTAAAAAAGGTATCCATCATCACTAATGAAACCAAGTCAATTGAAGAATCGGATACCACTTACTCAAATACATGCTCCATAACAACCATGATGATCAAACTATAGATGAATAATCCAAAAGAATAATAGATACCTAAAATATCTTAGGAGAGCTCCTAGGTATTAAGGGGAAAGAGTATGGCCCAATAAAACATAATACAGATTTTGAAATTGTTTAAAATTGCATGATTTGAGGAATTCAGGTCATGAATACATATCATAATGGGAAATATGATGTATAAAAAACTCCAAAATGTATAACACCTCAGATTAAAAATTCCAATTTTCACCATTTCAAAATTTGAACTTTCTCCATGATGTGTAAACCATTCACATCCTCAAAGAATTGAAAAAATATACATGATATCCAATAAATGATTCTAACTTTTATCATGGTCTGTAAACCATTCACGTAAGAACCCACTCACGCCATCTACCCAACAACCAATAAATGATGTGTAACCCTTTACTGTCTTCAAATAATCTTGTATCAAAAAATATATATTGAGAACAAAATGAAAAACCAATAGTATTTTTATCTAATCATGGGGGATCCCCAAAAATACATTGACACATTTATACCCAAAATCAATTAATTGAAACAAATATACATCCCCTAATAGTAATAGATTTTATCAGAGAATGATATCAATTTTTTAGAAGCCCTCAATACACCTAAACAAAAATAGAAATTGAAAAAACAACAAGGAATAATTAAATAAGGGTAATAGGGTGTTAAATGAATAATAGATAATTTTTATCATTGAATTGAAAATTATGATGAAATTTAAACCTCATGATTGAAATGCCTCATTATATTTCAATAATCATTGTATAATAAATTTTAATTTATTAAAAATATATAATATAATATGTTGCATTATAAACATATTGTAACACCTAAATATTTTATGAGATATATTATTTTTAATTTCTTTGATGTATTATATTGTACACTACACCAAGATTAGATTGTACTATACGCAACACCGTATTAGCTTGCAGTATACGCAACACTATTCTTGGCTCATGTTACACACAATTTCAAGATCGTTTTGTAGAAACTATTCTACGCAACATTAAGTATAGATTTTGTTTAATTTATAGATGAAATAAGTTTTTATTATGTTATACACAACCCCAGTGGGAGCTTGTAATACACTCAGACCTGACATGGCTTGCATTACACGTAATCACGACCTTCCTCGAAAGTGTGTGTAGTACGCAATAATGGGTTTCACTAAACAATGATATATTGTTATAATATTATTATGAACTGGCTGTTATGAATAGTATTAACTAAATTTTTAATTTTATAACATTATTATTCATCTTACACATTTTATAGAACATGGTATGAGAACAAAATAAATTTTTCGGGTAAAATAAGTATTTTTCAATAAATGCGGTTCTGTCGCCTTTTAATGGCGCACCCACATTAAATATAGTTTTTGACATGTTTACATGTTCCATTTTAAAAAATAAAATTCTTCTTTGGAATCATGATATAAAAATTTAATTTGGATAAATTTGTTATATTTTTCTGATAAGAATCATATTTTAATGAATAGTAAAAACATGCTATATTTTTAATTAGAAACAACTTTTTTCATCGTAATAATTTATGTGGTTAAATTATAATATTTAATGGTTTTAAATTATAAATAGAATATATTTTTACCATTTAATATAATTTATTTCATTAGAATTGATTTTACATTGAATTCATAGGTAAAATCATTTCAATCTTTTGCAATGTTTTAAATTTTAAAACTCAGTTTCTTAACAACGAGATTAATTTTAAATTAATTTCTACAAATTATATGATTTTAATTTGTAAAAATGGATTCCATATTTGAATAATTAGGTCCAAATTATGTTAATAGGCTACTTTTTATTTTTGGGCACTATGAATACTAACTACGGTAAATTTTATTTACCCTAGTTAAAGGTATATGGGGTAATTAAGGATAAATATAATATTATAAAATTACCCTAAAACTTGTATTAATATAATTTAATGTTTATATTTCGTCCTAAGACATATTTGGGTAGAAATGGAATCCATTGAAACCCAATGGATGTGATTACTACCTTTAATTTATTTTATTTTAAAGAAAGTGAAATATGTCTCACTCAAACGTTAATAATTAAAGTATTTTTAATATAAGTTTATAAAAAATATAAATTCTATTATAAATAAACATTTGAAATATAAATTTTTTTCTTAGTTATGGTAATTTATTTGTAATTTTTAAGAGATTTTTATTTACCTTAATAGATTATACTTTAATGATGTAGAAATTATTTATTTAATGAAAAATAAAAAATATAGTTTTTATTAAAATAATAATACCCATTAAAAGACCCAAACACCTGACAAAAACTTATTGGTCGTATATATCTAAACCATAAACATCCAATGGTATAATTATTGACCATTTGGAGCTTTATAAAAGCGATTATGACACCTATATTATTTTATTCTAAATGATGTCAAAGTAGTCACCTACATAATTTAATAAATATAAAAATTTACATGTTGTAATTTTAGGATGATAAATTCGACTAAAAGTATTATTTTGAAATATATTAGATTTATCATCATCATATTATTTTATTTTTAATTTTTAGGTAACTATGAATTATATTAAATGATTATACCAAAATGATGTAGTAATTGTTTTATTAAAAGAAATATCAAATAAATGTCTTTATAAATATTAAAATAAATATTATATGAACTAATTAATGTTCTCAACAAATTTTATATAGGAATATGACATGTTATTAATCTATTTAAAATTTTGGTTTGAATATATCATTTGTGTGGATTTTATTTAAATTTATATTAATGAATAGTGTTAAAATTAACACTATTGTTATTTTATAAAAATAACATATTATTACATTGTTTAAAAATTACAAAAATATTTAAAAATTATAAATTGATATTTATATGGTCTAAAATTTCATAATGTACCCAATTATGTATAATTCAGAGAACATAAGTAATTTTTTTTAACAATTTATAATTTAGAATCTTATTACCACAAATAAAATTAAATAGATTAAATAAGGTTAAATCATGTTGATAAAGATTAAAATAAATTTCCAACATGTCTACATTTTATTGGTTTATGAGATTACAACCCTATCTCATCTAAGCTTTTTATTTGAGTCATTTTGGATGTTTTTATGTTGGGTTTGAATTTATATTAAATTAATATTTTTGAGGTTTCCAGAGGTGCACCTCTCCTCCCTTATAAAAGGGCACCTCCTCCCTCTCCTCTTCACACATATTTGAGCCTTGAAACTCGTCCAACCCCTACCCATTTCACTTCTCTACATCCCTAGAAATCTACTAGAGGTCCTGGTCTTCTTCAAAGGCCAACCTTAGTGCCCTAATAGGAGGTTAAGAGGATGCACGTCAAAGAAGAGGAGGTTCAGATTCGTACAATGCATATCGGACCCAAGGTAAGGGATAATTTTGCAATCTCATTTTTATACAAGATTGATTATATGTAAGTATTTACTAGGGTATATTTTTTATCCATTTACATAAAAAAAAATTCATAATGTTTTTAATATTATTCCATGTATGCTTAAATTCATGTTTACCCCTCTTTGGCTTTTACATTGTGTTATGGAAGTAATATTTCTTTTGTTCACCATACGAAAAACTTTTTGACTTTTCCAGAAAAATTACAAGGAGATTGTTTTTTAACTTATACGGCATGAATGGATTTTTATGGTTTTATAATGCCTAGTTTTCATTAATCTTCCTCTACAAGATTTCATGATTATTTTCAACAAAATCCTTTTCTTTTAAAATTGAGTAGAATTTTTTGTTTTGGTGAATGATTTATGTTTATTTTGTGGCACAAGTAAGAATGATTTCATTATGATATGGGTGGGAACTATATCCCTCTCAAATGAATTGGGTAATGATTTATATCTCATGATATAGACATGGCAGGAATGACAAGTAAAATTGGGTTCAGTAATACAGGGATCGAATGGAAAGTAAACCCAGTTCAGTAGTCGACTTTGTCCACTGTGATTGTCTTGGTAGCAATGCCTTGGCTACTATGGAAATAATAACATGTACTTAATGGTTTTCCACACTTCCATGTTTTTTTCCCATGTTATTTATCATTATTAATGTTCCTTTATGATATATGCCTTATGCACTGCCAATATATATGTCACTACTCATGATTTTAACGTTTTATGTTCATGTTCTTACGTTCAAATGTTTGGGGATAGTTTTATGTTCTCTATGTTTACCCTTACTGAGAAGTTTAACTCGCCCTTTATTAGTCTTCTTTTCCCCAGGATATAAAGATAGGTTTTAGGTAAGAAAACTAAAGTGTAAGATCTTTATAGGAGATGTTGAAGATCTTTCACCATGATTAGAAGACTACGTACTGAGTTTCTGAAGACACTAAACTAATACAGTCTTTGGGAATATGTTTTTGGTATGTATTAAGTATTCCGCAAAAGTAATGTAATGTCCATGTACGTCAATCTTTGGGTCTCTGTAGTTGGTATCTGAGCGACGGTTTAGTTAACCTTTGGAAACTATGATTCAAAAACTTTAGTGAAATCCCTGGAGATATTTCTATGGTATGTCTAGGGATGCCCCTATGGTTAATTATAAGTATAGGTTATAGTCCTAGGATTATGGTAATGATAATAGAATTAAACCTAATATGTTAGATATTGAAAGTACACCCCCTTTACTATGTTGTTTTCCTAGCATGATTTTTTCCTCTTACAGTATTATTTTTGGGTTTTAGACGATGTTGGGAACCTGAAGGAACCGTTTTGATTAATGTAATGGGAAATACAATGATTGTCCTCCTGAAAAAACCTATGTTATGGGAGATGGAGTGAAAAATATTATTGCTATTCTTACGCAAGATATGAATCATTCTGGACTTCTGAATGAGTAGAGAAGGGAACAATATTCTATTGAGTCCTTCATTAGGCATTGTCCACCTACTTTTAGTGGGTATTATGATCCACTTGTTTTTGAACAATAGATTAGAACCATTGAGAATATATTTTCCATACTTCGATGTTCGGAACCAGAAAAATTCATTCTGACTATTTACCGTTTAGAAGGTAAAGCAGACTAGTGGTTGACTCTAATTAAGAATACAGGGCCACAAGTTGAAATAGAATCCATGGAATGGGATGAGTTCAAGAACTTGTTTTTGAAAAAGTACTTCCCTCATATTATTCTAAAAAAGATGGAAAAGGAGTTCCTTGAGCTTAATAAAAAGGATTATGAATATGTTGGTATATATGAGGCGAATTTTACAAGGATTGAAATGTATGCATCTGAATTTATCATCCAACCTGAAAGTAAAGTTGATCGATTCTTCAGTGGATTAAAACCATGTCTTAGAAGGGAATTAGCTATAAGAGACTTTTGTAGCTTGAATAAATTATGTGTTTTGCAATCAAGGTAGAACTGGAAGTTGGGGTTACATATCCATCACATGGTTTTGACAAGAAACAAAAGATGGAGTTCAAGGAAAAATCCTAAAACAATGGTGAAAAGAAAAATAATTTTTCTTTATGCTCAATTTGTGGAATGAAACATGGTGGAGATTTTCTTAAAGGGACTAGAAAATGTTTTAAGTGTGGAAAAGAATGTCATTGAGAAGCTGAATGTCGAGGTAATGGAAAAAGGGTAGCTAATGATGTGTATAGAGAAAATACTACATAGAATGCATCATCAACACCTCAACGCTACAAGGGCAAGGAAATGAGGCATTTTGCTAATCAGTTCCCTAATCCAAGGGTTAATGATGATCGAAATAAAAAACCTCTAAAGGAAAAGGAAAAATGGAAGTGACATTCATTCACTATTGGTGATGTTGAATATGACAATGATGTTGTGGAATAATTAAGTGTTTATATAATGGGGTTACAAAATAATGTTTTACATAATATAGTGGAATATTAGAATATTTATGTATTGGTCTATTGTGGTTTTCAATAATATTATGGTACCGGTAACCATGAGAATTGATTGAAAAAAATTTAAAAAGAAGATGAAATTCGCATACTGAAGGGATAAGGAGAAAATGATATGTATGATAGTATTCATGAGATCATGCCTGATATAAGGACAAAGTGATATCATGGTTTGAGTATATCAAAATTTTGGGATTTTGGTATGTGGAAAGAGTTAACTTTTGATAGTATTCATGTATTCACTAAGGTTATATGGTAATTCATGTTTCAATAGAATACATTATCAAGGTATTCACATGTATGGAATACGATCAAAAAGATATATCTTATGATATATGGGGGATAAATGATGGTATTCACGTGCTTGTTATGTGACCATTCAAGTAATCATTTTCTTTATACTATTATATTGGAAATATGTAGTTTGGATAATCCTAATGATTGGAATGGATTATGTTGGACATCAGATAGTATTGTTTATGGATAGATTTCTTTCTGATATTATTTCTGGAATGTAATAATAGTATACTTTTAGAAAAAAAGACAACCCGTAGGATGGGCGACAACCCGTCGTGTCAGACAAGACTGTGGGAATCAAACCCACAACCAAAGTGTGATATGCCTTTATTGCCAACCACTGGCTTATAGGAAGTCATTGGTTAGTAGAAACTAGTTTTATTTTATTAAGTAGGATGATAGATGAAGTATAAGTCAATTTTTGGAACCATGTACGATTAATCTCACCATAGATGGACTTATGTATATTAATTTTTCTAACCTTATGTTTGCGATAGATGGAATGACCTATCATTCTATCGCATGATATTCTAACCCTTCACAAAAGAAAAATTCAACTTTATTTCTTTATGAGATGAAGAGGAAATAGATCAAGGAATGACCAATGGTAAGATTATACCAAAATCAAGTAAGTATTTCTTTTAATTCAAAAATTCTTCAACATTTGGGAAATGATCTTGAAAACCAAAAATGTTGACCTAGTGCCCTCATATCTGATGAATCATATGGTACCTTAGATCATCAAAAATCTATGGCATTGTGATTGTTGGCTTTTTTATAGCCATGTCCTCTACCACTCTTGATTAGAAGTTGGTGGTTATATTTCTCTTCCATATCCATATTGTCATCTATGTTCTCCTATATGGAAACCCAGTGATGTGTTAATTTGGGTAACAATTACAATTATTACTTCACATTTTAAAATTAAGGTTTAGTATTCCTTTTTACGATGTGGGCTTCTATGAAAGAAACTTTCAAGTAGTAATCGATTTATAACCTTGACGAATTTCGAGGGAGAAATTCATTTTAAGGGGGGTAGAATGTAACACCCCGAGATTTTATGAGATATATTCTTTAGAATTTCTTTGATGTCTTCTACTGTACACTACACCAAGATTATCTTGTACTATATGCAACACCGTATTAGCTTGCAGTATATGTAACACTATTCATGGCTCGTGTTACACACAGTTTCAAGTTCGTTTTGTAGAACTTATTCTAGGAAACATTAAGTATAGATTTTGTTTAATGTATAAATGAAATAAGTTTTGATTATGTTATACACAACACAAAAGCGATCATGAACTATACACAGCCCTAACTTGGCTGGCATTACATGCAATCGTGACCTTCCTCGATAGCATGTGTAGTACGCAATAATGAGTTTCACTAAACAACGATATATTGTTATAATATTGTTATTAACTAGCCTTTATGAATATTATTATTTTGTTTTTGAATTTTATAACATTATTATTCATATTACACATTTTCTATGACATGGTATGAGAACAAAATAAAATTTTCAGGTAAAATAAGTATTTTTCAAAAAATACAGTTTTGCCGCCTTTTGATGGCGTACCCACTTTAAATATAGTGTTTCACATTTTTATAAGTTAAATTTGACAAAATAAAATTCTTCTTTTGGAATCAGGATATAAAAATTTACTTTGGATAAAATTTTCATTTTTTTCAGATAACATTCATATTTTAATGAATAGTAAAACCACGCTATATTTTAATTAAGAACAACTTTTTTCATTGTAATAATATATGTGTATAAATTATAATATTGAATGGTTTTATAGTGTAAATAGAATATATTATTACCATTTAATATAATTTATGTCATTGTAATTGATTTTTCATTTAATTTATCGGTAAAATCATTTCAATCTTTTGCAATGATTTAACTTTCTAAACTCGTTTTATTAAAAACAGGATTAATTTTAAATTTATTTCATCAACTTCTGTGATTATAATTTGGAAAAATGGATTTCATATTTGGAATCAGTAGGTACAAATTATGTTAACATGCTACTTTTTATTTTTGGGCACTATGAATAGTAACTACTGTAAATTTTATTTATCGTAGTTAAAGGTAAATCGGGTAATTAAGGGGAAATATAATATTATAAAATTACCCTAACACTAGTATTAATATAGTTTGATGATTATTTTTTTTCCTAAGACATATTTGGGTCCAAATGGAATCCATTGGAACCCACTTGGATGTGATTAAGACCTTTAATTTATTTTATTTTAAAGAAAGTGAAATATGTCTAACTCATACATTAATAATTAAAGTTTTTTTAATATAAGGTTATACAGAATATAAATTCGATTATAATTACTAATTTGAAATCTAAAATGTTTTTCTTTGTTATGGTAATTTATTTGTAATTTTTAAGAGATATTTAATTACCTTAATAGCATATACATTAATGATGCAGAAATTATTTATTTAGTGAAAAATCTGTAATATAGTTTTATTAAAATAATAATACCCATTAGGAGGCCAAAAAACCTGACCAAAACTTATTGGTAGTATATATATATACTATAACCATCCAATGGTATAATATTTGACCATTTGGAGCTTTATCAAAGCGATTATGACACTTATATTATTTAATTTTAAATGATGTCATAGTTGTCACCTACATAATTTAACAAATATAACAATTCAAATTTTGTAATTTTATATGATAAATTCGAGTAAAAATATTATTTTGAAAGATATTATATTTATTATCATCATAGGATTTTATTTATAAATTTTATGCAACTAATAAGTATATTAAATTATTATACAAAAATGATGTAGTAATTATTTTATTAAGAGAAATATCAAATTAATGGTTTTCTAAATATTAAAATAAATATTATATGAACTAATTATTGTTCTCCACAATTTTTCAAGATGAATATGACATGTTAGGAATCTATTGAATTTTTTTTTGACTTTATCACCTGTGTGTATTTTATTTAAATTCAAATAAATGAATAGTGTCAAAATTAACAATATTGTTATTTTATAAAATGAAAATATTATTAAATTGTTTAAAAATCACAAAAAAATTTAAAAAATTTATATAGAAATTTATATTGTCTAAAATTTCATAAATTACCCAATTATGGAAAATTAATCACTTAAGTAATTATTTATAACAATTTGAAATTTTGAATATTATTGCCATAAAAAAGTTAAATAGATTAAATAAAGATAAATCATGTTGATAAGGTTTAAAATAAATTTCCGACATGTCTAAATTTTATTGGTTTATGAGATTACAACCCTATCTCATCTAAGATTAGGATTTGAGTTATTTTGGATGTTTTTATGTGGGGATTGAATTTATATTAAATTAATATTTTAGAGGTTTCCAAAGGTGCCCCTCTCCTCCATTATAAAAGGGAACCTCCTCCCTCTCTTCTTCACACAAATTTGAGCCGTCATGCTAGGCCAAACCCTACCCATTTCACTTCTCCACATCCCTATAATCCTACTAGAGGTCCTAGTATTCTTCAAATACCATCATTATTTCCCTAAGAGGAGGTTAAGAGGAGGCGCGTCGAAGAAGAGGATTTTCGGATACATACAAAGCATATCGGACCTAAGGTAAAGGATAAATTTGCAATCTCATTTTTATCTGAGATTGGTTATATGTAAGTAATTAATGGGGTATATTTTTCAACCATTTCCATAAAAATGTTATTCATAAAGTGTTTAATAATCTTCCATGTATTTTTAAAGTCATTTTTACGCCTCTTTGACTTTTACATTGTGTTATGGAAGGAATCTTTCTTTTGTTTACCATACGAGGACCTTTTTTGACTTTTCTAGAAAAATTATGAGGAGAATGTTATTTTAACTTATACAGCATGAACAGATTTTTACGGTTTCCTAACGCCTAATTTCCATGAAACTTCCTCTACAAGATTTCATGATTATTTTCAACAAAATACTTTTCTTTTAAAATTGAATGGCATTTTGTCAAAAGAAAATGATTTTGAAGAAGAAATGATATTTTCCTAAAAATTCATTTCATGTGTTTGGTCAAAACAATTTTCCATCCAAGATGACATTATTTAGTATGATTATGTCTCAAGTATAATTTCTCTATTATTTACATGGTTTTATTTTTCTTATGATGAAATGATATTCATTTGTTTTATATGGATTATGTTATGATGGGATGATGTTTATGAAACACATTTTATTATTTGGGTTATGATGAATGATTTATGTTTATTTTTTGTCACAAGTAAGAATGATTTCATTATGATATGGGTGGGACCTATATCCCCCTCAAATGAATTAGGTAATGATTTATATCTCATGAGATAAACAGGGCTGGAACGACAAGTAAAATCTGGTTCATTAATACAGGGATGGAACGGAAAGTAAACTCGATTCAGTAATGGAATTTGTCCACTATGATGGTCTTAGAAGCAATGCCTTGGCAACTATAGAAATAATAACATGTGCTTAATGGTTTTACACAATTACATGTTTTGTTCCCGTGTGATATATCATGATTAATGTTCCTTTATGATATATTCCATATGCGCTGCAAGTATTTATGTCACTACTCATGATTTTGATGTTTTATGTTCATGTTCTTACGTTCAAATGTTTAGGGATTGTTTTATGTTCCCAATGTTTACGATTACTGAGCATTTGAGCTCACCCTTTTTATGTTTTCTTCTCCCCATGATATAAATAATGGTTTTACATAAGAAAACAAAATGTGAAGATCTTTATGGGAGAAGTTTAAGATCTTTCACCATGATTAGAATATTATGTTTTGAGTTTCCAAAGACACTAAACTAATACGGTCTATGGGCGTCTATTTTTGTTATGTATTAAGTATTCTGCCAAAGTAATGTAATGTCCATGTACGTCAAGCATTGGGTCTCTACAAATTTTATTTCTAACCCTCCTATAAAATTTCAACACCCATTTAATAAATTTTCATTTCTAAAATAAACATTTTCAAGATATACCTATATATGTTTTCATGTGAATTCATGTATAGTAGTTCTGATCGTTGTCCATTTATTATGGTTCTAATAATTAAATATTTTTAATAATTATAAAAGCATCACATATAATTACTATATATATATTTATATTAATATATAAATGATAGAGTTAGAAAAATAAATTACACTATTCATGGAGATAGAATAATGTACGTACACTTGAAAAATAATTTCTGTATGAAACAGATTAAATAAAATAATGAAAAAAAATAATTCACCCGAAAAATAATTATTATAAATTATATGTAATATATTATCATTAAAAATATATTATTACACTTAGTTTCAGGAATATATAAAAAATGATTAGATAACATACAGGTTGTTGTAGTCCATACGTACACTTGAAAAATGATAACATTTCTTAAAAGAAAGTAATCTAGGAAATTATATATAGTATTGTAGTTTTAGAGGAATTTTTTTTCATAAAAATCATAAATATTCATTATTTTATATTTAAAACATTCCATGTAATGTGGTGAAAAAAATAAATTACACTCTTATATAGAGATTGAAATTTTTACAAATGCATTAGAAATGTATTCACATTGAAATGGATCGAAATTTGGTGAAAATGGTTGTTACATAATCATGATAATCTATCAGTACATTAATGATAAATTAGTTATTTTTTAATTTTTTTTATTTGTAAAAATTATATAAATAAATAAACATGACAATGTTGGTCAAGATCATTCCCTCTTACCTGTTACACTTTTATTGAGATGCCATATTAAGGACATCCAAAATGATATTTTAAGAAGAATGAATCAAATATGTTATAGTTTAGGGAATTAGATAGGAAATTTTTTTTATGGTCTGTAGTAATATATACCTTAAAGTGGTGTAATGGAAAGAGTAAAGTGGTGCCCTTTTGTAATTTAGGGGTCGAGAACTTTATGAAGTTAATGAATTTTAATTATATAACATGTGTCACACTCATTTAATATTGTGAAAAATTGAATTGATTATAATATAATAAGGATACGATCATAATATAATAATAAATTCAAATATTTATAGGTATATATATATTTTCTAATCTTTATCCTTTTATATAACCCATTAATTATGATATATTAATCTAAAATGTGGTAATGAATTATTCAAAAATAATTTCATTAAATTTTTATATATAATATACAAAATGTATCATCAATGGAAATGGAATTATATTTTTAAACCTATCTTATACTCCTTATCATCATTAAATATTATTATAATTAATAAATAATTTAATAAAAAATAATTAATGTCATTATTTACAATGATAATTTAATTTTGCGTAACGACACAATGAGTAATATGTAATTAGAATATAAATAATTCATGTATCCCTGATATTTTATATTTAAATATAATATTATTTCTTATATATAACTCACCCTCAAGATTTAAATTTTAGACTTTTCAAAATCATTGACAAGATTTTTCTACATATTAAACAAGCTTTGTTGTATCGTTTTGTAATAATTTAAGGTAATTATTTAAACTACATAAATTTTAAAAAAATTACCAAGATAAAAAATATTATATATTAGAAATAACCATTTATAACATAACATAATTTTTCATTTTCCAATTCAAAAATATTATGGATATTAAAACCATGAAAGTGACATTTTAGTCATCGCCTTTAACGTAAAAATTATAATTGGAGTAATAAAAAATAAAGAAACTAAATTTGGTATTTACAATTTTATTATCATTATGGATGAAATAGACTCCTATAATGTAAAAAAATAATTACCTTTAATGAATTTCAATCATTATGACATTACGTTTCAAACTTAATTTAATTATTTACACATTTGAGAGATTGTAAATTTTTCCACAATTGCTATATAAAATGTATAAAAATAAAGGTTAATATTTAATAAATTTGAAAATTATGATTCTAAATTAAGTATAAATATGATTAAATTATATTAATATAATTAGTACAAAAAAACTAACAATAAATCTGTAAAATGTGGGGAAATATTTTTCTACAATACAAGTTGTTTTATCTTTATAACTTAACGAGTATAAAAATTGTGTAAAATTAAAATACTAGTGGAATTAATTATATAGTTGTAAATAAAAAGGAGAATATATCTATTTTATACCAAATAAAAAATCTAATTTTACTTTTCAAATTACTTTATTTAATGAAATTAAAAGAAAGTATAATAAAGATCAATATTTCTCACTATTAATTAAAAAATTATTTTTAGATTAATTTTAAAAATATTGATACTAATTTAATAATGTAATAATGATATTAGTTTTAAAATAATACTACATCTATAGTTAGTATGTTATTTTTGAAATATTCATGTCTATTGAAAATTTATCAACCAACCAAAATTTATTTAAAAAAAATAAAAAAATGGGGGTGTTACATTGTATTCCATTATCTCAATTTTTTCATAAAATTTCAATCAAATAAATGAAAACATCATAAGAAACTTATACCCCATAACATTCCAATGTTCTGTCAAAGATTTAATTATTTATTGATTTAATGATAATACATTATCCTTAGAAGCTATCTTATTTCATAGAACATTCTCTATTTGATAAAAAAATATGCATTATTTTTCCTCAAAAGATAGATATTTTTCTAGAAGTATTCCATATTAATTTAATTAAATATAAAGGATTTGGAATTTAGATTCTCAAAAGGGAAAAAATAGAACACATCCTGAACATTAGATGTATTATCTAAAATTTACAAAAATATGCTACTCTCCTTATACGCTGATGATTTTCGAACGGAAAAATATATATAGGTCTAAACATTCCCTTTCTTCGAGATCTCATAACATTCTACCAAGGTGGTGTTCATAAGTATAAATTTTCAGCACCCTAATATGCTAGATATAGACAGCGATTCACAATATAGCATTTATATCAATTATGAGCTTCCAGTATGTTTTTAATGGGTATAACCTTTCAAATAAATATCTCTTAGAGCTGTTATCAATAAATTTCATTCTATAAAATCATAAAAACATGATATTTTTCTATATTTCCTTTCATATTTGTATTGATAAGGTTCCATCTAAATTCTAGAGTAAAATATATTTTCTTAATAAAATCTTACATATGGATGTTTTTGTAAAAAATACACTTTGAAATTAGTAGAAAATACACTCAAAATGTCTTTTAAAAATTTAATAGTCCTCATTAGGGATAATCTATCAAAGAATGATAAGAAGAATGGAAACTCAATTCTAAATCCATATCCTATGAATGGTTTCTCCAAAAAATGTATGGAAAAAAACATATATCGATTATATAGATAAAGGTGTGGTACTTAGTTAAATCCAGTAACTTCCATAATCTATAGCTATTAAATTTGAACAATAGTTAATTCCACCATAATAATGGTAAAATATGAAAATTTGATTAGATGATTCACTAAAACTGAAATAATGTTATTCCATTTAGATGTTTTGAGGAGTCTTATTATGAAATGTCTAGTAATGATTTACTATTTCCACTATAGAATGAGTAATTCATGAAACATACCGTTACATATCACACTCTCATGGATAAAATACAAATGAAACAAGAATTAATATAAATACTAATAAATATATATTTCCCTAACATTCCACAAGAAATACTCCTTCATATCTCTATATATATTTATTTACTTCTACGAAGTATCGATAATAATGAACTAGAATATTTATAAAAAAATCCATAAAATATTTTAATGATGGACCAAATACATGGTTTCTGAACAACATTAGTCTACCATCATTATGATTGATCTCAAGAATGTTAATAATATTCTTTTATAATACAACCTTTTCCATATGTCCCTTCTTAATCCTATCGTCGATATATGATTGAACATTTCTTTAACAATAATAATATCTATAAAATTTATGACATATTTCATGATCTAAATTACATAAATCAATAAATATTGTTTGTCATTAATTCATTATCATGGAAAAGCTACCATTCCCTTTATGATAAATGGAATTTCATAACTTTTTTCCATCCCATAGTTGTATTGTATAGAGTAGTCATAATCAATGTTAACAACAAAGAATATTTTATTACATATGAACCCATAAATTATATATAAATATATACTTCTTCATTTCATTATGAATATAAATAAAAAATCATTCACAATTCAAAAAACTCTTCAATATCATCAATGATAAACATAAAACTATGAGTTACTAGTCATGATTTATGAAATTTTACTCTTAAATTTTCCATTGGTGATACGTAAATCAATGACCATATCATTATGTATAAATATTCATCTTGATCCCTTCACAAAAGCATCACTGTATCTCACATTACCTTCTCCACAATTTACAATTTTAAGCTTCTACATAATGAACAACCATCTCTTAAATTAATTATAATTCTCATCACATTCATTTGTACACATGGACATGGCTCCATTATTGTTAAACATGGTCTATGGATTGAATTTCATAACCAATATCTCTCAATGTTTTGGTATTATTTAATATATTTAAGAAAACTATGAAAATCTGTTACATTAATAATTATTGTATGATTATCAACAACATATTTCTTTGATTAATCCACCAGTATCCCCACATAAGAACCTACATTACACAAGAAAGTTAGTTTTTCAAAACATTATTCTAATATTAAAAATTTTGAAAAAAAATATCAATCCTTGGGATAATTAGAAATATATGAAAATTATCTACATACTCTTCCATACAAATTGAATATATAATAATATCATATATAAATACTACCAAAAATGGATTAAGGTAGTCACTGAAGAATATATTCGCTAAATAAATTATGAGATCATGATAAATGGAAAATCCAAATGACATTACTCTAAATTCAAAATTACTATACAAAATACTGAATGTTTTCTGGTGTATATCCTCAATCATAATTTTTTTTCATAATATCCATATCCAAGATAAATCTTTGATTAGTATTGATCTCCATTAATTTTACCAAAATAATTATAAATACCTTTTATATGATAATTTTGTATAATACATATTTTGTTATGATATCAACAATCAAGGAAAAAACACATTAAACTATCTTTCCTCATAATAAAAAGTAATTGTGAAGCTAATAAAAATACACTAAGCCGAATGAATCCCATATATTTATACTCCTACATTTTCATATTAAAATATCATAACTCTATGAATTCTATTCTATATAGTCTCTTTTTATAGGTGAAGATCAATATATGAATACTATTTTAAAAAAGAAACATGGTTATGGGTAACATATGGAAATTCTTCTCAAAAGACATCCCCAAACACTCAGTAAATATATTTATCCTCAATGAAATGTTTCTATATAAGAATATTTAATAAATATAACTTGTGAATAGGTATTAAAATCCATAAAATGGAATTAAGTTTCATTTGGATTTCAAGTTCATTCTCACATTTATATATTATGGTTGGATGATTTACAAAATTTTCTATAACGTCCCTATCACAAAAATTCTTATGGGATCTGTACAAAGAGAGGCATTCATTCAAAAAAATTACATCTAATTCAACATGAGTTTGATAAAATGTATTTGCAGGATGCACACTCAAAAAATATTCTATAATTGTAGAGATATATAATTGGGATTTAGTAATCATGTCATTAGTTTAATTTAAATCCAATTGGAATTTCCATTACTGAAGTGGTGATATGGTACCCCCAAAAAAATTATCCAATTATAATATATTGGATAAAACCAAATTTTAAAAAAATTATTTTTCCTCTTATAATAAATTATATGTATACATTTTACCAATTCTCTATGAACTTCAACTGTTGATATTGTAATTTACTATACTTAGTCTTTTTTCTTTGGATTTTATCTTGGAATCATCCTTAAATTATTAGGGAATTATTTTGACTAATTCCACATATCAATATAATATAATGACTAAAATAATTTTTTTTAAATACCTTCCATATATACATTAGAAAAATTATTCATATCTATACACTTGTAATAATCTATAACTCCCTCGAAGCATTTCCCTGTATTATTAATTCCACATTACTTACACGGTAGAAGTTGATTTAATCTTTTCTTCTTCATTGATGTGTTTCCTTTTTATTGGTTCTAAAAATATATCTTTTTCAATTGGCATACCATGATGATATAAGATCTAGAAAATTAAGAAATATATCTTAATTACCATAATACTAATTCGTCTTATAAATAATGTGTTTAAGAAACTAGTTCCTATCGAAGACTAGGCATAAGTCAATCAAAGAAAAAATTAATAATTATCTTCTCATTACATATTAACATTATATCCTAACTATATATCTATGAAAATTTCTCCACATAGATTTCCATACATTATTCATTGAACTACTGTAATATGAGGGACATCCCATTCAACTCCACATTCTTTTATTAGGGGTTATATTTATTGTACTATATATCTTTAAAAGTTATAAATTCTATCGTTTTTATTTCAAAATCCACTTTAGTGTTCCATATTTGTAACAACCATTTATCATAATTTCCACTAAAAAATAAAAGTTCTCAATAACATTTTAACTATTACTAAATTTTAAATCATAGAATATATTTTTGAGAGACTTAATTCATTTTATATTTATTAATGGATTAGTAATTATATTAAAAATAGATATATATGACTTAATATTTAATCCAACATGGGTAAATCGTGTCCTCGAACATTATGATACTCATCATGAGAATGGTAATTGGTCATAACCAGAGTTAGCAATATTAACTTAGTGATGATGTACTCAGTTCCAACACCATGCTTTCTCAATAGTTAAATTAAAACAATTCCTAATTTTGTTGATTCCCATTATTCTATTAGAAATAATTACTAAATAACGGTTTATTCATATTAAACTCAAAATAAAAATGAACATTGATATGTGAAAAAATACATATTTTTGTTAGTGTTCTTACATTATATATTGGATTATCATAATTCTCATGTTAGATATGATTATTTAAATTCGTGTTCCTATTTTTTCAAAATAATATTTCCCTTATATGAGTAATAGAATATCCAACTCTAGTAATACATATTCAGTTTCATCTTCATTACATTAGCATTATAAACATGGGTTCCCATCCTGATGGGATAATTAGTTTTGTAGTCTCGATGAAATAGGTATATACTAGATTCAAATATTACATTGAAAATATATAATACAAGGTTTAATAAACATTCTAGAATCAATTATATTATTCATAATATCCTTCTTCAAATCATCGGTAAGGGAATCCATGTAATGGGTGAGGATAGATTCTTATTATGAGTTATGTTTAATGGAATATAAATTGACAATATAATGCATAATTAATATAGTGAAGAAAATATCCAAAAAAATTCAATTTAGTCACTAATATTAATAATAAATTCATCTGTTTATAAAAAAATGATGTAATATCATGTAATTTAACAAAAAATTTCTTAATATTGGAAATTATTGATTTTATAGTTCATGATCTCAAACATAATGATAATTTTATAATCAAGGTCAAATACCAAGCCAATTAAATTTGTGAAATTTCATTCACTAAAAACCTGTATAATTTTTTTAGTGAACTGGTTTTTCTAATGAGACCTTCCAATGCATTGAGGTAAATATATAACTAGGCCCCATATTTTAGTAAACGACTAATGAATCACTGAAATATTGAATCATCAATTTAATACGTTAAAAATATTCCATATAAAAAATGTCAATATTGGATATAAAATACTAAATGTAAATATATATCTTGTCAATAAAATAACATTCAATGTAAAAAATAATTTGTAGAAATTGTATACAATTTAAGAAATATCCATGTCAATAATAGATATAATATATTTATTTTAGGAAAATTTAATGTCTCGTGGTCACAAGATTGTGACTATTGGAATTGAATCATAATGAAAAAATAATAATCAAATTAAATCTTATAGAAAATAATAAATATATTAATATGTTTGTCGATGCGATAAAATCTATTGTCATCCTATACATGAAAAAGATACATTCTTTTCTACATATTATTTGGAACATATAAATTTTTACACTCAAAAAAATCATTAGAATGATTTTTTTCAACCAATTTAATAATTCATATATAAAATAAAATGACATTGATAAATCATCTATGTAAATAAATAATATATAAATAAATATTCCAATAATATGTATATCAAAGAAAATATAAAAAACCCAAATATAAATAATACCAACTTCGTTATTAATTTTTTATTTTATTGGTTGATGTTCTAAAGAAAAAAAATTTCAAATAAAATATTGTTATTAATTAATTATTAAGAGGATAAAAATTTATATTGTTTTTATAAATGATATATTTATGATTCCATCAATTGAAATAAGATTAATCTCAAAAAAATATATTATAAAATAATTTTGTACCTATTTTTTAATGATTGAATTGAAATCACGTTAAAGAGAAAACAAGAATTCAAACTATAATAATCATTAATATATATATATATATATAAGTTACATAATAAATGGGTTGTAGATACTTGTTTCAATAGAAGAGTATGGTAACTAGACTATTCTATAAGATTAAACCTTTATTGTTTTATTGCTTGAGGGTTGATGTCATGTATCACATTTTTCATCATCTTTCATATAATCTACCAATGGTTCCCACATCCATAACTGCGTAGAGTCCCACTTTTAAAAGGAATTCATGAAATTAGGTTTTCAAACACAACAATACTTAAGAACTCAAATTTATCAAGAGGATGGGCAGTTGGGAAAATCACACCCTTATGTGATAAATTATTTATTAAAGAATATCACTATTAAGATTTTACGATATGATTGATAATCTCATCCAAACACAAATACATGACTGGTTACCCTAATGAAATGATCATATTATATTCCCATTTATATGAAAAAGAGGCAATCTTATTGGTGAATAAATCTGTATATATCCATGGTTATTCATCAAGTTATCATTAGTGTAAAGCTGGTTATACATTAAAGTTAGATAATGATAGATACCTGAGATTTTTTCCAAAAAAGAGAAGAGGATACCATTTTGAAGAATGGATAGTGCTATATGGGGTTATCCTGTATATCCTTTTTTTATTATATTAGTAGAAGCCCAAATATTTTTTTAAGCACATGTAGTTTAATATTATATGAATAGGACATACATGGGGGATCATGGGCCACCAATTGTGAGATCAATATTTTGGGGGGAATCCTAGATATCATGGGAATGGAAGGAATCATGTTTATCTTTATTCAATGAGAATCTCAATCATCTGGTGAATGAGAAGGGATGATCATCCTAGGTGATATATGGTGTCTCGATAAATAATTTTTTAGGGACATATGGGGACTTACACAAAGGTGGATGGCTATTTGAGATCAGGACATAGAAATCCATTGTACATATCCTGGTTATGGAAAGAATAAGGGTTTTCATAGTTTATTTTGAATGGGTCTTACACAACGAGTATTCATTGATATGGATGACGGAAAAATTTAGCATTAACTAGATTGGAGATTTCCCACTAAGGTCTCTTTATAATGTTTGACATGTCATTTTTTCTTATGATTGGGGAGTCAACATTATGGTGTCCCTATTTTTTATAGGTTCACAATTTGTGTCTTATGACAATTTCAACTATATAACACCGAATGAGGTCTTCTTAGTGTGATAAATAAGGGATAAAAGTAATCTATCTCACTACATATGGATTTAGGACACACATTCTTATAAATCCTATTGTAAATTTGATGTAGAGATTCGTCCATAAGAATATATCCTTAGAATGGAAGGTATCCGAGTAATCATGTTTCAACTTTAATTGGCCATTCAAACTATGGATTTTCTGATATGGAGGCTAGAAAATTTTATAATTCCCTAGGATACATTCTCGACCAGGCTGTTTTTTCTACTAGACATGATTGATTATGTCTCCAGGTTAAAAAACACCCATATTTTGGTATATATACATTTGGTAACATTCAAATTCTCATATAGAGTGCATCAAAAAATCCCCCCCCCCACATATGATCGACACCCATGGGGATAGAGGCACAGATCTGAGGAATATAAATGGATGGTTATGATTTGGTATTTTTCCAGTTAGTGTCTTGGTTAACACTTGACCTTAAATGTGTTGTTTTTTATTCAATTTTGGTCTTAATAAATAGGGAAATTGAGGGTGGATTATTCTTCATCCCCCCAATATCCTTACCTCTTGGGGTTTTCCTTCATTCAATGACTACTTTGTGGGCCTTCTAATATAGCAAATCACTAGATCTATTCACAAGAGATTTTTGCGAGAACTGATTCTCCATACTTGATTTTCCAATTTCATGTTTCAACTAAAAGGGTTTTGATCTTTGGTAATTTTATGAAGCAAGGACATAAGACTACATGATTGCCTAAAAAGGTTTCACAAGATTTTTTGTCTTGGACTCATGATCACATCGACTATTAGGTGGACCACGTGACAATGTGGGCGGTCACACAATCACAATTCATCAAATTGATTAAGGAATTATGAGATGTAGTGCTAGATCATGGTATATGTGAGATCATTATGCGCTACGTGATTCTATAATCCTTTTTGAAAATATGAATCCCATTGATGATTACGAAATATGGGGAAGTCATTCCAACATTAAATCAAAATCCTAAGGATGTTGAGCTCCCCTATAGTGTTTTTGGGGATCAAGAGGATTATAGTCCCTTTCATTCATAAAGAATATGTTGTTTATTTTTAGGTCAATGTCATTATGTGTTTGTATAATTTTCAAAAACAGGTGTCTTATATCATTTTAAATGACCATGGAAGATTGTGGAGGTGATATGGATGGATAGTGAATGATCTGGGGTAGTCAAGAACACCTAGGTAGTTGGATCATGGGTTGAGTAATCCATAACCAAAAATATTTGGTCATAGAGTATGGGGTGGGTATGACTTTCCAATGATGACCCATTACAAGCTAAGGTTTCATGTACGACTCAATATTTTTCAATATAAATTATTTTCTTATAAACATGTCATAATAAAATGAAATCAAAACATAATGAACTAATAAGTGTTATATGACATTTAAACTAATGTTTGTCACTTCTGTTATTTGTAATTCAGAAATCTGACATACACTATTACGATCAGTAAGTTATTTGGAGTCCGATAAGAAAAACATAATTTTTGGTGAATAGTAACCTGCCCTTATGAATAGTAACATACCTCTATGAATACTGATATTCCCTAATTAATTGTAACCTTATATATGATATTTTATAATTAATATTAACGTTTAATTATAATATAGTTATTTTTTGGAATAAGTAAATAAATGTTTTAAAACTGTTTTTTAGAATAAATTATGATTAAAATTATATATTTTATTAATCATATTTAGATAATTATTTTTGAAAAATTGACTTCATTTTTGGATTCTACATGTTGAAAAATATTTAGGGTTTATTTTTGGGATTTTTTGAAATAATGGAATATTTATGAATAGTTAAATAGCATAATTTTTAAAATATGCTAAATATACTAATTATAAAGTCATGTATGACGTTCTGATAAGGTAATACCAACTGATTCGTATTGACATGATAAAATTACTATTCTTGGTCATGGTATACACACAATTTCTTGTCTTGAAAGGATATATTAATTAATGAATATAAAATTGGGGAATCCCCTCCCCCTCCACTTTAAAAACCCCAATCACTCCCTCTTCTCTTCACTCTTTTCAAGCCTTGGGCCTTCTACAAATTCTATCCAAATATCATCCCAACCTCTTCTCCCATGTCCAAGGAACCTTGGTCTCACAGTAAGACCAAAACCTATCCATTAAGGAGGCCTTCAAGGATGTTTGGTTCAAGAGGTAAATTCCTCTTTTTAATTATTTGTATTTCCTTTCAAGTTCATTTGTTTTATTTTTCTTTTATAACCTCTCCTTATCCAAATGTTGTGATTACCCAAGTAAATTACATATAATGGAATGTTTTCATGATTTTGGAATAAGTTATCATCATCTCTTCCTTTTACCTTCTTTTATACTAGTTGCAAGAACACCATCCGAGACGTGTCAATTTAAAACATTCAAGGATGATGGGCTTCTGATTTCTATTATCATTCTCAATTATGGTCATGAAACTTTTATTTTTACGGATGAAAAATATTATTATATATTTAATATTCCATATTTAAGGTTTTTTAATTCCTTTTTACAAATTTTATTATGATATAATGAAAAATGAGTTCGTTGTAATAAAAAACCAATAAATTAATCAAAACAGTTATCATTAATGTTCTATATTATAATTCATCCTCTTGCAATGTAACCATGTTATATAAATGACCACTAACACCTATGTATGATAATAAATAATAAGAAAAATCATTTCGAAAGCTTTACATTTATTCCACATGAAATCCATTAATTAAGAACAAGTTAACCGATCATGAAAATAAAGACAACGAGCATTGTCAAATGACAAAATTCAATATAGTAACATATCAATAAGGGAATAAATGTACTAAGTATAATTATGGTAAAATAAATATGTTTATAAATGGTTTTTAAATATCTTATTATTATGTATAATTTCATATTCTTGAAGCTAAAGTTCATGAGCGAAACATGTTTGGATTTAAGGTAAGAATTTTTTCACCCGAACTTCCATTTTCATTTGGGTTACTTTGATTATCTAATTACCTCGGTGAAATTATTATATATTATTATGTACTCCTAATAAATTCAGTTTTATTTTTTTTATTTTTTTACCAACTAGAAACCTTCTTTATTTTATGGATAGTTACACATTTTAAAAGGAATCTTTCAAAATTGTTTCAAAAATACATGCCCAAATCAAGGGAATTTCTCAAACTCTTACCCATTTTCACTGGCACTGTAAAATCTGTTTTTGGAAACCATTATCTTTATAAAATCAATAATTTTATTATGAAAATAATAATTTACTTCACATATGGATTTATAAAAAAAAATCCAAAAGAACAATTATTTTCATAGTAAAAGGGCATTTATCTAAAGAATTACTCCAAGATTTTATAAGAGTATCATCATCTATTTCAAAAATCATGTTGATTATTATGTATTTTTGGGATTAATATTTCATGGTATCATCTACCATATTTAATTTAATGGTTTAATTTTTATTTTTGCTATGGATGGGCTATCTTTAAACCGTTCATCAATTTACTCCGAATGGTTAGTGTTTATGCTTAATATTTGGGGAAAGTTATATACATTTCATATATTAGTTTCAATATGTAATTATATGTTGTTTTTTTATCCCAATTCATATGAGGACATCATTGGACATAGTAAATGTTAGGTGGGGCCTGCTACAACCCCTCGGTGAATCGGTAGGTCTAAGGAGGCAAACTATAGTCTTGGCACAAGGCCATCACAAAATGATTATTTATGGTCATCGCCCAAGGCCTTGAGAGTATGGTTATATTGTCCCACATTATGAATTACCTCATTATGAATAATATTGATGGTTCATATTTTTATTCAACTATTATAATACCGATTATTATGTTATATTATGGAATTATTTATGAAACACATATTTTTTCCATATTATGTTGACATTTATTTTTAAAGGAAAGTGTTTTCAATTATTCTCCATGTATAATGTTTAAGTTATCTTCGGTTGTACCAATTACTCTTACTGATCATTTGAGATCACCCCTTTCTTATTATTCATTTATCTCTGGACATGAATAATTTTATTATGAATGACATGCTGAAATAACCTACTGTGTATTGAAGATGCCTAAGGAGTTTCAATGTTGTTTTTCATTTAAAGTTGTAAAGTTGAACTTATGTATGTATCTTGTTTCTAATAATACTAAACAACCCAGTCCTTTGGGATACTTATTAATTGTTTATATTCCAATGTAATAAAATTATGCACTGGATCCGAGCAACTAGGGCCAGGTCCTTATTGTTTGTATCAAAGGAATTTTTATAGGATACAAAGAAGATTGATTTATAAAACATAGATTAGGGAAGAGTCCAAAATATAATCTTGGAGGATAATCATACAATAATTCCCTAGTATTTTTTTATGTAATATATTATGAGAATATTTCAAGAAATACATCCCTATATGGATATGAGTAGGTAGAGGTGGCTTAGGTAGAGATTTACCGAGGAGTGAACTCTCCGACAAGGAGTTTTGAGCTTGACCCGTTGTATCCTGGTACACGAAAATGGGCCTGGATGCACTCTAGGATATGAAAATATTGGGGGATAAGGTTAGGATAATTCACATTTTCATTACAAGCAATTATTAAGGATTTAAATGTAAATTTTTTCTCCCAGATACCATGTTTATGATTAAGAAATTTGCAATGAGTAGAAATTCGATTTATGCTAAGTATTTTCATTCATTGAGATTATCCATTATGATTCATACCCTAATCTATTGTATTCCATTATTTAGTAATGGAGCATAGTAGAAGGAATGTAAATCACACAAACGCACGTGTCCCCTATAGGGATTTACCACTGATGAAAGATAATGATGTTTGATATGGTGTTGGGATTAGTGCTAAGAAACATTTAACTATTATGGGACAACTTAATCAGGTTATAAATAATAACCTTACCATTATGGAGCATCCGGATCCACCACGTGGAGGAGCTATGCTAGATTTCTTTATACGACAGTAGCCTTCCTCATTAAATGGGACAACAAACCTATTTGTAGGTGGGTAGTGGATATGTTTCCCAGAGAAGATATTTCTCTCTTTGGGATATAACGAAAGAGATAAGGTTGTCATGGTATTTTATCATCTAATAAGAGATGCAGATCAGTAGTGGTCATTAATCCATAACAAAAAAGGGGAAGAAGAAATAGAATAGATTGAATGGATGTATTTTAAGGAAATATTCCAATAAAATTATTTCCATCATGAGCAACGAGCATATATGGAGAGGCAATTCTTTAATCTAAGGAAAAAGAAGGATGAAACTATTACCAAGTATGAAGCAAGTTTACAATTCCAGCGAGACATTCTATAGACTAATTACAATATCGAAGGAGAAAAACTGATCTATTTTTTGATGGTTTAAAACCATTCCTCTGAAGGTCTCTTGCCTCCAGATGTTTCTCATCATATGAAGATATAGTCTCAAGTGATATTAAGATAGAAAATTAATTTTCTATGTCTTCTAACTTTAAAGGAAAAGAATAAAAAAAGAGGGCTACTAAAAACTCTAGAAAAGGAAATAGGGAAATGGCGAATAAGGTAATAATTTAATTTCTATCCTCTAGTAATTGTTGGAAGAAACACCCTGTAACTTTCTTGAAAGGAATGGGTGTCAGTTACAAGTGTGGTGAAAAAGGCCACCAAGCTCATTATTGTGAGAGGAAGAAAGAATACACCACTATGATATACTACAATTGTAGGGATATGGTAAATTATACACATGAATGTCCTTAGAATTAGGGAAAAATTCCCCAAAGAATTCCAAGGGGGAAAGGTCAAGCTTATGCTATCACAACTATAGAGGTTGAAGTTTCTAATGATATGGTGGTATGTACATTGATCATTTCATCAAACATATCCAATAAATTATTTGATTCTTTATCATTTCATTCATTTATATCTTCCCTATTTTCCATGAAAAATAGATATATCCAATTCTATTTAATAAAGTAATTATCAGGAAAACACCTATTGGATGTATCAATGCAACAAAGGCGTGTCGATTAGTCCCTCTTATGACACATAAACATGATTTAGTTTCTAAACATATCATCATACCAATCTTTGGCTATGATATAATTCATGGAATGAATTGGATATAAGATTATGAAGTGAATATCTATTGCAAGAAGAAGGAAGTTACAATTGTTGATAATGGTGTAGAATATCTTGTTTTTATTGTAGAAACCTTGCCATTTTATTCTCATCTAGATCCGACCCTAGTAGCCTACTGAATTAAATTATTGTGGAGTAAGGGAATAAAATAAATATGTGTGAGAAGATGAATGTACCAATAGAGGATGTACCTTTTGTGGAAGAATATGTTTACGTCTTTCCATAGGATTTACCTAGACAATATCCAGAGTGGGAAACTGAGTTTTCCATTTAAATAATTTCTAGTTCAAGACCCATATCAAAGAACCCTTATAGAATGTCCATTGTGGAGTTAGTGAAACTAAATAAACAACTATAGGTATTGAGTGACAATGGTTTTATTCAACCCAATGCTTCTCTATGGGGATCCCCTATCCTCTTTGACAGAAAAAAAGATAGATCCATGAGGTTGTGCATTGATTATAGGGAAATCAAATCAATTACAATAATGAATAAGTATCATCTGCGACGAATTGATTTTTTATTTGATCAACTTCATGGAGCCCAATATTTTTTGAAGATTGATCATCGATATAGAAATCATCATTTTCTTGTGAGGAAGGAAGACATTACAAAAACAGCATTTCAAACCATGTATGGGCATTATGAGTTTACAATAATACTTTTTGGACTAACTAATGCACCATCTATTTTCATGGATCTAATGAACAACGTTTTTAAGGAATATCTTTATCACTTTGTATTGGTGTTTATTGATGATATTCTGGTATACTCTAAAATCTCTGAAGATCATGAAAATAAATTATGCACTATTCTCAAGACACATAGAAAAATAAAGTATATGGGAATTTTAGTAGGTATGATTTTTTTCTCCAATCAGTTTTCTTTCTGGGCCAAATTGTCTCTACGGATGGAATATCTATAGATCCTTTGAAGAAAAAGGATTTGCATGAATGGAGAACTCCAACTAACATAACTGATGTACATAGTTTTATTATTTTATCAGGTTATTATGAGTGTTTTTAGACCTTTTCCCGTGTAGCCAACCCAATGACCCAGCTCACACAAAAATTGGTTAAGATTGTATGGTTAAAGAAATGTTAAGAATGTTTTGAATAATTGAAGAAGATGTTGGTTAATTATCTGATCCTAAACCTACCATCGGGAAATGATGGGTTTGTTATCTATAGTGACACATCAAATAAAGGACATGGTTGTTTCCTTATGTAGAATGATCTAGTTCTTGCCTATGCATCTAGGAAGCTAAAAATTAATGAACAAAACTATCCAACTCATGATCTTGAGTTAGCAATGATAATATTCTCTTTTATGATTTTTAGAAATTACCTCTATTGAATTAAATATGGGATATATAATGATCCTAAGAGTTTGATTTGTATATTCTCAAAGAAAAATCTCAACATAAGACAAAGGAGATGGATTGAGGTATTCAAAGATTATTATTTCACAATACACAACCGCCTGAGGAAGGAAAATAATGAATAAAATTCATTGAGTATAAAGGATAATTGATTTATAAACAAGATGAATGTTGAAAGGGATCCTTTGTACATGGATCTAGTAAAGACGGATATGGGAATTATCAAGGAAGTTAACACATAACAAATTTTTCAAATGGTTTTCAATCCTTATTTACTGGAAATGATCAAATTTTATCAGGTTTATGATGATATTTTCAAATGAATATTAATGCTATAAATGATGGAATGTTGACTGACATCATATATGAAGGTGGCATTTGACATTCAGAAAGAGGCGTTGTGTTCCCTCTATTCCTGAGCTAAAGATGAAACTATTGGATGATGCTCATAGCTGAAATTTCTCTATACACCATGGTAGCACAATGATGTATAGAGATCTAAAGGTGAACTTTTTGTGGGAAAATTTAAGAGGTAGATAGTAGATTATGTGTTGAGATGTTTGTTGTGTCAATAGGTGAAGGCTGGAAGAAAACATCCTAGAGGATTCATGCAACCCCTTAATATTCCTATGTGAAAATTGAATGATATTATAATGGAATTTGTAATGGGACTACCAAAGAATCCAAGAATGAATGATGTGATATGAGTCACTATTGACCGTCTTTCTATATCAGCACATTTTCTTGCTATAAGAGAAGATTTACCGCTTTAACATTTTGGAAGTGTATATATTAATGTTGTTGTAAGAATTCATTATGTACTCTTATCAATTTTTTCTGATTGTGATCCCCATTTTATATTGCACTTCTGGAAAATTCTTCCAAATGCCCTATATACTGATCTTATTTTGGAAAATTCCTAACACCCACAAACTGATGGACAATCCGAATGAACTATTAAATATTTGGAAGACATTTTGAGGTCTTGTTCACTTGACATTCATGGATTATGGGATCAGTATTTACCCCTCATAGAATTTTTCTATAAAAAAATCTTCCATTCAAGTATTAAGATGGCACCATATAAAGTGTTGTATGGAATGAGATGTCCTGCAACAACTTGTTTTGATGATGTTCATCAAAGAAAGCTCGTAGGCACAGAACATCTTGAAGAAACAACAGAAAATGTGAAGAGTGTCCAAACTCATATCAAAATTTATCGATGTAGGAAAAAGATATATGGTGATATAAAAAGGAATGATTTGGAATTTCAAGAAGGAAATCATGTTTTCTTAATGGTATATCCATGAAGGGGTATTATATGATTCTGTAAGAAGGGAAATTTATGTCTGAGGTACATCAGATCTTTCTAAATTCTGAATTGAATTTTAGTCGTAGATTACCATTTGGAAATGCCTCCATGCCTCTCCAAAGTTCATAATGTGTTTCACATATAAATGTTATGAAAATAAATTCCAGTCACAACACATGTACTCATCTATGAATAAATATATCATGATCCTCATCAGTCTTATTGTGAAGATCCCATCAAGATTCTTGATACCATAGAACAATTATTGAGAAATCGAACGAATCGTCTGGTAATAATTCTTTAGAGGAACCATAAGATGAAAGAGGCAACATGGTAGCCTAAGGAGATTATGTTGAATACATACCTGGATCATTTTAGGTAACATACTATGAATTTCGAGGAAGAAATTTTTGTAAGGAGGAGAGAATGTAACGACCCAATATTTTTGAATGGAAATTCCTTTCATATAAACACATAATAATCACAAGAAATCAAAACACAATGACTATTATCTGATATATGACATTTAAACATATTTTTTCACTACAGTAATATGAATTTCGAATATCCGACATACACAGTTACGATCAGTAAGTTATTTTGAGTCCAATAATAAAAACATGATTTTTTGTAAATAGTAATATACCCTTAGGAATAGTTTCATAACCTTATGAATAGTTATATAAAATAATGAATAGTAACTTCACCTATGATATTATATAAATAATATTAAATATTATGTACAATATACCTATGTTTTAGAATAAGTAAATAAAAGTTTTAACACTATTTTTTAGAATAAATTATGATTTTAATTAAATATTAAATTAATCAAATTTAGAAAATTATTTTTGAAAAATGGAATTCATTTTTAGCTTTTACACATTGAAAAAATTATATGGTTAATTTTTTGGATTTTTTTGAAATACTTGAATTTATTATGAATAGTGAAATACAATAATTTACAAAATAAGATAAATACAATAATTATACAGTCAAGTATGATGTTATGTTGATGTAATCCCAATTGATTCGGATTTAAAAGATAACATTACTATTTATGGTAATGGAAGACACAATATTCCTTGTATTGAGGAGATATAATAAATTAATGAATATAAAATTAAGAAATCCCCTCTACCCTACACTATAAAAATCACCCATCACTCCCTCTTCTCTTCACTCCTCTCAAGCCATGTGCCTTCCCTAAATTATGTCCAAATATCCTCCCAACTGCCTTTCCCATGTCCAAAAATCCTTGGTCTCATAAGAAGTCCAGAACCTCTCCCTTTATAAGGCCCTCAAAGAAGTTTGGTTCAAGAGGTAAATTCCTCTTTTCAATTCATTGTTTTCCCTTTCAGCTTCATTTGTTTTCATTTTCTATTATTACACATCATTATCCAAATGTTGTGATGACTCTAGTACCTTACATGAAAATTAATGTTTTCATGATAGTTGAATAAGTTATCATCAACTCTTCCTTTTACCTACTTTTATACTAGTAGCAAGAATACCATCTGAGATGTGTCAATTTACCACATTCAATGATAATGGGCTTCCGATTTCCATTATCATTCTCAATTTGTGTCATGAAACCATTCTTGTAATGGTATAACTAGATTATTATATATTTAATATACCCTATTTAAGGTTTCATAATCCCTTCGTAAAAATGGTATTATTTTATAAAGAAAGATGAGTTTGTTGTAATCACAACCCACAAATTAACCAAAATAGTTATCATTAATGTTCTAAATAATAATTTATCCTCATTCCATGCAACAAAGTTATATAAATGAACACTAAATTCTATGTATGATCATAAATAATATGTGAATTCAATTTTAGAGATTTACATCCATTCCACATGAACATTATTACTTAAGAACAGGTGAACCGATTATGAAAATAACGAAAACGAACACAACATATTGACGAAATTCAATATATTAATTTCTCAATTAGGGAATAAATGAACTAATACGAATTATGATGAAATAAAAACATGTATAATTGGTTTTTAAATAGGTTATTAATATGTAAAATTTCATATTTGAGTATATTATGATCAAGAGCATAACACGTTCGGATTTAATGTAAGTGTTCTTTTCTTCCGAACATACATTTTCATTCGGGATACATTAATTGTCTTATTACCTCAATGAAATTATTATGTATTATTATTTACTAATAATAAATTCTATTTGAGTATTCTAAATATTTTTACCAACCATAACCCTTCGTTATTTTATGTATAGTAACACGTTTTAAAAATAAACTTTCAAAATTGATTCCAAAATACAAGCGTGATTCAATGGAATTTCTCAAAACCTTACCCATTTTAAAGGGATCCCTATAATCTATTTTTGGGAAAACTTATCTTTATAAAATTATAATTTTATTATGAAAATACTACTTTAATTTACTTCTAGTTTTGTACAAATATGTTTCCAAAATAACTATTCTTTTCAAAGTAAAAGGCTATTTGTCTCAAGAATTACTCAAAGATTTTATAAGAGTATCTTCATCTATTTCAACACTCTTGTTGATTTTTATGAATTGTAGGGATTAATATTTCATTGAATCATAAACCATGTGTAATTTAACTATTTATGATTATTTTGGAGGTGGATGTGCTATATTAAAACCATTCATAAATTTATTTGGTTTGGTTAGTATTTATGCTTAATGTTCGGGGAAAGTTATTTTAATTTCATATATTAGTTTTAATATGAATGTATATGTTTTTTATCCCCATTCATATGTGGAATTAATTGGACATAGTATGTGTTGGGTGGGGCCTACTACATACCCTTGGTGCATCCGTACGTCTCATGGGATAAACTATGGTCTTGGCACAAGGACTTCACAAAATGATTATTTAGGATCTTGGTACGAAGCTTTGATACTGTGGTTATGTTGTCCCGCATAATTCATTCCCTCATTTTGAAAATAGTACTTATAGTTCATGTGGATATTTTATTAGTAGAATACTCATGATTATGTAATATTATGTCTATTTTTACTCAACTCGTGTTTTTTCCATATTATGTTCAATTTTATTTTTAAAGTCATGTGTTTTCAATTATTCACCATGTCTAATGTTTACGATATCCTCTGTTTTATTGCTTAATCATACTGAGCATTTGAGATCAACCCATTCGTATGATTCATTTTCCTCAGTACATGATGAATTTTATTATGAATGACTTGCTGAAATAACCTAGGAGTTATAGAAGTTGCCTAATGAGTTTAGTGTTGTTTTTCATTTCATGTTGCAACGTTGAACTTATATATATATTATTCCAAATAATACTAAACTACTCACTCCTTCAGGATACATATTCCTTGTTTATATGCCAATATAATCAAATAAGGAATTGGCTCTAGGAAACTGTGGTTGGGTCCTTACATTTCAGGTTCCACCACAGTGTTACTAGGGATCACAAGTATCAAAGTTCTTTGTTTTAACGAAGGGACATCTCTAGTTGATTTGTCTAAGAAATTATTTATTCATAGAATGAACACATAGCGGTGTACCAAATTTTTCCAAGGAACATGAATTATTTATGAAGATTGAAACTCCAAGATCATGAAGATATATATAGAGGAAAAGTAATCGAATAAGGTTTCAAGGGCCATATGTCAGTTCAGATCTAAATTATGAAGATTAATCCCTATGATCGGTGGTTTTGAATCATGGGTTGTGAAATATCTATTTGATAGAGAATAGACTATAATATTCCTACTTTGAATAATGGAACTTCACATGGTGACCAAACATAAAGGATGTAGAATCCTCTTCGATAGTCTGGTTAAGTGGGTTGTATGCCATGGAAAATCTCATTAGAGCCATGAGAATGGTAAGTGAATATCATATGGGTAATTTCCTATAACACACATGGGTGTTGATTTCTTCCACAATGACATCAGGTCCCATAAGGATTATAAATCCCTTTTTTAGAGTGACACATTTTTCGGATGGTCATTAGACCATACTTATGAGACATAGACATATATTCATAAGAAAACTATGGGTTCTACGCTTTCTAGTATCCTTTACTATGGAAAATTGATGATTTACGGTGACCCAAGATGCTCAAATCCAGATGGGTGAATTATTGAGAATGTAATATTCTTGATAGGTTTGAGCACTCTAAATTTTTTAAGGCTATGTAGTTAACTAGTCATTATGGAAAAGAGATGAGTAATGAAATTACATTAAATTTTTAGTGGACTAGGATCCCATTGAGAATAACATGAATTTTAATAGAGCTACAAATTAGAACATATAATAATTTTTTTTATTCCCATATGACATATTCTTTTACTAAGATATGCTGATGAGGAGTTTAGTGAGAGAAGAAATGACTTTTTATCAGTACAGCATTTATAGGTTCTCCACCTCACATGTTTTCTGTTTCTTTTTCTAGAAGACAAATGTCATTGGATTTGGACCATCAAATAATTGGGTTTATGGTCGTACAAAATTTACCAATGTGAAAAATGTTTATGGTTGTGACCCACATGGACCTAATATATGGGGAACATCACACAAAGGACTAATTAGGGTACCTAGGGTTAAGAGAACTCTAAAATCATTCATAGTGTGTCCTTAAATTTTACAAAATCAATGCTGGAGGTTATTAGGTCAATAGGAAATATATGATACCATCATGATGGTGATAACCCAAAAAATACTAAGGTGATGAGTTCTTCACCATGAAATCATGATCAATGGGATTATAAGGATCTCTTTACATATCCATTATTTCCTTAGTTTTTAGGTCTATGAAATTATTCATTGAATACATGGTCAATCATTGAGATATCATTTCCATTTCTTTGTTCCATGAAATGCTTTTTTAAACCAAAGGACACCAAATAAGTTTTATTATTTCTGAATTGAGGTACTTAAAAGATGGTGGATAGACCATGATTTTTAGTTGACTATGATAACGCTATTGTGGGAAATTGATAAGGAATGAAAATAGATTTTGGAATGCACCTTTTAATCCCATGTAGTAGGGTTGTAATTTTATTGCAATTTAAATGTCTTCTGTCTAGAAATTTTACATAAAGTTTAACGTTGTTGGGTATAGATTTATTTTATTCCTCATAGATTAACATCATGCTGAAAGGATATGATTAACCAAGACATATTCATATTTTACTAATATGTAGGAAAAAATGAGATTATATTCCACTTCCCTTGTGTAGTTTGCAGTGCATCATTTATTTTATAATTTTATCTTAAATTATGATTGAATATCGGAGTGTCCATATTTATATTATGATATCTAGAATCAAATCACATGTGGTTCATGAATGAGAAACTCTCTATGCTGCTTTGAACAATACATAGGGGTGAGAATTCATCTCATTGATTGTTATATCTAGATACAAAATATGACATCTAGGTTTCACATAGTATCCTACGTTGATATGAATCAATCCCCACATGGGTCATGAAAAACTACGTGGTTTAACATTATGAATCAAGGATACAGGTTCCACTATTTGAAATGGGTGTATTTCAGTTGGGCCTAGTAATGGAGATCTTGGTGTCACTATGTATCACACAATTATATAAATGATGAAACAAATTATTCTCTTATGAAGGATTACCATGATGTTCTGACCCATATGAGGAGAGGGGGGGATTTTTATGTTTTTTTTGTGATGGAACCTAAGGATGGTGATTTTTACATCAATATGTATACTATGATGAAATGATTCAATTCACATGTAGTTATTCTATTGAGGTATTATGGAGTCAAATATTTACAAAAGTATTCCTCTTAGGTGAGATCCATAGGAATGTCTAGAAATCTATCCGACACAGAATATCAACCATGTAGTTTGGTGTTAATCCGGGTGGGATCATAACCAAAATAACCCCATCATCATTAGAAATTACATGATTGTGTGTGGAATACGTTTACAAATATCCCTAGACCATGTAATCTATTCTTTTTTTGAGAAACAAGGAATGGAAAAGGATTCTCAATACATAGAAGAAATTGGAGAAAATAATGGGTAGTTTTGTATAATGTGGTGGCTAGAATAGGATATTGGAATTGGGTATCCGCATATATCTCATGTGAATGGGAATCAAGATATTTGCAGTTCTATACACAAATTCTATTTAATTTCTTATGGTGTGTACATCATCAATGATGTTTGGAATCTTGTGGAAAGGGTGTGGGAAACTTTACATGAAAGAAGATGAATGTTTTGGATGGGGCCAACAATGGAGTTCTGGGCATATTTACAAATCCTTTGATAACAGAAGTCATGCCACACATAGTTCATGGAATCCATTCAGTATAGTATCACGCAAAATGGACTTAGTCATGCAGATTATTCTCATAAGGTAAGGACAATTTCAATTTATATTAAAATAAATCAGTAAGGGAAAGGATGTTATAATGTTTTAAATCATTATTCCAAGATGAGATTTGTATCATTTCACATATTTGGTTAAAAATTGGGGTCACCCTACGTCAATAGAGATGAAACATAGGAGATCTGTGTAGTCTAATTTCATATAGTGAGGATAGTGTCCCTATAGTTTAATTTCATGTTGTAAAGACATAATATGATATGATGATTAGTTTATTACATCATGGGATTCATTATGAGGTTAATTTTATGAAATCAAGATGAGATATATTATGTCTTTTAACATCATACATCCCGGATGAGGGTATCTTTGGTAGCATATATGAAAAATATTTCATAATAAATCATGAAATGGTGTGGGGTGGGACATTTTCTCCCTTTATCATGGATAATGAATAAGGTATTTAAGATAATTTATAAATGATTAAAGGACCTTCCCGTTTGGGTTTTATTCTGGGTGATTATTTTCTTTAAAAAATTTGGGTTTTGAGATCCAATCCCAGTTCTCCTTATATAAATGAATAGAGGAATACCTTTTATTGAAGTACCAATGATCTGATTCTAATGTTCTTCAAGTTTGATCAATATGAACAGCTTATTCTCATTAAGTCACTCCCTCACATCCTTCTGCCGATGTGATTATTTTTCATCTATTATTTTTTAAAAAGGGATATTTAGAGTGTGTGAAACTGGAACTCTTTGTAAAATACATCATAAGTCTCATACATTAATGAATATAGAGATTCCAGTGTATCGCTACATGTGGTGAAAGGGTTGGCCCTTAAATCATGTTGGATACTGTTTTCCTAGACTAATTATATTTATTGACTATATATGGAGTATATTTTACATAGTCTTATTGAAGGCCTCTACCATCCAGTTTTCCTCTTAATGATAGCGATATGAGTGACAATTCTTGATGTTTTTATGCTAGTATTATTTCATCAACTCCTCATAACTAATTTTGTATTCAGTGTCCAATATTTTTTTTGTGAGGGAATACAAACAAGGTGATGATATGGGATATTATGAAGTTGATGATATTATTTGTCCTCAATTCCGTAAAGGGTATTTCCTCATCCCATTTGAAGAGTAAAATGGTAAAATAAAGGATGTACTTGAACTACATTGTTGTGGATGGGGTAATGTCCCCAACACTACCATTCCCCATATGAAAAATGTAAATAAATATATAGATTTATGTATAAATTAAATGGGATGAATGATGACATTTTCATGTATCCACAATGGGTAACATTTCCTGGTGAATTCCACATTTTCGGGATTCAGGGTATTCTATTAATAACCCAAAATCCTCATTTGATGGAAGAGTATGGTCCCAGAATAATGTGTGTTGTAGGAGCTCTTATGGGATTCTTTCATAATATCGGGATTATATTTTTATACTATGCATTTGAAGAGAAATATAATAAGTACTCTCTTATAGAGAAATTTTTACTTATTGGGACAATATCATAGGCTAATGTACATTTCTAAATGAGAAATATGTTCCATTCCAACTCTTTTAATTACAAGAAAAACATTTCATAGATTGATAATTATGGGAAGAATCATTCTAGGGGTGGATATAAGTTTATCACAATATATGGTGGAGTTGACCTGATTGATTTATTCCATATCAAAGAAAAAATGGATGATATGATTATTTAGTGTATCATATGAAAGGTTTCATCCTCCTGACCAGTGTTGGATAGGATTCTAGATGCATTTTCCAATTCATCAGCTTAATCATTCAATTATTGGGGAACATGATGCAATGTGAGATCCAAATTAAACTCTTCCATCGGTCCCCTGATGTATCTATTGAGAGGGTTCCATTCTTCATTTTTAATGAAATATTCACTGTGGATATTATTTATCAGTTTCTCCCAATCCCATTTGAAATTAAAGCAGTATATGTGTAACTATGGAGAAAGTTACATTAAAATGTTGAGGTCCTAGTATTCTTCATTATTGTTAGTGAGTCTCTTGTATAGTGATAACAAGCATAGAAAATTTTCATTTTCTATAGAAACAAACACAATACCTAAGACAACCCTATTGAACTTTAGATTTTCTATTTTCTTGCTAATAGGACCTTGGGATGAACCATAAAAATAAATCTCCCATGTCTGAAGTGTATCACAAGACTAGAAAACCTACTCATTTTGGTGTTCTGTGTATAATATTTTAATTTCAAGGGATAGATGTGTTGTGAAGAAATTATGTAGAACTTTCACTTTCAATACCTTTTTTGAAAAAAAACTGAATTTCATATTTTTATAGAATGATAAACCATTAGGCAAGACACCCAATATTCTTGGGACATCCAGTGATGTACTTATGAAAATCATTATGTGAGAGCAGATGTAATTAATTGTGATTAAAGTAATACTTTGCCTTTTTCCCTGAAAATATAAGTCCTATGAATTTTTACTTGACATCATATTGTTGGGTCTCAACAACTAGCATCATTTGTTTTAGGTCTTATATAATTTTTTACCACTCCATATTGATATTTAATTCATGGTGTTTTGTAGTGATCATTCCATTATTTCCACATATATGTTGATTGAATTTCCATCAAACAATGGCATCCAAACTATCGGATGCATCATGTACAACTTGATACATTATATGGATTTTTAAGTACCTATACCATTGATATACGACAAATTTTTTTATTTATTCATGTAAGGGTGAGAATCTAATATATATTGGCTAGGAAGTTAAGAATTTATGTGATATTCCGTTGGATCCCCCTCAGTTCATTGATATCTCTTGTAGGTGTCATTTCTAAAATATCACTACTCTTTTCTGGGTCTAACATGATTCCACATTGGTGCACATAATGACAAGGAACATCCCTAATGACCACCCAAGAGAGTATTTTAGAGGATTCAACTTTAGACAGTTATGTTTCACCCTGTCGAATATATTTGTATGATTCTTGAAGTGATCAAATCACCATCAATATCTGACAATTAGGTTATCGATATAACATATGTGTATTCTTCCTAATAATTATGCAAGGATATGATTCATGAAGTGTTGATATATAGTTGTTGTGTTATTATAGAAAATGTGCATGAGATGAGAGGAAATGATCCACTAGGGTTCTCTAAAGGTAGTTTCATACTATATTTAAGGGATATCATTATCTAATTGTACCTTGAATACCATTCCGTGAAGAAAAGATCCTGGAAGCTAGTGGCTGAAATGATCAATAGTTTTTTACTATCTTTGGGAAATATCCCTTGGTGAAATGTCAATTAAGGTATATTAAATACAAAAAGGCCATATTCTTCCAATTACTCATCCTAAAAATGAAAAAAAAATTCATCCATCATGTGTGTGGAACATCTCCAAAAAAGGTTGGATTTGATCATTTTTTCAACATATTCCACTTCAAGTGTAGCATAAGAGCGGTATATCCAATTGGGTTCCTTCTTAAAAACCTGATGATCATAGATTAAGCTGAAATTAAACATTACAACATCTGGATTATGTCTGGGAATTTTTTTACAATTAAAAGAAAACACATATTGATGTTTCATTAGAAAGGAAATTTACCTAACTTATTCCTAGAAGGAAAGAGAGACACAAGTTAGTTTAGAATTTGGGTCTTATTATGTTCCCACATTAACCAACTCGAGCTAAATATTTCTGGATGAGACTAATTCCATGAATAATTTCATGGGTTTCTATAATTCATACACTTATTCTTCCACCTTTGTGTTTGTAATGGTATTTTCTCTTAAAGGCAAAAATCATAGGGCATTAAATTCATTGTTGAGGTGAGAGAGACTATGATAAAATTTATTATCATCCCTTATGGTAGAGTCTTTTTATAGATATTTTGAAACTAATTCTCTATTAAACTTTCACAAGGGTCAAAAGTTGCTTAGAAATCTAGAATCAGGTCATTTGACTAAACATGGTTTATGGGGTTCACATACCTTTTGTCGACCATACTCAAACGATTCAAAGGGTAAGCCCCCAATCCGTTGTGTGCTAAAACCTGTATATTTTCTTCCACCATTGGATTTTTTCCTTCACTTTTTCAGAAATATACCACATATATTTTTCTTCGCAATCCTTGAAATATGAATTATCATCACAGAGTATTTTGACCTTCACGTTGACGGGGTATTTCAAACACATATAGAATGTTGATGGTGTATCCACATAGATATGGAGCTAGGGACTTCTGATTAAAAAATTATATGAAGATTATTTTTGGATAACCAAAAACTCAATGTCATATGTGATATCCCCAAACTGATTTTAGAACATAATCATCCTGATAGGTCTTTGCTTATGTTTATCATACAGTTTAATGTTCAGATTTGTTGGATAGAAATTCCCTTCTCTATACCCCAAATTTTAATTGTTTTGAATGATGATAATATTTATCTAAGAGTCGTTATCAATTATATCCCTTCATATTTCAACATTGAAAACACTACTCGGGAAATATATTGGTTCGATGTGATCATGGAGGACCATTCCATGATCATTCTTTGTGAATGAGGTGGAAACATGGAATTATTTTTGGCCTGGCAACCACTCTATAGAACTCAGCTATATCAAATTTTTTCTAGAACCAATGTGGCATATATATGGATTCAATGAATACATAAATGAGATATTTTGAGGGATGTTGGAAAAATAAGATTTAGAGATTTTTTGGGACAACATCCATATATTTTAGAATGTCTAACTCATGCCCATGTGGTCAAAATTATTGTGGTATGGATTTTCCTCATTATGTGGAGAAAGAGATGATGTATTTATTGTAGACAGTCCCACAACATTTGCAGATGACATGGGAGGATCTTCCTCTAGTGGAGTTGGTCGTGGCTGATGTCTCAATTGCCTAGGATGACTATATATTCACACTGCTACTATACATTCATGAAATAAAAAAAATTTATGGAGGTAAATTGGATATTTATGATACACATTAATGTCTTTTATGGGATTGATTATTAACATTCACAAGGTTCGCATTGACATAAATTTCTTTTATGGGGCTGTGATGGAAATATTGGGTTCGACCACACCCATGTTGTCCCATGTGTCCTCGGTTTTTGCACATGTGGCTACCAATTACCTGTTGAGGAGTGGGGAACTGATGTTTGGAATAATACTCATCATTGTAGAATGGAAATCAAAGTGCATCACATTAAAAGAAACAAATATGATGTCTTCTTCTGACAAGGGTTTAATTTTTTGGGGTTATGATTGTGCTTCATATGTTGTAGTGAATAAATTTTCAAGTGTTATATTGTGAATTGGAGAAGAATTTGAATCTGATTATTCTATATCATAGTATGAATGATGGTTTCATAAACCATTTTGATTCATATATGATTTTACTTTCCATGGTGGAATATTGTATATGGGTATGTGAAGTTGTTCTTTGTGGGTGGAAAGAGCTCGGACAACTGGTTTACTTGTCATTGAGTTGTTTAACATCTATCCACCCATGGATGGAACTTTCAACCAATCTTCTTACTCTACTGGATAAGAAAACCTTATTCATGCCACATAATTTGAGGAATTATCTAACACCACCTTTTAGGAATGTAATATTTTTTGGATATTGTAACTAAGGAGGATGAAATTTTGTAAAAAATGACCAGACCTTCTAGGGAAATAGAATTATTTTGAATGATTAGTTAGGATGTCCACATTGATATTTCTAAGATGTGGTACCATGAGAAGGGTTTTTTATATGAGCATAAGGAAATAATTATGTGCTATTTCTTTTTAAAAGTGGTATATTTTATTCATCCATTTCTAAAATACCTAGTGATTGTGATATCTTTTGGATTCAAGAAGAGGGAGAATTTTTATTGTTGTACTAGAGAAGAGGCCCTAGGTGGTTCAAGACCCTCCTAGTGCTTGAATTGTAACTTCTACTCGGTTGAGATTAAAATCAATTATATCTTCCATTGAAATCTGTTTTACCTTATTTAACGAAATGAGTTGCGACTTCACTCTGGTTGGATGAATGGAGTCCTCTAGATGTTTTTCATTTTACATGAACTACAAAAACCACATGGAAACATCATTGGTATCAATGGTTTATGCAGTTCATCCTAATTATTTTCATCATATAATTCTAGAAATTGATCCTATAAGAGTAATACACTGAGAGAATAGGTTAATCCCTCCCATTTATCTATGATGTGAGACAATCTCTCTCTTTCACTTTTCTAGACGTTCTTCGGGATGAAGTTTCTAGTTTCAATTAGTGTAGACATGAATCATTAATGAAATTTATAAATAATTTTTTTAACATCAAATTGATCCCAGTGGATGGATGATGATATAAAAAGAGATTTCCCTACTAGGGCATGTAGAAAACCTGTCATCTTTCTCACATAATTTTTATATCGAGGGTATATCATTAGACAAAATCAAGATTCATATTGAGTGAGATACTATTAGAGGTCTCCCACACCCTCAAATATAGATATAACAGGATTTCATAAATTGAGTCGGGAAATTTTTTAATAAACCAATTCATTATATTGATCCCTCTCTTAGGCAGTGTAGGTCTATGTAGCACTATATGTCTTTAATTCGAGTAACCAGGGACTCGGTGACATTGAAATGTTTTGGAAATAAACCTTTCTAATATGCCTCTCATTTATAGGGACAAATGGGGCCTAATGAGGTGGTCCTATTTTTTTCTCATTATTATTTTCCATTCATTTGAAGTTAGAATGATTTCCCTAGAATGGGGGAAAAAGTATTCATAATGGGGGATGCTAAAATAATTTTTAACATCCTAATTTATTTATTCCATCCTTCATGATGTTGAGAAGGTCTGAATCTCACATTCCAAAATTTTATGAGGATCAGATCATTCCAGATGTATGGGAGTTAGAATATTCTACTTAGATAGATGATGATACTGAATGGGTATATTTTCCTTATATACCTCATCATTGAGTTGCTTGAGATGTTGTATCTCATACTCATATCATAAAAAATATAACTCAATGTAAGGTTGTTTTATTATTCTAATTTTTTATTAGGATGAATCCAAAAATTTCTCTTTGTTATTATAAATTTTCTATTGTAGAGGCAACAACTCATTATTTAGTGGTTCTAGGTTCTAGAGCCCTTTATAGTAATAGTTTGTGAATCTTTGAAGGATGCGTCTAGTAATTTATCACTTGGTATATTTTTTATACTTTATCTCTTGGAATTTGACTCCTAATCCACATTATGTTTTGTTTTTAGTGTTACAAAATCCAATTAGATGTATTATGTTATAGAAGTTGTCTCATTACATTCAACAAAAGAGGGTGATTTTGCAATTCCTTCAATAGAGTTGTTTCATGAACCATTTTCCATATTGTGTCATTTTGGAATGCACCACTAATGACTTTTGATTGAATTCTCCACATGCCCCACCATTCTCATCCTATATGTGGTGAATATGATAGAGTTTCCAGTCATGATGTCCAAAATGGGCCTCAGATAATATAGAATTTTCCTTCAGTAGGATCAATGAATGGGATCTTGACTCTATAAATATACCTCCCAACCTATAGAAGATGACTCAAAATTTGATGATGATGACGATGATGAAAATTCTTCAAAAGCTGTGAGGTGGGGATAATACAAACACATAAATGGAATTGATTGAAATTTTATTGAGGATATGATGATTCTGGTTGAGGATTTGATGACTCCTATGATGGGAATAGAGATACTAATCCCCTCTACCCATAAGGAATATAAATATTTTAAACTATCACATATTTCCCTAGAATCTCCTCCGGGGGTCAAAAACATATTGATGGATACTTATATAAAAATGTTCCCTTCCTAGTGGGGTGGGGTTTGAGTTTAGTTACTAATAGTATTCTATTAATCCTCTCAGGATTGGATAATCTGAGGGGTGGAGGAGGTGGTGTTATCCACATAGCCTATGGGGAATGATTTTCTCCAAGAAAACCACTACAGAATTCACTACAACAACCAATATAATTTTCCATTGTTATTATCATGTAGGAAATTGGTAAAATTAAATACCATTGTGGAAGTTAGTTTCTACGAGAATTTGTCGATTTGGTTGAAAAATTGGATTCTATATCTGAAATGTATTCCATTTTTTCAAGGGGAGAATTTTAATTATCTATTCAGTATCATTTTACTTCATTATATTTTTCATGAAGCAATTACAGATGTTGAATTTTATTTTATTAATGAAATAGTTGTTTCGTTACTTGATCCCCTATTTATATTGGAGTTTGTGACATTACATGATTCTATGTTCGAGGGGTTCTTCAGTTACATGGGGCCTATGATGTGTAACATTCCATACCTTACCCATCATTGGATATTGATACATGAAGAGGATGTTGTAATAAATTTATGAATTTTAGTGATGTAATGGTGACCAGATTTCTATAAATTGTTTCTATTCTTTTTAGGTATTAGATCATAATCCATGGATATGGAATTCAATTATAGCTGACAACAAAGTATCATGATGTTTAGAAGGTGACCCTTGTATCCTTGATTAGGGAGGATTCTAGAATTCAGTCACTAATGAGTAGCCAAATATTTTGGAATAGGTAAAGAATGAACACATTTTTTAGGTCATCCAAGAACTCATAGTCCAAGGTGGAAAGGGATCATAACATGGTGGGCTGGTTTTTTCCAGTTTACTATCTTTACATGCCAATTTCTACCTTCTCTATATCAGACCTTCATGACTCCAGAAAATCAGAACATATAAGGTTCTTCTATGTGATTCCTGATAATATGAGTGGAGCATCCCTTGTTGTATATGGGAATGATGTACAATTTATCCCAATTTTTTAAGGACCTCCCTATATGAATGATTCTTAGTTTTGAACAACCCATTATAAGTATGTGTCTTTCCAAGGGTAGTATTTCTATTTCCTTGGGATATTTCTCCATGTGTATTTTTACCATAACGAATTTGAGGAGCCAAGTCTTTGAGATCCATCTATATACTACCATGAAGAAGACAATGGATGTTGTGATAATCTTCTTAATGAGTGTTTCAGTAGACATACCCGTGGGTTTTTGTGAATTTGTCATGAATGACCTCAATGTAACTAGAATTGGGTAGATTTGGGATATGATAATTGTTCTCTATCATAGACTGAACATTCCAAACATCATTCTACAATTGTTCATGGATATAAGATTGAAATAAGAAAGCATATATATTTTTTTGATAACCAACTGTTGTTGAAATAGTATGACACCATTTTTGGGAAGTAGCTAGAGTTTATTATGAGATTATTCATTAATTGAATGAATATGAGGCTACCCTGATGAATGTTCCTCTATCACTAGGTGAGACTCCATAATAACAGGTATATGATCCAAATAATAAGCCATTGGAATATTTCACTGGTCTTTTTCAATGATAATATGATACCATCACGAGGAATGATTTTCTCTCACTTGGTGTGAACTGGTTGGAATTGGGAATATTATCCCAGACTGAGTCTGTATTCCCTATTGAAATATGGAGACTGTGATATAGAATGGGAGAAATGATATAGAGTCAAATTCTATGTCCTTATATGTATGATAGTGCTTTCATTCATCAGTTGAAAAATGATTTTTTTTTCAAACATCCATTACCTACTTGAATATACTAGGCAGATTACCAGATAGAAATATGAGCCTATACTGATACATGTTCCACTCTCAAATGGGGATCCCCTGCTAGAATAGAGATATGAGACCAATCCTGGGATTTTTTATTATGTCATAGGTCTTTTTACACATAGATATGAGCATGCCCCATGGCATGTGCCTCTCTCACATGGTAATCCCCATCTAGAATGGGGATATAGTCCTAATCATGGGAATTAAGAATATGTCACCAGTCATTTTCGACCTAAATGAACCCATTTACCATGGTATGTACCACTATCACCTATTGATCCTTAGTTTTAATGTGAATATGAACCTGGTCTAGCACCTCATCCTTTACCAAAGTATATGGATAATCAACCTGGACATGAGAAAGAATGTTCCATGGGAATAGAGAAACCATTTGTTCATATTTATATGGGTGTTTTACAACCCTATACATAAGTATAGTAATATTCACCTTTAATTGAATACATGTTCCAAAATATGGTTATATATTTATTCAATTTTTGATATGATGTAATTTAATTTTAGATTTTTGTGTTCCTGACTATGTGCCTACACATTTTATGTCCCCACTATGTACTGGATGATATCTTTGATTGATGTGGTTATATGAGACCACTATATTCTTCCCTATGCCATTAGAATATTCCAATGGACATAATGAATGGGGGTAAGAATATAAATACCCCCATTATTTTTTTATGAATATTCTCACATACTTCATCTGATTAAGCATGGATATGAGCATACATGGTGGCTATCACCAGAATATGTTGATGAGAAACCTCAGCGAAAGTAACAATATGAGTCCATTCATGGTTATTAAGAGATTTAAATGACCAATTTACCTTACATATTTCACATAAAAGGGGATCATATGAGGTAGTGTATTAGGTAGTACCCTCTACCTACAACTAATGGGTTTCTCACTCATGTATGATCAACATTATCTTCATTCAGTGAGAAAAAAATAAAATGATAAATTATAAATTATGAATGATAAAAATTTAATTGAAATCATTATTATGTCAATTATATCTCATATATTCATTAAAATTATTCTTTATTTCTTCCATGTAATGTGTTACTGAAAGATATATCACATCGCTTCATGAGGAGGTTTTCCATCATACAAACTATCGATATTATCATATTACCGATATAATGAAAATGAAAAAGGTACATATATATCATATAATGATTCTGTAGGAATAATAATTTCATAAATATCATATATATATATATATATGTTATCACTATCATCATATCAATTTTTGGTAGTAGGTAAATGAAAAAATTTAATAATATTTATTCACGATGCAGTAATACGACATACACACAAGTAGTGAGTTCAAAACCCATTTGATAGTTATGGGTATGTTTTTAGGTAATTAACATAACCTAAATATATCAAATTATATGTACTATACTAATTTTATTATATCATCATGTCATAACAATAATTTAAGGACATAGAATAACAAATATAACAAAAACACATAGTTAGGAATTTATCTTATCTCAGAACACCCCTTTAGGATTATACCTAATTAATTGATAGAATGGATTTAAAAAAAATAAGGCCTCTAGGGTAAGGGTATATAATTTTAGATTTAATTTGGGTAGTTATTGGATGATCCCAATGGTATTAAATATTTCAACATGGTATGGTGTGTTTGGCCCTTTATAGGTAAGGTGGGTGGAACACATGTAATTGCTGTGATGAAAAATGTGTACATGTGTTTTTCAAATTAATAATTTTGATAGATGGATTATTATAGATTCATAGACATTATAAGGTCTAAATATGTCTATATATTATATATTTGACAAGTTTAGAGGTCATTTCAACCCTTTTCATTGTAGTCTAACCCCATGGTAAACCCTTTTTTACATTAACTATGGTAAATAATTTTATTTTTTTTAAAATTATTTTTTATAAAAAACTAATTTCAACATATTATATAAAATAAATTATTATGATTACAAATATGGAATCCATTTTTTCATATTACATTAAATTTTTTCAGATATCTAATTTAAAATTTACCCTGTAGATAAAATGAGAAAGTACGTTTTCAATGAGAAATATTTCCATCATATAAAATGTTATTATGTAAAAATTAAAAGATTAATAATTACAATAAACATAATTAGTTAATTTGATATTTAATTTATGAAATTTTCATTTACAATGAATTTAAAATATAATTCATAATTATCAATAATTAAAATGATAATGCAATTTTCAATTAAAATTCATTATTGATCAATTTTCATTAAAAAATGAATCTTTAAAAAAAACCAATAACATCACAAAATGATAATTTGAAATTATGATTTATAAAATATTTTTTATTTTTTAAAATAAATCCTCTACTATCACTGAAAATTAATTTTTAATTCCTTGTATATTGTACGACTAATCTACCATTTAGAAAAATTGTGTTTTCTAGAAAATATTTCGTCCTCATTCAAATCCTTCTAAATATTTATATAATCAGTAAGTTACCATTTACAAAATTTTATACATTTATTTTTTTGATAATTTAAATATTATTATTAATAATAATCATTTTAATGGAATAGTTAAAATTATAATGATAAAATTATAAAATTGGAACAGAGTATCTTGTTTCCTTCAAACTCGATGTTCTGTGTATAATATATTATTGAAGAGATTGTATTTATTTAAAATAAATATATCATCATGTATTAGGTTATTATATCCCACTATGCTATTGGTTTTGTGTTTCATGTATGTTATCAAATATTACTTTCATACTTTAAAATCATGGTGTCCTTCATGGATCAATTTTACAGTATATATGTTTGATACAAGTTGTCGGTCATTATCACTAAATGTAAAGAAACATATCACATAAAAGTTTAAAGAAATGTTTATTTCTTAAAAATGGTCCATTCCCACCTATATTTTTCTAGTAATATTATTTTAATTTTTTTTAGTCATGAGGGTATCTAAATAAAATTTAAACGTCAAGGTCTTATTTGTATCAACCTTTGACATGTAATCAACATGCATCATCATGTATAAAATTGATGATTTCTTGAACCCCACATTAAATATCTCCTCTTCAAAAAAACTATATGATAATGGTTATCCAATGACAGTTTAAATAAATTTTATTTCTTATAGACATAGAAAAACAACATCATCTGTTAAATGATGATCGTCTGGAAATGGATTTTTCTTATTTCAAAATTAATTCATCACCAAAATATATTAGTTAAACCCCAACATGTTTTACTTCTTCTCTCCATTAAGACGATATATATTTGAAGCCTATGAATATTCATATTCCATTATTTGTTATCAAAATGATTGAGATTCAAATTAAATATTCATGAATTATCATTAAAAATGGATACAATAAGTTTTTAACACTCTAATGTAATCCAAATTTGATTCTATTGTTTGGATTGATCTTTCTTCATATAAATCTACATGACTATAAAATGTATCCAAATTATATAAATGCGTTAAATTTATAATAAAAATATATACTCCACATTCAAGAATAGAGTATATATTATTCTCATATAAATATTTAATCATTTCACTACGATATCTTTTAAATAATTAGATCAAAAAATGTTATTAATTAGTATGGCATCACATAATGTTACTCCATCTATTCCATATCATGATATTCTAAACTGTTGTTTTTTCATATTAAAATTATAGAAATAGAAATGATTATATTATATTATATAATTTACTATTCCTCCAATGTTTTTGTCATAATATCATTAATATATTCAAACCTACTATAACTCCTAACTCATTGAAGAGAGAAACTATTTCTCTTAGTGTGAGTACCTACAAACCTAAAAACTCTAATTTTATTCATTAAACTAAATATGCCAACATCATAATTCATATAAAAAATTTAAAATTAAACTAATATATTTAAAATATAACTAATATTATACTATTATAGATATAAAATTTATATAATAATAATAATATACCTCTCATATTTATCCAATAAATTAATTAACTGAATGCATTAAAAAATCCTTATTTCATCATTTTTTAACTTTTAACAGAGAATGCATTGTAGTGTGGTAACCACTTTCATGTTTTTCATATCTAAGTTGGTTTAATCTCACTGGTAATATGTTGGTTGACATTATAGAGCATTAAAATATTCAAACATACAATTAGATAATAACTTATGAGATGTGGTTTAACATTGAATAACAACCCCCCAATGAAATGCCTCCTCAAATTTCGAACATTATATTAGTAACAAATTGATTGATATTTATAAATATATTTGTTTGAATAATCATCATAAACATTTATATAAAAAAACCTATTGATAATATAGAAAAGTATATGTAATGGTCTTCTTATATAAGAAATTAAATCTTACTGAATAAGATAAAATAATTGGGTTTTAAAGATTTTTACATTGAATTAATTTATAATGTGTAAATAATGATGGAGAGTGAAAAAGGTCATTGCTCACAATAAATCTAGGAATCATGAGAAAATTAACCACATGAAAACCATAATCCTAAAATTTATCAAATACTCCATCATATGGTCGTAATTGATGGAAATATGAAAAATTTTTGTTTTAATAACTCATTCCTATAGTTTTCTAATTAAAATAAAATATATAATACGAGTATAAAGAAATATATATACATTTTGGGTATAAGTTCATTCTTTTACTAATATCGACTATAATATCATATTTTTCTAAAAATTATGGCAATTGTAGATTTATATTTCAAGCATGATGCACTAAAAATCATATTTTAATGTATTATATAACCATTAAATGGATATAAACCAATTTCAAATGTATTTTGGAATTAAAAACAAAAATGATTATCTTATGGTATGATAATTATAATTCTGAGTAATCCTTAACATGATTAACTAATATATTAATCTAAAACATTAAATATTAATTCCCAATGTTCAAAATAAATCATTCCTAAATAACCTCAAATATAAATAGTGTTTTAATCTTTAATGGTATGTAATACCATTAGACATTCATGAATGAAAATATAGTTATCAACTTTTTGTGTAACATTAATAACATATTAACCGAATCAATTTGAATATCATGGTTATCAAAATGATAATACTTGTGTTCTAAATATTCATGTCATACAAATATTATTGTATATCAATTTCATAAAAATTATTTTCATAAAATTTTAATTCCTTCTACATGTTAAAAAAATTCATCACATATAAATATACTAAAATTTTATTAATAACATTAAAATACTATCACATTAAACCTGAAATGGATGGTTAAGAAATTAAATTTATGATTTTCCTAATTATTGGTGAACTATTACTGTATCCAAATCTCTTAAGATATCTCAAATGAAAAGAATAATATTGTACAATGTTTACCAATCCCTTATTCAATAAAAACTATACTAAACATGGATTTGCAATCCAAGATTAGGTGTTGAAATCATAATCATTATATTTTTAGATCTAATACCAATTAATGTGCCAAAAAATCCAATATAATACATATTACATTGAATGAAAAAAATTGGATTCCCTTATATTCTCAATAGATTTTTTCAGTTTATATTTTCAGTGAATTATAAAAGGGAAGCCACAAATAATCCCTATGACATCAAATAATAACTTCTACCACATAAAACATATTTTTTATCTAAAATTCAGTAATGAAAACATCCATATAAAACCCTTATTGGAATAATAAATTCAATATCATTCATTAATATGTGAGTAAAATTAAGCATAATAAGGATGAGCTCATATTTATAGTAAGGATAAGCATATGCATTAAAAATTTAATGTCATCAGTGATAATAATACATGCATAAGGGTATGATGATATAATGGATGTTAATAAGAATTCATTTCATCATAAACTCATAGAAATATGATTTATCATATTTGGAACGTCATTATCCCGATGAAAAGAAATGGGTACCAAGATAATATCAGTGAAACATAATTACCCTATGGAAATGAGAATGGTTCCAAAAAATCTCTTTGAAACATGATTACCACATGTAAAAGAAATGAGTTCCATTACATAATATTTAAATCATAACTAACCCATTAAAAATAAAACGGTTCCATAAAAATCTCTTGAAAATAGGATAATTTATTACAAATACACAAATTTTATAACAATATATTTGAAAAATTATTAAACTATAAAATAGAAAAAGGTTCCGTAATATGATCATTGAAAAATGATTATATCTTAGAATTTCAATATTTCCCATAAAAAAATCTTAGAAATTTGTGTAAACTATGGAAATTAATTTTGTTACATAATGATATCATTGAAAATTTTTTAATCCGTCTAAAAAAATGAATTCAATATAAATTTCTTTGAAACATGTTTTACCAATGGAAAATAAACATTTTCCCTAATAGTCAATTTGAAACATTATTGAACTATGGGATAAAATCAGATCCACAAAAATATCTTTTAGAATGATTAACCCTTGGAAAATATATGGGTTCCATGAAAATATATTGTCATCATGATAAATATATTGAAAAGAAACAGGTTTCATGAAAAATATATATGATACTATCTTACTTCAGATAAATAAATACTCATGATGGTGTCATTCAAATATTTCCTCATTTTATAATAATTAAGATCAATTTTATTTGATGTTGAGGAATGCAAACACAATTAAATGATCATTGGAACATTTTTTAGAAAAATATACATTTCCTTTTGAAAATAATTTTTAATAACAAAATATTATGAAAATATTTTAAACAAAATATTAATTTCAAAGCATACATGGATAAATATAATTGAATCATAAGTGAAAATAAGCAGCAATAATGAGTTAAAATATATTCATTTAATTAATGAAAAAAATAATCATTATTTTCAAATCATTTTTGAAAAATGGAATCAAAAGATAAAGATTTAGAAAACCACATTAAAATTATTATGTAAACATTTTAAAATACGTTAAAAGATCATTTGAAATTTCATTACGAATTCATTTATTTTTATAAAATAAAATATTTTAAATAAATTAGTAAACATGGATATGGAAGTGAATGTTATGATATATAAATGGAAATACAACATCATTATCACATAAAATGACTTCATTGATGTTTTGTCAGTGAATGAAGGATGAATTGGGAATTTATAATGGGAAAAAAATTCCAAACCAGAGGACAAATGATATAGGGTATAATAATATTGTATACAATTATTTCCTCCAAAATAACATTCAACATAAAAAATCTAGAAACATTAAAGATTTTAATATAAACACTTTTCTACCTTAGTAAATCATCAGTCATAAGTGTGATGAAATATTACATGAAATTGATTATTTAAATATCATGAACATATAAAGATTAATGTTACTACATGTAAAATATCAGTATATAATTCTAAAAAATGAATATATGTGGATATCATAATTCAATTTCTCAAATAAAATTGAATTTGAGATGAATACCCCATAACACACTCATACCATTTAATTTTAGAATCAATCCATGATTCAATTCTATGTATCAAATTAAAATCAATATAAAAGAAGTATAAGTACAATATAAATCAATAATAATTCATTACATTATGACTCATTACATATTCATGTCATTTAAGAAGTAATATAAATAATTGTTATAAAATTGTGTTAAGATATTAATTACGACATGGTATATTTCAGGTAAATTTACGTTGAATTAAATAATATTAATATAAACATGTATAGAATTATTTTTGAAGAAATATTGTTACTAAATTTAATGGTAAATTATATTATCAACCCAAAAATAACAAGTTGTGAGTTTGGTATATGTATCATAGAAATAAAATGTGAGGCATAAAAACCCTTATAATGAGTCCATACATTCTATGTGTGTCATTCTAATCTGGTATAATTAGTTAATATATATTATCTGTTTTGTGATCCAACATTAATTTTATTAACTTATTCGTAAATGAATAATTTCAATTCATTTTTATGACAAATTTAAATACATAATCAGTTATGTTCATGTCATACATTCTAATGATATTCAGTTTATTATTTCAAAATCGTATTGGTATGTTGAACACTGTCCAACATTATTTCATGTGGATTTTTATTTATTGTAGATTATTGAACAACATCACAATATAGAAAAAGTATCTTTTTCCATATGTGGTGTAATTTTTGGATAGGATCTCATGAGATTAGTATTTTGATGGATGAACTATGCTCTTAGTACTATAAGATAATTTGTAATGATAATGACATTATAAAACAATTTTTTTGAATAGAGTCGGAAAATATGCGTCATGGTCATCCCATTTTGTTAAAAAATACCCCCTCTAAATTTAGGGAAATTATTAATTGATTTTTTCATGAACTATAAAATATTTTTATGGTTATTTTTATTGATGATGTAATAATTTATTCAAAACGTTAAGAGGGTAATGAGAAACATGTATCTATTTTTCTGAAAATCCATCATTAAAATGAACTTTATATGGAAAAAAATTAAATGAAATATTTTGTTTTAAAAAAGAAATACATTAACCCATCATAAATAAAAATATGTTAATAGTTGGTCTGTAAAAATTTCTAATAGTTGATGAAAGTAGAAGACCTAAAAATGTTACTCAGATTCGTTTTTCTCATGGATTAGCAGGTTATTACAAACGGTTTATTTAACACCATGATGAGTTATCTGGTTCAATAACTCGCATAAATAAAAAAAGGACTGAAATTGAAATAGACAAAATAATTTGATGATATTTTGGAGAATCTATAATGAATATTAGATAATGATACAATTTTTCCCATTCCCTCTGTTAATAGAACATTTTCTATCTATAGTGATGCTTCTTTGATGTTTAATGGTTGTTTACTACTGTATAATAATAATAAAACTACTTATGATTCATTTCAACTCAATTGTCATATGTTAAATTATCCTACATATGATGGGGAATAAGTGGATATGGTCTTAAATTTAAAATCTTAGAGGATTCATTTATAATAATCCATTATTGTAATATATACAAATAATAATTTTTTTAAATATATATTCATATATAATGAATTGAAAAAGAGATATAAGATATGGATTGAATTAATAATGGATTATCACTGAAGTATTCATTCCAATCATAAAAAAGAGAAAAATGATGATGATTCATTAAATATAAAAACAATCTTACATTAGAACATGGTATAATCATTAATTATTTTATAAGTTATGTCGTAGTATTTTTGTGTTCCAGAAGCTCTTTTTTCAGGTGCCTTTATAATCACCTATTTATGAATGAATTAAGAAACCTCATAATGAATAATTTTAATTATAGAAAAATACATAATTTCATAATAAGGGTAAATTTCTATAATTTAAAAATCTAAAATATTATTTTCATTTGGAAAGAGATTATTTTTGGCTTTTGTTTTCCATATATTTTGGGAATTTTCGAGTGAATCTCATAATTCCCTCTTTTATGGTTATCAAGGAATAATGATTCAATAAAGAGATATTTTGTATTATTATTTGTGGTGTGGAATGAGAAAATAAATTTCATAATTCCCCATGATCTATTTAATCTGTCAGAAACACAAAAGATAATAAAAAATATAATATTGGGGGCTTTATACTTTGACAACACGGGAGTAGTGGAAAGAAAATATATCCACATAGTTAATTGTGGGATTTAAAAATACTTATCATGGTAATAATGTGATTTGGATTATAGTTGATCAATTAACTAAATTTTCTCATTTAATTTCCATTAGAGATAGTCAACCAAGTGATAACTATTAACAATTATATCTCAAATATATAGTAATGTAACATCCAGTTCCTCTATAAATTGTATTTAACCATGATCTCATGATCACTAAAAATAGTTGGAATAGACATGGTATGAAATTGGTATTTAATTCAATATCAACTTGTCATTTCCAAATCAATCTAATAGTTATTTAGAAGTAATAAATCCCTATTAAGGAGTAAATTATTCATGCTTCTTCACTAGATTATCTAGGATGTTGGAATCAACATTTTTCATGGATTCAGTTTTATTATAATTATATTTTTCATTCCATTGAATAGAGAAAACCTTATAATTCATTATATAGATAATGTTATCAGACTCATTCTTTTTGGGAAGATGTTTGAGAATCGAAGATGATGGCACTCGAATGGTTAAATGACATTTTTGAGAAAGGGAAGGTTATTCAGTAATATATGAGGATAAATCATTATAAAAAGAAAAATTATGATCATAATTGTAGAAATGATTTTTCATTCTATGTAGGGGATCCTATATTACTTATTGTATCTCAATAGAATTTTATTATTAATGTTTTGAAAAATAGTAATTTAATTCCATGGCTTATTAAAACATTTGAAATACTGTAAATTTATTGTTAGTTTCATATTGAATAGCAATACTAATGAGTTTATCCTAGTTACATATTGTTTTATATGATTCAATATTAAGAAAATATGATCCAAAATCATCTTAGGTTTTCAAGAATAAGTACGTTATGATATAAGATATCATTTCTTATGAGGAATATCCTATTTTGATTCATGATCATAGATAGAAATTATAGTATAAATAGTTATTTACTCAGGTAATGGTTTTGTGTATAAATAGTATTTTTTAGAAAGTTACATGGAAATTGAAAAACTATATGAGATAAATATGACCTGACTTGTTTAATAATTGAATAAAACTATGAGAAATAAAATTCGAAAAGGTGGAAGAATTTAATTTCCCTTTTAATGTTGATGTAAAACATTTTCATATATTCATTGGTTAGATTTTATACACTTATATTCATTATTAAAATATTAATAAAATTTTATATTAAATGTATAAAGAATCATTTCAAACTAAATATTTTTTTTCTGATATTAAATGGTTAAATTAAATATCATGATTTTCTAATTATTTAATTTTATTTTGAAAAAATGAAATTCAAATTGTAATCATCGTGTCCAAATTTTATTAGGAAAAATTATTTATATTTTAAAAAAATAACAGAATGGTGAAAAATAATTATTTTATTTACAAATATATTATTTTTCGAATAATTTTAAAATTAAAATTGATTTTTAATTATTTTTTAAATTATAATTATACGTGAATTTAGTATAAAAATATTTTATAAATAAAATCAACTTTCTTTAATAAAAAAATTTATTTCGTTGTTTCATTATAGTTTATTTTTAAATAATTTCCTTCAAGTTATGGGTTTTAAATTTTTAAAAACTATTTATTTGATCAAAAAAAATTTCAAAAAATGTAATATAGTTCACATTATGTTTTTATCATGATAAATTTAAAAGGAAAGTTATTATTTTCACCATTATTAAGGGTAAATATTGTAATTGTTGTTAAAAAATAATTTATACTCAAAAATGAATCAACAACATTTCATACATTAAATGGTTGAGTACATTTTCTCCATAATTAACCAGTATTTGGCTATATAGAATTTTCATGGCCATTTTTATGTTATTATAACAATTATATAATGTCATTAAAAAATTGTTAAAAATGTCACATTCTTGTTTTTAAACACAATAATATTTTTATATTCTAGACAAATAATACAAATAATACATTTTGAATAATATTTTGATATGTAAATTATTTATTTTTATCATGATCATTTATTTTTTATTTTTAGTGAAGAAATAATTTCCTAAATTTATTACCCAATGATAATGGAATCTTTATTCTATTTTTGAAAAAAAATGTTTGATAACTCAATTTTCTATACATATTTTGATGATTTTAAATATATGAATTAATTATATATTAATTTATTTTTTAAAATAACCATGAATGATATTAATATACACAAAACTATTATCCATTATTGTCATTTGGATGAATACATAGGAAAACATGGAAATTAAGGAAGAAATTTTCACTTTTCACAACCAAAAAATGTGAATAACCTAGACAAAATAAAGCTTCTATAGCATAAAAATGGAATTAAATGTCATGTAATCAATTCAAAATGTTTACAGGAGAATGTAAGGGGTCTAAGGACACTATGTTAAGAAATTTAAATCATCCTGGACAATTACACATGGTGAAACTCACTTACAATTGGTGTAATTTTCCAAAGTGAGAACTATATGTCATGAAACTCTATTATACATGGTATAATTTCTTATATGATTATTTTTATCCCTAATTCAATGAATCATCATTTTTTGAAAAAATATTCCTCATGGGACTTTCCTAGACCTTTCCATTTTAGAATTCATTAATAATGGAGCCCATATAGATCCTATAAATGGAGAGGTCAAGGTGCCACTCAAGTCATGAATTCTTTAATGCATGATTGACCACTTGGAGACTACAGTAGGGTTCCAACCCAATTTCTTCACATATTTGCATTTTTTATTTTTTTATTTTATTCTATTCATTTTCTCCTTGAATATTTTCTAGTTTTATTTAAAATATATATATTTTTTATCTCGTCTCATTTTCTCTTTCTCAATCTCTCTATATTGGGTACTGGATTATTTATCATTTGCGACCACTTAACAATGTTTGTCTAAAACTGATAGGGGGAAAGGATATGTTCAATGGGGGTGTGAAGAATCATATATTTATTTAACATTAATTGTAAAAATGATTTTATGTGATAGTATCATGTTCTAAATGTACATGTATTTTATTCATCATTGAATCTTTGAACATATGTTTTCAATAATTAAAGAACCAAAATATGATTGAGATTATTTATTCACACTAGTAAATAGAATTACTCTTCTACTTTTTGTAATCTTTTCTTAATTAAGATTAGATATTTTTATTCATCTGGACATGATAAATTGGTATTCTAGGGTAATTTTATGAGTATTGAACAATTCCACTCTTGATGAAATTGTTTAGTTCCGCAACTATATCATACTATTATTTTGTGATCACGGAAAACTTTATTTAGCAATACCACCCTAAGAAACTAATTCCCCTCTCTTCTATTTCTCTTTTTGAATTTATTAATTCATATTTCACAGTTAGTGTAGTCAATAAAAACCAAAACTTTTAGTGACCCAGCCATTAGTCGAGATTTATCATCATTATAATCCCCACTATATATTAGTTCTTACCCCGCACATCTTATATAATATGAATTTTTATTTATTAACATTTTGGATAAAATAATTTCTAATTTGAATCATGTCTATAAGAACTAACAATGCCTTCGGTCACTTCAAATTTTGGTGCTGTCTCTATAGAGAATTGGAGCATAATAGATGACTTGAAACCAATTTCATACGTCAAATAATTTTCTTATAATATTTTTCTTACTGATTTTAATTTATCATTCTTATATAAATTTCATTTAATTAATATATTTTCAATATTATGTTCTTTGTAGTTGTTGGTGTTTTGCATGATGGATTATATGTCATAACAAACTTATGCCACTACATTATCAGAATACATAAAATATATAAAGTATCCAACAACATGGGTTGCACTAAATTCATAAGGGTGGACATAGTGGGAAAATAGTCAGAATGATTCATATTATCATGATTATGATGAATTCCAACATCAATATTTTACTTCCAGCTACTATTATCCTGATTGAGGATCACATGAATATCTTGGATATAAAGGTAATTATAGGGTGGATCAGTACACTCATTAATACTACAAAATTAAATAATCTCAAGGAAAGTGTCAAGAAGAAAGACTAAACAAAGCACATTCTCATTTCATTTAAGTGATGGATAAGAGGATGAACTATTATGGGGGGAAACATGGCTAGTAGGGATGTTGACTAATCACCATGCACAATTCAATTTTAGATTTTAATTTTCACCTACCCATAATTTCTAATTTTTCAACATGTGACTTTGAAGATGATCAAGATAATGAAGTAGAGAATTTTAAGATATTGAAATAAAGGAACCTTAATAAAATCACATTCAAGAAGAACATTTCTTCCAATACACTCGGGAACAGAGCTCAGATAATAGAATGCCTACTTTTCTCACAAATTTCATTCCATTGTGGGATAAGAGACTAGATTATAATGATTTCTAGATCAATGAACAATGGAATTTCATTACTCACATTTCATGGATTATTTCAAGTTTAATATCTTTGTTCTGGAACTTACCAATAAAATATAATACTAGGATTGACCAGTGTGAAGATGTAGAAGATCAAAACGTAGAGGAAATAAAAACTATGGAAATTAAAGAGGAAAAAAATACAAGTTAGATAAAAAATAAAATTTCATGGAATTTTTTAGAAAAGTTTAAATATATGAAGCTATATATTTAAAATAAGTACCAGAACTAGAGACACCCTGTAAATGTATACAAAAGGTGAAGAATAACTATGATAATTCTTTTTGAAATAATGGGGAGTAGTGGAAAGAAATCTGAGGGAAATTTTTGATAGTATGTACAAAGAGGAATAAGAGTAGGAGGTTGAATAAATAAAATATATATAATAAAATTTATAAGAAGAAGTAAATGATGATGAGGAGGTTAAAGTGGTTTCTCGTAGTAAATTAATTAATGATGAATGAAAAAATCAAGGAAGAGGGTAATGAAAAAACATGATATTAACTCAGTGGTATTCTTGGGACTCTAAAAGAATGTTAATCCCTCCTACACATTCAATAATAATATAATAACACAAACGAGTTAACTAAAGAATCAATTCTAAAATGGGAATTAGAGGAAGAAAATGAATAAGTAGTGTTGGAGAAGATGAACAATAACATCTTGTCAGAATTAAATTTATTATTTTTATCATTGCATTAATTTAAAGATCCATCTCACCACTAGTCATGATGAAACAATGGAGGACAATAAAAAATACATCCCCATATGTACAAAAAATACAGAATTGGTTAAATCCACCATGGTTATCATTTTACAGTGTTCCAATTTTCAAACAAAGGTAAACCAGTAAAGATGAATTACTATAAAGAATAATAACTACTGGGAGGAATCCCAAAGATTAAAATTTCCTTCTAGGAAATAGATTTATTTTATTTTGTTAGTTTAAATAAATCACCCCACGGTTGGCATCTATACAATCATGATCAAAATAATTTAAATTTTAAATGGATTATGCTTTCACTTTTTAATTTCATATTTTAGGTCCCTAGATGGAAGAAAAAAGAAGTGATTGAAGATCATGAGAACATGGAAATTACACATCATGTAATCAGATTACATGTCATGAACCAAGAAAGAAATAACATAAGAGATTCATTCAGAATAATCAATTTAAGGGAATTAAAATTTATAACTAATTTTATTTTTTCACCCCTATTTTTAAGCACAATATTTGAAAAAAATGAATAAATCAATTTAATTATTTCGTGAAATAAACTAGATTCACCCAAAAAAATTACTTGAATATTTTTCCTTCTACTCAGTGATCATGGAGAAATCATATCAAGTGGAGATATTTTTACATGTTGGAAAATTTGATATATGATGTCCATAAAAGAAAATGTATATATAGAAAATTTAAATGTCCCTTTCTTAAATTAATTTGGAATATCAAGAAAATCATTGGTGATATTATTTATTTTCATGATGTTGATTCCTAGAATCATGCATTAAGTAAACTAGTTATTGAATTTCCTGCCATGAACGGATTTACTAATATTCTATTCCCATTATTAAGTGTATTATGGAAGATTCAAGCATTTTATAGAGTTATGTCAGGTTCATTTTTAGTTTGTCTTGATGTTTATAAGTACCTTTGTTTTGGATTACTATCTTGGGGTTCCTTCTTGACAATTTTTATGAAAAACTAATGGATAGTAGAATTTTCACGGCTTGCACACGGTTTGAAAAACCGTGCAACTAATCTATCACAACTGTGAAAACCTGGAAAGAGAGGTCTGTTTGATTTATGCACTGTTTAAAAACCCTTTGGAATACACTATTCTTACCATGAAAACCTAGATAGGGAGGTCTGCATGGTTGGCACATAGTTTTCACTAACCGTGCGCCCGTTCCCATGAAACTATGCTTACAAGATTAATTATCTGAAAATATATTTTAAAACTAATTAGACCCTCGGGTCTCCCATATTGCAACCTTGGATAAAGATTGATAAATTATGGATAATATCAGAGACTTCTAAAGGGAGTTCCAGGTGACTTGAACAGCGTTTTTTGATATCAAATGCCCAGTTTGAAGATCAACTCTTTTCCCAGTATGTGGATTTCATCCCGTCAGTTCTCTCATTCATTCCTATGTTATTACTAGATATTTTCATGGAATATATCGATTGTTTTCATGGATCTAAACTTATCAGATGAGACATAGATCTATGACTATAGATCTAGATCTAGATTATCAGGATCTTGATGCCTTCGGTCTTAATTTTGGGTTTTGGGATTTAGATCGGGGGCATGATTGATGACATTCTATTGCTCAATTTTTTGAATTTTTGTTAGGATAGAATCCATAATTAAATGGAAGTAGTTGGCCAAAATTGATCTCCCATGGTTGTGGATTTGTTATGGGAATGTGAGTTTATGGATTTGAAATATTCCCTTGATAACTGATTTCTTAAATTGAATTAATTAGAAATTTGGAATCGAATTTTTATTGCCTTTATGATTAATTCATAATGGAATAATGGTATAAAAAAAGGGGTTTTTCAAATGGATATATTTTTTGAGATTTTTTTGGGTTAAGATATTGTAATTTAGTTATTGAATTCTTAGTTTTTAGATAATTAATTCGGGGGGATTAATTTTGAAATGATGTTTGAATATGTAAGGTAATTAATTGTGAGATTTAATTATGTTCCATTTTGTTGATCAAAGAAAATTAAATATGATAATTAATTATTACAATTTGAGATTTAATATGGATAATTAATTATTAATAATTAATTATGGAATGAGAATTTCTTTGATTAATTAATTAATTGATGAATTAATTAATGAGTTTAGTGCTTTGTTAATTTATGTGTTAACTAATGGCCTATGAAATGTTAAACTAATCATTGGATTCATAATAGAATGATGTGTCTAATTCTTGGTATTTAAAGAATTAATAAATGGATGATATTTTTTTGGTGCTAGACACGGTGTTCAAGACCAATTTGAAGTTGGTACATTGACAAGGTGTCCCTCCCCAATAGTTATCCATGGTTGAGATTATGGGGTTCTAGGAATGACGACCTACACCGAAAGAGATATAGAGTGTTAGACATGATGGCCTACAATGAATGATATTTGGGGTGTCTGACTTGATTTTCAACACCAAATGAATGATAATAATGAATGATGGTAAAAATGGAGATCATGAATTGAAATTGGCCCTAATGTGATGATTAAATATTTAATGAAATAACTAAATAATAATTCATTGTATTCATTTCATCATAAAACTGTATACACTATCTCTTGACTGGACTTGTTTTAGAGACCATTGATGGTGGACTACTGACTTGTAGTCACACACTATTTGGAAAACCTAATCCACAACTGATTAGACTCTATTGATGCAGAACAGGATAAGGGAAAGGCCCTTGGATATGTTTTTGTTTAGGATTCGAGAATGGGAGAGGGAACCTGTTGTGCGTTGGGACCTTCTTGGGAGTCATTATGTCATTAAATTTAGTTTCATTGTAGACACTTGACATTTGAATTGTAAAATAATGTTTTACATTTTAGTTGAGTTTTTTATTCTATTTTATTAAATATTATATAACATGGTATTTTTTGAGTTATTAATATGCTTCTGCACATGGTTATTGTAGATTTCATCTGTTGCTATTTTCTTCTGATAAAAGGGGGTATAGTCTCCCCAATACTGACTTACAGGACCATTGTTGCTCGTCATCACCCTCTGGAATATGGGGTGGTTCTCTTGAGAGAATGTGGTCGACTGGCTCGGGGAACTAATTAGTGTCAAATGGCTTGGGTTGTTTCAATTTCGTATTTGAGGGGTTTTCTTTTCCTTTTTTTCTTTTTTCTTAATATTTGGGAAACCTTAGACTAGAGACTAAGTAGATTCAAGGCTTGGTAATGAGTTTTTTCAGGGGAGTTTCAAACCCATGTATGGGTGAATATCCAAGTACTCGGGGTGGGATTTTTGTGATTTCAATTTGTTGTTATAGTTGGATATTATTTTACATTGGGTGATGCACTTGTGGTGAGATGTTATATTTTTTTGACAGTTGTTGAATTTTTATTCATGGCCTATAGAGGCATGATACCTGAGTCTGCATTCATCATTTTAGGTACTCAAGGTTTTTGTGACATGCATCTCTCTAGTAAATCAAGGAAAAAATGGGTTATATGTTTGTTGTTGAACTTGAAATGTTTTTCCTTGTTTTGAAACTGATGTAATGATGAAAAATGAGAATAAATGGGTGTCTAATGAGAAACCTAATCGATGAAATGAGTATGATTATTTAAATACTTGTTGAATTAATTAATTTGAAATTATGTGTTTAATTAATGGTTTAATTAATTAATGAGTTATGTACCCTTGTTAACCAAGACCTGGGAGTATGATGGTTAAGGGAAGTGATAAGAACTCAGTATTGACTGTGCGGTGAAAAAAAGGTGGAAAGGACATGTTGAAATGTGTTAGTATATTTTCTCCTCCTATGTAAATGTTTTATGGTTACGTTTTGAGACCTAATACGTGTGTTTGGATTTGTAGATATATGCCTCCATGATGCTTGTTGAGGGAGAGACCAAGGTGTGTGGCCCAGAATGAACTTCCAGATATGGAACTCGAGGCACCATTGCTGAAAGATGAGGAAAAAGGGGAACATTCCTAAGAGAACATTTCTTGTTTCATGCAATTCATGGAGAGTGAACTAAGGTGTGTTCTAAAATGCATTTCTAAGTTGAAAAGGGAGTTTTAGCTACAACACTAACCAAATTTTTCTAGAGAGGGTAGCCCTGAGGTAACTAAATTCTGGATTGAATCTATAGAGATGATACATGACCATTTGGAGACTCTGTTTGAGATTATGGACGAGTAGGCTTCTTATATTCTATAGTGATCAGTGAAGCACCAGTGGGACATTACTGTATGATTTAGATAGACTTATGATAGGTTATGGAAGGTCTTTCTGGAAAAGTTCTTGGAGAACTCTTATCTAATGACAATGAGAAAAGATAAGGATTCTGATTTTATGCATTTAGCCCAAGGAATCATGTCCATAATGGATTACGCTGGATGTTTCACATATTTATAGCGCTTTATCCTTCATTGGCAGAATATGACTCTTTTTCAGAAAAACAATTTCCGGACAGACTTACGTGGGAAATTAAGTCCCATGTAAATATCTTTAGGATGAATAGAATATTATAATTGGTTAATTAGGATCTAATTTCAAAGGGGAACCTGAAAGACGTTTCCAGTGTTGGAAAGGTAGCTATCACCGGATGCTCAGGGAATGTACCATCTGAGATAAGGAAGCATAATTATGAAAACCTTAGTCTAGACAGTGGAATGAAATATGGAAAACCATGAGTAATAGTTTCACCAAATCATACTCATGTTCTTTCTCACAAGTGTAGGGGGTAGGGAAACTATCTTACACATGTTTCTTGACCTCCAGTGGAGTGCTAGTTTTGTGAAAAAGTAGGGAACCTACATAAGTTTTGCACGAAGCAACGACAAGATGGTCCTGAGGGTGAATCTTCTAAGAGTGAGAGTGTGGCAAGGGTGTCTCCTACCCCATATAGGTTTGGAATCTTGAAATCTACATGTAGAAGCGTTAGTGGTATTGGACATAGTGCTTCAGGGTATGAGCACATGTTTCATCAAAGTGGTTCTACTCAAGGGAGTCATACAAAACCATAGGGAAGAGTGGGAAGGATAGTTACATGTAGTATAGCCTACACATGTGGAGAGTGAGGTATTTGCATCGACATTGAGAGGTACTATTCAAGTTTCATCTAAATTAGCTACTTCTTTTTTTGATATCGGCTCCACTCATTACTTTATATATGAAAATATTATTATTGGTTTGATCCTGAAGGTGGTTTCTGTAAGTGGGGTGATGAATATCGATAAACCATTGGGAACACCATTTAGGGATATCTTTCAATTCATGGAATGTTCTCTAGAGATCTTAGAGTATTTTTTATTTTTGATATATATTTTCTTTATATAATAAGATTCAACTTGATTATATATATAGGATAGATAGTATACCGATACCACATAGATTTTTACAGTAAGAGATTGACCATTGTATTTCTTATGGGTGACTAGTATGTTCATTGTAGAGAATTGGGTATCCATGTAGGCTAAGTATGACCAAATACATTGAAACTAGGAAATATCACTGGTCAAATTGCAATTCTTTTGCTGGATGTTGGGAGTGGTAGGCAAGAAGCCCTTCCACCCATAGTATAACTGTTTTAGAATGAATTTACTGAGGAATTTTCAAGGTTTTTAGGAGAGGGAGACATGGAATTAACTATTGATCTCGTGTCGGGGGATGAGTAGGAATCTATTCCACCTTACAGAATTTCACCTTCTATGCAACAAGAGCTCAAAATACTGTTGGAGGAGTTGGAGGATAAAGGGTTTATCTATCCATGTACACCACCTTGGGTACCAACTATATTGTTTTCAATGATTAATGATGACATATTATGCTTGTGTGTTGATTACCAGAAGATAAATAAAATGACTATGAAGAACTGATATCCTCTTATTTATATCAATGATCTTTTTGACCTTTTTAAGGGGGTGGTGTGTTCTTAAAGATCTATCTAAGATCAGGGTATCATCATGTGAGAGTTCGGACCATTAATATACCAAGAACATCATTCAGAAGCAAGTATGGCCTTTATGAGTTTGTGGTAATACTGTTTGGGTTGACAAATGATCCATGAGTATTTATGTACTTGATGAATAAGATCTTTCATCTAAACATATATCATATTGTGGTGGTGTTTGTGGAAGACATTTTAGTGCAATATAAGACTCATGACAATCATTTCCAACATCTTGACATTATCCAGGGTACACAGTGAGAGTATTTCCTATATACCAAGCTATCTAAATGCCAGTTTTGGATTAACATAATACACATTTTCGGGAACATCATCCCAGAATAAGGTGTGATAGAGGACATAGAAAAAGTTAGGCATTGGATTCATTGAATAATCCAAGGAATGTTTTTTATATCCAATTCCTTTTAGGATTTTATAGATATTATAGGAGGTTTATCAATGGATTTTCCAGATTGGAAGCATCTCATTCAGGTTTGATAATGAAAGGGATAAACTTTGATATTAAAGAATAATGTGAGAAAACATTCTAGGGGTTGAATAAGAGATTGACATCAGAACCAATTTTGATAATACCTGAGTTTTGTGGGGAGTACACAGTGTATTGTGAAGCTTCTAGGATCAGACTCTAGGCTATGTTGATGTAAGGGGATCAAGTCTTTTCTTATGCATCTCGATTATTTAGGTCACATGAATGGAATTAACCTACCCATGTCCTTGAGTTGGAAACAATGGTTTATGTTATTATGTGATGGAAACACTATATTTTGGGTGAAAAGTTTTCTATTTTTAGTGATCCAAAAATCTTGGAATTTATCTTTTCATGGTGTGACTTGAAACATTGGTAGAAAAGATCAGTAGAGTAAATGTAGTCCTTTGATTTTGTACTAGCATATACAACCTGAATGTGGAATAGTGTGGATGATTCCTCAAGCAGAAAAACTCATACGCAGTTGGTATATGAGTCATGTGTAGAGTGGAATGTGATGACTTTTCTAGCAGAAATGAATATGGTAGTTAAAGAGGGCTAGGGGAGGAAGGATCTAGTTTTTATAGTAGTGGTGTGCACACTCTTGAGATTTATTAGGGACAAGCAATATGAGGATCAAGAATGTTTAGACTTAAGGTAAATACTTCAAGGTGGGGAGACACGTTAATACAAGATAATAGATGAGTATGAGATAATCTATGTGATAAATTAGGTTAGTTTTCCTACGAGTATGTGAGAGGAACTCATTCTATAATTTCATGCCATAAAGAGGGTGGTACATCTTGGGGTGACAAAAATGTTCTCTGATCAACGAAGAATGTTGTAGTTTCTATGCATTAAAAATAAGATAGTAGGATTCCTAATAAGATTTTTCACATATCATCACATAAAGGTATAACATCAATGACCTGGAGGCCTATTGCAGCTGTCTACTATTTCATAATGGAAGTGGGATGACGTGACTATTGATTTAGTGTCATGACATCCAATGACACTTAGGAATAATGATTCTATTTGGGTTTTTCTGGATTGACTAAATAAGGTAGCACATTTCATTCATATAAGGGAAACTTTTATAATAGAACAATTTTAGAGCTGTGTGTATGAGTGATGGTTAGTTTGCATTGGGTTCCATAGACTATAGTTTCAGATCATGTTTCATTCTTTACTTCATGCTTATGGAAGGGATCACAGAATTATCCTGTTAAAAATTTCATCTTATGTGTGGCCTTCCACCCTCAGACAGATGGGAAATCAGAGTGTATCATATAGGTGTTTGAGGATATGTTGCAAGCATGTGTTCTCAACATCAATGGTTCTTAAGAAAAGCACTTGGATTTAGTGGAGTTATCCTATAACAATAGTTATCAAGAAACTATATTTTTGGCACCATATGAGGCACTTTATGGTAGACATATTAGATCAACACTATGTTGGTTACATTCTGGTGATTCAGAGCTATTGGGACCAAGTCTCATTCAGAAGACATTAGAGTTGGTGTAGTTTATTAGAAAACGTATGGATACAGCTTAGATTCAGCAGAAATCATATGCTGTTAGATGGAGATGACCAATATAGTTTACAGAGTTCAATCATGTATTCCTTTGGGTGTCTTCTAGAATGGGTCACCATAAGATAGAGAGGAAGGGAATATTTTTTCCCAGGTTAGTAGGACCATTAGAGTTGCTGGAGAGAATCAAGCTAGTGGCATACCGATTAGCCCATCCGAAGAAATTCAGAGCAATGCATGATGTTTTACATGTATCACAACAATGATGGTATCACCCTGAAAATTCTCATGTTATTTGTGTGAAATAGGTCAACCTCAAGATATATGCATTTTTTGAAGAGCATTTGATATTTGTGCTGGGTCGTAGTAAAAAAGTGTTATGGGGAAAGATCATTCCTTTAGTTTATGTGTTATGGAATCATGAAAGTGTTCAATATGAATCTTGGGACTGGGAAGAATACATGAGGGATCAATGGTCGAATATTATTGACTCGAAATCTAAGAGAATTTTGGGAGTGCATCTCGAGGACAATATATTATATTGGGGGAAGATTGTGAGATCATGTACTTTTATAGATACATCTTGAGCATGTTTTTAGGTACATTTTAATGTCATAAGTACCTTTGTTTTGGATTTGTGTCTTGAGGGGAATTTTGGTGAATTATTTAAAAAAACTATCAGCCAATGGGTTGTGCATGGTTTTCACACTATATGAAAAACCGTGAGACTAAACGGTGACAACTATGAAAACCTAGATAGAGTGGTTGGTATGGTTTGTGCACGATTTTCCCTATCCATTCTCACCTACAAGGAAACCATATGCGTAGGATTATTTTTCCGAAAAAAAAAATTAAAAGCCCTCCAAACCCCTCGAGACTCTTATATTACCACCTTGTCTCGGTATTGAAAAAGTATGTGTGATATCGAAGCCTTCCAGAGATATTCTAAGGTGATTCAAAAATCGTTATTAATGATCTAATGCTTGTTTTGAAGGTGTTATCTCATCCCGATAAGTGGATTACATCCTGTTACTTCTCCCGTTCATTCCTCTATCCTTCCTAGATAATTTCATTTAATATGTCCATCAGTTCAATGGTTCTAAAATAATGAGTTGATATCATGATCTTGGATTGTGGATCTAGATCAATATTTTCAAGATATTTTTGCCTTGGATCATAATTTATGGTTTAGAGATTTATATCTGGAGCTTGATCGATGATTTTGTTCCGCTCTAATTTTGGGAATTTCTATAGGGATAACATCCATCAATAAACTATGTCATGTGGTCTAAATCAACTCCCATAGTCATGGAATTGGTATGAGAATGTGAGTTAATTAATTTTCCTACTTCCCTTGAAAATTGATTTCCTAAAATGGAGTAATTAGGAATATGGAATTGACTTGTTATTGAATTTTTGATTAAACGATAATTGAATCATGGAACAAACGAATTGGTGTTTCTCAAATAAATATTTGTTTTGAAGATTAGTTATGGGTTGAGATATTGTAAATGATATATTGAATTTATAGTTTTATGGTTATTAATTGGTGTGAATTAATTATGAAATGAAGAATTTCTATGTATGGAAAATAATTGTGAGAATTAATGATGTTCCATGATGTTGATCAAAAATAATAAATTGTGAGAATTAGTTTTTACAAGTTGATATTTAATATGGAAACATAATTATGAATAATTTATTATGGAATCAGAATTTTAATTATTGATTAATTAATTGATTAATTAATTAATGGGTTAGGTTCTTAGTTAATAGTTGAGTTAACTAATTTCCATTAAAATGTCTAACTAATCTCTAGATTAGAAATTTAAAGCTGTGGATAAATATTTTTAATTAAAGAATGATTAAATAGATGTGATTTTTGTGGTTTTTGACATGGATTTCATGACCAATTATAAGATGGTACTTGAACATGGTGTTCCTCCCTAATAGTTATCCAATCTTGAGAAGTTGGGGTTCTTGGCATGAAGACCTACACCAAATGAAATATGGAGTGTTAGGCATGGTATCCTACACTAAATGATATTTGGGGTGCCTGGCATGAATATAAACTCCAAATTAATGATAATAACAAATCATGATTCAAATGGAGAACATTAATTGAAAATGGGACAAATATGATGATTAATGATTAAATGATAATGTGATAACTGTTTAATTATTCATTGTATCCATTGGTTCATAATACCAGATACACTGTCTAGTGACTGGACTTGTTTTAGAATATATTGGTGGTGTCCAAATTAAATTACTCACACCCTATACGTTCCTCCTGATCTTCACCCAGGTATACATTGTTGCTGCAGGACAAGATCAGGTAAAGGCCCTAGGATAGGTTTCTACTTGGTATTGGAGCATGGGAGAGGGAACTGGATATGGCTCAAGACCTTTTTGGGAGTCATTGTGTCATTAATTTTAGTTTTATTGTAGACACTTGACATTATCATTTTCATATCATGTTTTACCTTTTAGTTGTGTATTTTATTTTCTTATTTTGAATATCATATGGCATGGTATTTTTATTATTATTTATATCCATTTCACAAGGTAATTTTTTTCACCCATTAGTGATTTATTTTGATAAAATGGTGTATAGTCTCACCAAGACTAACTTATCAGACCCTCACTCCATGTTGGAACCCTCTAGTGTATTTTTAAGCGTGCATGAGGGCCTGTGGCCAATCAGTTCTGGGAAAATTTTAGTGGTACGCATGTTAGGACGTCCCATATTTTGTACCAAATATTTCCTATTTTTCTATTCATATTTCATGAGTGATACTTGGTGAAATTAAACCAACTAGAATTCTCAATGTTATCTTATCAAATATATTACTGCAAAAATTCTATTTTGAAATGAGTGGGGAATTTTATTATTGATCCCTTTTATCATGAGAATCATGTACACATTTATCCTCCTTTTCACATAGATACCAAGGATGACCTTGTTAGGATTTATCCACAATACAAGACATTATGTATTTTCCGACTGAGCCCTTTTTATTTTTCATGATATTCAATTTAATTAGTTTGGGGGATAAGTTTTTCATGATGGATATGGTAGATTTTTCATGAGAGGATATTATGGGATGCTTCTATGGAATTTTGGGGAATTTTAGTATTTATATTTATTATATTCCAACATATATACCTCTTGTAGATAATAAATAAAAATTTATACAAAGATAAATAAATTCTTGGGTAGCGAAGAAATCATCATTGTTAGACCGGTGATCTCAAAATCGTATCTCGTTAAATGGTGGATACGAGACATCTACTAGGGTATTATCTGAAAAAAAAATTAAAAAAATGGGATGTGAATTTGGAGAATAAAAAATAACCATTTTGGACGGTTATTATTATTATATGTGGTTTTGTGGTGGATGTGAGGTTTATTCCTATCATTACATTCAAAAAATAAAAAATAACAAAATAACAAAAAGTGAGGCTTTTTTCATTATTATTACTTTGACTGTAAGCCTTCACTCTATGCTTCTAGTGGTGTGTGATAAGGAATTAAATTATTATGAGAAGAATTTTATTGATCTTGAATTTTAAATATTATGTATTTTATTTAGAGTTTATTCTTCTCCATGATCCCTAATTTATTTTCAATATTATTACCTACCTTCTCTAATGTATGGAGTTAATTGATCCTTGTTGTAAAGACCTTAAGATTAATTGTGATATTTGAAATTACATGATGGAGAATGTATATTCGATTAAAGGAATTGTTAGTATCATGTACTTAAGGTATGATTATAACAACATTGAAATTTTTTGCGTGCGTGATGAATGGAAAATTTAATGGTGAGGTAAATCATAAATTGCATAGATGTTGTAGAAATGTTCAAAACTATGTTTGAAATGGTAAAAATTTCATGATTTTCATATTTTAAATGTGGAATGATTTTTGGATTCTCTATTTGGGTATGTGTTTACCTACGAATTTTTTTAGGAGCTTAGTAATTTGAAAATTACCTTGTTGAAGTATGGATCTTTGGTAGTTCGATGTTGAATTCTTTCAGGAGGATGATAAAATATTTGAGTGTGGGGTATTTGATAACTCTATTTTGTATACATATTTTTTATGTGTTTTTATATATGAATTTATTTTATATTAATTTATTTATTATAATAGTTATACCGAATATTAATATTATTAAAATTATTATGTCTAATTTACTTTTGGAAAAATTGCAAGGAAAACATGACTATTGGGGAACAAAAAGGAACATCACACCCCTAGAGAAGTGAAGCATGAAGACACTATCATTTAAGGAATATCATAGAGCTCTTTCGGCTACCAAACATGAAAAACCAAGGAAAAATAAGGCTTTAGAGAATTAAAAAGGAATTAGAAGTTGGGAAAAAATTACGTGATGTGTACCAGAGCTTGTAGGGAATGGAAGGACCTAATGTGAAAAAAATTAAAGCATCCTAAACAATTACACATAGTGAAACCTAGTTACACAAGATTTAATTTACCAGATGGGGTTTTCAACCAGATTCAACGAATCTTCATTTTCAAAACAACGTTTAAACATTGGACCCAGTTGGACTGTTCCTTTATAGCCTATAAATGGAGTGTCCAAGGCTCCTATAAAGGAAGTAATACCATAATGTTGGATTGACCACCAGGAGACTGTCACAATGTTCCTACCCAATTTCTTCCTGGATAAGATTTTTTATGCTTTTCAATTATTTATTTTGTGTAACAATTGAATACATTCTAGATTTTATTTGATGATATTTATTTTCTCTATTCATATCTCATTCTTAATGTCTTAATCTCTCTACTATGGGTATTTGATTATACATCCATGGTGACAACTAAAAAATAGTTCGAAAAATCTCATTGGAGAGAGTAGAATTGGTCAATGGGGGTGCATACCATCATAGTTTGATTTAACTTTTGTTGTAAAATGATTTTATGTGACAATATCATATTGTGACTATACTTATATTTTATTTATCATTGTATCATTGAATATATGTTTTCAATAATAAACAAACTGCAACATGATTAAGATGATTTATTCGAAAAAAGTCAATGAAGTTAATCTTCTACTTTTGGAAATACAAACCTAATGTACTTTATATAGTTTGATTCATATAAACATGATAAACTCGGACTCTAGGGGTTCTTTTAGGGATTATAAATTTCCACAATTGATGAAATTATATATTTGCACAAGTTTTTTGTCCTATTATTTTACGAGAAAAGATAAATTTATTTACCAAAAACACCCCTAGAAACTAATTCCCCTTTATTTTTATTCTCTTTTATAGTTTCTTTATTTCAATTTCATCATTAGGGTAATTAAATAAAACTACAATTAGAGAAACCCAATATTTGGAAGAGAATTATCATCGTTGCATTCTCTAATATCTCTGGTTTCAACCCTGCACTTCTAATATATTATGCCTTTATAGATACAATAGTTTGGGATAATATAAATTTCTAATTTTACTCACACCAGGTGGAATTAACGATGCCTTAAATCCCATCAATGATTTCAAAAATCCCCAGAGTACTTTAATTTGAATGAATTATGGCGACACATGAATTTTCTAGATAATTATAACATTTTAAATATTTTTCTAATTATTTAAGTAAAATTTCATTTTTTTCATTTTTTTTATAAATTTATATGTAAGTTAATTACCCACAATTTTTAAACATTAATGTTTTCTTGAAATATTTTTTTACTGAATGATATAAAATTAATAATATTACAATCATTAGAAATTTTCTTAGGATTGGGTTGAGAAAACAAACCAAGAATCATTTAAGGGTCCATTTTAAAATATAATAATTATATTGGGAATTAATGAGTAAAAAATATTAATGTCATGGTAAGTAATAAAATAGATAATTCGGGGTAGATACCAAATTATTAGGTTCCAATATAAGGTATATTTTCAAAAAAATAATATATGATATTATTTATTGTCTTTTATATCATATATTATAAAATTTAAAATTTTAATAAATATGGAAATAATAATTAATTTATATTAAATTAATATTATTAAGAAATCTAAAACTGCCCTCCACTTCATTATAAAATGAATCCAATTATTATTATTTATTCACACATGATACCACATTTGGATATGAAAATATCAACATAAATCCATTCCATACATCATTATAAATTTTCTAGATTCGCTATTTTTGGTAATAATAAAAATCATTTAAGTATTATGGTGTTGATAAAATGTGATTTCCCAATGAATTTGTATAGTTTTTAACAACATGATTTAGTTTCACTTTATAAAACACCTATATAATATGTTATTAAAATATAATTTAATCCTAAAATAATTTTACTAAATATATATATATGTCATTATGGTAATCGAATAAACTATATCAACCTATAAACTCAATGAAAGGGTATAGGAATTCATATTTCTTGTACAAAGGAGTACAGCCTCAAGAACTAGTGTAATTAGTTTTCCATCACCGTATCTCCATACAGATTTTGATGATGGAATTAATGTACGTATATATGATTTTAATTAAATATTTTTAATTTTTGTAAGATAATATGTAATTTATCACCATACATTATCAATCACTAAAAATTTATAATGTTGTTTATTGGAATATGTGGATTACAAACTCTTGAAGATGATGTATTTTTTTATCACCACATCAAATGGATGATATATATGAGTATATTTATAAGATATAAATTTAATTTATGATATTATTATAAATACAGAAATATAAATAAATACATTTCTTCTTTTCAGAAAGATCGTTGGATAATAGAAAAGGAACTCATTTGTGCGTGAAACCTACTATTTAATTAATTAAATCATTATTAATTTTTCATGACCATGATAAAAATATTTATTAAAAAGTATAATATATTTTCAAAAATGATAATTATTTCACAATTATTACTCTACATATGATTGAGTATTGACCTTTATGACCAAAATCATCCTACCAAATTATTTATTGAATTAAATAAAAAATAACATCAAAAAGACCTATATGAATATAATTAATTAATTAATTAATTATTATATGGTAATAAGTGATAGAAATGGATTAATAATGAAGAAATATATTCTAGTAAACAAAATAATTAAAATATTTTTATAATTCTGGATGATAAATGATGTATGTGTCAATTCAGACATAATATAAGGGGAATTCATTTAAAAATATCTTTTATTACTTTCCCACTAAATTTTTTTCATCAATAATCATATTTTTAAAATTATATTATTGATGTATTATTCTGGATATAAAATAATTACAAATAACAGTTTTCGTCTCATTTCACATTCTTTTAATGGTTTTTAAAAGGAATCATTTTATGACTAAAATTTTTAAAACCATAATACTTTTTGTATTATGTTTATGTAATGGAAATTAGTAATTTTTCTCCAGCTGGGTGGTTCTATGATAAATAATGGAAGGGTGGTTACATTGTTAATCAATGACAAGGGGTTTTGTGATACACCTAGGATGGGTGTGAAGATGACATCCCTCTAATTCATTGGGTATTGAAGTCGAACAATTTCTAAATTCATTTATAAGAGTGATTATAAGAGTTATAGGAAAATTAGGTACCATGTAACAAACAACTTTTGTCTATTTATTGTGTATTTTTTTAGAATCTTATTATTTCACTATTTATGATAATTATTTTTTGGGGAGATTATATTCTACTTTTAATGGGGGAAAAAATAACATTTAGAATATTGAGTTGGTTTTATTCACAGTTTCTTGGAAAAAATACTATGATTTAATTTGTATTTATAATTTCTGGTGATTTTTTTATGAAAAAAAATAATTTATGAAGGTGATATCATGGGTATGAAAATTTTAATTTTGATTCAAAATATTTACATCCAAAAGAAATTTTTATAAAATTATTCATGTATTAATATTTTAATTCATTAATTTTATGTCTATTTCTATGAGTTTGTACTCATCCAAGGTATAAATAATTCATAGGGTTTATAGACGTGTATGAGAAATAATGAAGTCAATATGAAATTAATGAAGATCTGTCTAAGAAAATTATGTTTCATTTTAAATGTTTTAAAATATGGGCAAATATATACTTTTTAGAAGTGTCGACTTGGTAATATATTTGTTTGTAATATATGAGTTATGACATAACTATAAAAAACTATGAACTTATATTATTATTAGGATTGTAATGAAATTAAATATAGTTTAATTTCAATTGAATATGTAATGATTACATTTGTTTACATTGATATAAAATAGAAGATTCTAATGAAAATATAGAAATTATAAATGTATAGAATGATTATTTTATGGAGAAATTAATATCAGGACAACAATATTATTTTAATTGCTCTATAATGATCACGAGTAATTAAATAATATTCTTTTTAATTATATTATATTAATTTTTTCCATATTTTTATCATTATTATATCTTATTTAAATTATTTTACTATATTTTATTAATAATTTATTATATTAATATTTTAAAAATTTTATCTCGTGTGTAAATATTATACTATAAAAATGATTAGATGTAATTCTAATAGTCAAATGAAACTATATAATCATCTGTTAATATTAATAATATTCATGGTATCATTCTCATATCCTTTTATAATTAAAAAAATTCAGTATTTAAATATATAGTTTTAATAATAGTAATCCTCATCTATATGACTATTATGATGGCTTACTTTTAAATTCAATAATAGATCAACATTTAATCATTATATATTCTTATAATTGATATTTCATGATTATAATGATTATATTTATTCATGATATAAATTCATGACAATTAATAAATATTGTAAAAGAAAAAATATATTTTCATAATTCAATTAATTACCATGAAAAAATCTTGATGAAAAATGTTTTTACAAATGACATTCAAAAAATTTGAAAATATAAAAAAATAGTGTACTATAAAATAATTATATAGAAATTAAAATAATTTTTTAATAAGAATCATAGTTATCATGTCAATTATATATATTATAGGAGGAGAATCAAATGGATAACATATATGATTCTAAACATGTGTATTAGTATAGTGTTGAAATATGAAATGTGTTCCATTAGAGGGAAAGTGTATCATGACTACCATAATATACTCCTAATATATTAATAAAAATAATATATCATCATTATGTATAATAAATATATTTAAATTAGGGTACTATTAAAGAATAATCTCATATAAAAATTGAAATAGTGAATTTTGACCCCTGTCTTCATCTCTACACCACCAATTTTTTATTAGATATTGAGATTTCATGGGTTAAAATTTTGTCTATAAAAGATATTTTATTACAAGTGTATGGATCATTAGAGATATGTATGGGGAGATCATTATAAATGTAATTCATTATTGATGTGAGGAGAAATTATTCGAATAGAGGTGTTGATATAATAAATGGATGGGTATCTCAGAAGGGATCAAGTATTTATTATTTATTTTGGTCAAATACATTGAATATTACTTAATCTAAGGGATTTTATTACTGAATGAAAAATCAATGTGTCACATTGTCACTCAATGCCACATAAATCCCAATGTTGTCTTTGAAATGCATTTCTGAAGGTCATAAATTATTAATTTTGTTATTATTTGAACAATTTCTAATTATTGAATTAAAATTAAATATATTTTCCCAAAACAAACATATTTTTTAAAATTTATTTTTGAACAAAATAATTTTTTTAATTTTTTCAAATAATTTATAAATTGTAGTGTCTTTTTTATTTCATTATTATGTCATTAACATTATGTTATTCATAAAAACAATAATTTGAAATACCCAAAAAATTAATCAATTAAAAAAAATTGATCAAAATATAAAATTGAAATTTTATGTTAAACAATAGTGCTAATTTTGATTAAATTTAAATTCAACATATTATATATTCATCAATAAAATAAAAAATATATAATGAAAAGAATTTTTAATTTGATATATTATTATATAATTTTAAATGAGCTTTTAAATTTTATGTAGTTATTATTATGAAATCATTATATTGAATTATATTTATTAATTATTATCATAAAAATATATTCAATATATAATAAATAATTTAATAAAAATAAATTTATATTATTAAATTATTTGAATACATAACTTTTATTTTTCTTATTAATTTAATAATAAATAATATTACAACCCTTTTTAAAATTTATAGTAATTTATATTATTAATTATTGATTTGAGAAATCATAACATATAATAAAAATATTTATAATTAATTGAAGCATATTTTAATTTATATTTATTTTACTACAACCAATGATCATATTATTATTTATGTGGTCATATTTAAATACATAAAATTTATCCAATAGTAAAATAATTTTAGTACTCCCTATAACAAACATTTATTTAATTAATTATAAATTTATTTTAAAATTTGGAAGGTTACATAAATTAATATTTAAAAATATATGCATGAATTCATGTTGTCTTTTCTCAATTTATAAAAATTTTTGTCTATGTGATAATTCTTTGTGATAATATTACATTAGAATTTGAAAATCTAGTTTTGTTATATGTAATTTTTTCTATTATAATTATAATATTTTTCATTTTATTGGGTGTTTATACATTATACATTTATTTATATGTTAAATTTCATAGTGATAAAAATAAATTTTAATATCTACTTGTGTTATACCAATAAGCTAAAATAAAATTAAACATGTGGTATAAAAAATAATATAGTATAGTCTTGAGTCATAAATAATTTATGAAAATCATGATCAACCATGGTAATTTTGAAAATGTTTTAATTTATGATAAATACTCTTTATATTAGGAATGAAAGAGATATTCTACAATGAATAATTATTAATAATATGTGTAAAAGTAATTAATTTGATTTGGGTGTCTTCTGTTGAATGAAGATAATTTGTTTCATTTTTAATAGTATGAATATTAAAATATTATAGGGTGTTTTTATTATTTTTTTCATAAATAATTGATAGGTATATTCATATAATGAACTAAGATTTATAATAATGATATTTTTAATGTGAATAAAGTTTCTTATTAGGGTGTGGTATTTTTGATACTTTGTAGATTCCTAACGTTATGAATAATGTCATTTAGTTTTATCTTCCTATATGGATATGAAATATAATTTTATATTTATGAATGATAAAAATTTGATATTGATGCAATTTAAATTGTTTTAAGTATAATATTATGATACATTAAGTTAGATTATTTAATAAATATTATCTTATTATAATTTTATTTTTATTTTTATAAGGAGAATATTAAATATGACTTTTAAAATTGGAATTTAATATCTCATCAAATTATTCTACTGAGAATTTAGAATTAAACTAAATTTATATTATTCAATCATTTTTATTGTTTTTTATATTGTGTAAAAACATAATTTTCTTTAAAAAATGACAAATAAGGAATTTCATTGTCAAAGAATTGTTAAATTTGAGTATACTCAAAAAATATGATATGAAATGTGTGATTGAAGTGACATAACTTTTTTCATTATTATGAAATATTTTTAGAATCATATTATAATGTTTTTAATGAAAATGATTAGGGGTAATACTATTTCAAAAGGATAAGCTATAAGAAATTTAAAATATAACTCCCCTCAACGAGTTATAATGACTTAGGTTTTCATTTGATTTTATATTCATTTTTAGTGGGATTATCATTTTTATGAGTCATGATAATGTTTATAGGCTCATTAGAGTTAGAAAACTATAATAATATATTTCTAGTCTATTTGTCAGCTAGTTCGTTTACAACGAATTTACATTCTAATTTCCTTGGTACTAAATTTTTTTTCAGGATCGAACAATAAGGAGTTGTTGTCCAATAAATATAGATAGGGATCATCAGATGATTTTAAATGTTTATATATATTTTTACATATCCTAATTTTTTTATTTCACCTCCTCCACCACATACCCATACATTCACACTATTTTCAAGTGAGGGATGCTTCCTTGGGAATCATTTTTCCCTCCTCACAACATTTCATCATGAAATGTTTATAAATTTGTTGTGGCCTATTAATCCATCTTTTTCAAATATATATAGATCTTCTAATCATGTTTTATAATTTATTTCTTTTTTTTGGAAATAGAATACATTGTATTTTTGGTTGTTTTTATTAAATTAGAGTATCTTTTACTTTTATGTAAAATAATTCACAATGATTTAGTATTTCCACACAAATTTTAGGAAAGCCATTAAAATTTTATGGTGTTTTCATAAATTTTAATATATATACTTTTCTAATTGTGTGTGGGTAGTATATCAGTCTTCTATAAATGGAAACAAATTCATAGTGTATGACCATATATTCATAGTGAACCCTAAATAGAGGGACAATTGATAAAATGTTTTGTATGGTTAAAATATCCACTAAAACTTTGGATAACCTATGGGATATATAGATGGAAAAATTGAACTTCTGGGGTAGTTGAATTTGAACTCAGTAAGGGTTTGTTGGGAATGAGTAGAAGATGGAAGAGAAATTATGGTTTTTCCCATCATTTTTATATAGTTTTAATCCATATTGATAATATATTTATGTTTGTTGTGGTAGCCTCCAAAGAACCCTCAGGATGGGGTGCAATGATATGTTAGGTATAATGACCCATACTTTACATACATTGTCATTACTTAAAAATTTAATCACACTTATTACAACATATAACAAAACCAGGAAAGGACTGTGTAGGTATAGAGTCTTTAGAAAATGGGAAACATAAACAACTGGTTCATAAAGTATCTACTTGCCTCCAATTTATTTCATCATATCTAGAGTCCCTTTTTGGCATATCCTACTTAACAACCTTCTTCCTAACCTAGGGAAATAAAACATACAAAATGGTGAGCTCAAATGCTCATTAAGGGTAAACAAAAGAAATATAAATCACATCATATACATAAGAACATAACTTTTGGAAATCATAACCTGCAAAAGAAATCACAATTTCATAACATGGGATAAATCATAGTAGTGAAATGTAATCCCAATAATCATAAATTAAAAAATGAAACTTTGTTGCATACACACATAATCATAGAGAATCATTTCTTATCAGTCAATGCTCATTGCCAAGACTATCTTAGTGGACAAAGTCCATTTCTGAACTGAGTTCACTCCTCGTTTCAGTCCTATTTCACTGAACCGGTTTAACCTGCCGTTACATCCATATCTATCTCATGAAATATAAAATCATTAACCAATTCATTGGAGGGAGATATAGGTCCCACCCATCTCATAATGATACCATTCTTATGTGTTCCACAAAATAATAAACCATACATCATAGCATAACCCATGTAATAAAAATGGGAATCTTAAACATCGTGACACCATAAAACAATTAATATAAGATAAAGGAATTCATAAAAAATATTTCCATCAGAACATAATCAAATCCATGTAATAATACGGATAAAAACAGAACCCTATAATATCTTAGATGGAAAATAATTTTGATAAAACTCTTGAAACTCCATTCTTGAGGAAAATATCCTTTCTACTTTAAATTTTTTTTTCCTTTCTTAACATGTCATAAATTTTTAAACTAAAATAAGTTTATTAAAAATAAACATGAAAACTTGTAATGGAAGCTTCTTGGAAATAATGTTTTAAAAATCCATTCATGTCATATAAGTTAAAAAAACATTCTTCTCGTACTTTTTTCGGAAAAGTCAAAAAGTACCTCGTACGAAAAATGACAAAAGATTCCTTTCATATCTTTTACTAAAAACTCACCGAAGGGTAAAATTGGATATAAAATACTGTAGAAGGATATAAATATTACATATTGAGGAAACATGTATGTGGATGATAAATATTCCTCAGTAAATTCTAAAGTATAAACAATCTCGTATAAAAATGAGATTGTGATATTTCCCTTACCTTAGGTCCGATTTGCTTCGTAAGTGTCTGAACCTCCTGTATAATGATTTAAATAATGTTATTGACTTATTAAAGAATGATACTTATTTTTATAATATCATATATGTTCATATTATTAGCTTCGTATTAGTAATATTTCATTACTACTTGTTTATTCAGGTGTTTATTACTTTTTATTCTTATGCGTGTTTTGTCGAATAAATTATTATACTTATTTTTAGGTTATAGATACCTCATTTCCAGAATGGTATTAGTGTAATATATATCATATTTATTCACTCAATACATTTATATAATCATTATTCAATGAAGATCATGTAGAACAAGTCGCATCACATCGTGGAGACGGTATTCCTTACGTACGCACGAGTGATGATATCATTCCCATGATCGTGGAATTGTATTGTAGTGTATGTATACTATTTCAGAATCAATATCACTTTACAATAGTCATATATAGTCATTATTTACACCATTATACTCATCCAAGTAAGGTGGTGGTGGAAAATAGATTACACCGCGTCGTGGAGATGATATTCTGTACGTATGCACGCGCGGTGATTTCGTTTTCCGTATGATGGATAGATGGTGAAATAGGGTTGTTTCATACATATAATAGCATATCAGTATATGAGTGATATTTATGTTATTACTTCATAATAAAAAAAACTAAAGAAGATTAATTGGAAGAAGAAATAAAGTTGAAAGAATTGGTAACGGACATTACCTCTTCTTTAAAGTGCTTCTTTGAGACCTCCTTTTAGGGAACTAAAATTGGTCTTTTAAGAATACCAGGACCTCTAGGATGTCTCTAGGGTAGTGGAGAGGAAAAATTGGCAGGGTTTGGCCGAGCTTGAAGGCTAAAAGTGGTGTGAGGAATATCGGGAGGAGGTGCCTTTTTATAAGGGAGGAGAGGGGCTACTTTAGAAAAACTAAAAATAATATTTTATTATAAAGTCAATTTCGGTTATAAATAGCTCCAAATTGATTCATTTCTAAGATAAGGTGGGTATGGGTCGAAATCCTCTCATCCAATAGCATATAGACAAGTTTAGGTTCTTATTTTATCCTTATCATTTATATTTAACATTAAGTAAAATAATTTTACTTTCAAAATTATTATTTTATTATAACCTAATCAATTCCATTTTTAATCCCAAGACAACACAGGTAATCAGTGTTGAAGGATCATTTATAAAATAAATCACCCAATGGGTCATCTTTGGTGAGGTTCAATGCTCTATCATGTTTAAGGGGAATCATAAGTGAGTATATTTCGTAGTTCCCATATTAAAATAAAAAAACATCACAATTATAAGGAAATAAATTGATATTCAGATATGCAGCATAATAACAACATTGGTACAATAAAAATGTACTCAGGTAAATCCACTAGACCATGTACCTAATGGTGGTAGTGGAACACTCATCCAATATGAACCTCATATATGGGATAAAATGAGAGAAAATGGATAAATAGATAAACATCTAGAAAATGGGGTATATGAGATTTCTTGGAAATAATGATAAAATAGATAGATATAATTCAATAAATGAAGGTAACAAATCAATGCTCATATTATTAAACTTTTAATGTGAAAAACAATGATGGAATCAACGGATGGATGTATGGTTGGGTTCAAATTCTATAATGGATCCATATAGGTCATATTAAATGGTCTGGATGAGATTTGTGGGGATTATAGGGAAAATAGTTATGGAAAAGTCTAAACATTTGTAGGAAAGAGGGTTATTAAGCACTTATTTTATGGATCTCGTGGTTTTTTCACATGGCTATCCAAACATTATACCAACAATATTCCAACATATCCAAGGTACCCAGCCCTTGCACAGTTAGGTTCATGGTTAGATGATCCTGATATAACCATTCAATAATTGTCTAAACTAGTCATGTCCTTTCTAAAATGGGAATAAAGTTGTAACACACGAGAATTTTATGAGAAATATTTTGTTTTTATATAAATCATCAAAGGAATATTTCAATACACACAACACTTGCTTGGATTTCTTTACATGTAATCACGACCTTCCTTGATAGCTTGCATTGTACGCAATACCGAGTTTCACTAAACAACGACATGCTATTAAAATATTATTGAAACTAGCCGTTATGAATAGTAATGACAACTTTTTGAAAATTTTATAAATTTTATTTTTCAAAATGTACTTAAATTTTGGATTCGGAATATCGAAATTAGCCTAGGGTGAAATTTTGGTATTTTTCTGAAAACTTTCAATTTTTGATGAATAGTCAAACCACTAAGTGGTAGTTAAAAAAACTGAATTTTTCAGAAAACATAATTTTACCTCTTCTGTGAGTGGAATTTCAAAAATCCTAGAGACATGGTTTATTTCAGTATGTAAAATGTGGTTCAATGAGATGAAAATAATTTTTGGTGAATAGTAACTTTTTTACTTTTATTTACCACGGTGAAAAGTAAATAGGGTAATTAAGGGTACAAATGATATTATTATTACCCTAAAACATGTCCTAATTCTATTGTATAAGTGTAATTCGACCCAAAACAACCTTAGGAATAAAATATGACCATTTAGTCCCACTTGGATTAGATTAGGACATTTATTATTAATTTATTTAAAGAAGGGTTAAAATAGTTAAAATCAATGTTTAATAAGTATATCATTTTTAATATAGGGTTATACATAAGATAAATTAGACTATAAATATTAATTATAAATCTAAAGATATTTCCTACATATTGATATTTTATTTGTAATTTTTAGACTTTAAATAAGTTAATTTATTTATGACACAAAGATGATGCAGTAATTATCTTATTAATGAAATATTGAAATAATTGATGTTATAAATACCCAAATAAATGTAATTTGATACTTTTTATGAATTACACTAATTTTATAGGTTAATATGACATGTTATTAGTGATTTTATTAACTTTTTTAGAACTACTCATTCTATTATTATTTTTACAAAAATCAATTACTAAATAGTGTCAAAATTGACAAAAAAATAGTTTTTAAAACAAATACTATATTATTAATTGGTATTTTATTCCTAAAAATATAAGTTTCTGCCAAATGACTTAGCTAATGTTATATATATTAATAATAAACAACTTGGGGTTCGTTTGTCTTGTTATAGTATGTTTATTTACCACATAGTGTAAGGAAAAAAATACACGGTAAAAGTAAAATTATTTAACTTAATGTTAAATCTAAATGATAAGGTTAAAATAGGAACCTAAACTTGTCTAAATTCTATTGGATGAGAGAATTTCGACCCATACCCACCTTAGCTTCAAAATAAATCAATTTGGAGCTATTTAAAACCGAATTTGTCTTTATAATAAAATAATATTTTTAGTTTTTCCAAAGGAGCCCATCTCCTCCCTTATAAAAGGGCATCTCCTCCCCCTCTTCCTCACACCACTTTTAGACTTCATTCTCGGCCAAACCCTGCAAATTTATTCTCTCCAATTATTTAGAGACATTTTAGAGGTCCTGGTATTCTTCAAACACCAATTTTAGTGCCCTAAAAGGATGTCTCAAAGAAGTGCATTAAAGAAGAGGTAATGTCCGTTACCGATTCTTCCAACGTTATTTCTTCTTCCACTTCTTCTTATTTAGTTGTTTAATTATGAAGTAATAACATAAGTATCACTCATATACTGATATGTTATTATAAGTATGAAACAACCTTATTTCACCATCTATCCATCCTATGGAAAATGAAATCACCACGCGTGCGTACGTACGGATTACCGTCTCCACGCCGTGGTGTAATCTGTTTTCCACCACCACCTTACATGGATGGGTATAATGATTCAAATAAACAAATATATATGATTATTGTAAAGTGGTATTGATTCTGAAATAGTATGCATACACTCCAATACAATTACACGATCATGGAAATGATATCATCGCTCGTGCATACGTACGGATTACCGTCTCCACGATGTGATGTGATTCGTTCTATATGATCTTCATTGCATAATGATTATATAAATGAATTGAATGAATAAATATGAGATATAGTACACTAATACCATTCTGGAAATGAGTTATCTATAACCTAAAGAGAAGAATAAGAATTTATTCGACAAAACACGGATAAGAACAAAAAGTAATAAACACCCGAATAACATGTAGCAATGAAATATTACTAATAAGAGGCTAAGAGTATGGACATATATGATATTATAACAAATATTAAGATTCAAGAATAAGTCAATGACATTATTTAAATCATTATACAGGTGGTTCGGACACTTACGAAGCAAATCCGACCTAAGGTAAGGGAAAATATCACAATCTCATTTTTATCCGAGATTGTTTATACTTTGGTATTTACTGGTGTGTATTTTTTCATCCACATCCATGTTTCCCAAATATGTAATATTTATACCCTTCTACAATAGTTTATCTCCAATTTTACCCTTCGGTGAGTTTTTAGTAAAAGATATGAAAGGAATCTTTTGTCGTTTTTTCGTACGAGGTACTTTTTAACTTTTCAGACAAAAGTACGAGAAGAGTGTTTTTTTAACTTATATGGAATGAATGGATTTTTATAACATTATTTCCAAAAATCTTCCTTTACAAGTTTTCAAGTTTATTTTTAATCATCTTCTTTTAGTTTAAAATTGTATGACATGTTAAGAAAGGAAAATTTTTTTGATGTAGAAAGGATATTTTCCTCAAGAATGGAGTTCAAGAGTTTTATCAAAATTATTTTCCATATAAGTTAATATAGGGTTCTATTTCTATCCCTATTGTTACATGGATTTGATTATGTTGTAATGGAAATATTTATATGATTTTTTTTATCTTATATGAATTGTTTTATGATGTCACGATGTTTAAGATTCCCATTTTTATTACATGGGTTATGCTATGTTGTATGGTTTATGATTTTGTGGCACACATAAGAATGGTATCATTATGAGATGGGTGGGACCTATATCTCCCTCCAATGCATTGGGTAAATATTTTATATCTCATGAGATAGACATGGCTGGAACGGCAGGTTAAACCGGTTCAGTGAAACAGGACTGAAACGAGGAGTGAACTCGGTTCAGAAATGGACTTTGTCCATTAAGATAGTTTTGGCAATGAGTCTTGACTAATAAGAAATGATTCACTATGATTATGTGTGTATGCCAGAAAATTTCATGTTTTATGTTATGATTATTGGGATTACATTTCACTACTATGATTTATCCCATGTTATTATGATCTCTTTTGAAGGATAAGATTTCTAAAATGTTATGTTCCTATGAATTTGATGTGATTGATATTTATTTTGTTTACCCTTATTTAGAATTTGAGCTCATCCTTTTCTATGTTTTATTTCCCTAGTTCAGGAAGAAGGTTATTAGGTAAGATATGCCAAGAAGAGACTATAGATATGATGAAATAAATGGGAGATAGTGTAGATGCTTTATGAACCAGTTGTTTATGTTTCCTATTTTCTAAAGACACTATACCAATACGGTCCTTTCATGGTTTTGTTATATCTTGTAATAAGTATGCTTCAATTCTGAAGTAATAACAATGTATGTAATGTATGGGTCATTATAGTTGGTATCAGAGAAAAGGTATAGTCAACCTTTGGAAACTAGGATGTGAAAGCCTTAGTAAGAACCCTAAGGATAAGTGTAAGAATAGAAAACAATCTTAGTGTTTTAGAAATGTCCATGAATAACCTAGGATAAGACCTTAAGTGTGAAATTTTATTCTTGATTATGTGGTTTTCCTATTATAATTATTGTTTCTCACACTATTCTTCTTGGTTTTAGTCAATGGATGGAACCCGAAGGAACCGTGTTAATGCGGAATGCGACAGGCAATGCAATTATTGTCCCCCTGAGCAACCAAACATTATGGGAGATGGAATGAAAAATCATGTAGCCATGCTCACACTACTTTCTCAAGCTATGAATCATGCAGGACTTCCAAACGAGCAAAGGAAGAAGAAACATTTTGTTGAATACTTCATGAGGAAGCGTCCACCTTCATTCAGCGGGTCTACTGATCCATTAGTTGTTGAACAATGGATCAGTACCACTGAAAAGATATTTTCAGTCCTTCAATGTTCTGAACATGATAAAGTCATCTTAGTAGTGTATCGTTTGGAAGGTGATGTTGATCAATGGTGGAATCTTATTAAGAATACGAGGCAAAGAGATGAAATTGAGTCCATGGAATGGGACGAGTTCAAGAACTTATTTTTCAATAAGTATTTCCCTTGTATTCTTCGAATAAATATGGAGAAGAAGTTTCTTTAACTGAAGCAAAAGGATGATGAATCCATTGGTAACTACGAAGAAAATTTTACAAGACTTGCAAGGTACGCTTCCAGAATTATTATCCAACCTGAGAGTAAGATCGATCGATTCTTTAGTGGCTTAAAACCAAGTCTTCGAAGGTTGTTAGCCATAAGGGACTTTAATAGCTACGAGGAAATTGTTCGATGTGCTCTCAAGGTTGAGATGGAGATTGGTGTAACCCATCAGTCACATGGGTTTGATAAGAAGATGAAAATGGAAATCAAAGGAAAATAAAAAAGAGCACACTGAAAAAATATGATCTTTCCCTTATGCTCAAAGTGTGGAAAGAAACATATAGGGAGTTGTCTTAACGGGACAAGTAAATGTTTCAAATGTGGAATTGAAGGTCATAGGGCATTTGAATGCCGCAATGATGGGAAGAAGATGTCTAATGATGCAAAAAAGGAAGGGATACAAAGAATGAACCTACTACACTTCAATGTTTCAAGTGCAAGGAGATGGGACATTATGCCAATCAATGCCCAAATCCAAGGGTTTATGATGATGGTCAACATCAAGAAACTCTTAAGGCTAAAGACAAAGGAAAGTCACATGGAATTTATATCAGCGATGTGGAGTACGATAACGACGTGGTTAAAGGTACACTTACCATCCACTCTAAAGTAGCAAATGTTTTATTTGATTCTTGATCCACCCACTCATTTATTTCTGAATAATTTTCTAAGGATATCACTGTATTACCTCAACAATTAGATGTTGAGTTAGCTATGACAACCCCTAATGGGACAACAGTCGCATCAACAGTATATAATTCTTCTCCAATTGAAGTTTGTGGGAAAGTGCTTCCTGCAAATCATGTGATCCTTCCTACAGTGTAATTTGATGTGATTCTTGGCATGGATTGGCTTTCTCTATATGGAGCTCATATTAATTTCCAAATAAGGGAAGTCACATTTCATATTCCGGATCATTCTATGATCGTCTATCGAAGCAAGGATGAACATAACCTTCCAGTGGAAATTTCTTCCATCTTATGGGTCTTGATTACACTAAATAAAGGTTATTTATCTCAAATGGCTGGTGAGAAACTCATGATTAAGAATATTCCCATTGTACGAGAGTTTGATGATGTCTTTCCAGAGGAATTTCCGGGTCTTCCACCAAATCGTGAAGTGGAGTTTTCAATAGAACTCGTACCAGGTCCTTTTCTTATTTCAAAGACACCTTATAGAATGGCTCTAATTGAGTTGCAGGAATTGATGAAGCAACTCCAAGAAAATATTGATAAGGGATTCATACTCCCTAGTGCGTCACCTTGGGGAGCACCTGTTCTGTTTGTTAAGAATAAATATGGATCAATGAGACTCTGCATTGATTATGGAGAACTTAACAAGATCACTATCAAGAAAAAATATCCTCTCCCACGCATTGATGACCTATTTGACCAACTACGCGGATCTCAATACTTTTACAAGATTGATCTTCATTCAGGGTATCATCAATTAAGGGTCCAAAGGGAGGATATACCAAAGACGGCTTTCTGTACAAGGTATGGACACTATGAATTTATAGTAATTCTATTTGGTCTTACTAATTCCCCTGCTATCTTCATGGATCTGATGAACAGAGTCTTTAGAGACTATCTTGATCAGTTTGTGGTAGTCTTTATAGATGATATTCTTTTCTATTCAAAGAGCAAGGAAGAACATGAAGATCACTTGAGAATTGTATTAAAGACCCTAATAAAGGAGAATATTTTTTCCAAATTTACCAAGTGTGAATTTTGGCTTCAAAAAGTTTCATTTTTGGGTCACATAATCTCAAAAGCGGGGATATCTGTGGATCCAGCAAAAAATAGAGGTAATCGAAAGATGATCGAGACCAACAACAGTAACCGAGATCCGAAGTTTTCTTGGTTTGGCTAGATATTATAGACGTTTTGTGAAAGATGTTTCACGATTATCCAATCTACTAACCAAGTTGACTCCAAAAGGATTTACGTTTTTCTGGATGGAGGAATGTGAAGATAATTTCAGGGAGTTGAAAAGAAGGTTATCCATTGCACCTGTGCTCGCACTGCCTTGTAGTGGAGAAAGTTTTGTGATCTACAGTGATGCATCCAAGAAGGTATTGGGGTGTGTTCTTATGCAAAATGATATGGTGATAGCTTATGCCTCACGACAGTTGAAAATCCATGAGCAAAATTACCCAACTCATGATTTGGAGTTAGCTGTAGTAATATTTGCATTAAAGATTTGGAGGCATTGTCTTTATGGAGAATGGTGTGACATTTATACTGATCATAAAAGTTTAAAGTATATTTTCACACAAAAGGAGCTGAATATGTGCCAAAGAAGATGTTTGGAGCTGATTAAGGATTATGACTACTCAATCCATTACCACCCTGGGAAAGAAAACAAGGTGGAATATGCATTAAGTCGACAAGACCATGCCAGTTTATCCATGATGAGGATCACAAAAGAACCAATATTTATGGATTTACAAAGGATGGATCTTGGAATTATAATGAAAGGGAAAAAATAGTATCTTTCTCAAATGAATGTTCAACCATCTATACATGTGAATATTAAAGAGGCACAAAACGAAGATGTCGAGTTACAAAAGAAGGTGAGAAATATTCCTGAATTCAACCTTGATTGTGATGGGATAATAAAGTTCAGGAATCGGTTTTGTGTTCCTCTCATCCATGAATTAACGAAGGAGCTGGTGGATGAGGCTCATAGTTCTTAATTATCTATTCATCCTGGAAGCACAAAGATGTATAGGGACCTGAAAGAGTACTTCTGGTGGGATGGCATGAAAAGAGATGTTGCTGAATATGTCTCTCGGTGCTTGGTTTGTCAGCAAGTTAAATTTGAGAGACAGAAGTCTAAGGGGATGTTACAACCATTACCCATACCCGAATGGAAATGGGAAAATATCACTATGTACTTTGTCACCGGACATCCTAAAACATCCAAAGGCAATAATTCTATCTGGGTCATAGTTCATCATCTTACTAAGTCTTCAAACTTCGTCGCTATTAGAGAGGGTTTCTCTCTGGATCAGCTTGCCAGGATATATGTGAAGGAAGTGGAAAGATTTCATGGAGTACAACTTTCTATTATATCTGATCAGGATCCGAGGTTTACCTCAAATTTCTGGAGAAGTATTCAGCATACTCTGGATACAGAGTTGAGTTTTAGAACTGCTTATCATCCTCAGACAGACAGTCATTCTGAGAGAACAATTCAAACTCTAGAAGATATGCTGAGAACTTGCTCTATGGATTTGAAAGGTGGTTGGGATCAACACCTACCTTTGGTGGAATTTTCTTATAAAAATAGCTTTCACTCCAGTATTTAGATGGCTCCTTATGAAGCTCTCTATGGAAAGAAATGCAGGACTCCAACTTGCTGGGATGAACTTGGGGAAAGAAAGATATTAGGACCTGATCTCATTGATGAAATTAAAGAAAAGGTTAGATCTATTCAACAGCACATAAGAGCAGCTCAGAGTCGACATAAAAGTTATGCCGACAACCGAAGAAAACACCTAGAGTTTGAAGTGGGTGATAAAGTGTTCTTACGAATATCTCCCTGGAAGAGGGTCATGAGATTTGGAAAGAAGGGAAAGTTGAGACCTAGATATATCGGTCTTTTCGAAATACTAGATCGTGTTGGGAAGGTAGCTTATTGACTGGCGCCTCCACCGAATCTCTCTCAAGTTCACGAGGAGTTCTATGTATCTCTCCTGAGAAAGTACATACCTGATCCTTCACATGTACTCAGCTCAGAAGTTGTACCGCTGGAGCAAGATCCTTCTTATGAAGAACAGCCGATAGAGATTCTAGATCGTAGTGAAAAATTCCTATGAAACAAGACCACTCGATTGATTAAAGTTTTATGGAGGAACCACAAATTAGAAGAAACTACATGGGATCTTGAGGATATGATGAGAAACAGGTATCCTCATGTGTTTGTTACAAAGTGACGAATTTCGAGGCCGAAATTCATTTTAAGGGGGTAGAATGTAACACCCGAGACTTTTATGAGAAATATTTTGTTTTTATATAAATCATCAAAGTAATCTTTCACTACACACAACACTTTCTTGGCTTTCTTTACACACAATCGCGACCTTCCTCGATAGCTTGCGTCGTACACAACACCGAGTTTCACTAAACAACGATATGGTATTAAAATATTATTTAAACTAGTCGTTATGAATAGTAATAACCACTTCTTGAAATTTTATAAATTTTATTTTTCAAAATGGACTTCATTTTTGGATTGGGAATATCGAAATTATCCTAGGGTGAAATTTTGGTATTTTTTGGAAAACTTTCAATTTTTGATGAATAGTGAAAACACTGGGTTACTATTTAAAAACCGAATTTTTATTTAAATAATTTTTTATTTTATTTAAATTTATTTTAGGTCCAAATTGATACATAATACCTATATATGTTCAATATAATTTATTGGAGTAATTTTATAATAATTTTAGATATATAAAAATTTCATTGAACTTTTCACCGTCTTTTACCCACCTCCTAGGAGAATTTGCAAATTTACATAAAACATAATTTTACCGCTTTTGTGAATGGAATTTAAAAAATCCAAGAGACATGGTTGATGTCAGTAAGTATAATGTGGTTCAATGAGATGACAATAATTTTTGGTGAATAGTAACTTTTTAGTTTTTTTTACCACGGTTAAAAGTAAATAGGGTAATTAAGGGTAAAAATGATATTATTATTACCCTAACACATATCCTAATTCTATTGGATAAGTGTAAATCGACCAAAACCAACCTTAGGAATAAAATATGACCATTTAGGCCCACTTGGATTAGATTAGGACATTTATTATTAATTTATTTAAAGAAGGGTTAAAATAGTTAAAATCAAAGTTTAATAAGTATATCATTTTTAATATGGGGTTATACATAAGATAAATTTGACTATAAATATTCATTAGAAAGATAATAATATTTCTACATAATTAAATTTTATTTATAATTTTTAGACTTTAAATAAAATAATTTATTTATGACAGAAAGATGATACAGTAATTATCTTATTAATGAAATATTGACATAATTGATGTTATAAATACCCAAATAAATGTAATTTGAGACTTTTTATAAATTCAACTAATTTTAGAGGTAAATATGACATGTTAGTATTGATTTAATTAACTTTTTTAGAACTAATCATTCTGTTATGAGTTTCACAAAAATCAATTACTAAATAGTGTCAAAATTGACAAAATAGAGTTTTTTAAAACAAATACTATATTATAATTGTTATTTTATTCGTAAAAATATAAGTTTCAGAAAAATGACTTATATAAGGTTATATATATTAATAATAAACAACTTGGGGTTCGTTTTTCTTGTTATAGTAAGTTTAATAACCCTATAGTGTAAGAACAAAAAAAAAGACACGGTAAAAGTAAAATTATTTAACTTAATGTTAAATCTAAATGATAAGGTTAAAATAGGAACCTAAACATGTATAAATTCTATTGTATGAGAGGATTTCGACCCATACCCACCTTATCTTAGAAATAAATCAATTTGGAGCTATTTAAAACCGAATTTGGCTTTATAATAAAATAATATATTTAGTTTTTCCAAAGGAGCCCCTCTCCTCCCTTATAAAAGGGAACCTCCTCCCCCTCTTCCTCACACCACATTGAGCCTTTAATCTCGGCCAAACCCTGCCAATTTCTTCTCTCCACTTCCCTAGAGACATCCTAGAGGTCCTGGTCTTCTTCAAAGACCATGTTTAGTGCCCTAAAAGGAGGTCTCAAAGAAGCGCTTTAAAGAACATGTATTGTCCGTTACCGATTCTTCCAACTTTATTTCTTCTTCCACTTCTTCTTATTTAGTTGTTTCATTATGAATTAATAACATTATTATCACTCATATACCGATATGTTATTATAAGTATGAAACAACCCTATTTCACCATCTATCCATCCTACGGAAAAAGAAATCACCGCGCGTGCGTACTTACGGAATATCGTCTCCATGCCGTGGTGTAATCTATTTTCCACCGCCACCTTACATGGATGGGTATAATGGTGCAAGTAAACAACTATATATGATTATTGTAAAGTGGTATTGATTCTGAAATAGTATTCATAAACTTTAATACAATTACACGATCATGGGAACGATATCATCTCTCGTGCGTACGTACGGAAAATCGTGTCCACAATGTGATGCTATTTGTTCTACATGATATTCATTGAATAATTATTATATAAATGTATTGAATGAATAAATATGATATATAGTACACTAATACCATTCTGGAAATGAGGTATCTATAACCTAAATATAAGAATAATAATTTATTCTACAAAACACGCATAAGAACAAAAAGTAATAAACACCCGAATAACATGTAGCAATGAAATATTAATAATAAGAGGCTAAGAGTATGGACATATATGATATTATAAAAAATATTATTCTTATGGAATAAGTCAATGACATTATTTAAATCATTATACAGGAGGTTCAGACAATTACAAAGAAAATATGACCTAAGGTAAGGGAAAATATCACGATCTCATTTTTAGCCGAGATTGTTTATAATTTGGTATTTACTGGGGTGTATTTGATCATCCACATCCATGTTTCCAAAATATGTCATATTTATATCCTTCTACAATAGTTTACATCCAATTTTACCCTTCGGTGAGTTTTTAGTAAAACATATGAAAGGAATCTTTTGTCATTTTTTCGTACAAGGTACTTTTTGACTTTTCCGACAAAAGTACGAGAAGAATGTTTTTTTAACTTATACGGCATGAATGGATTTTTAAAAAATTATTTCCAAGAAGCTTCCATTACAAGTTTTCAAGTTTATTTTTAATCATCTTCTTTTAGTTTAAAATTGTATGACATGTTAAGAAAGGAAAATGTTTTTGAACTAGAAAAGATATTTTCCTCAAGAATGGAGTTCAAGAGTTTTATGAAAATTATTTTCCATCTAAGATAATATAGGGTTCTATTTCTATCACTATTATTACATGGATTTGATTATGTTGTGATGGAAATATTTTTACGAATTCATTTATATTATATGAATTGTTTTATGATGTCACGATGTTTAAGATTCCCATTTTTATTACATGGGTTATGCTATTGTGTATGGTTTATGATTTTGTGACACACATAAGAATAGTATCATTATGAGATGGGTGGGACCTATATCTCCCTCCAATGCATTGTGTAAAGATTTTATATCTAATGAGATAGACATGGCTGGAATGGCAGGTTAAACCATTTCAGTGAAATAGGACTGAAACGAGGAGTGAACTCGGTTCAGAAATGGACTTTGTCCACTAAGATAGTCTTGGAAATGAGTCTTGACTAATAAGAAATGATTCTCTATGATTATGTGTGTATGCCACAAAGATTCATGTTTTATGTTATGATTATTGGGATTACATTTCACTACTATGATTTATCCCATGTTATTGTGATCTCTTTTGCAGGATAAGATTTCCAAAATGTTATGTTCCTATGAATATGATGTGATTGATATTTCTTTTGTTTACCCTTACTAAGCATTTGAGCTCACCCTTTTGTATATTTTATTTCCCCAGGCCAGGAAGAAAGTTATTAAGTAAGATATGCCAAAAATCGACTATAGATATGATGAAATAAATTGGAGACAGTGTATATGCTTTATGAACCAGTTGTTTATGTTTCCCAGTTTCTAAAGACACTATACCAATACGGTCCTTTCATGGTTTTGTTATATGTTGTAATAAGTATGCTTCAATTTTTAAGTATTAACCATGTATGTAAAGTAAGGGTTGTTATATAAGGTCACCTGTAATGGTGATTAAATCCATGATCATTTGTATATGGGCCACCCAGTTGAGTCACATGGGCATTACTAACCATGCACTAATAGTGATCCACATACATCTAATTCAAAAACAGGATGTTCAATCTCTAAAACTCCCCCATATAATCCAAGAAACTCTTTGGACTTGTTAATAATCATTACTAGTAAAAAAATATAATTAAAATTGAAATGTATATAATCAATATATTACATAAAAATCATGATGATACAACATAGAGATTGTAAGGGAATTAGATGATGCATTTATTGAAAAAATGATGGTTTAAATTATAGAAATGAGGCTATTTTTTCAATAGAGATAAAAATTAGTTATTTTAAAATGTATAAGACTCCATTTAAAATTTATATTTTCAAATAAGGTTAAATGAAGAAAAAATTATAGGATAACAAAAAATTATGGTTTTATAAACCCCATTGATTTACAATGGGGTGCACTAGTCTTCATCATTATGAATATGGATGGGATTAATATACTTGGACATGAAAATAATGGACATGAGAATAATACAATGATATTTATCTTACATTTTACAAATAATATCTCAATCATCAAATGTTAAAAGGATTATGGATTCATAGAAATATGATAAATTTCAAAACAATAACATAGTGAGAATTTTGGAGTTGATTGTTTTTTAATTGAGTTATAAGGTATCAATACAAATAATGTGTCTTAGAAACACAAGAAAAATAATTGGATAACAGATATGATGTGCATAGCTCATCCTTATATATTCTTCTATGATGTAATATAATATATAGAGATATGAAGAAGAACATATGGGAGGATAACATGAAGGGGGATATTTTTGAGTAAGTATCTCGATGTTTTTTATTCCAGAAAATCAGGTCATAATGATATATGTATAATAGTATATAGTACTATTTCCCATAAATATCATAAAATTGGTAATCATAATCAAATATATATTTATAAGACTCCAAATGAAAACTAAATAAAATAATTTCATATGGGTGGTAATCGGTCACCTTCTAATGATGTCACATTTCATTACTATGAAGGGGTATTTCTCCATTTCCCAAATCACTAATGTATACATCAGGGGATTGGTAAGACCAAATAAAGTTCCCCCTATATTTTATCTAAACAAGATACAAGGTTTACCTAAATGTTCTATAGAATCTTTTAGTAAGAGTTTGATATAGAACTAATCTTCAGCACTGCATATCACCCATAGATGGATGGTTAGTTTAAATGATCAACTTAAACTCTAGATGATATGTTTATATCTTGTTCAACATATTTCCAAGGTTGTTTGGAGCATCACATTCATAGAGTGGAGTTTTCATATAAGAACATTTTTCATTCTAGCATTTAAATAGTACGTTAAGAGGCTACAAATGGGATGAGGTGTCTAACATCAATGTTATAGGATTATTTGATAGAAGATATGTTTATGGGATTGGATCATATCCAATAAATAAAAGATAAGGTTAAAACCATCCATCATTATATAAATCCCCGAAAAATTCAATATTAACGCTATATAAATAACCATTGATGAGACTTACATGTTCTTTGATGGATATAAAGTTTTTATTTTTATATAATAATGGAATATATTCATGTAGTTAAGGGATAAGGGGTATAGTATCCCTATATACATCATCCCATATCATATCCTTGATTTTATATTAGAATTGGACTATCGAATAGAACTCCAACTTAACATATCTCAGATACATGATGTGTTCTCTGATTCCATTTTTAGGGATTACATAATAAAACCCTTTTAATGTATTGAATATGTTGATGGTAACACTGAAGAGAGACTATTAATATTAGGAAAATTTTATGAGGATCATAGAGAGTAGAGAGAAGGTTCAACAGAAAAAGCAGACAACCTAGTAAAAGTGTTATTTGGAAAAAATGTTCAATAATGTAACTTGGGATATAGTTGTAGAGATGAAACCAAATAACCCACATAAGTTTTTGTGAATTAAATGAATATATTGATAGTGAATCATCTGAAGGGGGTAGTGTACCAAAGCAAAATTTTATAAATGAAATGAATTCTTATTGAATATATAAAAATGCATTAAAATAATGTAATTGAAAACACATTAAATAATTGTGTTATGTTGGAATTATATATACTATTATATTTAAAATAACATTATCCATCACAACCGTATATAATACATCCATTATATAGTGATCATATGACTAGTATATATAAAAGAATCAGAGGAAGTCCAATTTTGAGATATTGAAGAAGAGACGACCTCAACTAGGGATAATCCTATAATTTGATTCCCATTTACAATTATTTATAATGGATAGAGAATAATAGGGAATTTACAATATCCTATTATAATATGGAATTATTAAACTGAAGAATTAGGGAGGACATCTATAGTGGTAGATTAGCCTCATTGAGATCACAGATCAAACCATATTCAATAAATTTTATTAGGAAAATATCACCATCTCACACCTTAATGTTAATGAATTTCCTTGGGTGATTAATTTCTTTGTATAGAGTCACAAATTTTATAAATTTGATTTTTTTTATTAAAACAATGATTAAATTTATCCATTATTGGTATTATTTTTTAAATAATTCTATAACTGTTTTCATCTAAATTTAATTATTGAAATAGTGAAAGAGAAATTATTTTTTTGTTAAATTTATAGTTTAAATCAAGGCACTATATTTTAATAAGGTAAATAATTTTTGAAATAATTGATATTATAGTAAAAAAAATTATTAAATATAATTGATAATAATATTTTTGAATAAAAAACTAAAAGGTTCTGAAAAATTATATTCTTTAAAATTGTATTTTCTATTATATAGGAATTTTTATTTATAAGTTCAAATTCAAGGAAAAATATTTACCAAAGAAATAAATATTATATTTGAAATAATCATGTTGAAATTATCTATTGGTTAATTATTTCAGAATTTTTGGACACAATTGAAATTATGAATCAAAATTAAATAATGAGTAAAGACCTAGGGGGATGTATGAAATAAAAAATACCAAATAGTGATGTAATATATTTCATAAATTAAATCCTTTATGAAAAATATATCTCCCATTTAAAATAATGTTTTTATGCTTTTTGATTAGTTTTATATACCATAATGAATCCTCTAATGCCACTATTATAATTTATTATTTTAAAATCATTTTTTGGTAAACATGACTCACTTTGACCTCACAAATGGGCATTATTTTAATGATCCAATTTTATAATCATGCGAAAAAATTAAAACCACTCCACTGTGGTAGAAACCATGGGAAAAAAGACATCGATGGTCATTAATTTTTATTACATTATCAAATTGAGTAGGTGGACAAAATTCCGAACTAAAATATAATTTCTATTATTCTTTGATATAAACACACCAAACATTAAATGACACCTACCTAAAAAGTTATTATGAACTAACTATATCATTCACTTGATGGAGTCCTACCAAGGTTTAAAAATTCTCTCATGAATATCCTATAGTTTTTTTATTAGATCCATCTCATGGAAAGTGATACTCTACTTGTTCACTAATTCAAGACACATATTTTTTATGCCCATAATTTACAACTTTTAATTATGGAATATTTCCTTAAATAACCATATTAATATCCTTATTGTTTCAATGTTACATAATTCATTTTCACTAAAATTAATACTTTCTATAAATCCAAATATTCATACATTATGATTGTAAAAATATCCTATGATTTTTCAAGATGAGGAATTCTAGAGGGAATACTCATCCCCCATTCCACTAATTGGAATTCGCATAGATGAAACTATCCATATTTAATTGGGTATTTGTATTTATTTATATAAATTTTCAATATCGTGAGATTAAATTTGATAAAATAAATTTTTGTGTTGTATTATATATTTTTCACACTTATGCATATACATTAAACAAATGTGACTGGTGTCACCAAAGATATATAGACCTATAATATAATGGATAAATTTTTAATAAGATAAAATCCCATATATGTGAACAGTATGTTATCATTAGAAGGATATGATATGTTTTAATGGAGGCAATCCATGAAATGTGTTTGCAGTGTAATTTAGAATGTTTTCCTTCACATTCCCATATTACATTCTATAATGTCATATAGTGACTAATATTTCCCGATTATTAATCCCACCTCTCTTATATTTCCAAATTAGGCACCATGGCTCACATGTCTAACATTATCAGATGCCATTCATTTTTTATTCCCTTACTAGGTGCTAGATATCTCATATTTTTATGTTATGTAACTAGGTTTTTTTGTATAGTTTTAAAATAATGATTAAATCTTGAAATTAAGATAAATAAGTTCTCAATAATTTCATTATATTCATGTATCGTGTTTTAAAACTGTACACCTAAATTCCCAAAATGACTTGGATTTAAGGTATTTTTTGTTCTATTATGTTTATATTTATGTAGTTAATAATTAACTGATATTTATTAAAGGCTTAGGTTGTCACATGAATTATTATTTACCATTCTCTTGTACAATCTATCTAAAATACAAAACATAATTCATACATATATACATCCTACTATTTCCAAGAAGTGTGTAATTCTTTCCAAAATCATGAAATTTGAAGATTAACTATAAATAAATAAATAATATAATGTAAATATAAAAATGATATTAATATTAAGAATAATATTTTGTAGATAAATGGAAAAGTATCAATATACAGGTACTTGTACTACCAAATGGAGACTCTAAAAAAGAAAAATATTTATCACAGAGAAATGACAATTCTAATAAAGAGATTCTGATAAATGGTTCTTAAAATGTAAAAATGAAATCACATATTACAATATAAGTAAGTACATGAATATATAATATAATAATAAAATATATAAATTCATTCTGTAAGAGGAAATATTGGTTTCAATGAATGTGGAATTCCATGTAAGGGTATTATATCTCTATATCCTTATTTGTTAGAATTGCTTTTGATAATGATTCTAATGTTTAATTTTATTATTATATATATAAAAAATCAAGATTTTACTTGTAATCATGTTCTTTCTTGAGAATACATATTTACCATTAATTTTCCTCACATTATATAATCATGAAACCGTCATAACATTTTAATGGAAATCTGCCTTTATTTATCTCTTCTCTCAAAAATATTTTTTTTACCAAATAAATGATTTATATTAAATATTTTCATAACATTTCATAATATTCTCCTATAACAATTAAACATCATTTTTACCGCTGAATTATTATTTAAAAAAATTTCATAAATCAATATTCATGTATTTTCCAAGACTCTTATCTAATATAATTATTTCCATAATGTTTTGGTATTTTTTAGATTTTAAAGAGGTGATTTAAAAGGGAAAATGATATTTTCCGTGAAATTTATTGAAAATATAATTTTTATGTAGTTTTTCATATATTAATAAATCTATTGATGTTAAATAAATTAACACCAATGATACAATCAAATGATAACATTTTTATTCTTTCTCTGGTTGGTTCTTATTACGATGACATTATGATTATGTATCCTATTTCTTTTGAATGGGTTATTTTACTATGTATTATTTATGAAACCAATTTATTAATCATGTTTCGTGATATTAATAAAAATTTAGGATCTTATTCCACACATATAAATTATTTAAATAATGTTATTGTAGAAGGGTTGTTATAAATAATCCTAATTCATTAGTTAAATATTGATATCACATTACATAAATATGATTGGCATATTGAGTGAACTCATATTATAAAGTGAATCTGTCAAAAATGACATAATTCAATTTGAACATTCAATAATATGATTTAATTGTTAATTAAACTAAAACACCATTATTATCTTGGATGTGGTCTATGAATACCATGGTAATGTTTTTTATTCTTATGGGTATTCCAAAAATAAATGACATAGACCAATGATATGTTATAATGGATTATTTTAATTGTTTATTCTATGAAACATTACTTATGAAATTCCAATAATATTTACCTGAAACAAAATTATGACATATTATATGGAGCGTGTACTTTTCAATTTCATAGATCATGTTCTTAAACCCTTATACTCATGTCATGATTTTGTGATGGTTAATATATCCCTTATTTTCCTAAACTGTACATCTAATGTCACACTTAATTACGTTTCATTTTCAAAATTTTATTATGAATTATTTTAAGAATGATATTTCTAAGAATAGTCATAGTTACGAAAAAATAATGGGATATTATGTGGAAATAATATGGACGTTTTTATTTATATCCATGATTCCAAAGACATTATACCAAAATGGATCTACAGTGGAATACTATTTCATGCACTAAATACTCATCTTAAAATATTTAATATAATTGAATGAAATTTATGAGTTATAATGGTTGTTATTAGAGAATGATTTTTTAACATTGGGAAACTATGATGTGTTAAATTTAATAGGAGGCCTACATATAATTATACATGTAGGATAACATCATAATGATTTGTTAATGATCATTGATAACCCTGGTTAATCCATAGTTTTTATACATTGGAAATATTTTTCATTTTTTACACATAAAATAAATTATTTTTCATAATTATGTGGTTTCCAAATATGATTATTATTTCCCACACGGAAATTTTTATTCACTAAATGGATGGAACAATATGAAATCATTTCAATTTTGAATTTGATATAAAATGAAATAATTATCTACATAATGATATAATTTTTATAGGATATGGAATGAAAATATCATTTAATTATTTCAATACATTCTCATGATATGAATCATGATGAGATTCCAAATGATTAATAAATTGATGAACTTTTTATTAATTCCTTCATGAGAAAACACTTTACTTCTATTAGTCATTCATATAATATAGAACTAATTAAAAATCATATTAGTACCACTACATAGATAATTTAAATTATATATTGTTTATTACATTAAAAATTAATTTCACATTTTTATTATTTACGAGGAATGTAATGTTCAATGGTGGAATATTGTGTAAAATGTGAGAAAAAACGATGAAATTGACACAATAGAGTTCGATTATATAATGAGATTATTTTATACTAGGTACTCATATTTAATGATTTATTCAGAAACTTATAAGAATATTGATCAATATGTTATAATATTTGAGTAAAGTTTTAAAATGAATATGAGGTACACTTTTGGTGTTACCATAAAATATAAAACTAATTCTAAACAATTATTCAGTATCATAAATGCTATCCTCTAATAGGAGTTATCCTTAAAAAAATTCATCAGGTAAGATGAAATACTTTGAACATATGTCATGTTTGAAATTTAGATTGATGTTACTAATACATGTCATATATTATTTAATAAAATAATATGGAATTTAACAGAAATACTATGAAACATTGAGAGAATAAAATGTTATTTCTGTTATGATCATAATGTGGAAGAAAGAATGATTGAAATTGTCTAAATGATATGATTAGATGTTTTATGTGTTGAATGTTGGGTCATATGGAAATTGAATTTCATTGTGATGGGAAGGTGTTACCTAATATTTTATGAAAAGAATCACCAAATCTCTACCGACACAAAATTATTTAAATTTCATGGATTATAGGATTTTTTCATATCTAATATAAAATATAAAGGTTAGTAATGATGATCAGTACAAGAAAGAATTTAATCCTATAAATAAATAAAATATATTGTGATGACTATTTCTGATTTGGATTATGATCATAAAGTGTTAAAATATATAATTACCATCCACTCTATAATAGAAAATTTATTATTTGTTTTAGGATATGCCTACTATATTGTATTTGAATAAATTGTTATTGGTATCATATTACCACAACAATGATTATATTTTTAAATAGTATTAAAACCCATTAATGGTATCATTTTCATATCACATGTTAATGATTATTATATGATGTAATATTGTGGGAATGGGATTTATAAAAATCATGTTATTATCCCTCTATTTAAATTCTATATAATTTTGTGAATTTCTAGAATTCTATTAAATAATGTGAATATATATTTCCAAAGATTTGAAGTCATCTTGGAAATTATAATCCACTATATGGTTCTCTGTTGCTGTTTTGATCCCTATAAACACCAAATTAATATTTCATCTATTCTGCGAGTCCTCATTCCTATTCAAATGTGATTCTTACCTCATATAGTGGTCGGAAAACTCAATAATAAATGATATTAATATTTTGAGGCAGTAGTTGATGTTTTTTTGGATGAATTTTCCATACATCCATTGAATCATGATGATGTGTTCTTGATAGAAATCATACCTTGTGATACAGATATTTAAAATAGTAAATATTAAAAGGACTATTATGAGATGATGGAATTGAAGATGAATCTCCATGAAATCCTGATAATTTATTTATATGGGAGACTATCTCACCTTAGGGTGAACATATTATTTTTGTTACGAAGAATGATTTTCCAATGTGACTCTTCATTGATTATCATGAAAATAACATTATCATAATCATGAATAAGAATCAAATTCCACATATTGAGGACTTATTTAATAAACTAAATAGATCTCAATAATTCATCAGACTTGATCCTTTTTTATGTTATCATTGATCGAGGGTCAACAATGATGATATTACCAAGACAAAATTTTGTTCAAGGTATGGACACTATGAATATATATTTATTCCCTCTTGACTTTATAATTTTGAAGCTGTATTTATGGATTTAATTAATAATTACTTCAAGAAATTCCCATATTATTTATTATTAACTATTATAAATTGTATTTTAATATATTAAAATATTAATAAATGGTATGTTGATCACTTTAGGATTATAATGAAAAAATTCATAATGAGAATTTTTTAGTAAAAAGTTTACAATGTGTGAATTTTAGTTAAAAAGGATTCATTTTTTGTTTTTATTATTATAATATTAGTTATATGAGGGTATTGATCAAAGATGGATGTTTGTGAACATTTTCTAAGAAAAACTAATATGAATGAGATTTGTATTTTTCATATCATTAATTTATATTATTTACACGTTGTAGATAATTTATCAAAAATATATAATAAATTGAATGAGTTAACTCAAAAGATATCCATGTTGATTTTAAACAATTAATGCAATAAAAATTTCATTAAACATGAGATAAGATTAATCATTGCACCATTAAATACATTAACCGACATTGGGGTACTATTTTTTCTATAGTGATGCATTAAAGAAGGGGATTAGATGCATTCTCGTGAATAATGATATCAATATATATTACATATAACCCGACAAAATTGGCGGTTCATAACAAAAATATCCAAAATTATGAGTTGGGGTTAAGAGATTTAATTTTTTATCTGATATATGGATAAATTAAAATTATTGTGAAAGATATGAAATAAATACTTATCACAAATTTTTAACATATATATTCACTCAAATAGAGATGATTATTTACCAGATATGATGATTGGCGTAAAGTAGTGATTATGAATGCTTAATACATTTCCACCTTGGGAAATCAATATTGGTTGAAGATACTATAAGTTAAAAGGATCGCGTTATAGTCATACAAGAGATATTGTGGAGTATGTATCTTGTTTCATGGTATTTTAGGATGCTAGTCATAATAAATATAAGTATATGGGGATGTTACAACCATTACCCCTACAATAATTGAAATTGGATATCATAAACAAGGATATTTTCAAGGCACTCTTGAAAAATATTAACGAGAAAATGCAATTTCTTATAGTCTATCACCTTATAAATCCATCACACTAAATTAAAATCCAAGTAGAATCAAAATTTATTATATATGTAGAATATTAATTTCAGAAGTTTTAATTTTATTTGGAGTACCAATTTCTATTGTATCTAATTTAAATTGGATGATTACTTTGATGTTCTAGTGAAGTATTTAGTAGGCTATGCATATAATGCTGTGTTTATGTACTGTTAATCATCCTTAGTTAGATGTTTAGTCTAATATAACCATTAATATAATAGAGGGTATGTTATGATATTCTTATATTAATTTATAATGTGTGTTATCTAAAACCCATCCATTTGGTGATTTTTCACAAAAAAAATAGGCATTCAATCAATCTTTAAGATGTTTCCTTATGAATCCCACTATTCAAAGAAGATCATAACTCCAATTTATAAGGATAATTACGGAGAAAGAATTTTATTGGGGCATGATCTAGAGGAGGAAATTTTAGAGGAACTAATAAATATTTAGTATAACATACATAAATATTAGAATCAGTAAAAAATAATTCTTACATGAATCAGTGAACACTAGAAATAAATTTTTTTGATATGGTATTTACGATAATTTCTCCATTGAATATGGTCTGAGATTATGAATTAAAATAATTCTAATCCATAAGTATGTTGTTTCTTTTGAGATACATTATTTTTTAGGGATATTATCTTATTTATTGGATTTTCTACTTTACCACTCTCATATTCATGATGTGTTATAGGTATCTCGCTTGAGGAAGTATATAACTGATCCTTCACATGACATAAACTAATAAGTTAATCCGTTGGATCTTGATTATTCCTAAGAGGAATTACTAGTATAAATACTTCACTGTAGAGACAATGTTATATATAATAACAAAACTCTCTCTATAAATATTCTCTCGAGGAAAATTAAATTCAATGTAGAATCTTGGGAACTAAATGACATAATGAAATCGATAGATCCATAATTTTCAATATCTTAGTAATGGAATTTCACGGGATAAACTAATTTTAAGAGATGAAGAATTTAACTCCCATTGATTTATCATATATTTATGTTCAAATAAAGTTAATATTATCGATATGATATGATACACACACCCTTGAGATTAAATAACCATGAAATAGTATACCATTATAATATTTACATTACATTTGTGCAACGAATTTGAAAAAAAATTAATATTATATATAATGGATTATGATAATGAATATTTATTTATAAGTACAAAATTCGTTGTAATTTTATTATATGCATGAAGAATATATATTTTCAAAAAAATAATTCTATAAAATTTTGTGAAAAATTGATATAATTATTTTTTCCCAAATTTTGTAAAATATTTTTGAAAAATTGATGTTAATTTTTTAAACTAAAATTTTCAAAATTATCTTACATTGAATTTTTATTTGTTTTTAAAAAAGGTTAATTTTTGGATTAATAATGAAATTTTGATTTATATCAATAGTAGTTTTATTAAATAATTTAATAATATCATGTTGTCTTTGAATGTTATTTAGGTTACATCAGTTATTTTACAATTTCCAAATTACATTTACGTTCATCAAAATTTATTTCAAGTTTTATTTTGATATAAAATATTTTTATACTCAGTAAATCATTTTTTTTTTCAAAAAATCCATTAGTTAGGTTATTTTAGTGTTACTCAAAATTAAATTCTACCTATTTTGTGAAATTAAAATTTAAAAGTGGATAATGCAATTGTAATCAGAAATTCCATATTGGATAATGAAGGAAAATTCATTTTTTTCATTATGAGTTGGGAAAATAATTTAAAAAATTATAACTATTAATGTTAAATTCCATTTAAATGTGTATTAGTAAGTTTTTAATGTTATACCACCCTCATAGAAATATAAAATACCTATTGTATGGAGATATTTCGACCACATGTTATCAGACCATTGAATCCCCAACCATTTGAAATATTTTTTCATAAATATGTATCTATTATATATAAATGCATTATGAAATTCAATTTGTGTTTTCTACCTAACATATAAAAGGAAACCAAACAATATATTTATTAAATTTCAATAATTATTCTAGATCTATCAAACCCCAAATTATTATCCCATCGATCTATATAGTCACGGTATAGTTTTTCCAAAATCCTTAAATGTCCAAACCTATTGATATTAAATGGATTTACTAATGATTTCATCCAATGAAATGTTGTATGAACTAATTAATTGATTTTCTAATTCTTCTTGTTAACTCCTATAATGTTATGTTATCTTCAACTCTCTAATATATTATTACATAAGGAATTTTAGATAAATTTAATCTCATTTATTTCCTTTGATACATGAAACCTAGATTCTAAATTAATCTTAATATAGTATAACAATATAATGGAGGCATTAAATTGGAAAGTATGAATAAAAATTACTAAATTATAAGAAATATATAATTTACACATGTATAAAAGAATTCAATAGATATTTTTTAATTTATTAATGAAACTAAAATTTCTTTAAAATTAATAGAAATATTTTTTTGAAAAACATTTTGTTATTAATGAAATGTGTTTTTACATTACAAAGTTAATTAGTTAGTATTGGTGAATTATTTTAACTATATTTATAAATTATATATCCAATAAAATATTTTACTATTCATCTATTACTTTTCAAGGCATGGGATAATAATAAACATAGTTTTATGGATAAAAATTATATTTTATTAAAATAAAATGACTGTTTTGGGACATATTTTGAAATTAATTTTTCTCACATCAAGAAAATTTACACTAAAAATGATCATAATTTTATTAAATAGACATGAAAAAATTATTTTACTATGAATATTTAATTATTGTTAAAAAAAATTTATTATCAATAATTAGTTAAATATAACTAATATTATTTACAATTATAATATCATTTAAATAATTTGAAAAGATTTAATTTATTTTAAAAATAATTTTACTATAAAATTATTAAATTATATAATTAGTAATCTAATTTAGGTTAATGTAATAATTTTTATGTTGAATTTGGTTATAGACAATTTTTATATTGAAAAATTATTTTTCATTAGAAAAACAATTTATATCGCAGTTGTGGTATTACATTAAAATTAAAATTTTCCACTTATGATGGATTAATTTGAGGAAATAGATTTCATATATTTAATTAGTATAATTACGATTAGGTAATTTAGTCAACATTTGTTTTGGTGATAATTATTACTAAAAAATGTAACAATATGTTACTATTGTTAAGGACAAAACCGGATTATATATGTGTAAAATTAATGAGATATGGATTAAAATAACATAACATATATTATTGAATTATATTATATGGGATTATTTCGACCATATTAGATCTATTATTCAAAAATATTCCATTTTTAGGCCATTTTTTAAGAATATGATTATATATTTTATGGTTTTAAAAATCTAATAGTGTGTCATCTCCACCTCTTATAAATGGATACACCCACTTATATTCTATCAACACATATGTAGAATTTCGATTTATCCATGACATACCTAGAAAAAATCCTTACATAATTTTCCATGACCTAGATTCCTTGGATTTATGAGAAAACCATCCAATGAAGGATTTAGGTATAATCGTAATGTACTTTTCTGATGAAGTTGTATAATCATTAACAAAGATTTTTCAATTTATTTATTCTTCTCAATCATTCAAAAATTATTCAAATATTTTGAATGTATAACTTCATTATATCCCATATACTTAAATTTTACATTATTTATGGAATAACTTATATGTATCACCATGATTTTTTAAATGAAGAAAAGTATATTTGATTGTGTAAATGACAAAGAATATGGATTTTCCTTGAATTTCATGCAACAATAAGTTTATTGTATGTCACAAATAATCGTTATATTTTTATTATGTTATATATAGTATTCAACATGCAACACTTTACTTAAATTCCCAATGACATATACACTATTGTTAAACCCTCAAAATAAATTTGTAAAGCATAAATAGTATTAATAACATTATGAAATGTATAAATATATATATATGTGAATATGTTTTTCTATGTGGTTATAAATATAATTATTGATATTGTTTAGTAAAATATTAAATCATTTTTTAGTAACATGATTTTATTCATAAAAAATATTTTTTATTGAAAATTGATTTCTGTTGTTTTTTAGGGAAAATATATTATAATCAATTTTTAGAAATTTTATAAAATTTAATTTGATAAAATTAACATCATTTCTATAATAGAAATACCAAAATTATCTTCGGGTGAATTTGGGGTATTTATCTAAAAGGTATAATTATTTTATGATTAGTTAAAATATTAAATTATAATTGAAAACATGTATTCAATGTAATTATTTTATGCAGTACAATTATAAATAAAATAGATTTTAAAATATAAGTATTTCAATTATTCATCTATTTATCCAATATATACAATTAGAATAATTTTCATATAGATATTTGAAATAAAAACATTATATTCTTTTGAAAATAGTTACAATTCATCACAATGATTAAGTTAAAAACATGTTTAAGGATGAATTTAAATTTAATCATATAGGTGTAAAAGATAAAGAATGATTTCCATAACAAATTTTATAGAATCTTTTTGACACTTATGACATCTGGATTTAGTTTTATGAGTTTTGGGACACTTTTCAATGATAATGACCTATATAATATGCTAAGTAATGAAAATGAGAGAAACGAACATTTTGTATTTATAATTTATATAATGATTTGAGATAGGGACAAAGGAAATATATGTTTTGTAAAAAATAATGATTTTAGAGATAAATTATTATTTTAATTTAGGGTAATTTAGTTTTTTTATTTATATTAATTAATGAAATTAAATACTTATGAAATTCAAATTTTGTGATTAATTTGTTAATAATTCCCTAAAATAAGTGATACTAAAAATATTAATAGTGAAGTAAATTTAGTTCATTATTATATTAAATTTTTTGATGAATATGTTATATTACACATTTTTTGGATTAATATATTCTAATTACATAATTATCTTCATTTTTTAAATTCACATTAAATTAATAATTTTAAAATTTACATTAATGTTATTTTGTAATAAATTATATTTCATTAAATGTATTACGATAAAAAAGCCATATTCCCTAGCAAGTGAATTATAAATGTTAATAATTATATACTATATCCTATAAATGAACCCATTTACATTTTTAATGAATATTTTGGCCCCTAATTAGTAAAAATATATGTCATTACACTTAAGGCCAAATTTTTTCTTTTTCACATTACATGTGCTTCTGTTAAAACTATATTTCAACAAATAAATGACTTTAATTTTATAAATTATAGTCAAAATATAAATTTAAGGGTTATAAATTATCTAATAAGGATTAATTTAATTTATTCTTGATGTATTAATTGCATATAATGGAAAACTAGTTACATAAATGAAAACCAAAATGAAAAAAAAATAAGGAAACATATGAGTTATGGAACAAAAATATTAGAACATCTTTTTTATTTTATAAGAAAGATTTTTATTAAACATATATTCTAAAACACATTAATTATAATGTTTTTTGTAGAATTTAGGTATTATTATCCTCATAGTAGTGAATAGAATTGATTATTTACAAGAATGATTCTCCTCCTCAACAATAAAAGGGAACTCCCTCCCCTAACTTCTTCACATATATCAAGCAACTTTTTTTTTCAAAACTTACCAAAATAAAATATACATTTATATTTACACATCCAATAATCCATAGTATGGATAAAAATAAAACTATTCAAGTCACTATAAAAAACATAATGAGTATACTTGAAGAAGATGAAATGTTCTTCAATAAGCGTCTTTATTTTTCATTATTCTGTACCTCCTATAATTATTCTTTTACAATTATGATATAAAAACCTATTAATATTAAATATAATTATTTTTTATCATTTTACCGGTATATAATACATCCACTCACACATATATTTATTTATTACAAAATCATCATTCGTGTGTACGATAGACTACCGCCTCGTGAAACAATCTCAATCATTATTCTATTACCGGATCTCACTGTTTGGTGTGAGGATAGATATTAATTTTATAAATGTTATTATTAACATTATTATACCTCATAGGTCATAATATCATATATTTCTTTTTTATATTATTTTCTATATTGGATATGATAACTTTACTCTTCATTATGACTGACTTCCACCTTACGAAGCGATGTTCTTTTTTTCACTAACACGTTACATAGAAGGTAATAAGGGTAAATATAAAAATTATATGTGATATAAATTAAATATTTATTATAGTAATGAAATATTTATCTTTATTAAAATATATTATATCATTTTCCATTTACATGTTCACTTAGTAGAAATAATTACAGTGTCGATCATGAAAAAGTGGATTGTTATATTATCGAATAAATTTGATTCTTTATTGGAACATGAGATCACAAGAAATATATATATTTATATATATAATTATTTATTATTAAATTATATTTTATTTGTTATATAATTTTCATTTTGGGAAGCAAAATTTTACTAACCATATTTCCCCAATGATCATTGAAAAATGAAACTTACAACCTACTATACCCATGATCAGAAAATTAATACATTTTTCATAACATTATTTAATTATTATATTTAAAAATATAATTATTTTATACTTTTTATAAATTTTTCATCATTTTAATTCAGTATATGATTAAATAATTTCCACTTTGACCATATTGAACAAACCGAAGTCATTTTTTAAACATAAGTCGTATATGGTCCAAAAAAATGACTTAAGAATAATTGATATACATTTTTAAATAACATGTTTATAAGTGATATAAATTAATTATAAAAATCAAAAAAAATCTACATTTTTTATAAATAATTTAAATTTATTATTCTGGAATATTATGATACGCCTGATAAGTCGGGCTCATGGTAAGGGTTTTATCATTTCACATTTATTTTTATGAGAAATATGGAATAATCACCACTATTTTTTTGGTGATGATAATTAACGTGAATTTATATAATAAATATTATGAATAAATTTGTTAAAAGTTATATTTCAATTTTATAATACCATTTTCTTCATGATTTTGTTTCAATGATACGAATGCATTAATGTATTTTCATCACAATTTTCCTTCATTGTGTCTTATTAATTTTAACGCGACTATAATATATTCTGAGGTGTATATACGTCCCCTATGAAAATAAATAACATGAATATTTTTAATCTCATTGTATTTTATGTTTTATTATATGTAATACTTTAATAGTTATTATAATGAAATGATACAAAAGTGGTAATAGATATTTTATACAGTCACAATGTATATCGTGATTTTTAATGATAATGATTCCAATATTGAGATCTTATTATCTATCTCTCATTAAACTAATTAATCTTCATCTATAATAGTTATTCATGATATTTACATGTTATATTACCATTTTGACTCATTTTTACTTAAAATAGTTGAGAGAATGATTTTAAGAAAATAGAATTCATTTTTCCCTTTCGATATAAATCAATTTTCTTCCCAAATTCATATACTCTATGTATGATTTCAAAAAAAACATTAAATATGATTTATTAATTAAATTTATAAAAGTTTTTTTTCATAATTATTCAAATGAATTGTCTTCCTACTTTCCAATAAAGGAACATTAATGTCCATTATAACATAAAAAAATAATGTTATTTATAACATTTTTATAATCTAATGCAATCTTAACAGTCATTTATTAGATGATTACTCTAAAATATTATAAGTTTCTATATGAAAACATTTTAAAAATATTTTTGAATGCATTATTTCTAATAAAATTAACTAAATTTATTTTTTTAAAATTATTTATTATAATGTGATTTTAAAAATGAAATGGATATTTTACTCAGGAATTCTTATATTGAACATTTATTGATATTTCTATTCATTATCTGCAACAAAAGTATTGTGTGTTATCATACTATGGTTATATTTTCTTTTTGTACCATCCAAATTTCTTCTCTATATGAAATATGATTTGTTCAAATATAATTTTATGAAAGTTGTTTCATTTCTGTGGCTTAATATTATTTCAATGAGATTAAAATGAAACCCATTTCTTTTAAAAGGGTTAATCCAATTATAAATGAATAATTAATGTTTTTTTGAGATGAATGATGAAAAATCAATGTACGTTATCTATGTTGTGCATCATGAACATATTATATGATGGTGAATCCCAGATAAAATCAGGTAAACCCTTTATAAATTATATGATTGGGTGGTCCGAATAGGGCCAAGTGATCGTGTTATTTCTTATATGATGGGGTGATCTATGTAGTTCGATGTGGGACTTTTATAACATTAATTATGGGTGTCCACGGGAAGTGCTCCAATGAATTTGGTAATGATAATATTGGATGTTATTCATATATTATTTCCAATTAAAGGGGTTTTCCAAAGGATTTCAGAATGCGATAATCCATATTTCTGTAATCAGTTTGAATTGTATTCTAAAGGTTTATAAGGTTTATTATGATCAAGATTTATAACACATGTCTCATGAATATTTACTTGGTTGAGTCATGAATTTTTTGTTTTTCATATTTTATGATCTTGTTATTAATGGGTATGAATACTTTTAGGACTCCCTCATTTATTGTGATTATGTCATCATACCCATATTCAATTCCTATTTTCATTAATTAAAATCAATTTCAAAATCTTATATTTACCATTTCTAAGCATCTTATATCACACTTCTTATGTTTCCTTTTTCTCCTTGGTTAAAAATAATTTTTTTTAATGAATTGTTTTTGTAATATATTTCATATAAATGATGATTATGACATTATTTGAAATTAGAAAATATATATTAATTTGAGGAAATTATCTTTTTATAAAATGAGTATTCTTTATTTAATACTTTTTCCTAAATTTATAAAACTTTATACCTAAACTTTACCATATAATACAATTGATCAAATATTTTACTTTTTTTATTGTATGATTTAGATTGGAAAATCATGTCACCTCAATCCGTATCGAAGTTGGAAATGTAAATTTTATGATTATAGCACCAAATACACAAGTGAGGGTTAATGATTCTGGATTCACATTTGATCTTTATAAATGGATTCATTTTATTGAGAATGTGTGTTTTGATTCAATGGAGAATCTTGATCCTTAGTCTCATGTTAGGGAAATATTGTAGGTTCTCTTGATCTCCATCAAGTGAGGAAGAAATATGATTTAATCGTAGTGTTCTTTTCTGGATTCTATGACTAAGAAGGGTTGGTTGGTTTTTGAATTTAAATTATCAATAACTTGAGGATGGTGGATTCCTGACCATGGATGGTCCCTAATCTCAATAGAATAGGTTCAATTTATGTTATTCTTTGCTTCTTGTTTTTGTCATTTTATGCAAAGTGTGATATGACTTGGTCATAATGTGATATCAAGAACATGATTTCCCATTGTTGAGAAATCAATATTTTGAAAATACTTCCGATTGGAAGAGGATATTATCATTTGATATTTTCTTACATAGAGGATCTCAATACGGCATGGAATATAGTTAACATTAAACATTGACCCTATGTTTTTAGGGTCTGATAATTAAACTTCAATTTTAATGTTCTCAAATAGAATATTTCCAATGATCACGTATGGTTAAGCCCTTAGGGTTTTAGTTGGCATTAATGGAATCCAAAAAATCTAAATCATCATCCCTATTATTTTGGTGCACCAATCATATTGTATCAACTTACTCTAGAGGGTGAACATTGGGTTTTTTCTATAATTTTGGTGGATATAGATCATTATATGAAGCTTCTTGATGTAATTACTCTTTTTTACAACAATAACATGGTTGAAGTTATCAGGAAATATTATTGTGTTCCTCCATTCTGGGATTTTTGTAAAATTGTATTTTACTTGGCAAATTTTTTTAGAGTAATACATATGAATAGAAAGGAGTCTACCAAAACTAGGGAATGAAGTAAATTAATATGAATTGGAATAATATGAGTTTTTTACTAGTTAATAGATATTTTCTTCCGGCTTTGGATCCTAATAGAGAATACGCAGTCCCATCAATATCTATGCATTTTTTGGAGAAGTCTTGGGATGATATTAAAGTGGACAAAGACGAAGGTGTTAAGCCTCTTGATATATTTTGATCACATAATAAGTTGGATTCTGATGGAGGTATTAAAAATGGAGTGGAATTCAATGTGGATAAATCTCTAAAGATAGTCATCTCAAAGGTTATTTTTTTGAGTTTCACAATATTATGAAGAGTGAGGTAGTAGAAAATGATTAGCTTATAAATATTTCCCTAGATATCAGTGAGGTAGTCATCCAATTATATACCATTTCTTTAAATTGTGATAATGTTATGGTGAATATTTAATTTTTTTTCTTGTGAGGGGATTTAATTGGATTTTCTATAGATAACAACTGATCTTCATGGAATCATCTTTCCCATTTCAGTGGATCTGAATGTGATCGATTATTCAAGTTTTTAACCTTCTTTTGGTCTTGTTTCTATTGATTAGGGTTATAAATCTTTCCATAAACATTTCTATTCAGTATTGATGTTAGTAAAATGCCTTGTAATGAATCTAATGTGGTTAAGATTAATTTCAATGAATCTAGTAGCCTGCTGGAAAATTATAATTCTACAAAAATAATGGTTTTTAGACATCCGACATCTGATAAAAAGAATGTAAGGGGATGGTAAAGAGGGTTCCAATACTATATCTAAATATTACTGGTGATTATTTTTTGGAATTTCCAAGGGATTAGAAATTCGTCGATAATCATTACCCTTTGTAAATTTATTATGACAAAAAACTCCATTCCTATTAGTCTGATTAAGCAAAGAATCAAATTTTATTATTAGAATGATTTTATATGGAGTTCTGTTGGTTATTCCATTTTTTACACAATCATTTTGGTCGTGTTATAGAGTTGTTATGGTTTCTAAAGCATGATAGTGTTAGTATTAATTCTTGATGTTAATATCATTATTAAATAATTGTTTCTATGGAAATTAATGGTGATGTTTTTTTTGGGATTTTGTTTTTTATTTCAATATGTATATATGGAGAAGAGCTCTTTGTAGTAGATTGATATGAATCTATAAGATTATGTTTTAAATTTGTATTGTGCTGGGTGATTTTAATATTGTTTTAATTCATTATTAAAACAATGGAAGTTTATTTTTAGGCTATATTCCTATGTATTATCTTATTATATTGATAAATGTGGATTGGTCTACGTCCGCAGGGATGGAGATGATTTTTGATGGAGCACATATACTTTAATAAGAGGCATTCTATAAAATTGGATAGTTGTTTTGTGAAGGTGGATGATAGGAATGAATCTTTTGATTTATATGGTATCACTATTATAAAGATATATTCAGATCATAATCAAATGTTGGTTGATTTTTGTAGCAATATTTCTTATCTATACACTTTACCTTTTAAGATTAATAATTCCTAACTTATTGTTACTAGATCTACAGAAATTGTTTTTTATTCATTGAAGGGGTGTCTCTTTAAGTTCTCTATATATTATAGACAAAAAGATATATAATGATAAATAAAGTCTTAAATAGTTGAGAGAAATAGTGTCAATAAAATTTATCATGTTATCAAAGAAACTGGGAATCATTTGGCCCATTTCCAAAAAATTATTCATATTCAATAATTTCCCACTATAAAATAGTCAAAACCTTTATCCATGATTGGTGAAATTTTGGTAGTCAGTGAGAATATTTCTCCAAACCAATTCAGTATCATGTGGCTTAATGAGGGGCATGGAAAATCATGATTGTTTTATTTCATGAATAATCACAAGAAGGAATTTAAAGAATTTCTTCCCTCAAAATTGTTGGTAGTTTGTTTAGTTCAAGAAATGAAATTTTGAATTTAGATACTAGTTAAATTGAGGATTTATATTGGGGTAAATGGGAGGAAAATATTCATTAAATTATTAGATGCATTGTTCCTTCTATGGATGTTTTCCAAAAAAGAGGCATGTTGAGGCACCCAGTTTAAGGGAAATCAAGGTTTCCCTCTTTTCTTCGAATATTGACAGTTTTTCAAAGATTAATGGCTTCCCCAATAAAATTTTAACATTCAAAAAGGTAATTATAAATATTGATATCAGAAATGTTGTTAAGGAATTATATACTGATGCATATATTCCCTATGTGGTGAGTAATAATTTTATTTTGATGATTCATGAAAAGGATAATTCATTGGATATGAAATATTATAGTCCTTTTGATATTTTAAATTAAATTCAAGATGGATCTGTAAGACTATCAATTTAAATCTAAGTGATATACCCGTGTGTTTTATTATTTCAAATAATTTTTGATTTTTACCTCGAGAAAATAACTTGATTTCTCATGATACAGCATCAGAGTGTGCTAACCGTATGAAGAAAACAGTAAAGGATAAGAATTTGGCCCTAAAGATTTATATTTCCATAGATGTAAATACAATTAACTAGAATTTTATATTTTTTATAATGACAATTTATGTGATTTCACATATTTCTTTTTTAATATTATCAATATTATCCTCTAGAGAGAAAGTAAATCAAGTCTTGGTAATGGATCAACGAGCGGTTTCCTCTTATTCTCTAAAGGGGATAGGGAAGGGGAACTTTTATCTCAGATTCTATTTTATATTGATTAAGGTGATTTATGTTGTTTTCGAAACTATAACTTTATTATTTTTAACTAAAGACAAATTATTGTTGAAAGTGGATTATTTTCTCCCTCACACGTCCTTTATGTTGAAGTCATCATTCCCTTAGGAAAAGAATAGAGAGATGACATTTCTAATTTTAATGTCATTTTTTGATCATTATGAAGAGGTTTCTATTAAACTTTTCAGCTATAGATCTTTTGTAGTGATATTTTGGAATTTAGTGCCCATTTCTATGAAAAATAATGTGTCCAACGGTATAGGTGAAATGCGAGTTCTCTGCTTCTTATCTAGAATGAGGTTCCCCTTTTTTGGGTACAGTTAAAAGGTGTTACCTAGAGAATATAAATTTTAGAATTATCAATCGAATGTCATCATCGAAGGGGAAATATATTTCTATTACATGTAGTATTTTCTTGGTTAATTCATCGATTACCTCTGTCATTATATATGCATTCTCATTATACGGATGGCCCGGTACTCTCATTAAAGTGTTATATAGCATGATTTATAATTTAATTTGGACTAGTTCAATTCATGAAAGGATGTAGGTCATGGTTTCTTGGAAAAAATGCGTTAAACCAGTTCATCAATGATCATAAACGTTTTAGTGGAATATTGATCACAAATTGCACATGGATACTTATTTCAACCACTAAATAGTCATTGCATTTCCTTTCCACCAATTTTATCAACAAAATTTAGAATTGTAATTCTTTATATGATTATTCAAATATTTGGATAGCTCCTTAACATGAATATCAGGATCCTATGAAGTGATCAATATAGATGGTTTTTTAGGAAGTCTATTTGAATTGTTGTAATGCTCAATGTCTTTTAATAAAAATTGTGGAATATGATATTATTCTGAATCATCCGAAAGGTGATTACATTTTAGATTTATAGTCTAATACTGACATCCAAGGTGTATTTTTTCTACATATTGGTTTTGATCTTCTCTGGTATGAGTACACTAACAGAGATATCCTTTTATAGACACCGAATAATATTTTTTAGAACTGGGGAATGTTATAGGTTATATTGTGATGGTTCTATTATTGTTCCCCAATGGGTATCATGTTTTATGAATCCTTTTATATCATATATTTATGATTTTTTAATATGTAAGATCTAAAAATAGCTATTTTCTTGGAATAGGTTCATTCATAATGTAGAGATTTCACTTTCCACTCCTTTTTATTTATGTATTTGTTTTGTGGAATCCTTTATGCAAATATTTTTTGTGGTTGCTTCAAAAAAAGTGTGTGTCTTTGTATGATGGACATGTTCAGCTACACTCTTGAACTTGGTTGGATTGAAGAATTTTTGTTATCCATATGAAAAATATTTTGTAGAAATAAAATCATGTCCCATATCTGTGATAATATAGTTTTATTCATATCCCACACTTCTAAGTCAAAAATGGTTTCTCCATTCATGTATATGATCTTGCTTTCCATGCTTATGTAACTGAAATTATTAAATTAATTTTTTCTTGCATATAATGTAAAAACATGTTCCATGGGAAATGGTTTACTAACGTAGTTATATTGAGGTCACATTATTTTAGAGAAGGGGCTATGAAGCTATTGGTGGATAAATATATTATTAGTATTCCCCCGATCTCAAGGTGGATTAATATTAATGATGATTGGACAGATTCTGGTTCGCCAAGACCCTCTAGTTTTGGTGGTGTCTTTCATACTCATTAGGGATTTGTTAATGGATTTTTTACCATTTCATTTTGAATTTTTACGCATTTTATGCTAAATTGGGATTTATGATCAAGGCAGTCATGTTTATTGATCATTATGAATGGAACTATTTATGGTTAGAATATGATTCAACAAAGAAAGTGTATATTATCAAAAAAAAACAATTAATATCTATTACGAATTTTTGTTTTCTTGGATTTATTATTTTCATCTTGAAGACTATATCTTTCTTGATGTTTCACATGTCTACAGGGAAGAAAATTAGGTTTCATATGTTCTCTCGTAGAGGGAAATTATAGAGAATATATCAAGATAGTTCATTGTGCTTAAAAATTATTTTTCATGTTTGGTTTATGTGAATAAATGTGGATTTCTTCTTACCCATATTTGTCACCATTTTTCATAGCATACCTTTTGTTGATTTATCATTCTCATTTAAAAAAAATTGTGAAGGATTTACCGTCTCTTTAAAATATATATTATTTTGTTCATTTTCTTAGACACCACAATGCTTTTTCAACAGATGAAACCTTAAAATGATTAATTACCTATTAGTTGATGGTTTAATAGGCTAAAGTATCATTAAAAATATGTTTTAGAATTAACAATGTATTAAAAATTGTAGAAATGAGATGTAAGAAATTTATAACCATTAGCATTCATATGATATTGGATATTGAGAGAATATGTTTTTTCATATTGAGAACCATAGGATTGGGATGTAATCTATTTACTAAATGATTAATATTACCTAAAAATGAGATCTATATTTTTTAGGCTATAAATTTCAAGTCTATATTATAACCCTTGACATTAAAAGACACATTATTTTGGATATTATTGAGGTTATATGAGATAAAAGGTTATGGAGTGATTTAGTTTCAATATAGGGTGTTAGTGATGAAATTATTAGAATATATTATCATATGTTGGATTATTAATTTTAGGAATTTTGTTACCAAATGATTTCAATTTGGGTTTTGGGTAATGAAAAAATTGAGGATTAAAATAAATTTATGATTTTGGTTATTATGTGGTCTATTAAAAGTTTATTTTAGTACTTAAATAATGAAAAATTCATCCTTAATAAACATCATTTGGAGAAAAATATGAGGTTTTTGTGGAAACTAATTAAAGGATGAAATTTTACACATCATGATTGTGTATTTATATATTCTCATATACTATATGGTATGATAATTCCTCTACTCAATGAAAAATATCTTGTAATAAATGTTATACTAATACATTAAATTCTAAACAACTAATAGTTTTTTCAATCAAAATAGATTTATAGTTTTGAGGCCCTTTGTCACTCTCAAGTTTTTTTGTTTTACTTTGCTCTATTTTGGGTCGGGTTCTTGGCATTTTCTGAAGATTTATGTATAAAAGCTTTGAGATTTTGGGGTATTATTTATATTATATTAAATTATTATCATTCCCCGATAGTTTCCCACTATGTCCCCCTTGATGTTTGTAGCAAAACAATAATTTTATAATGGACAGAACAAGGCACACGGTTTGGATGCACGGTTTACTAGACCGTGTAGAAAAACTGTGCACAGTGTCTAACTCATTAAAAATATTTGGTAATTCAATCTTTTCCCTTCTTGTATTAACTCTAATATTCCCATTTTGTCCCCCATTATACAATTAATACTATATAAGTCTATCAAGCTCCATCATTCAATTTAAGAGTCCTTTTTTAATGGTGGTTTTTGGTGGTGGAACTTCATGATCTTTCAAGTACACGATTTCATCTCCAATTTCATTCATTTCCTTAGGGATTCATCCCTCCTCTTATAATATTAAAATTTATAGAATCAAGGGATTAATAACTATGGTTTATTTTTTATTTTCATTGTTAAATATTCTTGTTTATGGATTTTTTTCATTCACATATAATGTTGTGGTGGTGCAGTTGAAGTCTCGCAAGAATATTTGGGATTTTTTACATATAAGGAAGGTTATTCCATGTGTAAGCATTCATTAATGAGTTATCATTCATGATTGACCTTCCTAGAATGTTTCTACTTATTTTCTGTAGTGAAATAATCATTTTTTATACAATTGGTTACAAATTTTATTTTAATGCTACATTTTTAATTAAAATTATGTGTTTTTCTTATGTAACATGTGTGGTATTATATGAAGGAATTTTATAATATATAAAAGTGGTTTATTAAATTTTGATAGGGACAAAAATTATATTTTGCGATGGTAGTGGGTGCATTTGTAATTTAAAGATATTTTTTTAATGGATTTTGTGTGTGAACCCTATATTTACTTCTTGATATAATTTGAGGAAAATTTTAAATGGGTTATTGAGTTACAAAAAGGATGAAAAATAATTTTGTGTACAATTTTGGGGTATGTATATTCTTAAAATGTGGTATTTTTAAATAAATTGATGATTTTTGATGTCCAAGGTTTTTGAGAATATTTTATAAATTGTTGAGACTGTTTATTAAATTGTGGGAAAGGTGTAAGACATGTTTACAGGTTGTCTTTGTGTGTGTATGATGTCAAAAAGAATTTGAGTGTGAAAAGGGTATTATGTGAAAAGCGTGTGGGATTTTTGTGTGATCATTATTTATAAATGTAATTTTCATGTGAAAATGGTATGTTATGACATGTTGAACTTGATTAAGCACAAAGAGAAAAAATTGGATATCAAGGTGGACAGTCATGGACTATTATAATAGTGATACGACTGTTGTATCATCCTAATTTCACTTATAAGTTTGACGATGAAAACACTAAAAATACTTTTATTATGTTTGGGGACCACTATTTCATTGGGATTCCCTTCCTAGTGTCTCGTGCATGAGAAGGATATTGGTTATGGTTACTAATATACAAAGATATGATGTACCTAGGGCCCCATAGCTAAGTATTGCATAGGGTCATTATAGTGACTTGTTCTTTTTGGCAATATTATACTTACCATTAGTATATGGTGTGCTTAGTTAGAAAATTCAGTAACATTTGTGTTTCATTTAAAATTAAAAATGATTCCATGTTTCCCTCTTGACACCTATATTCATAAAATATTTCATCTTTTAGAAATTCTTTCTAGAATTTTTTATTTTTATAAACATGATAGATTATTGTCTTAAAATTTTTATCACATGGAATATTTTGGGTGGTATCATGTTGGTCTTAGTCTCACACCCTACTTTCACCTTTTGGTGTATATTCACATGATAATGTTTGACATAGGAAAGTGAAAGATCCTTGGAGATTGTGGTTTGGGTTGTTGGATTCTCTTCTCAATATAGTGTTGTGGATAAGGATTGGGGCCCTTGAAGTGTGGTGGTTCTTGAGTCATAATTGTTATTTATTTTATGTTGTGGCCCTCTTCTATTTTATTTAAAACTATATCACTCAATTTGGAATTTAATTTAAGGCTTGTTTTTTATGATTTTTCATATTTAATTTATATAAAATATTTGGTTGTTTAATGTTTCTATACTCAGGTAAATTATTCCCAAGACAATTTTTATAATTCTTATGAACTTGTGCCAGCCTATGGGGAAAGGGAACGCCCTTCGAACCATATATGGATTGGGTCATCTGTCAGTTGTGATGGAGACTAGATCTAGTTCGTGAAAAAATTATATTAGAAGATGTTCTCTCTTTTTGGGTCATCATCTATAGGAAAAGAGTCAGGGTAGAACAAATATAGGATTTTGAAGACTTAGCATTTTGATTGTGAAAAGTGTTCCAGGATAGCAGACCTCGTGATAGGATTCAAGTCACAAATGGAAGTGTGGTTTTATCTGAGTTCTTTTATTCTCATGGTTCATTGATGATTGGGGGAATTAAAAATAGTAGGGGAAGTGGCCTTTGTGAGCTCATAGGGACTAGAAATCCATGTTGAGATAGGGATATTTTCCTAGAACACTCTCTATGATGGTGAGGCAACTGGCGTATGTCCACTAACCCTATATTCTATCCACCCACTGATTCTAAATTTCTATCACATTTTCTTATTTCCTTTCATTTTGGTAACGTTAATAATTTGTTTTAAAGAATAAATGACTTGATTTTAATGAATGTGAATGTTTGTAAAATGATTTTCAATTAAATCAGAAATGGTTTGATATTTGAAATGGTGGAAATGAAATTTTTTATGTCTTTTGAAATGGGGTGAGATGTTTTGAAATTAATGTGTATGACTTGAACGAGAGTTTTTATTTGAATGTTTATTGATTTTCAGATTTTTTTTTTAATATTTTAATTGTGTTTTGATTTTGTGGCTGGTGGTTTTGAGAAAAAGAAGTGTCGGTTGAATGAAAATATTTTGGAAAGTGGAAATAATTTTTGTTTTTCCATTATTATTTCTACGAGTGACCATATACAAGGGTTTACATGGGATTATTGATGTTTAATGGAATTACTAGATGTGTTAGATTATGGATATGCGGAGGGTGTCTGGTTTTGAACATCAACATGCATGTGTGAGTCCCATGGGAAACCAATGGTGAATTATCTAACTGCCAACCCGATTTAATTTCAATATAGTTATTTTCTAGGAAAAATCTGATATTTTAAAAATTAGAGTTTGGGTCATGTATTTTATGTTCTTTTGGGATTGTTGTTTTTGGATATTTGGATTTTGAGAACCCCTCTTTCCTAAACGATGTTTTGGGTTTTTGTTTCATCTCTGAGTTTGGATAATGTGTTGGTTGGTGGTATTTTATGAGAAATGTTTTGAGAATCCATTAGCTTTGTTCAGGTCATGTGTTTGGTTAGGGTTTTTGGTATGATTTCATAAATGAAACTACTTCGTTGGTTCATTGAGTTTTCTTGATGGTTAATGAATTCCTCCATAATTATCTAAGGCAAAATTTCAATGATTCCACGGGTGATTGGCCCTTGGAAGGTCCTCCAGTTTATCAAAGTATGAAATCTCATCTTAGGTTTCTGAGATTAGTTATCTCCCCTATTTATTAGTTATTTAGATCCTATTATATCATGAGAGTGGTTTTCATAGGTTGAAAGAGATCATAGTTTCAAAAGACAACTAAATCATGAAAGGTGAAGTATGGAAACTTTATGAATGAAGGTCCTAATTGGGAGTGGTGAAGGGGAATCTCGGAGAGAAAGGTGAAACTGGTCTTTGGTTATCAGTGAAACATGCTTCTTTAAAGGATCTATGGGGATTTTTTTAATATCTTCATAGAAAGGGCTCATGTTAGGCCACAAGTGTGGATATATGTGGTCTTTCAAGGCTGTTATGGTTTCTCGAGGTAATATCATGTTATTTGTAACTCTGCTCAAGGATCTGCTTTTGATAATGTCTTTGTCACATGTTGTGGAAATGTCTCATGGTGTCATTTTGAGTTATGTTTTCTTTTAAGAGAAATATGGTTGTTGTGGAACCTTATGAGTATTTATTCATAAATGAAAGTGTGTTTCTCTTAGAATAATTTCTAAATTCCTTTTACTGAGATCGTGGTGTAGTTCCATGTGGCACTAGAAGAAGAAGTTACATTCAAGGGGTTTTACCATCTGTCGCTAGTGTTAGTGGTGGAGAAAGATTGATGTTTAGATGTGGTGGTTGCATTTAAAGTGGTCTGAAGTGGTGTAAAGGTAAATGGGGACCCTCTTTCTCAAAGTTGTGATCCTATTCAGGGTAAGAATCCCTCATTGGTTATAGGGATATGGGGTGGTTTTGTTTTCTCAAACCCTAGTTCTTGAACCCATGTTGGTGAAAATCTTTGTAGGTTTGTTCATGTATTAATAAACTTGTATGTGATTTTATAACATAGTTTTTGTTGGACTCATTTGAGGATGGAAATTTTCATGGGGGTTGTGAGCTACATAGTGTCTCTATTTGTTTGAAATTTGGTTGATTGACCCCCATTGTGTTGGGATTTGTGTCTTCTATGGTCTTTTTCATGTCGGCCTGTGCTAGATGGATAATATGGTTGGGTCTTATAGTGGGAAGACACACTATGTGTCTCTTTTAGGTTATTTTAGAATAAGGGTAATGTTAGTCTACCCCTTATGGTGTTGAGTTCATTTATGCCTCCCCCTGTTGGTGTCCATTTTCTACCTCAGGAAATTATTGTGTATCTTTTAGTGAGGTGTCTATTCAGACCTCTCCATGTTGGTGTTCAGGATTAGTCTTGGGATTTATTTTTTCCATGGTGTTAGAATGGTGGTAATTTTTCTCTTTGGGAGATATCTATCCACAAAATTCTTTCGTGGGTATACATTTGGATTAGAGCATTTTAAACTGTTTTGCTGAAGTAAGCTTGTGGTGACCTAATTCGAATTTGTTGATTGTTTCTGGTAAATTTCATGAGCTTCATCTGGTAGTGTTTAACGGGTTTTTTCATGGGACGTGGTTTGATTATGTTTTCAGTTTTTAAGAAAGTGGTGTAAATTTTTGTTGGTGAGGGTAATTTTCCTTTGTTTGGTCAATATTAGGTGTTTTTGGTTTTGGGTGCGGTGACCCTTAGTGGGGGAGTCTGTCTTTCCCACTCAAGTTAGATCACAACCCAATTTTCCTAGTAGTAGTGACCTTATTGTATTTCCATTAGGATCCCCATTTGAACTACGAAATAGTTTTGGTTTTGGTTTTTTCATCTATCCATGTTGTGGATTTATGGGGGTAGAAAGTGTTATGGTGGGGAGAATGGTCACACCAATGTTTTTATGTTTTACTTTTTTTTAGTTCGAGCCTGGTTCTTGGTCTTTTTCGCAGGATTTTGGTGTGATAGGTTTGAGATTTTTGGGGATTATTTCTCTTTAATTATTTTCATATCATTCCCCTTATTGTTTCCCAAGTCCCCCGTGAATTTTGGAGCAAAACAACACTTTTTTAGTTGATAGAATTGGTTGCACAATTTGGCTACACTGTTTACTAAACTATACAGAAAAACAATGCATAGTGTCCAGCTCATTTAAAATAATTGTTAATTTCTATTTTTCCTTCCCATATTAACCCCAAAGCACCCCATTCTTCCTTAATATGACCATTTATTCTATGTAAGGCTATCAAGCTCCCTCAATCTCCTTAGGAACCCGTTTTTATGTGTTTTTTTATTGTGAAACTTAACGATCATTCCAGTACTTGAATTGCTCTACTATTTCTTCCATTTTATCAGGGTTTCTTATATCCTTATTGAACATCCAAATTTCCATAAACTAGGGATTCATACCTAGCATTTATTTTTGAGTTCCTTAGATCAATCATCTATGTTAGAGTTCATTTTCATTTCCTGGTGGTGTGATAGTGGTGTGATTGAAGTTTCAAAGAATGATTATGTTTTTTCACATCTAAGGTTGGTGATACCGTCTATAATCATTCACTTTTGAGTTAAATTTCTTTATTTAACTTACAAACATGTTTCTTCCTTATTTCGTGTGGTGTGAAACTCATTTTTTATAGAATTCTTTAAGTGTTCTATTTTAAAGATTCATTTTTTCTTTAAATTTTGATTTTTTCATGTGTAACTCATGTGGTATTATTTAAGGTAAATTTTTAATATATGAAAGTGGTTTATTAGATATTGATAGGGCTGAAAATTGTATTTTAGTGTGGTATTGGGGTGAATTTTTCCTTAAAGGGAGTTTTTTGGATTGATTTTCTATGCATAACCTATTTTTGCTTCATTAAATTGTCTTCTGACAATTTTAATTGTTTTATCGACTTAATAAAGGGTGAAGATATGTTTGGGTACTATTTTGGTGGATGTATGTTCTTCAAATGGATTTTTTGGAAGAGAAATTTCAGATAAATGATGTCAAAAATTTTGAGAATGTTTTATTAATTTTGGAGATAATTTATTAAATTGTGAGAACGGTGTGAGACATCTTTGTGGGTGGTTTTGGTGTTTGTATGATGTTAAAATGAATTTTAATGAGAAAAAATTATTATGTGACATGTGTGTGGCCTATTTGGTGTGTGCATGATTACAAAATTTCATTTTCATATTCAAATGGTGTTTTTTTTTGAAATTTGGTACTTGATTGAACACAAAGACAAAAAACCCAAGAATCTATATGGAAAAACTAGGACAAGTATTCTAGTGATATGATAGTGGTATCATCCCTATTTCATTTAGAAATATTGGAGATGACAATAAGAACTAAACATTGATGATTATTGGGGTCCACTAAGTCATTGGGGATCACCCTCCTTGTGGATCGTGCAAGAGAAAGATATTGGTTTTGGTTACTTATACACCAAGATACAATGTACCAAGGTCCCCATATCTAGTTGGTGATTAGGGGTGTTCTTGTGACCATTGATCATTAGAAATATTATATGTACCATCAGAAAATGGAGTTTTTTGTAGGAAAACATAGTAGCATGTTTCTTTTATTAAAAATTGTACATTATTCAACATTTTCCTATTGAAAACATGTTTCATTTAAAGATGCATAGTTTAGAAATTATTACTATCATTTATTGTTTTCAAAATATTTCACACAATTTGACATAAAATGTTTATCACAAGGAATCTTTTGGGTGGGATCCTATTGGATGTCATCTCACATGCTACATACACCTTTGGGTGTTAGTAGACTTCATAATGTTGGACATAGGAATGCGAAAGGTCCTTGGAGATAGTGGTTTTGGTTATTAGCTTCTCTTCTAGGAAATGTGTTGTGGAGAAGGCTTGGGGTGATTTACCCTTTTCGTGTGGTGGTTCTGTAGTTGGAAATGATACTCCTTTTATGTTTTAGACGTCATGGTTTTTGTTTAAAAATATGTAACTAAAATTTGAATTATATTTAAGCCTTTTTTGGTGTGAATTTTATGATTTAGTTATTTATTTATTATTGGTTGTTAAATGTTTCTATACTATGGTAAACGGTTCCCAAACCATTGTCTATAATACTCTCGAACTTACGCCAACCCATGGGGATATGGATCCCCATTCCAGCCATTCCATGGACTGATCCGGTGCCATTTTGGATGGGGACCAGATCTCATTCATGATACCCTTAACCTTTAATTAATCAATGAATTTATTATGATCAAATAGATAAATAACTCTTCATAATTATTTATACTTTTCTTCCATTCCCATCATTGTTATTATATTTGGAAACATTGTTATCTATTATTCAATATGACTATTGTAATTGAATTTTTCTATTCTTTGCAAGATTTTTTGTTAACCCATTAATGAAGTGTCATTATAAAAAATGTATTTTAATTTTTAAAAATTTTATTACTGAGATATCATTTAAATTGCAAGGATGAACTTTTTTAAGGGGGTGGTGAAGAGTTTGTAACACACTATTATTTTAAAATAAGAATAACATATTTAATAGAATAATCGACACACCACATAAGTTGTCTTCTATTTCAAAAAACACTCAGTTTTTCTTGTGTTATATACAATCCAGATGTTTTTATGTTGGATAGAATATTCAACATGCAATATTGAACTTAAACGAGTAATAATATATATATTACCCTTATAACTTGTCTAATAAATTTTTATATATAAGTTGTAATAAAAACATTATAAATTACATATATATAAACATATATATATGTGTATATAAACTCTAGACACAATATAAATTATTGATTAGTTTTTAGTAAAATATTCAATCAATATTTTGTAATGTTATATAATTCTTCTAAAATTGTTTTTTTTTCCAAAGATGATATTTATTATTTTTAATTAAAAAAATATTACCATCAATTTTCAAAAATTTATGAATTTTTATTGGAAAAACATAGACTCGTTTTTTAATTCATAATAGAAAAATTATCATAAGGTTAATTTTTTGAATTTTACTCAAATGATTAATTAATATACACATTAAAAAAATTAAATTTTAAATAAAAACTATATTTTTATTTATTAAGTTTATAATTTTTAATGTGTATATTAATTTTATTATAATATATAAATTTTTCAATAATAAATATTCTAACACAATTGTGATAATTGAAATCAATTTCATATTCATATTTGTTATAAAAATTATAATATTTTGAACATTTTCTATTTGAAAACTCTACTTCTCATTATGATTATAGAATTGATATTAAATTAAATTATGTTACATGTGTGAATTGATTTAAGAAAAATGGATTCCATATTTCTAATCATAAAAAATTTAATATTTCTACTAAAACCAACATCTATATTGACCACATTGATTTTTGAAAATAGTTAAAATTAATCACAATGATTAAGGTAAAATCGAGTTTACTGTGGGATAAATCATTAAACATAAGTGTTCAATGAACAATAAAACTTCCAACATCCATTATATTGACATATACAATTATTTATTTCACTAGGTTCAATTTTTAGGGGGTTTTTCGACACTTTTCAATCAATTTGGACTATATTAGATGTTACGTAAAGATAAATACAAAAAAGAACCATTTCCACATTTAATTTATATAATGCTTTGTGACTGGAAATTTATAGGTTATAATTTAAATTTTATTATTATATATAAATTATTTCTTCAATCATGATAATTTCATGTAATTTTTTGAGTTGAATTAATTAATTTAAATACATAAGAATCAACAATTTGGTAATTTTTTAGTTCATAATTAAGTAAAATAAATTATACTGACAAAAGAAAAAGTGAGGTAAATTGATTGGATTATCATGTTACATTTTTTTTGAATATATCATGTTATATAGGTCTGATAAATATAGATCTGAATCCCATCACGATCTTGGTTTTTTAAAACTCAAATTAACTGAATAATATCAAAATTGGAATTAATTTTATTTTCTAATTATGTATATTTTAATAAATAATATGAAAAACTAAAAAACTATATTCATAAAATTGATTGTTTTATGTTAATTGATATAAAAAATTTCAAATTAATGAGATAATATTTCATTTGTTATTAATATATTGACCCCTAATAAAAAAATATGTAAGACATGTTATAGTAAAATCTATGTTTTTTTCAAGTTACTTGCTCTTATGTTAAAACCAATTTTCAATAAACATGTGATTTCTATGTGATATATTAGATTTATGTTTTTGAAACATTATGACTAAATTTTCAAAAATGGTTTGAGTTAGTTTATTTTTCATGTATAAATTACATAGAATGGAAATCTAGTTACCACAATGAAAAAAAAATTGAACAAAATATTAAAACATAGGAGTTAGGGGGAAAAATGTTATGAATATTTGTTTTGTTATATTTTGGAGGTTTTTATAAACCATATAATCCATAAAAAACATTAATAATATATTTTGGAGGTTCCTTTTGTAATATTAACATAAAAAATGGGAATTGTTTTTGTATTTACAACAATGACACTCCTACTCAACTATAAATAGGAAATCACTCCTCTAACAACTTCACACATCTCAACTAATTTGATCATCCAAAATATACCCAAATCACTTCCTAAAATCAATAATAATATTTTATATGACTTAGTTTGGTCATAAATAAATCATATCAGGGAATTAGTACAAACCAAAGGAGGATAACTGAATAAGATGTAATATTCTTTAAAGAGAAACAATATTTAATTTTTTTTTACAGAATCCATTAATTATTATTATATCATTCTAAAATAATAACATTAGTATCTTCCATATACTTATAATTTATTATTTTTTGGTTAAAACCTAAAACCACACACACATCCATTAATTTTGGTATAAAATTATCATTCAAGTCACAATAGAAAACAATATACCGAAACAAAGTCATTTATTTTTCAATTACCAACTCTCAAAATTGTGTATGATGATGAATGTAATTAATATTTATTGAATTTATAAAATAATTATACCTGTGTATTAATTATATCATATATTCAGAATTTATATTTCATTCTTTAAAAAGTATAATAACGTCCCTCGTTTGTACGAGGGACTACCTCCTCATGACGTAATGTGGTTCATTTTTCACTAACAAGATACATAGAATATCATAACGATATATATAAGAAAAACATGTGATATAAATGAAACATTTATGATATTAATTATATATATTTTTAAGTAAACACAATATATCATTTTCCTTTTACCATTTCAGTCACATGAAAAAATGATAATGTTGTTCATGGACGGGTGGACTACCGCCTCTTTAAAGCAGTGTGAATCATCATTTCAGCACCACATAACAATAACAATATATATAAGTAAATATGATTATATAATGTGTTATTTGGGATATAATTATTATTATAAAAAGATAAATCTTGCTTACCAGCTTTCTGTAATTACCAATGAAAATTGGAAACATTACTCAAGAATGCATACGACCTACCATCTCCATGATCATAATGTTATTTCAATTGTCATAACGATATTTCATGATTGGATTTATAAGTATAATTTATGTATAAATTTGATAATTATATAATTATTTTTATTATTAATATGTTTAAATAAATACTTTTTTGACTATAGATAACCTATTAATGTAAATTTTGACGCATAATCCAAATATGTAAAAAATATTTGATTTAAAATTAATTAATTATCAATTGGTTTTAGCCCTATGTTAACCCTATTTTATATTACAAATGAATAAAATGTTTTTACACAAAATTAGTCATGAAATTTAATATAAAACAAATTACACATAAATGGCCCATTGTTGATATTGTAAAATATATCCCATTCACAAGGCCAACGATAATATTTCTTTGAATTTTAAATCATCTAATAAAATAAAAATTTTCAAAAAATATTATTAATGTCATTTTTGAATCATTCAATTTAATTTTACATCATAATAAATAGAAGTAAAAGAATTATTATATAATCATTTTACACACTCATAAAATTTTATATTTATCTAAAATCTATTTAAATTTTTTTTTCATACTATATTACTATTAATATTTTTTAATTCATTATTATTTTTAATTAAATGAGTAAATAATTTTTGGTGTTTCCTAAAACTTAAACGTAATTATTTCAAAAAAAAATTAAAAAAAAATAAAATGATAAAAAATTATAATTAAAAGAACTATTTAGAGCCTCACATTTGTTTTTTCATCCATGTTACAAAATATAATATATGTAAAATGAAACATGGTGTCATTTTTTATTTTATCCATTACATAAATACTATAACATTAAAAATCAAGGATAAGTGGAAGTAAAAGAATAAATTTTTAATGTTTGGATAATTATAGAAATAATATACTCATCCAATGAAATAATTTCAACTCTTATGGTCCTTTTTTAGTCTTTTTCAGTTTATTTTTATCCTTAATTAACCGATTGACACTTATGAAAGTGAAAAAAATTACAATGGTTTCTATTCACAATTACCTAAAAGAAAGGGACCTATTTGAAAAATAATGAAGTCATAATTCCAAATATTTAATTATTTTTTCAAAATTAAATTATTGGAAGTGGAATAATTTAATTTAAAATAAAACCCACAAAATATTATGAGAAAAACTTTTAAAAAATCATTTTAAGAATAAAATTATTTTTATGAAAAATGTGATATATAATTTTTTAAAAGGACTAAAATTATATTTTTTAACACATAAAGAAATAAATTTATTTTAAGACTATTCCAAAATATAATATTAACCTATAAATACAAAGAAATAAAATAGAGTTTTCATTAAAAATCAATATTTTTCATGATTCATTGAAAAATAAATATTTCCATTACATTCTCAAAAATTAATTTTATAATAATTTGTACATAATAAATTGAAAAAGATATTTCAGTTTTTAAAATAAAAATTATAAAATTTTGAAATTATTCTCATAAATAAAATCATATAATATATGATATGCTAATTAATTTCAAAACAAAAATTTCCTCATTTTTACTCAAAATTTATTCAATATTCTTATAATGAATATGTCTGTACAAAATCTCATTAATTAATAATTAGATGAAAAATGGTGATTTATTATTGCATTTGATAGGATTTTACATTCCTTCCCACTTTTCGTGATTTTATCAGTAAAATTTTATTCATTAACTAATGAAATGGGTATATTTCTTCTTTCATAACATCTTCAAATTCAATGTTTGTTCTTAAATCATATGGATTTTTTCAAAAGCCTTAACAAGTTGAATCGGTTTACTCTAAAAAACCTAAAATCTATATCTAATAAAATAAAAAAAATCCATCATATGAAATTTTTTCTTCCAACTAATCTACTTAATTACTCAAAACAATAGATATTATAAACACATATTTTGTTACCAAAGAAACATGATGTGTTTCATGTACTTGATATAAAATAATAGGAAATCCCCCTCAGAAAGAAAATGATCCATATTTATCTTTGGTTTCATATGGTTCAAAAAACCCTTCTTCTGTAATGGATCAATATCAATGTGGATGGAGCTTCCAAAATAAATATGGGTCCTGTGGGCTTTGGAGCAGTTTTCAGATATTTTCTGGGTCATTATCCTAGCTACTTCTTTGGAAGTTGTGTTAACGCCTCCTCTCTTGAATAAAAAATAATGGTTTTGATCCAGGATGTTGAATTTTTCTAAATCAAGGGTGAGAATGGCATCGTTATTGAAAGTTACTCAATTACCATTGTCCAAGATATTTGGAATGGGTCGGTCCACCTTGTGTGGATGCTTACTATTCGATGAATGAACTGTCTGGATTTGCTTTGGGAGTTCGAATACATTTTCACTCAAGCATATCGTGAAGCGAACATGGTGGATGAAGGTCTATCCAATAAAGGAATCAACAAGAGCATTTCATGGAGTGATGACCTACCGATTGATCTGCATCTTCTCTATTAGAAAGATTGTAATAAAATCCCCTCTATCAAATTTTTGTAGTTCCTTGTTTGTTTTCAATTAATTGTGATTTGGTCTTTGAAAAATGAATTACCTATAAAAATATGTATAACACACTAGCATGGAGTTAATTTAAGAAAAACATTATAATCTATCAAGAAGGAAATATATTTCTTCTTATTTTATATAATCCTTTTAATCCAGATCTTTTCATTCATAATATACTATTGAATCACATTCACTATTTGGACCATTTCATCTTAAATTTATATCCCCAAAAACATATTTTTCTAGAATTAAATCTAAAAAGATGGAGTTTGACAATGTGTATCATATAATTCATCAATAGTATGCATATGTATCTTATAATAAAAATGAAATTACGTCCTTCATTGACCCCAACATTCCTAATGATCCATTGAACATAATAAAATAATATATTCCAATGTTTGAATACTTCTATTTGATTATCTATCATAATTATGATGAAAAGTTGTATTGAAATTCATTTCAGTGCCCCATGGATTCTGAATACTTTTAAAAAAAATAGAGTAAATCATGCAAACACAATTAGACAGAATGGAGATAAAGAATCAATGCAATATCACAATATTATTAATAAAAAATTTATAAATTCTATCCAAATACATATTATCTCGAATGGGAATAAAATGAGTGGATTTAGTTAAATGGTCAATAATTAAATAGATCACATTATTATCTCAAGATGTAATTCATAATTGCACAATGAAATATATGGTTATATTCTCATATTTACATTCAAGAAATATAAAAGCCTTATGGATCCCCTATTGTAGTTTTAATTCGACTCTAACATATTGATAAGAAAAACATTTCACAGTAAGATAAGCTGTGTCTTTTTTCTTTCCTTCCAACTAGAAATGTTCTGGATGGACTCTATATTTACTTTGTCTACCAGGATATATAGAAAAACTAGAACAAAAATCCCCACTAAATAGATATTTCTTAAAATTGGGGGTCATATTAAACACATATCCTTTTTCAGAATCTCAAATATTCTTCTTTTTATATATAAAATTTAGAAAAAAATTCGGTTTAACTAACCCTACATTTTCTTGTAAATCATGTCCATCATTCTGAGCATTCTTAATTCTGTCTAATTGGTAAAAATAAACTAACCCAAAAAAAATTAGAGGGAGTTCCTACATAAATAATATCTAATATAACACTCATAAATTTAGTAATTGAAGCAACATTTATATAATATTAATATTTAAGAGAGCATTATCATTCTGACTCAAAGCATTATCTATAGTGGTTTCTTTAACTCGATGGTATTGAATTGTGTAATCATAGTCCTTTAATAATTTAATATATCTCATATAAATATTTAGTATCTTTTTGAATGTAAATATATTTTTTAATTTTTTTATCACTATATATTTCTCAATTTATTCTATATAAAGGATTTCTCTAATTTATTAATGTAAACACCAAAACCGCCATTTCAAGGTCACATGTTGGATAATTTTTCACATGAGGTTTTAATTGATGTGAATCATATTTTTTTAACCAAAAAATCAATATTAAATAAAAACTTATTCATTTCAATGAACAATCTTTATTGATAACATATTCATAAATTCAACATGGTAGGGCCAAAACTGAAGCATTTGATAATGTTTTTCAATTCCTAGAAATATTCATTACATTCCCATGTCAAAATAAACCTTAATATAGTTCTTATTAATTTGGATAGTTGGGTTGGGAAATATGAAATATATTTCAACAAACCATCAATAATAACCATCTAATACAAGGAAACTAGAAATATCAATTACATTTAAAGGTCTTGGTCATTTATCATAAACATTAGTTTTGGTGGGATCAGCATCTATACTATCTTTATTTTTGAATATATCTAAGGTAATGAACCAGAATTATATCAATGAAATTTCAAATATTATATTTATTTCATATACAATAAATCACATAAACCCACCTAGAGAACACTATTCAAAATTAATAATTCCATAATTATTGAAATAAGATGTATTTATTAAAATTAAACAACATATACGAATTAAATAGTAACATGATATTTCGAATAGTAATGTGACCCTTAGGAAATTTAATTCATCCAATTGAATAGAAACCTCACCAATGAAATTAAAAATAAAATTTAGTAATCTTATAAATGATAAAATTATATAATTATATCATAGTATAATTAAATAAATGTTTTAAAATTATCAAATTGTGTGTTTTTATTTGTATGAAACATAAATATTTATTTTCAATTTCATTATTAATATAATGATTTAAAATAATATTTATTTTCATAAAATTCATTCATAAATTTATATTTTATTTTTTATGACTTTAAGATATTTTATTGAGACCTTATTTAATTTTTCAATGTCTTATAAAATCATTTATAATTTCTAAATTTGTACCTTTTGAGTAACTGATTATTTTAATTAAAAATGATATTTTTAATATTCAAAAAATTATTTTCATAAAATGGTGCTTCTTTTTAATTATGCATGTTTAAAAAGTTTTAGGGTTAATTTTTTGGATTTTTTTAAAATAGTTAAATTTTCTTGAATATTGAGAAACTATAATTTTCAATATATAACAAATACTAGAATTATGGACTCATAGATCATGTATGTCTGATGTAAGCCCATAATGTCAAACAATCCAACATTTTATTGATATATATTTTTTGATAATTCTCAAATTATTCTTTGTCTTGTGTCAAAATAATAAATTAATGAATAAAATAATCAGAAAACTCCCCTCTCCTCCCATATAAATACCACCCATCAACACTTCTTCACATCACACCTCGTAGGGATTTATACATTTCCATATCTACCAAATCCCCTTCACAAGTATCTTCCCCCCTGTCTATGAGCATTTGGTCCCAATTAAAGGCATTTTCTACTTCCCTAAGGAGGTTCTCAAAGAGATGAAGTTCAAGAGGTAAAACCCTATTCTATTTTCATTTATTTTGTTGTTATGTTATTTTATTTTCAATCATATCCTCAACTACCTATCCCAAAGTAAAATGATATCTCCAGAATCCTTAATATATGAGAATTATATTGTCTTTATGGATTAATCCATCAATATTTACTCTCACTTATCCTTTTGTACTAAATATGAAAACAACGTTCTTGATGTGCTAACTTATCACCTTCTTGGACGATGGATTTTTCAATTTCCATTACCACATTTAAGAAATCTCAAAAAGTCATTTTTATGGTTAAACCAGATTACAATATAATTATTGTAGATTATGTATTTATCTTGAAACATTTCATATAAATAATATTAATTAATAAAACAAAACATGTATGTGATGATCAAAAAAACCCTCAAAATAATCAAAATGATTATTTCTAATGTTTTATAAAATGATTCATCCTCAAATCAGGTAACAAAATTAATAATATGATCATTTGATATTATGGATTTTCATCAATAAAATGAAATTTTAATTGTATATAACTAGTCCTATTTTACAAGTTATTTCATAAATATATATAAATTAAGCAATAATGAATACCCATGAAACGAACCCTCCTGAACAACAGAGTTCAATATTATCACTACGGGAAAAAGGGCCTTTTGCGACAGGTCTTTTTCGTTGGGAATAAATCATGTCGCAAAAGGTCTGTCCAAGTGGTTATTTGCATCGGGGGTAATGACCCGTCGCAAATAACCAACTATTGGCGACTGGATTTCATCTCCCGTTGCAAATAGTTTTGTGCAGATAGCGCACCAAACTGCGCGAAGGTTATTTGCGACGGTGGCATCCCACCATCGCAAATAATCGGTGGCGGTTTATAGCTTTTTCCGATGAGACCCCCTTTGTGACGGGGCCCGTCGCAAAGAACCGGCGGCGGTTTATTGCCTTTTGCGACAGGATGTCGTCTCGTCGCAAAAGGTGTGTCGGTAGGGACTATTTGCAACGGGTCCCGTCGTAAAAGATACTATTTGCGATGGGTATCCCATCACAAATACTCTCATTACAAATAATCTAGCCTATATATACCCCATCTATTTTTCCTCTCATTCCTCTCAAATTTTAGATCATGTTTCTCTCTAAACTCGGATTTTAGAGAGAAAATTTTAAAAAGTTAATTTTTTTTTGTTCACGAATAAGTTGTGAAGTCGTCTGCATCAATAGTAAATCATTCTTAAAGGTATTTATATTTTTTTAATTTATTATTAATTTCATTTTTTATGTTAATTTTTCTATTGTGGATTAGATGTAATTAAATTAAATTTAAATTATGTTCCCACTAGTATTTATTTGTACTAATAAATTGAAATTTTTAGTATTATTTTTTAATAATTTGTAGTAATTATTAATTATTAACGATAATTAGTAATGTATATAATTAATTTGGAGTAATTAATAATAATTGGTAATAAATATCAATAAATAGTAATAAAGAGGAATAATTAGTAATAATTAGTTATAATTAGGAATAATTAGGAATAATTAGTAATAAATAAGAATAAATATGAATAATTAGTAATAATTAGTAATAATTAGGAATAATTAGAAAAAATTAGGAATTATTAGCAATAATTAGGAATAATTAGCAATAATTAATAATAATTAGCAATAATTAGTAATAAATAGCAATAATAAGCAATAAATAATAATAATTAGTAATAAATTGTAATAATTAGTAATAAATATTAATAATTACTAATAATTACAAATATATACCAATAATTAGCAAAAAATACTAATAATTAGAAATAATTAGAAATAATTAGAAATAATTAGCCATAATTAGAGATAAATTGCAATAATTAGCAATAATTAGCAACAATTTCCCATAATTTGAAATAATTAGGAATAATTAGCAATAGTTAGGAATAATTTGCAATAAGTAGCAATAATTTGCAATAATTTGCAATAATTAGCAATAATTAGCAATAATTAGCAATAATTAGCAATAATTAGCAATAATTAGCAATAAATAGAATAAATAGTAAAAAAAGGAATAATTAAGAATAATTACTAATAAATACCAATAATAAAGAATAATTAGAAATAAATAGAAATAACTAGAAATAATTAGCAATAAATAGCAATAATTAACAATAAATATTAATAAATTGCATTAATTTGCAATAATTAGGAATACTTAGCAATAATTAGTAATAATTAGCAATAATTTGGAATAATTAGTAGTAATCAGGAATAATTAGCATTAATGAGTAATAATTACAAATAAAATCTAATAATTACTGATAAATACTAATAATTAGAAATAATTAGAAATAAATAGTAATAATTAGATATAATTAGATATAATTAGTAATAATTAGTAATAATTAGTAATAATTAGTAATAATTAGTAATAATTATATATAATTAGATATAATTATATATAAATAGATATAATTAGTTATAATTAGAAATAATTAGATTTAATTAGTTATAATTATTAATAATTTGTAATAATTAGTTATAATTAGTAATAATTATTAATAATTAGATTTAATTAATAATAATTAGTAATAATTAAATACAATTTGAAATAATTAGATATAATTAGATATAATTAGATATAATTAGTAATAATTAGATATAGTTAGATATAATTAGATATAATTTCAAGTAATTAGATATAAATAGTAATAATTAGTAATAATTAGTAATAATTAGTAATAATTAGTAATAATTAGTAATAATTAGTCATAATTAGTCATAATTAGTCATAATTAGTCTTAATTAGTCATAATTAGTCATAATTAGTCATAATTATTAATAATTAGTCATAATTAGCCATAATTTGTAATAATTAGATATAATTGTCCTTGCTTGGTTAATCACCTTGCAAGTAGCATTGCAATAGGACAACCCAAGTCATGCCCTTCTCATATTTAAGAATTATCTCACATGACCCTTTACATAGAACATTATTCCTTGAAAATTTAAGGGAAAGATATTGAGGTCCCCTCAAATTTTTAAGGAAGAATGATCTATGTAAAGGGACCGAGATGATTCTTAGAGACAAAAAATGACATTACTTTGGTCGTCCTATTGTAACACTACTTGCGAGGTGATCAACCATGCAAGGACAATTTTAGAGTTTACATTGGACATGTCTGACATAAACTTTTTATTGTGCATGACCTGTCAATTGGCGACCCTTTGAGATTTGAACATGTTATGAATAGAGCAAGGCCTGTTGCGAATATTGATAATTTAAATATTTTTTTATTTTTTATTATTTTAATAATATTAACATTGTTCTTTTATAAATATTGATAATATAATTTATTTTATTAATAATAATAAGATATAATTAAAATTAGTAAATGAAAACTTCTTGGATAATGAATGGAAAATTTGTAATCATCTCCAAAATGGTGATTACCAGATTTCTTTCATTATTCAAGTAGTTTTCATTTTGGTAAGTATTGATAAGTATTTCTATATTAGTTAAAATTATCAATAAAGAGTAATAATTAGTGAGGAACAGTTAGAAAGAAATTTTAAGAAATTTTAATAAATTCCATGAACCTGGCACAATTTCCAGTGGATTGACGACACTCCTTTTTCTCAATGACTTTTCTTCTTTTAACACTCACCGACTCAAAACAACATGAAAAATGTGATGCTACATAGGAATATTCAATATCGTATACATGAGATTGGATATGAATTCATAGGATCATATTTTTTATAATGTTTTTAGGTGGTGACAGTTGGAAGAAGATGATTCATCGATGAAAAGGGGTCTCTTTTGTCCGACGACTCATTTACTTGCATCTTTCTCACACAAAAATCGCAATGAAAAAATAGGTCGGAGGTACGTATATTCATTCTCGTGAATACGAGAATTAATATGCGTACCTATGACCAGATTATTCATTGCGATATCATTGTGAGAAAGATGCAAGTAAATGAGTCGTATTACAAAAGAGTAGCCGTCAATCTACTGGAAATTGTGACTTCTTTAATTAATGGTAATTATTAAGAAGTAGTAGTAATTATTTATCTTGTTTTTTGAGATAGTATTTTTATAATTTCAAATTCTTCAAAAACAGTGATGATTTTATATTTTGTAGAAATATATGGGACAAAGAAGTCGACATCAGTAATTTTTTTATGTCAAAAACATTTGAATTTAAATTTGGTGTCATATGAACTACTTACAGTTTTTGTCTTTTATATCGGTGCGATTATTACATAATTAAAATTTTAATATTTTATGAATTGTTATTGTGAATATTGATAATTTTAATAATTTTTTATTTTTTTATTATTTTGATAATGTAAATATTATTGTTTCATTAATCATAATTTTATTTAAATTTTTTTTTCAGTATTATATTTTTTAATATTTTTAATTTTAGTATAATAATAATAATATTATTATTATTATTATTTTATGATTTTATGATTTTTTTTATATTTTTTTGTGAGTATTGAGAATTTTATTATTTTTTATTATTTTAATAATATTAAAAATAATTTTTTAATAATCATAAAAATATTTTATGATTTTTTAATATTTTTTTGGGAATATTGATAATTTTAATAATTTTTGTTTTTTTTATTATTTTAATAATATAAAAATTAATTTTTCAATAATCCTAATTTTATTAAATTTATTTTTAAAAAAATATATTTATTATTTGTGATGGGATCTGTTGCGACGGGATCCCGTTGCAAATTGTCTAAATAATTTTTTTTCTTAAAAAAGGTATTTGCGACGGGCCTGTCGCAAATAGTCAAAAAAAATTCTCAAAAAGCATTTGTGACAAGATTACGGTCTTGTCGCAAAAGAGTATTTGCGACGGGCCTGTCGCAAAGAACTTGTATATAAATAAGTATATAATCGGAGACATATTTGCAACGGTGAAGATTCCATTCGAATAAAATATTATTTGCGACGGGCCCGTCGCAAATAATAATTTTTGCGATAGAATTTTCGGAAATGGGATATTTGCGACAGGGCCCTGTCGCTAAAGCCTATTTGCGATGGGATCCCGTCCCAAATAACCAGTCAGAAATACTTTGAATTCTAGTAGTGTATAACTCATAAAAATGTAATAACTAAATTTAATAAAATTTTACAAAATTATATTAATGTATAAATGTTTTTTGAATTAATTAAAAATGAATTATTCTGATTATACTGGTCAATAAGATCATATGCAGAACTTTTTTGGATATAAGGTATGGTATTCTCCTGAAACCTTCATTTTTTATTCAGGTTACACATTCTCTCTATTTATGCAAAAATAATTCTTAATTATATATATTTACACCTACTAACTTATATTTAATGTTCTTTAAATATTTTTATAGAATAATCATTCTTTCTTGGATGGGGAGTTACATTTCATATAAAGATCCATTCTAAATTCTACCAGATAAAAAACCAAATTAAAAGGAACATCATAGTTTCTTAACAATATACAAGTGCACTCCATAATCTATTTCTTTCCATTAATATTTTTATAAAATCACTCATTTTATTTTGAAAAATATTTTTTTTCTTTTCAGGTTTCATATTAAAATATTCTTAGTCTATTATAAATACTCTTTATTATTTTCCCTTATGTAGATCTTAACCGACTCATTTGTAAATCTTCTTAAATTTTATTTTTACATGTTTTAACTATAGTTAGAAATAATATATTTCAAAGATATAATTTTATTTTCCCTTATTATTCCTTTTTAGGGATATACATGCCCCAATCTCTATTTATTACAAATAAAAATTATTTTCCAAAAGTGCACTTCTTTCGAACATAAACAATGCGTATGTTTCTCAATACCTCCTCGATTATTTTATCTGAGTATTTTCATCTATTTCAGCACCTTCTATTGAATGTTATTATTAATTGAGATTGATATTTTATGATATCATCAACCATATTTTATTAAATGGTTTACGATTTTTTTGATTATGGATGTGCTATCTTGATACCATTCAACAAGTTTTTCAGAATGGTTACAAATAATGTATATTGATTGGTGAAAGTTATTTACATTTCATGTGTATATGTTGTTTATGATTCTACCCTTTTATGTAAGGAATTAATTTTACTAATTACATGATGGTTGGGGTCCATTAAATTTCCTTGATGCATCAGTTGGAATCATGGGACAAATTGGATTAGATTTTTACCCATTTATATACGGTGTCTTGGTGGAACCCATGACGGTATATATGATTTTTAATACTATGAATTACATCATTATGATAATAGTAATTGATGGCCTATATGAATATTTGAATTTCAGAATATCCATTGTAATGTTTCATTCTCATGTGATTATTTATATGGAATTATTTTCTTATCTTTTAATCCTATCATATTATGGAAATGATTATGATTTAATGGCATGTGTTTTTACTAATTCACTATTAATTATTTTTTATATTTATTTATTATAGATTTTATTTTATTTCTTACCCTTAGGGGATATCTAATATCATACATTTTTATGTTTTATTTTTCCCCATGATGCAATGATGTATATTATGAATTACATGCATGGATAATATAAGTATTTATAAATATTTCCAACAGATTTTCAACGTTTTTTTCCTTTCATTTTATAATGTAATACATCTATTTGTGTATAGTTTTCTGAATATACGTAACTGTTGTGTCAATTGGGAAGATAACACTTGTTCATAATACCAATGTAATAAATTAAGGCATTGGTTTAAGGTTACTGGGTGTAGAGTCGTTATAGTTAGTGTTAGAGGAAACTTAGTAGAAACAATGGAAACTAAATTTTAGAAACATATATTTGGGAACATAACCACAATACTAAATTTGAAAACAATCATAGAATAAAATCCAAAAATTTTTTAAGGTATATATATTATGGGTATCCCTAGAAATGCATCCTTGTTCAAATACGACAAGTGTACGTGGTTTTGCACAGATGTACTAAGAGGAAACAACTCCAATAAGGAGTGTTATGCCTAACATAGTGCAACCTGGTACATGATAATGGGCCTTACAGCACATTGAGGTTGTCAATATGGGGGGATATTCTTAGGGTAATTTACAGTTTCTTTAGAAACCATTAATAAGGATTTTAAAGGTAATATGTCCTAAAAGAAATGATTCTTATGATTTTAATATTATCTTTCCATAAATTATTCAATTTATGTTAATTGTTACTAGTTTGAAATTATTCATTGTGATTGATAATATAATTTAGTGTGGGACAATTTTAAGAAATAGTTCCTAATGGAAAGAATTGACACTTTATAAACACACACATTCCCTGTAGAGATTTCCCTCTAATGAATGGAAATGATTTAGGTTCATGCGTAACAACTGGAGCGAAGAAACTTATAACAATACAAGGATAGATAATTCATGTTGTGAATAATAACCTTACCAGTATAGAGCATCCCCATCAACAAGGTGTAGAAATAATGTCAGACTGCTTCATGAGACAGTAGCCTCCATCATTCAAGGGGGAAAATCCATTTGTATCCTTGAAATGGATAATTTCCATAAAGAAGACATTTCTTACTCTGGGAAGTATCAAAATGGAGAGGGATATCATTGGAATGTTATCATCTCTTTGGTGATGTGGATCAATGGTGGTCATTGATTCAATACTAGATAGAGGATAATGAAATAGTAACAAGTAATAGAAGGATTTTAAGTAAATTTTTGTAGGAAAACATTTCTCTCATGTACAATGATAAGATATGGATATGAAATTATTGAATATTAAGAAAAAGGAGGATGAGAATGTTTGTATGTATGAATCTATCATTACAATGATAGAACGGAATGTTTTGGATTATATTCTCAATCCAATGAAAATGATTTTTCTATTATTTGATGACCAAAAACCATTCCACCAAAGGGCACTAGTCCACCAAAAAAGTATTCATTTCTCTTCTAATTGAATATAGACATTTTCTGTCAAAATTCCAAAGGGAGGTCTCATTGTAAAAAATATGTGTATGGGTGTCCCCTTTTTGACACATAAACATCCATTAGTTACTGACCTTATAATTATACCTATGATATAATTTGATATAATTCTTTGTATGAAAGGGATTTCAAAATATGTTGATAAAATATATTGTAATAAGAAAGAAATTACAATTGGTGAGGAAGATGTGGAATCCCCTATCATTAGAGAAGAAAAATTATCATCTAGTTTTTATCTAGATCCACCCTTAGTAGCACTAATAAATTAAATTCATAGGGAAGTAGAAAAAAACACATCTATTGACGAGAAATGAAATATTAAAATTGATAAAATATCTATTGTACCTGAATACTTTGATTTATTTATATAGGATTTACTCAAACATAATCAATAGAAGGATGTTTAGTTTTCTACTAATTTAACCCCTACTGAAAGTTAAATATCAAATATTCAATATTAAAAGTCCACTATAGAATTTGTGGTGGTGGAGAAACAACTAGAGGAGCAGATTGATAAGGGGTATCTTCACTAAAATGCTTCTCCTTGGGAACCCCTTCTCTTTTGATTAAAAAACATTATCTATGATTCTTTGATTGGAATAAATAGAAGTTAATGTTATTAAAATAATGAACTTGTACACTTTGCCTCGCATTGATGATTTATTTGATCAACTTGATGGATCTCAATATTTTTCAGTGATTGAAATTTGATCTGGATATCTTCATTTGTGTGTATGGAAGGGAGATATTACTAAGACAACATTTTAAACTAGATATAGAAATTAAAATTTTATTGTATTTTTATTCGGACTACCTAATTCACCCTATATTGTTATGGATCTAATGATCATAGGGTTTCACATATATCATTATGATTTTATTATGGTATTTATTGATGATATTTTCATATATCAAAATATATAAGAGGACCCTGGGAACCACTTCAATATTTTAGATGATACTCTTATAAGAAATATGTTATATGGGATGCTTACAATGTGTGGATTCTAGCTTCAAACATTTTCTTTTAATGGACATATCATCTCTAAGGATGTAATTTTAGTTGAACCTGTGAAGACAAAGGTAGTCCAAGAATAGCCTACACTAATGAATGCCTGTACCTCTAGATTCATGCATATTGGGAGAATGATTAAAATATCATTAATTTGAATATGTTATGGTTATATTTGGGGTGATGATTTATGGAATTTGGATCTATGAATGGGGATGTGCGATGGCATGAGCATGAGACAAGAAACAATACTTCAAGAAGATCCTCAGATCCCATTTTATGAAAATTTCAGGCTAGGAGATGATGGTATAATGATTTCAAATTTTTTTTGGGTTTTCAATAAGGGATATCAATGGAATAATTTCTTTATATAAAAACTATTTTTTGAATAAAAATATTCTATAAAGAACACCAACTATGTATTGTGTGTCTCATTTGAAAACAAGTTGTATAACCCACATTGGCTTCCGTATAAGGGTTCTGGAAAAAAATATGTAGATAATATGCAGTGTGGACAGACCCACACTCTATGTGACCCTTATAGGGTGTCCAAGATATATAAAAGTCGTCACATGCCAATGAACCTATTTAGTTATACATTTCATGTACTCCAAGTGTAACACCCCAAGCTTCTATGGTACGTTTCCCTTCGAATAATGCGATAGCGTGTGTTGTACGCAACCTCGAGTTCTAACACACACCACAACTAATTAAACTAGCTGTTGTGAATAGTAATACCTACTTTTTGAAATCATATATATTAAATTTTTCAAAATGGACTTCATTTTTAGATTCGGAATATCAAAATTAGCCTAGGGTGAAATTTTGGTACATTTCGGATAACTTTCATATTTTGATGAATAGTGAAAATTTCTAAATTTTAATTAAAAACAACTTTTTTAATCAAAATAATTAATAGTGATAAATTGTGATTTTGAGTGGTTTTAAAGTATATTTAGAATATATTTTTACCATTTAATATAATTTTGGTCATTGGACATAATTTTACAATTAAACCGAACATAAACAAGTGTCAATCTTTTTATAGTTATTATCTCTTAAAAACACGCTTTTTGTTTTGACAACGGGAATTAATTTTAAATTAATTTCTGCCACTTCTATATTTTGAATTTAGGAAAATGGATTCCATATTTGGAATCAGGATGTTCAAATTGTGTAAATAGGTAACTTTTATTTTTAGACATTTTGAATAGTTACTGTGGTAAATATTTTATTTACCATGGTTAAAGGGTAAATCCGGTAAATAAGGGTTAAAAAAAATAATATTATAATAATACAAAATTACCCTAAAACGTGTCATAACCTTATTGGTGGACACATACCCGACCATGGGCATCCTTGGGTCAATTTGGGGACCCCTTGGAGCCACTTGTATGTGGTAGGGACACTTTATATTAATAAAGTTAAAATAAAAATAAAAATGGCATAAGCTTACATCTTTTAGAAGAAAAATTTTTACATAGGGTTATACATGTTGGATTTTCGATTATAAATATTCATTAGAAAGCTAAACAGATTTCCTACATGATGATATTTTATTTATAATTTTTAGACATCAAATAAGTTAAATTATTAATGACACAATAATGATGCAATGTTTACCTCATTAATAAATCATTGAAATAAATAATTTTATAATGATTAAAATATTATCTAAAACCTGTCCAATTCTTATTGGTTGATGTTATTTAGAATATTAGTCATCTTATCTTCGACCTCAATGATTTTTGGACCATTATAAACCAAATATAATTATATTATAAAGTAATACTTTCACTCTTTCCTAAAGAGCCCCTCCTCTCCCTTATAAAAGGAGACCACTTCTACTCATTCCTCACACCTCTCAAGCCACTTGGCTCGTCCAAAATCTACCCAAATAAGCTCCCCACATCCCTATCCTCCTCCTTGAAGCTTCCCCTTAGGCAGAAAGCATTTCAACAAGTCCTTTGGTTCCAACCAAAGTGAGTTACCTAAATTAAAGGTAACGATTTCTCTTAAATTATTTTCATTTATTTTGCTTCTTCAACTCCCAAACTCTTTTTATTTCCTTTCTTTTGTAACAACACCAGTATCCTCAATATACTAGGATGTTGTTATAAGAAGGATTCAAACTACACATACACACAACTCCATCTAATGGATGATGAACATAATGTTTCTGTGGATGGAAAACTAACGCCTCACGAAACGATGATTGTTCAAATACATCTTACCACCTCTCATGGTGGCCAATATGATGGAACTGTAATTAAATATGATATTAATGATATATATTTTATATATAAGCTTCTATAAATCCATTTTATTTCATACCATTATTCGTTTCTTGTTGTATATACATACGATAATTTCATTTGAGGAAGTGCGGACTACCGCCCCCTTAAAATGATATGACTCGTTCATACAACACATGGAACGTATAAAGGATGGTGTTAATGAAATTAAGTAACATATATAAAATATTATATTATACTGGAATAGTAATATACCTATGTATCATTTGGATTTGATTCTTTTAAAATAAAAATTAAATGGAAGTAGCGTTCGTGCGTACGTACGGACTACCGTCTCCACGAACGCAATGAGATTCATTCTCCATCGTATCCATTCAAGTATAATTATCATTTAATGATTTAAAAATGATGTTTAAGGACTTGATATCATTCTGGAAATGAATAAGATACAACAAAAATGACTTATGTAACAAAACATATAAAGGAAAATGAGTAAGTTAACACCCGAAACGGCGATAATACTAAGATATTATTATCAAATCAATATTAAAAGATCATATATGATATCATATTAATGTATATGATTCTTGTATAATTTAATAACAATTATTTCACCATTATACAGGAGTTTAACCTACCCCAACCAAGGAAAAGTACAAGGTAAGGGTTATTTCACAATCTCTTCATTATCCGAGGTTGTTTATACGTAATAATCTACTGGGACCTCGTTATCATCCACATCCATGTTTCTTCAAAATGTATTTCAAAACATTTTTACTATTTACAAGAATATGGGTTAAAGTCATTTATACCCTTGTTTGACTTTTTATAAGAGGTTTATAAAGGAATCTTTCCGTCGTTTTCAAAACAAGGTCCTTTTTAACCTTTTCGACAGAATTGAGGTAAGAATGTTTTTTTAACTTATACGGCGGGTGCGGTTATTTTCCGCCGTTATAAAATCGTCAAAGCTTCCCTTACAAGCTTATAAGAATATTTTCAAGAAATTTTTTTATTTTATATGGCTCTTAAATGATTTCAAAAATAGAAAGAGATATTTCTCTAAAAAGTGTTTTGATTTCATCTATGTCAACATCCTTCGACGGATTTTACGCTTAATTGAAGTTGATTTATTATGATACAAAACTTCTATATTATATTGAAGGTTTTGTGATATGTTTGACTGTGGATGTGCTATTTTTATACCATTCATAGTTTATGGTGAAATTATTGACATTTCGTATGCTAGTTTTAATACGAATGTTTATGTTATGTTTAAACCTTTTCATATGGGAATGCATTGGACTTAATATGTGACGGGTGGAGCCCGCTATAGCTCCTCGATGCATCGGTAGGTCTCATGAGACAAACTAGTGTCTTGGCACAAGGCCTTGACAAAATCTTATTTGTAGTCTTGGCACGAGGCCTTGGCTATGTCGTTATGATAGTCTGACATTATGCATTCCAACATTATGAAAGTGGTTATTGATTTTTACATGTGATTATTCGATTAGCAGAATATCAATGTGAATAAGTAAATGGCATTATTTCATTTTATTTATGCCATACCATGTTTAAAGTTCATGTTTGAAAGGCTTTTGTCTTAGTTATACATTGCCTTAAATGTTTATTCTTATTTATGAAAGTTTCCGCTATATTGTTATCCTTACTGGGCATTTGAGCTCACCCCTTTTCTATGTTTTATTTTTCCCAGGAAGTGAAGAAGTAAATTATGAATGACCTGCAGGGATATTATGTGGGGATATGAGTGTGAATTATGGAGGCATTATGTTGTTGTAGTAGTTTTTCATTTTATGATGTAATGTAAAACTTATGAATATATCTAGTGTTTCCAAGGCTACTAAACCAATCGGTCTTTCGAGATTTGATCTTCTTGCGATCATGCCAATGTTATGTAATAATGCACCGACTCTGGGTAGCTGGGGTCGGGGCGTTACACCAAGAGTATAGTAGCACAGGTGGGTAGCCAAACATAGTAATATACATAACCCAACGTACTTGGGGACCACTAGACGTACACATCTAGGCCCTATGGGGTCTATGAAATTTTTGTTCCACATATACATTCCACGTAATATGACATATCTTACATGAAATTTCTATGCAAGATCATGGAGAGAACGGAAGGTACGGTTACATTTCAAGTGGGACCCCATAAATACCACTTATTACCTCATTTGCATTATTCCTCTTGTACATACTTTTTTTGTCTTGAATTTTGGTCTTCTAGTAGCCTATCCTATGTGATTTTCCACAAATACTGTGTTATTGGTTTCAATTTTTACATACTGGATATCATATGATATTTTTTTAGTGTGAAGGTACTTAATGTGATGCTCAAAAATTGTAGTGATTGGGGATGTACCATCGAAGAGATTTACAGTGCAATAGTCTCCTATCACACTAGGAAATATGTTCCCCAAACTATTCATACATGAAGATATGGAACTAGTCTACTTTATGTGTAGATCGTTTTTCTGTGTAGTGGTACTCCCTCATCTCTTAGTTGTAGCATTAAGTGGTTCCTCTAATGGTGTTGGGTATCCCTAAGATATGCAACTCAGTTTCAATGAGTGGACAACCACATATATTCTTGTGATGATACGACTGAATCTAAGAATCAGTGATGTAATTTTTTATCATCGTGATTACTCATCTACTTTGATTGGTTTATGAGATATAGATACTATTTATCTCTTATATGGGTTTCTTTTGATCATATATATTTATTTGGTCTTCATTCCCTACTTTATTTGGGATGATCTGACTGCTATTATTGTACATTTCTATTAATAATTTTTTGTTTTCATGATTTCATATTGGGTATAAATATACTCACACCTACATGGTATTTTCCTACATGGTCCATTTCTTTTGAAGATGATGGAATGATTGATAGTGAATTTTGTGGAGTATAGTGATACCTAGGTTCATTGACTGTATATGGAGGTTAGAGTTTGAAGATCAAGAGTTGAACTCTCTATGAATTCTGTTATTACCATTTTTCACATTGGAGATTTATTTATTATTAGTATTGTAAAATTTAGATTCACTCTATCATACATTAACTTATTCCATTTTGGTTATTCCATTCATTGTTACTCTAAATGTTAGTATTTTTATTATCCCCATAATTGTTTCATCATGATTTTTGGGTATGTGTGTATAGGTACATTATTCAAGGGCCCCATTCTATATTATACCTTCTAGGTTCTTATCACCAGTTCCAGGCATATTGGAGGTAGGCATGGGCTTGGGGTGGCCCAAGATTCTACCTTCATTGTGGGACATGGTGGATTACGTTGTTATAGAGTTGTATTATAGTATTTCATTCCATGGGATGGTGTCGGGAGTTTTCCCCTTATCAATATTGGATGGCACATAGGGAAATAGTTTAAACGTGTATCGAGTGTAGATTTGTGTATGGGGAACCCATTGTTTGTTTAATGACCAACATATCCATATAGTAAGATTTTTAATACCTTCTTGTTGACTTGGCATATGAAGACATTGGTTACAAGAAAAAATGGTACATTCATCAAATTTGATTGAGTCCGTTGACTAACCTACTTGATCCATATACTAATATATATATATATATATATATATATATATGTTCTCATCTGACGGCGGTATGCCTTTATCACTGTTAGGATCCCTCAACAAATATAACCATTCATGTTAATGACTCATGATCATAAAGTCAATCTACTGAGTTGTTTTTCCTCAGTTCAATAGAAATATCATGTGGTGCATCCTCCTATTGGAAATGGAGAAGAACCCTCGACAAACAAGTAATAGTTAAGTCCAACATTATAATTTGATTATGAACATATTTATAGTGCTCTCTATGGGTTCCAATTTCAAATATCACTGATGTTCCATGATGATCTAATTTCTATGGATGCATATTATTGTCTTGAGTAAATAGATCTAGTCTATAACCTATTAAAACCCTGATGGATAATATTTTTTCACTAGAATTCAGTATTTTCAATGGAGTAGTTAGGTGATGGTGTAGTTTTGTAATGTAGAACCATAATTAGATGATTCTCTCAGGGTCTGGAATGCATAGTCATTTTTTAGGTGTATTACTACTCGTGCATGTGTGAAATATATGATAATATAGTTCTGGAAAATGATTGTTTGAATATAGATGAGTGTGTCACGAGGCTCTCTAGACATTTGTTGTAGTCCCTCAATATAGTATCTGATGAATTATTCTAGGTGATGATATTAGAGTATGGTTTCCCTAGAGACATATCAGCTAGTGTGGTCTCCTTATTATTTCGAACATGTTATAGAGTTCCATATCTGGATTTTGAGATTGAGATCTTCCCAGAAGAGAGACAATGGCCTCTTTGAGCTCTTTGGTAGTATCAGTTGGCCAATTTTTCATCTATAGGTAGCGAGTTTCAATCATTGGGGTCATAGTAGAAGAGACATTCTCACTCAAGGACTCAAATGTGAGGATCTACCACTCTAGGATTTTATAGGGGATCTAGTTCTCCCAGACAGGGGAAATCATATTAATTTGATGGGAGAGGTCACATAGCTCAATATTTAAAAACCCATCATTATGTGAAAAATAGTTTGACATTGATGAAACTAATGACAAAGGTTTCTCTAGGATTAGGGATCTTTTAGATGTGGCTACAGTGGCCTATATCGAGGCGGTACTGAAAGAAGATGATGATAAGATTCAAAGGATTTATCAGTTGTTGGAGGATATTATTATAAGATCCTACCAACACCAACACTAGTCGGTGGACCATGTTAGTCCTAGGGAGCTCATTGTAGGGTTCGTGGGATGTTTCCTTCCATAGAGTATTATGACTAGGATGCACAAGATATGATCTAAGAAACAATATTTTTTTATTCTACTGTTCTCAGTACTAGTAGAAACATGTGTGATATTATCCTTCATCTGTTTATTCCACATGTTAGAGATGGATCATCTAGTTGATACATTATCCTAGTAGTTATGGATAGATATTTCTTTGAGAAGCAATTATTTGACATCTATTATCTATGTGAATTATGAGTGATCACATGATGGAGTGTGTTTCTCATGAGTCATTTTGTTCATCATGATGAAACCTTATGACATCATAGTGGGTATAGAATGGTTTTCATGGGTTTAAGCCCAGATTTACTTTCATTAAAGACTAGTAAAATGATTTTTCAAAAATAGGATGAGACTCTCCATTCTGGGAAAGATATGTCTCATGATTGGGTGAGTGGTATATGAAAGTATGTGAATACATTCCATTACTTAAGTGTTAGTGATTTTTCCCATTAGTGTAGCGGGATATTCGTGAATATGGATTCTTTTGGTAGTCGATCAATATATGGATTTATTCCGGAGGATGTTCTAGGACTACCTTCATAGAGAAAAATATACAGTTGCATCAACCCACACCATGGGATTATGCCCATATCTTTAGTGTCATATCGGATGGCCTCTGTAGAGATCGAGGAGTTGAGGTTGTAGTTGTAGGACCCTTTAGAGAAGGTTTATATCAGAACCTGTGTTTCCCCTTAGTAATATCTATTTTTTAATAAAAAATGAGGATGGGATATTCAGTAGTTTTATAAATTATCACCACCTAAACAAGAAAATGATAAAGAAAATGTACCCCTTTCAAAGGATTAAATAAAACATTGATCAATTTAAAGTCCAGATAGTTCTCTATGACTGATCTGTGTTTTGGCTACCACATCTTGAGGGTTCATGAGGATGATATTCTAAAAATGGAATTATGATGTCACTATACACACTATTACTTCTTAGTGATTCATTTTTATTTGATTAATGAAACCTCTTTGTCTGTGCATTTGATGATCTAGATTTTTTATGAATACATTGACCAATTTATGGTTGATTTATTGATGAATATTCACTTGATCTGATTTAAATGATATGAAATATTAGAACCTGGTCATGGTCTTAGATGAAATCTTGATGAACCATCTCTATGGTAAGTTTTCGAGGTGCCATTTTTTGATCTATAAGGAACTGTTTCAAGTATATTTCATATATGATCATGGATTAGCTACAGAAGTGGTGAAGATTGATAAAGTCATTTGTTAGGATCTAGTGAAGAGAATTTTTGTGGTGAGGAGTTTTCTTTACTAGATGGAATTATATAGTAGATTCATGCCAATATTTTCTAGAGTATCAACCCCTTTGAGCAGTCTAACATGGAAGGGGCTATCATTTATCTATACTGATCATTGTCCGAAATCATTTGGGATTTTGATACTAAGGTTTACCAGTGCTCTTATATTGATACTACCGATGGATGGTGTAGAGTAGGTATTGTTTTACAGTGTCTCTAGTGTTGGGATTAGTTAATGGTTGAATCATAGGCAAACAATGATCACATATAGAGTGAGGTAGTAGATACCCTGTAAAAAGAATAATTCTACACCCAAATCAGATTTCCTTGATGTTGTTTTCACCATGACAATTTGGAGGCACTATCATCCTATTGGGATTTTTTTCTCAGACCATGAGATTCACATGTACATATTCACAAATATATATCATAACCTAAGAAAAACGTTTTGGTTGGTGTTCTTGTACAAATATAGAATTGTGATAGTCTGTAATCCTTGGAATGAGATCTTGTTTTAATATTCCTTTTGTAGGAAGTATTGTTTCCTCCTCTTGGAGGTGGTTTTTGATCAACTACCATCTTTGTAGATGACCTTTGTATATGATAGGGGTAATGATTTACTTAAGTCAATGTTAATGACTTATCATCTCATTTTTCTTGTTGGAGAGTCTCAGTTTGGAGACATCAACTATGAGGTTCTACATGACCAAATATCTTCATGGGATACACCTCATATAATATCTAAAAGGGGAGAGTATGTCATTATTCTCTAGGGCTGGATGGTGGTTTCATTCATATTGTCGAAGGAGGTAATGAAAGAGTTTCAGATGTGACCCCTGGTTGTATGTACAAGTGGGGAACATATTTACTAGGGCCTTCAGCAATTTTTTTTTCTGGAGATTAAATGAGGTAGAGCATTGAAAATTTGTATCTCAGTTTATCAAATGTCAGTATGATAAGGCGGAGAAATATGTTTTAGTATTTTTGTTGCATCATTTTGAGACCTCGGTGTAAAAATGGGATTCCATATCCATGGAAATGTTTTGGGACTCTATAGGTAGTGTGAGGCAAGGTTTCTTCTAGGTAATAGTTGACAGACTTACCATGTCAATTCACTTCCTTTCTATCTGGGAGAAGATTTTAATCGATATTTTGGGGTATTTTTATTTGTGGGAGATCATCCATCACCATGGGGTACCCTCTATATTTGTCTTTGACCATAATTTTTGGTTCAGGTAATGGTTTTTAGAGGCCTAAAAGAGGCATTAAATACACAGTTAAGAATGAGTATGTAATTTTTTGCATTATAATAATGGTATAAGCAATCACACTATCTAGTTGTTGGAGGATATGCTGAGGTACTGTTTGTTAGACTATGATTGGTGCTAGGAGGATCACATTCCATTCATGTTGTTTTCTTATAATAAGATATATGAATATAAATTAAGAATGACACAATATGATTCCTTGTATGGGAGACCCTACGGGTCACCCTTATATTGGGTTAATATTGGTAGTAAAACTCCTATTTGGATAGAGATGGTTCATGTGACAATGGAGAAAATTCTGGTGATCCCTTAGAGTATGAGGATAGCATAGATCTAATAGAAATATTATGTATATTGATGTTTTAGTTCCATATAGTTCTAGTAGGTATTCCATGTATTCCTAAGAGTATCCTCATTATAAATATTAGATCGATTTTTTGATGGATTTATGTTATCCTAGGGGATCATCAATCCATTTGAGATCCTATAGAGAGTTACCAAAGTTTTATACCCACAAGACATACCCCCACAGTTGGAGTGAGTGAAGGCTGACTTCCATGTGTCATAGATGAGGACATATGTATATGATCCTACACAATATATTGACTAGTGATACATTCTCATCATGGAAAGAGACACCTTATTCAAGTACCCAGTTGTGATTCTAGATTAGAAGGAGAGGATCCTATGAGGATGGACCATTTCCTTAGTTCATGTGTTGGGGTTTCATGGGAGTGTTCAGTATAGATCATAGAAGAGGGAGAGTCAGATTTGTCACAATATTCCCACCTATTTTTTATCTTATGATTTTTATGGAAACAGTCGAAAGAGGAGAAATTTTTGTGACTCATTTTTTCCTTAAAAAACTTTGGAATATATTAGGGAATATTTTTTCCATAGGAATTGAGAGTACATGATGGTTCTAATCACGATGACCAAAGAGTTTAAATTATATAAACATTAATGATATTAATATCATGTGTTTGTAGTTTACCTAAAATAATGGAATAACAACCAAAATGAAATGTGGATTTTAAACCTGAGACCGCAGTTGAATAAAGAAAATGCATTTTTCCCTAGGAGTAACATAAAGATGGTAACAATTAGGTGTTTGAATGAGGTATTCATTGGAAGGTACAATATGTATATTAGTTCATTAATTTAATGACATAATTCATTTAATTACACAAAACCAATTTACTATATAAATATAAAACTATTGAAATTCTATATTGTTAGAATCATAATAGTTGTATATTGGATAGTATCGTATGAAATTTTTCATCAGTGGATCAATATTGGAAGAAAAAAATTGATCAGGTTGAGGAGGATTAATGGGTGAGGAATGTAGTGGGTCTTCTCCTTTACTAGCGAATGTTTTCATCACAAATGATAAATTAAAAATCAAGGTAGGGATCATCCAATATAGATTTATCCTTTTTTAAGATTCATTCTGGATATATTTTTATTAATTTGATTATATTATTTCACGTTCTTACTATGATCCTTGTTGAAGAAATAAATTATTTAGTTCAACTAATCCATCATTGATCCATGTTCAGATCCCAACTTCTCTGATTTTTTATATCATTTCATGAATGTGTGGGAAATATCATCATAGTTTTAGTTCTTATACCCTACCATTTCTTCATGTTTTCACCATTGGCACAGTGGGTCATCATTCAACATTTCCAAGGTTGGTTCAAGTTCTATTGAACAAACGAATTCATGGATGTTTAGAATATGATGAATTGATCAGTGTTTTCAACAAAAAAGTGTGAATTTTAGAGGTATATCATGCATCTAAGATCCATGAAAAGTAACAGGTGATGGGGTGCATAAGAGACACATATAATACATTTAACAGTCCACTATATTCTATATTCTATCTATCATAGATTGGGAAATTGGTGATAGGATGATTTCCACTATAGTTTAGGGTGGTCAATAGTCTATATCCATGATGGTGAGGCCAGATATTAATGTTGTATGCATAACCTGTATATTCTATAAAAGCACTGAATATGTGCCCTGTATTTCAAAGAAATACACCGTGTGTATCCCCCCCCCCCCCCGATTGTAGTGCTAGGGGTTCAATAAAATGTTATGTATCACACACTGTGTAGATGGAACCACATGTCTTATTGAACTTCCATTGTCTCCAATCCATGTGCGATCTCGCACATTTCTAGGACCCCATGTGGTTGGACACACATTAACTCCAAGATTACATGACTGTAGGCTTGTACCATTGCATAGATAGGTACATGGCTATGTACGCGGTCATGACCTGACGTACACAGGAATCACAAGATGTACATAGGTAGGACATAAGCAGTTGAGGAATACTATGTTCTAGTTATACACACCATCTATGATGACTTGGATTCCAATACTTTTCCATAAGAGAACATGGCCAGGCAAAAAGGTGGGGTCTCATGCTTGTAGACCGCCATAAAAACTATGTATTACCTTATTCAACTAATTTCTCTCATATCTCCTTTGGTTGGATGAGGATTTAGGGCCATGAGTAACCACTCCTATATTTTCATCCATTTATAACATTATAGTGGCCTTCATTTTGGAATATTAGATATGATTAAAAATGTTCCAAGTATGATGCTTCTTTATCCGATGCTTGTCTATGGATGTTAACATTGAAGGGTCATCAGAGTGATTTTCATGTTAGTATTGTAGTTCCACCCTATGGTTCTGGTTCCCTATACTCTATATAAAGATATAGATGGTACAAAATGGATCTGGGAATGATTCCCTTTCATATAGAGTGGTACACCACTATATTCGAGATACGACAGTGAGCAGGTCCTCCACAAATGATGTGCCTCTGATAGATATATAGCACAATTGCGACGAGCATGCCTTCTACATATATTATAGTCAGTTTTTGATTGATATGGGTTATTAGTTATGGGATTTTTGATTTTTAGGCTTACTAATCAACATTTCTATGGCTCTGCCATAGATATCACCATTCTATTTTATCTGGGTCTCTTTTGAGTACCTATAGATATGTGTGTGTGTGTTATTATGTTTTTATCCCCCTTTATTTGGACAGAGATGGATATTATTTTTTTATCTTTCTATCTCCTATTTTGAGTTTTTGGTGTTCCCAACTGGTTATGTATATACTAAACCTTCAGTGATATTTTACTCCACTTTTCATGTCTTAAACAGGAAACAGAAAAACTGTAAGTGACTTCAATAAAGCATAGTGATACCTAGGTTCATTGACTACGTACAATGGTCGGGGCATTAATATTTGGTAATTATCACTCTAAGATTTCTCTTATTACATGTTATGGTCATGTTGGGACACTATTTATGGTCTATCTTTAATTTTTCCCATTTACATTTTTGGTTTCATTCTACGAAACGCTGATGTATTTCCTAGAGGATATTACATGATGGTTCTTATAATTTGATCAGTATTTTTATTATTCATATACACTATTCATGGAGATAGTTTGGTATATGTGTATAGGTACATTAGGCCAAGGCCTCCGTTTTTATGATAATCTTTCATGGTACTTTTCACCATCCCCTGGGCTATTGGAGACGAGGATTAGATTTTAGAATCCCAACCATCCACCAGTGAGGCAAGACCTAATGAGTTGGATAGATATTCAAATACTATATGAATTTTTAAATACATTAAAATAAAATATTTTATTAAATAAAAATAATTCCTTTTCACTATTCATTGAAAAATAATTCATTTTATAAAATTCTCAGAAATTCATTCTAAAATAGTTTTAACTCGATGAATTAAAAAATCTAATTCTTTTCTTTATAATTAAAATTATATCATTGGTAAATAAATCAATTAAATAAAACCATATAATTATGAAAAATCCAATTTATTTGGAAATATTTTTTTAGTATAATACAACTATTCTAATAATTAATATACCTATATAAAATCTTATTAATCAATACCAATAAGATAAGAAAATAATTTATTCTATCATTTCATTGATTATTAAACATTCCTCATAAGAAACCACACTTCATACCCAAAAAATTACTATAGTTCATTTAAACCCCATTAATCATCATAATTTATGTATAATCATTTCATGACTCAAGATAGTCTACAAGGGTTCATCACTACTCACCAATGTGTATAAAATCATTAAAACCTCAAATCATATTGAATCATTGATAAATGTGAGTCATCTTAATAATATTCGTGATAATGGGTCCAATTATATATTCCTCCATGTATGATAGTTTCTATAACATCCACTAAACTATTCTTTCTTATACTCATGACAAACACATATTTTATTAATTTATCATTATGGGAGCTTCAAATCGCGCAACATTGGGTGTCATTGCGATATTATACTGAACAATTTATGGATATAATTTTAAAATATTGTGTGTCATGTCTTCCATGATGATAGTTTCCAATGTTTTTATATTATAAAAATACACCTCTAATAAACATTTATAACCACAAGATTTTTACCATCACAAACAGCATGGACGAACATACAAGATTCACTATTAACAATTCATATTCATGTTCTAAGGTGAAAATATGTATTTTCTACCATTTTATTAGACACACATTCCCACACACACACACACAAATATATATATATATAAACATAATTTATAATAGATTAATTAATAGTGTTATTAGTAGTGGTAGTATTGGGGGTTTTGTTATTATTGTAGTTATTTTTTTTCATCATTGTTGTTTTCGGTGATGTAGTCATGGTTTTTTGTCATTGTTTTTTAATTATTTTTATTTTCATTATCATACTCAATGATTTAATTGTTGTTTTCATTATTTGGGTTGTTATTGTTACTCATTTCATTTTCATCATTATTGTAGTTTTCATCATTTTTTTTCATTACCATTATTATCGCCATTTTGTTTATTTTTTTCTTGATGTTCTTCATATTAACATTTTGTATTTCAATTTTTTTTCATCATCATCATTTTATTCATCATTTTTTCAACATTTTCATTGATTTTTTTCTATATTTTCATCATCATCATTATTATCATCAGTGTCATCATTATTGTTTTCATCGTTGTCGTTGTCATAATCATTGTGTGTGTTTGTGTGTTATATATTTGTATTTATACATCTTTATCTATATATATATTTATATATATTGATAAATATATATATTTTATATACGTGTGTGTTTATATTTAAATATATATATATATATTAAAATTTATAAAAATGCATATTTTTTTATTCAATTTATTTATTTGTCTTATATATGTATATTATTCTAAGTGTGTGTGTGGTTGTGTGTGTGCGTATGTATATGTTTTGGAATATTTATAGAAAAAACATTTATTTGATAATATGTATTTTTATAAAGTCTTGTGTAAATATTTTTAATATAGTAGTTTATTTTATGTTATTTATATATATAATTTTATATTTAATTTATAATATATTACTATCAATAATTATTATATACCTAAAATATATATATTTTTTAAATTGTATATGAATATAAATGTTTTGGAGATTTCAGGTTGTAGATGTCTTTTCTTGGTGTTAATGTGTATTAATTATTTATATAACATTTTTCTATATGTTATTTATATTCATATATAACTATAGACTAAGTTTTTAATATAAATATTATATATATATATATTCACCATCAGTTCGTGTATATATATATATGTATATATTATTTTCATTTAGTTAATTTATATATTTATATTTATATTTATATTTATATTTATACTAGATTTATAATCCATTTTTATGCACTATATAACACAAAAGTGAATCAAATTCCTATTTTATTCAAATATTACTTTTCCAAAGAATTTAACATTTATGAAATGATTAGATGAAATTAGGGAAATTGATATCCAATCGGACTTGAAGCTTATGAAGTGTTTATAATTATTATATTTACCCCAAATATATTGTTAGATAATAGGATATATTGAAGGTCATATAGAACTAAAATAAAAGGGTTAACTTAAAAATGTTACAAGTATGGTCATGATATAATTTTGATGATATCTAGTCAAATGTTTTTATGAAATATGCCACCAAAATAAGTAAATTTAGTCCATTTTTTATATAAAAATATTATTTCCAAAATATTTATATTCCATTAATTGAAAATTATAACATTTTATATTTCAATTAATGGTTATTACTATTCTAATGATATTTCTACATTGAGATTTTGGAAATGAAATAAAATATGTAATTTAGTATTATTTCATTAGAGGATTATCATTATCTTGGTATGTAATAGTTACTTCAGGTCACACCTAGGAGAAATTATGTATTTTATATAAGAGGTAATCATATATAGGGAATTCAATTAATAAATAAGAAGGCTACAGATTCTAAATTGTTTATCAGACATGTGATGTGGAAAATTTATTCTATAATTAAAGATGAAACTCACACTAATGAAGACCATTATATTTATCCCAAGGGAATTTATGAAACTAAATCAAATTATATATAGTAAAAATAAGTTCAATATTATTTTACAATTTTTAATTATCATGTTAAAGAATGAAGAAAACATCCAAAATCATAAGTTGGTTTTGGTTAACGTGGTCAACCCATTGACCCCAATAGAGAATATTCATTATTTATATTGTTGTTAGTATTGAACTAGATGTTCCATTTAATTTAGACATATGGAATAATGTCATACCTACACTGAAGGTTATTTTTTTGGAATAAATAGTTGTAAACTATTGTTTCACTTTTTATTCAATTCAATATAGACTAAGTCTCCAAAATTTTACTATTTTTACTTTTGGAAAAAGTATTTATTCAATAAAACCTTAGAACTGTATTTGATAGAAAAAATTATGTAAAAGAACATATTTCTTTTGAAAAAAATGTTCTCAATATACCTGATAGTAGTTCATGGGAACATCAATCTTCACGGAGTAACATTATAATAGAGCATTATATCATATGAAAAAAAAATTATCATTTATAATTATCATAATGAGAGTTATATTGTAAATTTTAAGTGATTTTAATTTATAAAACATGAAATGTTATAAAATTTTATTACCGAATATGTTAAAATTATTATGAAAATCAATGTAGTATTGAATTAAAGCATCACACAGTAAAGCAACAATAACGATATCATAAATCAAAGATAAGGAATAATGTTCTTTAATAGTAACTGATATATTCAAAGAATTTATAAAACATTTAATATAATAAAATTATTGTTTAAAATTTATAGAATTGTAAATTCATCAATCTGATCCCTTTCTACTTCAGTTTCATGTCATATAGTGTGAAATGGGGGACCTATTAATAATAATTGATAACTTATTGATGGAAAAAATCCAATATTATAGGATTAAAGTGTTAGTATGATAAAATAAAACTTATTATCACCATTTATTTTAAATCATAATAACATATTATATTTTTTATTCATTTTGTTTAGTAAAAATATTAGTTATCTATCAGAGATAAAAAATACATTCAATGGTTTGGTATCATCCAAGGTATTATAGATGAGTTAGAGGAGTGGATTTTGGACTATCGTTATGAAACAAATTTATGAATGGAGATAATGGAATTATAAGGAACCTAAAAATGAATGTTAACAGAAAATATTGATAAAAATTTGAAATATTGTAACATAAAATTAAGTATTAATGAAATTGAATAGGTAGTTAATGTTGAAACTATTATTGGTTAAATAATTACCATAGCCACCAAATTTGGAAACTCATATAGGGACTATTAACAGTGTTTCTTCCGTTTAGAGGCCCAGTTTATCAGATGTAATCCTTTTTAAATTATAACATCTATAAAACAAATAATTATTTTAATTTTAGTTGTGTTTAAATTGATTAGGGTCAAATTATTTGAAACATATATCTATTATTACCCAAGAACCAAATTGCTATTAGAGGAGTGATGAATAGTACATTAAATTATATAATTTAAAATATACAAGTTTAAAATTTTATATCTGAGTAAGGACTAATTTTTTTGATGATCCAAGAGCTGTGGTACCTATTCCCATTGACAATGTTGATGGTCAAATGGTCAAAATTTAATTAGAACACATCTAACATCAAATATCACCCTAATCAATGAATTTTATTTGAACTTTTTATTTCATTTATATCTTATATTACAATAAAAATAAATAAAAAAATAAAATACACTATGTAAACAACCGAATGGGATTTATCCGTCTATTCCAAAGTAGCCAAAATGGATTAGTTACTAAATCATGAATGAAGAATATAAAACCTCATTTTTTCTACCTCAAATTCTAATGAAGATAAAAAAATTATGGTCTTATAAATGACATATTTTATATATGGGAATAATTTTCCATATGATTTCAATGTAAACATGAATAGCTGAAATCATTTTGACTTTATCATTCCTTCAATTGTTGATGAAATTCTATAGTGTGATGGGTTGGGATAATCTTCTATAAATTTATGTAGTATTTATGATGAATTTTTTTCTATATATTGGTGTAGTATTTATATTTCAATTTTGATGGTTTTTTGTTATTATAGATATTTATATTACAAATATGTAATCGATGCTAGAGTGGTATATGTATTTTTTATTTATATTTCATAAAATTGATTCTACGATGTAATATTAAAGAATGATTACAATAACCAAAACAGATGAACCTAAATTACAATAATAATTGAATCCTTGGAATTAGACAATATTAATTATACAAACTACCATGAAATGGTAAAATTATATACACTGTTACTTCTATGATAAATTTTTTCAACTAAATGTATGAATTGATAATATCTATAAAAATTGCGATTCAATGTCTAAAAATTATTATAAATCAAGATAGTTAAATAAAATAATTTTTAAATTAAATTCCCATATATTTTATCAATATTACTCATATTAGATCCGTTTTGAAAATATTTGATATTATATTTTCGTTATTTTATTGTAATTATATTTTATATTATATAATATTTATTAAAATTTATATTTTATTTGATAGTATGGTGTTAAATTATTTATTAGTATGGGGCTTATGTAAAACAAATAACAAATATAAAATTATATACTACAATAGATTTAAATATGATATAGTATATAAACTCACATTTTAGTATTGAAAAATTTCTCATATAAATTATTTTATAACTGCAAAAGATGCCACAGGGTTAAAATTATCCATATTGATATGACATTTGTTCCAATATCTATATCTTTATAAATATATCTTCAAAAATGAAAACACTTAAATTTATATAAGATAATATATTATATGTGTTTTTTTAAAATATATACACTTTTAAACGAAATATTTATATACTAATAAATTCTTTGTATGTTTTTAGTATAAAATAAATAGTTCTTATATGAAATTTAAATAATGATCAAATTAATGAATTCAATGGAGGTATGAATATCAAATTATGTTTTAATATTCAAAAAAATAATGAAACTATATTTCTCACAAACTTATTTATTCGAGTTAATTATCTGGAAACATGTTCCATATACTCAAAACCAAGAAATTTCTCTAGGATAGTAATAAAAAAATCTTCAATGAATGTGAATTCATTTATTGAATAAAATATTTAGTTATGTATCATTATAACATATGGTGTGCTTAAAATTGCTTAAATCATGCGTTTTCAAATTAAATGTAACATTTTAGGTAAAAACACATTTCACATTATCCATGCTTAATAGAAAAAATATGTCTTTCGAAAAACTCTACAAAAACAATAATTGATTCCTTTTTAACCAATAAAAATAAAATAAAAATCTCATTTTAATATATAATGTGGCTTGTATGAAATTAATATTATGAATTAAATTTAAAACATACATTTTACATAAATATGTATGTTCATATCCTCAATACTGAATAAATATGATGATATTATTTTGAATATCTAGGGGAAGGACCGGTAATTAATTATATCACTTTAGTAATTAATTTCACAACATTATAAAATGAGTTATGTATAATATTACTAAAAATGTTTTTTCAAATTAAAATTAATGTAACATCCCATACATCCACGGTATGCTTCTCTTTGAATAATACAGTAACGTGTGTTGTACGCAACTTGGAGTTCTAACACACACCACAACCAATCAAACTAGCCGTTATGAATAGTAATACCCACTTTTTGAAATTTTATAAATTTTATTTCTCAAAATTGACTTCATTTTTGGATTCGGAATATTGAAATTAGCATAGGATGAAATTTTGGTACTTTTCATATAACTTTTATATTTTTATGAATAGTGAAAATTACTAAATTTTAATTAAAAACAACTTATTTAATCAAAATAATTAATAGTGATAAATTATGAATTTTAGTTGTTTCAAATTATATTTGGAATATAGTTTTACCATTTAATACAATGTTGGTCATTGTGCATAATTTCACTATTAAACCGAACGTAAACATGTGTCAATATTTTGATAGTTATTATTTCTTAAAAACATGCTTTTTGTTTTGATAGCGGGAATTAATTTTAAATTAATTTCTTCCACATATGTGTTCTGAATTTGGAAAAATGGATTCCATATTTGGAATCAGTATGTCCAAATTTTTTAAATAGGTAACTTTTATTTTTAGACATTTTGAATAATTACTTCTATAAATATTTTATTTAACATGGTTAAATGGTAAATTCGGTAAATAAGGGTAAAACAAATAATATTATAATAATAGTAAATTACCCTAAAACGTGTCCTAACCTTATTTTTTGATACATAACTGACCATGGGCATCTTTTGGTGTATTTTGGGATGCCATGGAGCCACTTGTATGTGATAAGGACACTTTATATTAATTAAGTAAATGTAAATAAAAAAATGACAAAAGCATATATCTTTTAGCAAAACAATTATTACATAGGGTTATATATATTTTCGACTATAAATATTCATTATAAATCTAAAACAATTTTCTACATAATGGTAGTTTATTTATAATTTTTAGACATTTAATAATTAAATTTATTTATGACAGAATAATGATGTAGTATTTTCCTTATTAATGAAAGAATCAAATAATTGGTATTATAAAGGTTTAAAAAATATTATTTGAATGTTTTGATGCCATCCAAGAGTTTTATTAGTTAATATAACATGTTATTATTTCTTAAATGAATTTGGTTCAAATTAATAAATTTTTTAAGACTTTAACAAAAATCAATTATTAAATATTTTCAAAATTGACATAAATGAGTTTTTAAAACAAGTATTATATTATTAATTGATATTCTATTCCTAAAAATATAAGGTTCTTCCAACGGACTTATATATCATGATAGGTGTATCATTAATGGACCACTTGGGGGTCGCTTGAATGTATATATTATGTTTATTAACTATATAATATGAAAATACAAAGTGACATGGTAAATTTCAATCTAATTAACTAGGAGTTAAAACTAAAAGATAAGGTTAATATAATGACCCAAACCTGTCTAAAATCTATTGGATGAAATGATTTAGACCCATCCCCACCATAGACTTTGAATAATCCACTAAGGATCCATTAGAAACAGAATATAAATTTATTATAATTTAATATTTTAAGTTTTTCCTAAAGAGCCCCTCCTCCCCCTTATAAAAGAACAAAATTTCAAACCAATTACTCACACCTATCAAGCCGTTTGGATCATACTACCGCTACCCAATTAATCTCTCTACATCCCTATCCTCCTCCTAGAAGTCTTACCTTAGGACGAAGGCACTTCAAGAGTCCTTTTTGGGTCAAACCAATGGGAGTTACCCAAATTAAAGGTAACATTTTCTCTTAGATTATTTTCTTTTATTTTAATTCTCCTACCCATAAAATCTTCTTATAACATTATTTTGTATCAAAAACAGTATCCTAAATATACTAGGATGTTGTTATGATAAGTATTCAAACTACACTTACACACACCTCCATCTAATAGGTGATGAACATAATGTTTCTGTGGATGGAAACCAAACACCTCAAAAAACTATGATTGTTCAATTATCTCCTACCACCTCTCATGGTGTCCATTATGATGGAACTATAATTAAATATGATATTAATGATATTCATTATATATATAAGCTTCTGTAATTCCATTTTCTAGCATACCATTATTCATTTCATGTTGTATATATATATGATAATTTCATTTGAGAAAGTGGGGACTTTCGCCCCCTCAAAGTGATATGACTCATTCATAATATAAATGGAACGTATAAAGGATGGTGTTAATGAACATAAGTAACACATATAAGATATTAAATTATACTGGAATAATAATATACCTATGTATCATTTGGTGTTTATTCCTTTTAAAATGAAAAATGAAATGGATGTAGCATTCGTGCGTACATACGGATTACCATCTCCATGAACGCGATGAGATTCATTTCCCCATCATATCCATTCGGAAATAATTCTCGTTTGATGATTAAAAGAAAGTTTTATGGACTTGATATCATTCTGGATATGAATAAGATACAACCTATCCATAACAAACAAGGCTTACGAAACGAATCATATAAAGGAAAACGAATTAGTTAACACCTGAAACGATGATAATACTATAATAATATTAACAAAGAAATATTAAAAGCTCATATATGATATTATATTTATGTATATGATTCTTGTATAATTTAATAAAAATTATTTAAATATTATACAGAGATTAACCTACACTCTGTCAAGGAAAAGTATAAGGTAAGGGTTTATTTCACAATCTCTTCATTATCCGAGGTTGTTTATACGTAATTATCTAATGGGACCTCTTTATCATCCACACCCATGTTTCTTAAAAATGTATTTCAAAACATTCTTTCTATTTTTACAGAATATGGGTTAAAGTCATTTATACCCTTTTTTGACTTTTTATAAGAAGTTTATAAAGTAATCTTTCCGTCGTTTTCCAAACAAGGTCCTTTTTAACCTTTTCGACAGAATTAAGGTAAGAATGTTTTTTTAACTTATACGGTGGGTGTGGCTATTTTCTTCCATTATAAAATCGTCGAAGCTTCCCTTAAAATATTATAAGAATATTTGTAAACTAAATGTTTTCTTTTATTATTTTGTTACTTTTAAATGATTTAAAAAAAGAGATATTTCTCTCAAATAGTTTTGATTTCATCTATGTCAATATCCTTTGATGGATTTTAAGATTATTTGAAGTTGATTTATTATGATACAAAACGTCCATATTGTATTGAAGGTTTTGGTGATATGTTTGACTATGGATGTGTTATTTTTATGCCATTCATGGTTTATGGAGAAAGTATTGGCATTTCCTATGCCAGTTTTAATACAAATGTTTATGTTATGTTTGAACCTTTTCATATGAGGAATGCATTGGACTTAGAAAGTGACAGGTGGAGCCTGCTATATCTCCCCGATGCATTGGTAGGTCTCATGAGACAAACTAGTGTCTTGTAATAAGGCCTTGACAAAATCATATTTGTAGACTTTTCATGAGTCCTTGGCTACGTGGTTATGATAGTCTGGCATTATGCATTCCATCATTATGAAAGTGGTTATTGATATTGCATGTGATTATTCAATTAGTAGAATATCTATGTGAATAAGTAAATGGAATTATTTCATTTTATTTCTGCCATATTATGCTGATGTTCATGTTTAAAAGGATTTTTTTTAGTTATACATTTCCTTAAATTTTTATATTTATTTATGAAAGTTTCTGCTATATTATTATCCTTACTTAGAATCTGAGCTCACCCCTTTCTATGTTTTATTTTTTCCGGGATGTGAAGAAGTATTTTATGAATGACCTGAAGGGATAGTATGAGGGGATATGAGTGTAGACTATGGATACTATGTTGTTGTAGTTTTCATTTTATGTTTTAATGTAAACTTTATTAACATATTTAGTGTTTCCAAGGCAAATAAACCAAACAATCTTTTGAGACTTGATCTTTTGTGATCATGCCAATGTTATGTAATAATGCACCGTCTCTGGGTAACTGGGGTTAGGGCATTATAGTTGGTATCAAAGGAAGTTTAGTACAAACCTTGGAATCTAGATTTAGATAAACTCTGATTAGAGCACATAGACCTAAGATATTCTTTGAGGATTATTATAGAAGAACTTTCTTGAATTTTGGTATTGTAGAGATTTTGTGAGTTTTCTGAGCAATACATCACTATCTGGATATGAGCAGGTAGAGGCGGATCTGGCACATATATACATAGGGTTAAAACCTGAAAACACCGCTTTGATCTAGACTCGAATGGGAACTGGTGCACAACAACGGGCCTTGCTACACTCTTGGATACGACACTCCCAGGGGATATGTTTAGGATAATTCTAATTTTCTTTAAAAATCATTATGAAGGGTTTATGAGTATATAAATCCTCAAATAAAACTTTTTTTATGATTATTGATTATATCCATAAATAGTTCAATTTATGTTAAGTGTTTTACAAGTGTGGAATTATGTATTTTGATTAATATACTAAACTAGTTTATGCCATTGTTTAGAAATGGCGCCTAGTAGAAGGAATGGAACCCATATCAATGCATGAACTCCATGTAGGGATTGCTTTCCTACTCAAGATAATTATAGTGGAGCTGGTGCTGAAACTGGTGCTGATCAGCAAATCACCATACTGGGAAAACACACTAAGGTTATTAATAATAACCTTACCCTTATTGAGCACACTGATCTAGAGCGTGGAGGATCAATGTTAGATCACTTCATGAGGCAGCAACCTACAACATTCAATGGGAGTACAAATCCATTAGTAGCTGAGCAATGTATAATTTCCCTATAGAAAATATTTCAGGCTTTGGGGAGTAGTGATAGGGAAAAGGTTGTCATGGTAGTTTATCGCCTCACTAGAGATGCTGATCAATGGTGGTCATTGATACAAAACACGAAGGAATATGATGAAGTATCAAATATGGAATGGAGGGATTTCAAAGAGAATTTCATAGAAAAATACTTTCCTCATGAACATCGAGCAGATATGGAGCGGAAATTTCTGGGTCTGAGGCAAAAGAAGGATGAGAATGTCGCAAAGTATGAGGATAACATTACAAGATTAGTGAGGCATGCATCAGATTATATATGTAGCCCTAGAAGTAAGATTGATCGTTTCTTTTATGGGTTAAAACTGTTTCTCTGTAAAGCATTAGTCTCACAAATTTTCTCGCCGTATAATGATATTGTCTCATGTGCTATCAAGACAGAAAAGGAATTTGCTAAGTCTTACGACTTTAAGTCCAAGCAAGAGAAGAAGAGATCTGCTAACCACTCTGGAATTATAAATTAATAGAATAAGGGAAAAGCTGATTATCCATCCTACAGTAAATGTGGGAAGAAACACCCTAGTACTTGCTTAAAGGTAATGGGATTCTGTTACAAGTGTGGTGAAAAGGGCCACCAAGCTCATGATTGCAAGGGAAAGAGATTTGCTATCAATGTGGAATGATACAATTGTAGAGATATGGTACATTATGCAAATGAATGTCCTAAACATTTGGGAAACTTACCTCATAAAAGGACAAGGTATCGAGGCCATGTTTATGATATCACTACTGCTAAGGTAGAAACTCCGAAAGACGTGGTAGCAGGTAATTTAATGGTTTCCTGAAGTTTAGAAAATGATTTTTTTTGATTTTAGATCATCACATTGTTTCATATATTCCCAGTTTGCTAAGAAAATTAGATATTTTCAATTTTATTTAACAAGGGAGTTGTCATTTAAAACTCATAAGGGATGTATCATTACAACAAAGTTTTGTGAATCAGTCCCCATTAGAGCGCATAAATGTTCTTTATCCGCTGATCTAATCATCATACCAATGATTGAGTTTGATATAACCCTCGGTATGGATTCTCTTTCAGACCATGATGCGAAGATTTATTGTAAGAAGAATGAGGTTACGATTTTTGATGATGATGATAAGGAACACCATATCATTAGAGAAGAATTGTGACCACCTAATTCTTATCTAGATCAACCCCCAGTAGCTCAACTAAATACAATTATTGGGGAGGAAGAGAATGAAATGATTGTGGGTGAGGAAAGGAATGTTCAAATAGAGGATGTACCTATTGTTAAAGAATATGTAGATGTGTTTCCAGAAGATTTACCTAGACATCCTCCAGAACGAGAAGTTGATTTTTCCATTTATTTAATTCCTGGATCAAGGCCTATATCGAAGACCCCTTATAGAATGGTCAGAGTGGAATTAGTTGAACTAATGAAACAAATAGAGGAATTTGGTAATAAGGGATTTATTCTCCCTAGTGTTTCTCTATGGGGAGCTCATGTTCTTTTTGTTAAAAAGAAAGATTGATCTATGAGGTTATGTATCGACTACAGGGAGATCCATACTATAACAATAAAGAACAAGTATCCCCTACCTCGCATTGAGGATTTATTTGACCAACTTCATGGAGCTCAATACTTTTCAAATATTGACCTTCGATCTGGATACCATCAGTTGTGTGTGAAAAAGGAAGACATTCAGAAGACAGCATTTCGAACCAGGTACAGGCATTACGAGTTTACAGTAATGCCTTTTGGCCTGACTAATGCACCTTCTGTTTTCATGGATCTAATGAATAGGGATTTCATGGAATATCTTGATTGCTTTGTAGTGGTATTTATTAATGATATCTAGGTATACTCAAAAAGCTACAATGATCATGAAAATCACTTGTGCATTATATTGAAGACTCTGAGAAGACATGAATTATATGGAATGTTTAGCAAGTGTGAATTTTGGCTTCAAGAGATTTTATTTCTTGGTCATATTGTCTCCAAAGATGGAATCTCTGTTGATCCTTCTAAGAAAATATCAATCCAAGAATGGCCAGAACCAACGAGTATAACCGAGGTACGTAGTTTTATTAGTTTAGCAGGTAATTATTGACGTTTCATCCAAAATTTTTCCCGATTGGCTAACCCATTAACAAAGATCACACGTAAAGTGTTTAAATTTGATTGGACAAAAGAGTGTAAAGAATGTTTTGAAGAAATGAAGAGAATATTAGTAAATTCTATTATATTGACTATACCATCTGGGAATGATGGGTTCGTTATTTATAGTGATGCATTGAAGAAAGGATTTGGTTGTGTCCTTATGCCGAATGATAGGGTTATTGCCTATGCATCAAGACAGATGAAAATTCCTGAGCAAAACTATACTACTCATGATCTTGAGTTATCTGCTGTAATATTTTCTTTGAAGATATGGAGACAGTACCTCTATGGTGAAAATGTGAGATATATACCGATCATTAGAGTTTGAAGTATATTTTCTCACAGAAAGATCTAAATTTGAGGCGAAGGAGATAGCTTGAACTTCTCAAGGATTATGATTGCACGATACACTACCACCCAGGGAAGGAAAATAAGGTGGAAGATGCTTTGAGAAGAAAGGATCATGGAGTTTTGAACATGATGCGAATTGAAAGGGATCCTATTTTCATGGATCTAGTGAAGATAGATATGGTAATTACCATGGAAGGTGAAACATCGATACTTTTCCAAGTGGTTGCCAAACAATCATTACTAGAAAGGATAAAGAGTTCTCAGATCAATGATGAAGAATTTCAAAATAAGATTAAAGCTTTGAATGATGGGATATTGAGTGAATTTATCTACGAAGATGGAATTTTTAAATTTGGGAAGAGACTTTGTGTTCCCGATATACTTGAACTAAAAAGTGAATTGTTGGATGATGCTCATAGTTCCAATTTCTCTATACACCCTGGGAGCACCAAAATATAGGTAGATTTGAAGGAACATTTTTTGTGGGACAAACTGAAGAGGGAGATTGCTGATTTTGTGTCAAGATGTATGGTTCGTCAACAAGTGAAAGCTGGAAGGAAACAGCCTGGAGGATTCATGCAACCTCTTCCCATAACTGAGTGGAAATGGGATAATATCACTATGGACTTTTTCATAGGACTACCAAAGACTCATAGAAGGAACGATGAAATATGGGTCATTGTTGATCATCTTACCAAGTCAGCACATTTTCTTCCTATACGGGAAGATTTACCACTTGAACATCTAGCAAGGCTATATATTAATGAAGTTTTGAGACTTCATGGAGTAACCCTATCGATTATTTCTGATCCTGATCCCTATTTTACTTCAAGATTCTAGATGAGTCTTCAGAAGGCCTTGGATACTGAAATTCGTTTGAGCACTGCATACCAACCTCAAACAGATGGAAAATTAGGACGGACTATTCAAACTATAGAAGACATGTTGAGATCATTCTCACATTAGTTTTAGGGTATGTGGGATCAATATTTTCCTCTAGTGGAATTTTCTTATAACAATATCTTCCATTCAAGTATTCAGATGGCACCATTTGAAGCGTTATAAGGAAAGAAATGTCTCACACCAACCAATTGGGATGACGTTTGTGAGAGAAAACTTGTAGGCCCAGAGCTGGTGGAGGAAACAATGGAAAAGGTAAAGGTAATCCAAAACCACATCAAAGCAGCTCAAATTAGGCAGAAGAGCTATGCTGATAACCAAAGGAAGGATTTGAAATTTCAGGTAGGAGACCATGTTTTCATGAATGTATCCCCATGGAAGGGAGTTATAAGTTTTGGTAAGAAAGGTAAATTGAGTCCTAGGTACATCGGACCATTCAAAATTCTATAACTAATTGGGGCTGTAGCATACCATTTGGCAATGCCACCAAATCTCTCCAAAGTTCACGATGTGTTCCACGTATCACTGTTGAGAAAATACATGCATGACCCAACGCATGTACTCACCTATGAGGAATTAGAACTAGAAAGTGGTCTATCTTATTGTGAAGAACCCATCAGGATTCTTGATACAATGGAACAAGTTCTATGAAACCGGACGACTCATCTGGTAAGATTTCTATGGAGGAACCATAAGATGGAAGAGGCAACCTGGGAAACCGATAAACTTATGATGAAGAACCACCTAAGTCTTTTCATGCAGTAGTATTATAGAAATTTTGAGGAAAAAATTAATTGATGGAGGGTAGAATGTAACACCCCAATCTTCCACCATACGCTTTTCTTTTAATAATACAGTAGCGTGTGTTGTACGCAATTTCGAGTTCTAACACACACCACAACCAATCAAACTAGCTGTTATGAATAGTAATACCCACTTTTTGAAATTTTATAAATTTTATCTCTCAAAATGGACATAATTTTTGGATTCTGAATATCGAAATTATCCTAGGGTAAAATTTTGGTACTTTTCGGGAAACTTTTATATTTTGATGAATAGTGAAAGTTATTAAATTTTAATTAAAAACAACTTTTTTAATCAAAATAATTAATAGTGATAAATTATGAATTTGAGTGGTTTTACAGTTTATTTAGAATAAATTTTTTCCATTTAATACAATATTGGTCATTGGACATAATTTCCCAATTAAACCGCACATAAAAAAATGTCAATCTTTTGATAGTTATTATTTGTTAAAAACACGCATTTTGTTTTGACCGCGTGAATTAATTTTAAATTTATTTCTGCCACTTCTATGTTTTGAATTTGGAAAAATTGATACAATATTTATAATTAGGATGTAAAAATTTGGTAAATAGATAAATTTTATTTTTAGACATTTTGAATAATTACATCGATAAATATTTTATTTACCGTAGTTAAAAGGTAAATCCGGTAAATAAGGGTAAAAAATAATATTATAATAATAATAAATTATGCTAAAACGTGTCCTAAACTTATTTTTTGATACATGTCCGACCATGGTCATCTTTGGGTCGATTTTGGGACCCCATGGATCCACTTGTAGGTGATAAGGACACTTTATATTAATTAAGTTAAAGTAAATACAAAAATGGCATAAGCAAATATCTTTTAGAAAAACAATTTTTACATAGGGTTATATATGTTATATTTTCAAATATAAATATTAATTAGAAAGAAAAAAAATATTTCCTATATAACAGTATTTTATTTATAATTTTTATACATTTAATAATTAAATTTATTCATGACACAATAATGATGCAATATTCTCATTATTAATGAAAGAATAATATAATTGGTATTATAAAGGTTAAAATAAATATAATTTGAATGATTTGATGCCATACACGAATTTTATTCGTTAATATGACATGTTTCTATTTCTTAAATGTATTTTTTATAATTAATAAAGTTTTTATGACTTTAACAATAAACAATTATTAAATATTTTCAAAATTGACATAAATGAGTTTTTCAAACAAGTATTATATTATTAATTGATATTATATTCTTAAAAATCCAAGGTTCAGCTAATGGACTTATATCATGATAGTTGTTTCATTAATGGACCACTTGAGGGTCTCTTGGTTGTATATAGTATGCTTATTAACTATATAATATGAAAATACAAAGTGGCATGGTAAAGTCAACCTAATTAACTAAGAGTTAAAACTAAAAGATAAGGTTAATATAATGACACAAACCTGTCTAAAATCTATTGGTTGAAAGTATTTCTACCCATACCAACCTCAGACTTTGAATAATCCACTTTGGAGCCATTGTAAACCGAATATTCATTTATTATAAATTAATACCTTAAGTTTTTTCTAAAGAGCCCCTCCTCCCCCTTACAAAATGACACCAATTCTAACCAATTAATCACACCCTTCAAGCCTTTTGGCTCATTCTAACTCTATAACATTACGCTCCCTAAATCCCAGAAGGCACTTCAAGAGTTCTGTTTGGTTCAAACCAAAAAGAGTTACCCAAATTAAAGGTAACGTTTTCTCTTAGCTTCTTTTCTTTTATTTTACTTCTCCAACCCCTAAACTCTTATTATTATTTTCTTCTTTAACAAAACCAGTAACCTGAATATACTAGGATATTTTTATTAGAAGTATTATAACTACAATTACACACACCTTCATCTAATGGGTGAAGAACATAATGTTTCTGTGGATGGAAACCAAACGCCTCACGAAACGATGATTGTTCAATTATCTTTTACCACCTCTCATGTTTTCCATTGTGATGGAACTATAATTAAATATGATATATTTTATATTTATTTTATATATAAGCTTCTGTAATACAATTTTATAGCATACCATTATTCGTTTCATGTTGTATATTTATATGATAATTTCATTTGAGGAAGTGCGGTTTATCACCCCCTCCAAGTGATGTGACTGGTTCATACCAATAATGGAACGTATAAAGGATGGTGTTAATGAAATTAAATAAAAAATATAAGATATTATATTATAATTCAATAATAATATACCTATGTATCATTTTTTTTATTCCTTTTAAAATAAAAAATGAAATGGATGTAGAGTTCATGCGTACGTACAGATTACCGTCTCCACGAACGTGAGGAGATTAATTTCCCCATCATATCCATTCAATAATAATTCTAATTTGATGATTAAAATTAATTTTTAAGGGCTTTATATCATTATTTATATGAATAAGAAACAACTTATCCATAACAAACACAGCTTACGTAACGAAGCATATAAAGAAAAATGAATCAGTTTACACCCGAAACGACGATAATACTAAAATATTATTAACAAATCAATTTTAAATAATCATATATTATATTATATTTATGTATATGATTCTTGTATAATTTAATAACAACAATTTAAATATTATATTGGATTTTAACCTACACTCTATCAAGGAAAAGTACAAGGTAAGGGTTTATTTCACAATCACTTCATTATCTGAGGTTGTTTATACATAATTATCTACTGGAACCTCTTTATCATCCACATCCATGTTTCATAAAAATTTATTTCAAAACATTCATAATATTTTATAGAATATGGGATAAATTCATTTATACCTTTTTTTGACTTTTTATAAGAAATTTATAAATGAATTATTCTGTCATTTTCCAAACAAGGTTCTTTTTAACCTTTTCAACAGAATTAAGGTAAGAATGTTTTTTTATCTTATACGGTGGGTGAAGCTTATTTCTACCATTAAAAAATAATATAAGATTCCCTTACAAGCTTATAATAATATATTTAAAGTAAATGTTTTATTTTATAATTATGTGACTTTTAAATTATTTCAAAAAATAGATATTTCCCTCAAATAGTTTTAATTTCATCTATGTCAACATCGTTTGATGGATTTTAAGATTATTTGAAGTTGATTTGTTATGATACAAAACTTCCATATTATATTGATGATTTTGGTGATATGTTTTAATGTGGATGTGTTATTTTTATACCATTCATGGTTTATGGAGAAAGTACTGACATTTCGTATGCTAGTTTTAATATGAATGTTTATGTTATGTTTAAACCTATTCATATGAAGAATGAATTGGAATTATTAAGTGACAGGTGGAGCCCGCTTTAGATCTTCAATGCATCGGTAAGACTCATTAGACAAACTAGTGTCTTGGCACGAGGCCTTGACAAAATCTTATTTGCAGACTTGGCATGCAGCCTTGGCTATGTGATTATGATAGTCTGGCATTATTCATTCCATCATTACGAAAGTTGTTATTGATATTGCATGTCATTATTTGATTAGTAGAATATCCATGTGAATAAGTAAATGACATTATTTCATTTTATTTCTTCCATATTATGCTGCAGTTCAAGTTTAAAAGGCTTTTGGTTTAGTTATAAATTCCCTTAAATGTTTATGCTTATTTATGAAAGTTTCTGCAACATTGTTATCCATACCGGTCATCTGAGCTCACCCATTTCTATTTTTTATTTTTCCCAGTATGTGAAGAATTATTTTATGAATGACCTATTTGGATAGTATGAGGGGATATGAGTGTGGACTATGGAGACTATGTTGTTGTAGTTTTCATTTTATGTTGTAATGTAAACTATATGAATGTATCTAGTTTTTCCAAGGCTACTAAACTAATCGATCATTCAAGACATAATCTTTTGTGATCATTCCAATGTTATGTAATAATGCACCGACTCTGGGTAACTGGGGTCGGGGCGTTACAATGAAATTTCACTCCAAAAAGTGTGTTTAAATGCTCATAAAAAGTAAACAAGATTGTATCTTCATGAAACCTATAGAAAATAACAATGATCGTTTCTTACTTATTTAATAGAACATTTATTCGTTGTGACATTTGGTGTGACCAATATGATTAAAAGTTTAATTTCTTTATTTTATGGATTTAATAATAAAAAACATGTTATAAATACTCGAATCCAAAAAAACATGAATAGATTATCATAAAACACATTAAAAATGTTTTTTTGGTTCATTTAAGATATATTAGACTGATCCTCATCTCATTCTTTCATGTAATGAGGTCAAAAATTTTAAAAGTATTTTTTTTAGTTGAAAATTTATATTTTAGTTAGAAACAAATGTCGCAATCTATATTCTAATAAATTGAAATTTTATTATCATGAAACTCTATGAAAATAACCATTTGTTAGTTTTTAACATTCATGATTAAACTAAACATAATTATTATGTTCATGTATCTGATATTTTTTAATTATATTTTTTTAATTTATTATTTAAAAATATTGTTTCGTTATTTTCACCTAGAGGAATGAAACATGTTTCATTTCAATATGAAGGGTGTTTAGTACAATTGATTGTGTATCTTTTTCTTTTTATGTTTTTATGAAGTATAGACCATGTACCACAATCAAAAAACCTAGAAAATATGCTTTGATGATAATTATACCTTATGAATAATATTTCTGAATTATTGATGACATATAAAAATTACCCAAATATCATTTTTTATGAGTTCTCATTATGACTGAATGTGGATATCTTCCACTAAAAAACGTTTTAAATTAAATTTAGAGTAATTTTCTTAATGATAAGAGATAAAAATTATATGTCCATGAATATCTAGTAATATAACCATTGATACAAGTTTCAACTATTAAAATTAACCTCATTTCCTATGGATATATGGTGTGGATGGCTTGAATAAAAGAGTATTTTTTCAGTTTTAATGTGAGATTTTACTACAAACATTATGCGTACATTCTCAAATTTGATAAAATACGATTGAATTACTATTAAACTCTTAGGAAATAAATTTTTATAGTTTTTTCACCCATATAAATAAACATAACAAGATTTTTACATGTAATATTTTGGTATTAGAGAATGTGTCTATTTTCTTGATAAAAGTGTTGTTTTACCACTAAAAGTATGTTTAAGAGATCAAAACTAAGAGAAAATTATTATATTTTCATTTAAATCAATAATATATGATATTGATTACTTATAAATCCATAATAACTAATAAATAATCCTTTAAAAATGTTGTGCGGGTAGATTAATTGGTTTTTTTATTTCAGACATTTAGTATGTACAAAATGATCATTGCATACTCAAAATAATGGAGACAATCATCACATATTTTCAAACTCAAGGAAAATTATATTTTTATTCATAATTTTATTGCATTACTAGAATCTAAATGTACACAACTATTCCATGGAAATTAATTTTTACCATCACAACCATCCCATTATTCCGTTTCTGAACAAACCTAAGGACACTAATCACATACTCAAGCCAATATACTATTACTTATGGGTCTGGATCTCAATGGAACCTAAATTTTCATGAACATTGGACCACATGTATTGTGCTAATCATGCACTCATCCCCATCCTTGTATTCTAGAACTAACATTTATTTGATAGTAAGGGGTGCTTCTACCAAACCACCTAGAGGAAACACCTCATGAGATGGCCCCAGAATAGAGGCAACATCACACAACAAAACATCATAAAGATCATGTATCACTATCCTATTTTTATTTCCTCAAATAAGGATCATTAAAGTGATTAAGATTTACAATGGTTAGATGAGAATATGTAAATTCTAAGCTAACTCAAGAAGGAAAATCAAAACACACAATCTTGTATGATTCATGGCCCAATGTTCCTTACTAAAACGACTTGGTATGTTGAGTAGAAAATTATGTAGTCAATGTTTAGGTTTATAGATATGTCAATTTCCACACCAACACTACATTCCTTGGCCTAAAATCTACAATATAGACACTATAACACCATTTCTTTAGTTCCTAACCAATCCTCGCAAAAGGGAAAACTGCAAAAACCATCCTAATGATTGAATTTATCTAATACCACTCATTAATGACCTAAGCAATATGGGACCTCCTAGTTGGCGGTAATCCATGATGTCACAATCATAACCCCACCTCTAATTGGTGAGGGGATGGGGAAAATAGATAATTCATTACTAAAAGGGGATCTATTCTTAATGTACTTGTATGGAATCACCCAACTATCCCAATGCAATATTATAGAGAAATAATATAATTATAATAACATCTACGGTAAAACCATGAATGTAATTACAATAAGGGAATAAATCTATGTATAATGAATATAACTAATGCGTTTAGGGAAAAAATACATTCCCAAATATTAATAATGTCCCTAACAGAAAAAAACATGAACAATTGAAAGATGATATATCCTGACTCTAAATCTCGGAGCCCCACAACATTATGAATCCTATGCACAGGAGTATCACTATGCTTCAATAATGTCACAAATGAAATATCTATCATCTTTATCACTTGTGATACATGTTTTAAAATCCCATATATGGGTGAGTATATAAATACCCATTTGGTCCTCAAAAAAACCACAAAGGTAGAAATAAATAGATATGATAAAACTTAGATCATTCCAAAGAAAGAGGAAAATGAAACATAATATATATGTTTTAAATAGAATCATGGATAAAAGAAAAAGGGGATATCCATCTCCACACAAAAATCCTGGGATGTTTAGTAAACATGTAGCTCCAAAAGTCTTCCTCAAATGCCTATCATCTCGCATGTCTATTGAAGAAATCCATGTAGAGGACCCATACCTCACCATTATTCCATTTTTTAGGGGGAACAAACTACACATTATAACCCACTCCCTTATGCATCATGGGTACTACTCAGTAGATATGTGACCTGAACCTCGATGTGACAAGGGGAAACCACTCAGTAAACACTTGGACTATGGCCTAGTGCAATAAGGGATACCACCTAGTGGATGGATGATATGTTCCCTAGTGTGATCGAGGGTTTCCACTCAATGTATATAGTGTATGATCCACTCTCAGGACCATCATGGGGTACCACTCATCTTGTGTGGGGGGCATGGGGGATTTATGTCCTAATGAGATATGAGGTATTGACCCCATCTTTTCTATGTATATCTATCACAATAAATTCCATCAGATACATATTTCTAGAATAATTTTCATTCCCATCACACCTCACATCATATCTTTAAAGGAAAAATGAAGACCACCATCATGTTCAATATTGAAAATTTATCAGTATAAGATACTCATGAGCCAAAATATAAGTCTAAGAGAAAGGGATATGAAAGTATTATATTCTTGAAGAAGGTATATAGATTTTAAATGGGTAATATGGTGTCTAACCCCATGCAGTATCTTGGTTTATTCTATTCCCGCACATAGATAAGATGACCATGTGGGAATACACAATGTGGATAGGGTGTAATGGTGTTTCCTATCCACCAAGGGATTCCTCATGTCCATCCATTTCATCCATGTGTACCTCAACCCGTGCTCGTGTACACTGTTTGTGCTAATATACCAATATATATTTCTATTTCGGTTCATTTCAATGTACTTCGGTTCATTTTAATGGGTCTATTAATTCCCCTAACCATGTACTCTAAGAGTACACCCAATATCGCAACATAATCTCACACGGTCTATCTGGGCCATTTATAGTGCATGATCATTATCTCATCCTGAACCCTGCTGCCACCATATCCATGGGACTACATGGCATGTGTTCATAATGGTACATGTTTTGTATTTTATATTTTTCATTTAATCAAACGTTTCTTGCAAAAAATCCTACATCCTCAATTCCTGCCACTAATTTCACTCGTCGACCTATAAAAATCCATCTTAATTGAATCTTACATCACTAATTTGTGATCTCCAGGCTTTGATGGAAAGAAATTTGAAATCTAATATCTTCTGTGAAGTCACGGTACCTCTGATGTCCCTCGTCATAATGTTATGAATCCAAATCAATAGATTATACCCCCTATCCCACATCAAAAATGAAACCATCTCTAAACCATCTATCTATATGACATTCATGATACCTCAAAAAATAAGAGTGTTCAATCATGCTCGATTCCTCCCCAACAATGTCAATCTGTGATCCCATAACCAATAGTGAACAAAATGATGAACAAAGATAGGGACTGAAAAATAATATGGTTAAAATTTCATTGAATGATGTGATCATGGACAACAATCATAGGACGGGTAAAATGGGGTTGAAGCATGAAACATTGTTAAAAAAGAAAATCACATTCAACATGATTAATTAGTGTTCTGAAATTCATGTTATTGAATATTGATTAAGATGATAAATAAGATTACATTCTCAATAATTGAAATTGATAAAAAAAATACATAAATATTGATATATGCCTCTATAATGACTAATCCTTGGTGAATAAATCATTATCCAATAACAGAGAAGTCCTCTAGGATTCACTGCCTCTTGATCTACCTCCGTCTAATTGTTTGAAATTCTCTGATATCAATCCTGCAATGAAGAGTATCTAATCCTCTACTCAAATCAACCATTTTTTATGAATATAATCCTAATGATATTCAAAAGTTGGATATTTTTATTGGAAAATATTTATTTGAATCAAAATAAATAAATCATTGAGTTATTTATTTTATATAAACATTCCCACTAATGGACACCTCCATGGAAACATTCAACACCAATGAATTGAATTTCACGTATAGGATTAACCACACATTCTAAAATCATTCATAGTCTTCAATTTTTCATCTACTATCCCAAATAATAGAAAAAAACAATATTAATGAAATTATGTGTGTGTTTGATGAAATCACTGAGAAATAGTTTTGTTACAAAAATTATCTTCCAAGCATGAGGGAGTTAATTATTTTCTTATATAAATGTTTAATTAAATTATAATCATGATTTTATAGAAAATTTATAAAAATGGTTATCATTATGAATCTTTTTTCCCTAAATTATAGTTCTTCATGTGTCCTAGTTATGTATTCCCGAAGCCTAAATCCAAATTTTATTCTTTTTATAATTAGGATAACTTCTCATGTATTGATTTCCCACATGTTTAACATGAGGTAATTCAATGTATGGTTTTGATTATTTCCTTTTATTTATCATTAATGATATTTTTTCACATTTTTAGTTCATTTGAATATGAAAATATTTAATGGGAACCAAAGGATTTTTTAGGAATATTGTTTTCCAATAAAATTTCATTATAAAATTTTTTCATTTGAAATCATAAATTAAATCATTCATGACAAAATACATTGTATAGATTCATGGTGTATCTTAAATGGAATTTTTCTAATGCCTCAGATATCCCCTCATGTGTACGTTGATTTGGTTTTTCATCATACATGTAAAGGAAAAAGTTCCATTTATCAAATCAATTATATGGGTTCATGATTCCTTTATAGTTGTTTGGGAAGGCGGTGAAAAATTATCACATAGAGACAAAGTTTTGTACTTGATTCTTTTGTTTTCAAGAATTATATTTTTTCGTTAATTATAATTAATCTTGCTTATTTTCCTTTATACAATGCTTTTATCCAATTATATAACTTTATTTTTTTATACATGATGCATGTTTTATTCATTTTAGGTTAAATAATTTTAATGATTTATTATATTGATACCCATGTGTTTTCCCAACTCATAACCACCAAGAACTGACTTTAGGATGTGTGGAAATGAAGCTTTGGGGATGTGTGATGGTGACCTTGGATGGTTCATTACATTTTCCTAGGTATCCCTTCCCACATTTTTTACATGAATGTGAATTAATTTTATTTCCTTCATTATCTTTATCTCCAGAACATACCTATTAATATTTTATTCAATTTTTGGTTTTTTTGGGATTTCAAGAATATAAATAATGTTAATCATAATTTGTGAGATCTAATTTGGTATTTTCAAATGATTAATTGCCCAATCTACTATCATATTAGGTAACTAATTAAGAAAATATCTACATTTCCCTTAAAATACATTGTTATTTTAGTTCCTTCAATATTTATCCATTCCTAAAACAAAAAAAAATCTAATTATTATTGATGAAAAATTTAAACCATATTAGCATTATAGTCTGATACAAAAAAATTGTCAATATAATTTCTACTCATCAAAATCATTACATTATCATTTAGTTTGATCTAAACCACTGTTTCATTTATATTGGTTTATTTAATTTTTGTTCTTTATTAATCCATAACCTAATTCCGTAGCATAATAAATTCTTCATAATGAACTGTAAATATAATGTGATAAACCAATTCACACTTATAATATCTACATAGGTGCATTATTTCCAACAAATCCATCTAATAACCAATTTTCCAAACTTATAGGATATAATCCAATAATGAATGTTTTCCCACATACTTATCACTATATTTTTGGATAAAGTTAATGTATCCCAATCACAAAAATTATCAATATGTTATCAACTAACAAAAGGGGTTGTCTATTCCATTGAAAGTATGATGATCCAGAACATATCATACCTTAACATCCTAATATCCAAATTCATTTAAAACCTCATTTAATACCAACTATAAAACATGATTTATATGATAGTCTCAACTACATTAATTTAATAAAATATTTTAATATAATATATTCCATTTTCCTTTAAAGTATGGAGTTAAAGGGAATTATGAAAAAAACATAAACTAACAAAACATGGGTCTTTTTGAACTAGAAGAAAATTTCCACTATATATACAACCTATCAACCCATAAAAAGTCTTCAATATTCCCTATAAAATATTCACAAAATATGAACTTATATGAACATCATAATTATTACTTTCCATCATAACTAATAAAAATTTAACCTAATAAAGGTTTTAGCTCAAATACACTGTAAACGTAAACATTAGTAAAAATACATGATAATAAGTGGACATAAATTGAGGATATGTTTATAACCAATGTATTTAAAAAAACACACAATAATGTTTATATCATAAAACCGAAGTCATACCATAAGACGTGGAATAAAATAATAAATGTTGCAAAAGATAATGGAAACCTGAGATAGTAAACATGATCCAGGATAACATAAAATAGTCATAAGAATAATCATAATTCTATGGAACATACAGAATCATGAGGTAACATACTGTTGTTTTCATATACATGGAGGCTTAGGAATTAGTTTTTTAGGATATCCAAGATGACTCACCCTTTAGTATAGGAGAATATCCACTAAGGCTCATCACTTTCGTTTTTTAACATATACCTAAATTCTAATGATACATGATATTATGAGATATAAAATATAAATGAATGAATTTTATGGATATATAGGGTCTGATCCATAATCATCAATACATATAAGTGAAACATGAAGACATTTAATTCTTCAAATCATACTCAACCCTTTAAAATAAAATTGGCAGCATTCATGACATCATAGAAAACCAATGTAAACAATATGTTTTTTCATATCATTTTTAAATGGATTCACATAAGATAATAATTTAGAAATCCATCTTCAATTATTTCACAGAAACCCCATGTGAATTATATGGGTGTACAATGAAATTAAGAAATATTCTATGAAAATTACTTTAAATCATGATTACAATAAATATGGTTTCTACAACTTATTCTTAAATATTATATTGTTAATTTAATAATTTCTCCAATCAATAATTTTAGAGAATCTTGGTGAACACACTTCAAACAAAGGAACCAAAAATAGGGTTTTCATAATGGAAACGAATTAGGAAATTATGGTTATACATTGAAGGTGATTTAAGAAGTGAAATATAGGGTTGAATCATTTCTCATGAATAAATTAAATCATTCTCATTTTTCAAAATATTGGTAACGATTCAATTAGTTGATGAAAAATACATTTAGATGATTTTTGGAATTTTAATTTGAAAATCATGAGAAAAATAAAAATTTTCCATGAAAAGACCTTTAAAAAACACTTTGAATAAGTGTATATGATTTAAATTATAATACTATGAATCATGGAAAAAAATATTCAAAATTATATGAAATATGTTCATTTACATTTGATTTATAAACAGGTTTCTTTGTTTATTTTTATAAAAAAATATAAGGTAAAATGACACCACATTATTTTTAAATATCACATTTCAAATTGTATGAAGGAAAAAATTTGTGATATATCGAAATATTAAAATTTATAAAATATATGATAACGGATTCATTGAAATGAAATAATTATTTCTAAAATAAAATATTACGTGGTAGATTAAAAAATTCCAATATATGTAAAACCGTTAAATATTTTGAGGCAACATTACTAAAAACACACATTATAAGAATAGAACTAAAATCTTCAATTGAATGGAAGGGAAAAAAACATGATCAGATGATTTCATATATATTAGTGTTCTAAAAAATATATGAAAACGTTGGAGAAAATAATTATATATGCATGGAATAGTATCTTCATTTGTAACAATGAGTGTTACCCTTTCTAATGTTCAACTTTTATTTAAAAAAATATTATCAAAAATGATATTATTTATTACGAGAATTAATTTCACTACAGAAAAATATTTAAAAAATATAAAATATTCAAATTTAATGTTCAATGAATTCATGTTAGGTATATCTATGTAACAAATACTATGACCTAATGTATCATAAATTATGTCAAAGAAACCCTTATGAAATTATAAAATTTTGGATGAAAAGTTATTTAAGAAAATATTCTCTGTATTTTTCATAAAATTAAATAAAATTTTTTCAAAACTAGATGCCTTGACAGTACCATATTCTGAGGCCTGGGGAGCCTGGAATATAATTTTAAACTTTTTCTTCAATTGTATAATCATTCCAGTGAGTTAATCATACATTTAAATTGGGGATCAGATCAAAAATATGAGGGAACTATTGAACTCAGGATGGAGATATTTTCCTAGAGTGGACCTAACCTTGACCGGCGTGGGTTGAGGTAAAAATTTACTTTCATACATTTTTAACGAAAAAGATAAAAAAAATAATCTTGTTTTATTTCATTCTTATGATTTTTAAAATCATTGCACCTCAATGGTTTTCTAACCAAGTGAAGTTGAATACATTGTTTCACTAAATGAAATAGTGTAATGACTTCGTAATAGAAATGATGATTCTTGTTTTGACCTTTAATGGCCAAGCTACCAATGCAAGATTGTTTGCACAATCTTTGTTCTCCTCAAAATTCACAGTGGGTGACGATGACGAATGCCACCCCCATTCTTCGAACAGATCATCACTAATGAAGATCGACCCACAACCGTAAACATAGGATCACATAATGAAGAACATAGAGACATCGTTCATGGCCAACGAACGATCCAACCTAGGTAGGGGTCTTTTTGTTCTTGATTTTCCCCATTATTCCTTCTAAAACAATTAATGTGGATCAACCCATGGATAGATTGATCAGTGGATCACTTATTCAAGAGGGAGGGTACGCTTTTCATGGAATTGAATTGGTGTTTAGTTGGGATAGAATTTCAGTCATTTATCCCATTTTACTCAACCTCTAATGTGGTGGGTGTGGGAATACCCGAAAAAGGCATGAGCCCCTATTATTTTTCATTTTTTGTGTGTACTTCATTAAGACATATTCAAAATGGAAATAAGGAGGATTCAAGTTCATCACAGTTCAAATGGCGTCCCTTGGAGGTCGTATGCGCAAGCGGCGTGAAGAACAGACCAACAGAACAAACTCAGTGGTCCCTAGAATAACCTGCTGGTGGGCCATGATGGCACGCAGGTGGGAGTGTCTCGGCCAGCTCGGGCTGTAGTGGTGCAGTAGGAGCCACCGGTATCATGCTGATGGGTAGCGGATGGGGGACAAAACCCTCTTCCATGTTGGTGGAGTGTTCCTCGGCGGGATCTATATCATAGGTTTCTGGCACGTGGCCCCTCAACCGCATGTAGGTGGAAGGGGTGGCAGACATCATCCAGCCACACGGTGCACAAGCCAAACACTATCAGGGCATCTGGGTGAGAGAGAACAGGCCCGCATAGCAGGCGTCAGAGAAATGGACCACACAACGGGACAAGTAGAGGGTGGGTTGGACCCTCCATGTGGTCCGAAATCGCAGCCCAGTAGGTCGGACCCGCCCCATAGGTCAGACCCACTGCCCAGTGATCTGGACACGCAACCCAAAGGTCCAGGTCGAATCCAAACCTCAGGTCAAGTTAGTGGGGCCCCCGGGCCAAGCATGTCGGGTTTGTCCGATCGGGTCGAACCGGTCCCAGACACAACCAACCCCTGTTTACTAAAACAACAATAACATTCAAACCGGGAATCCGATTGATGAGCCATTTGCAGCATTGGAACCCCCATGACGAAGCAGTTCATTTGGAATGATCTAAGGAGACTTTAATCGAAGTGTAAATAAAATTATTGGCTTGAGGAGTTGATTCTTTTGAAATCAAGCACGCTCTGTGTGAGAATCATGTGGATGGATGATACTTGAAGACCAGTGACCCTATGTGGATCTACTCGTAAAGACTCTATGTGGATCAGCTCATAGAGACACTATGTGGATCATCCCCTAGAGACCCAATGTGGATCATCTTCTAGATTCCCTGTGTGGATATTAACTTAGAAACCCTATGTGGATCAGCTCCTAGAAACCATGTTTATATTAGCTCCTAATGACCCTGTATGGACAGATCTCAGCGACAATGTGTAGATTAGCTCCTAGAAACCCAGTGTGGATCAGCTAAAAGTGACTATGTGGTACCTAGAAGAACTGTGGTACTCAGCAGGGTTGAGTAACTCCAAAATCCACAGTCATTAGTGGTACAATTGATTATTTTTTATTTGTGTACTTTCGATTATACCTTTGTGATCTATCTTTCTTCATGATCATTCTTCATGGTTTTCTTTTCGGATTGCTTTTTGGTATTTCCTTTGTGATTTGGGGTCCCTACTGGGTATTTGGTTACTCACCCATGTATGGGCTTTGTCGGAACGAGTTTTGTCTGGTACAGATGACCACCACCTTGATAGAGGACTTGATGGACCAGCACCTGATGGTTCTGAACTAAGACAAGGAAGGTAGGGTGTACTTCTAGGGCTTCCAACATCTACTCTACAGTTACCCATCAAGTGGAGTTTTCAGTGAACCACATTTAGAGTTTCATGGTACATTTCTGTTTTTATTTTTTCTCTTTTTGGGTTTGTATTCAGGCCCATTTTACCTATATTTTTTACTTTTACTCATTTGTTGGTTAGTAGAATTCATTTTTACCTTTACTGCATTGGGATGTGGTTTTGTGTGCATGCGTACAGGTACTCAGGAAAATGCTTCCCACTTGTAGGTTGATGAATTCACCGCTAGTCTCCAACCCCTAGCCTTTGGGAGGTGGGCTAGGGGGATGTAACAGCATGGGCCTCATTGGACGGGTCATTAAAATTAATGACAAATATATATATATATATATATATATATATATATAGTGTAATGCATACAATTTCATAAAGATTTCCTTAATAAATCAAATAAAATTCATTGTAAGGACCATATATAAAAATGATATACAATTAATTCTATATTAATCATAAAATAAGTTGACATACAAAAAAATATATTAAAAATTAATTTCACATATAATAGAAGAATATCAAAGACAATAATGAAATAATATGATCCAATGAAAACAAATTGAGGTATGAAATTTGTTACCATTTGGTATATTCTATATCAAATCACCATTGATGAAATAAATAAAATTAAAAGGTAAACTAAAATTTATTATTAATGAACCATGATATTACATGTAAATTGATAATTATATACACCTTATAAATCAAATTAGGTTCATAACATTACTATTTGTAGCAATAAAGGGAAATTAAGATAAAATACAATTCCGCATGTTTCCTTTTTGTTAAAATTTATTTAACCATCTATATAATTATTTTATTCATGTTACTAAATCATAATGGATTCATATTAATATTTTAAAAAAGATATGATCTTCGTATAACATCTTATCACCTACAAATTCTTAATTTATCATTATTTTCATTGTTTCGGGTGTTAATTTTCTTATTTTCTCAGGCAAGTTTTATCATGAATATTCTCGTTATTGTGTATAGGATATAGATCCATCATATCCATAACAATATTAATGTAATCATTATCATATTTAATCCTTATAATGATTTTTACAATCATTTTGAAGGTTTTTGGGGGAAAATTAATTGCATCACTTTTTGGAGATGATAGTCTATAAGTACGCACGAGTGGAGATATCAATCCATTCACGAGTGAAATGATAAGGTGGTTGGTGATATATTAATATAAAAATCATGGTATATATATAACAGATATTAATTTAATTTATCCGGATTACATTATATCTAATGTGTATGTGAAAAAATAATCACATCTCTTCATGAGCAGTTTATCCATCTTATACATGAGAGACAGTGTCAGATTTTAAATAGCATGGATATTAAGAATTTATATGTGATATTATTCTTCAAAAAGTATAATAATATCTTAAATATCATCTAAATTTATTAAAACCAACATTTATCTAACCTTGAATGGTTGTTATAGAAAATTAATTACATCTATTCATGAGGTTGTAGCCCTCCATCCACCCGATTGATGGTTTTGTTTCCCATTTGATGGATTAAGAGATAGATATATGTTATTAAAATAATATAATAACATATATCTATATTTTAGATAATGGTGTAATTATATTAGTAGGATTAAATAATATTTGAGCGGGTGGAAGAATAAATAAAATTAAAACACTCATTTCAGTACATTACCACTTTTATGGGGGACAATGTGTGGTTTTCAACAAATGGATTTATATTATGGAATTATGATCGAATGGTTTAGTAAGTGTGAAGTGGGTTGGTGGGTTGGAGGGATTTTATATGTTGGGGTGAGGACACACATTGAATTTTTGAAAACATTCAATTACCCCCACATTCTTTTCACAGAAAAATCCTCCAAATGGGTTATTCTTTACCCTTACAAGTGATAAGTCAAACATGTGGACATGAAATGGGAATATAAAAATTGGTAGGTTATATTAACCCATATTTTATTTTTCTAACCCTAAGTAAATCTATTTTTCCTTTAACTGTGGTAATTAATTTTAACTAATTTTACAATTCACAATGGTCAAAAATTAAGTTATCCTTTGTGTATAATGAAAATTATTCTGGTTAAAAATATGGAATCCATTGTTTTAAAATTCAATTCACATGAGTGGAATAATAAAATTTAAAATTATACTCATTGATCCAAAAAAACATGGGTTTTAAAAGTGAAAATTCTCATTGGTATAGAAGGTTTTAATATAAAATTTTAATATGATATTTATTTCAATAACTTGTAATAGTTAGATAATAATATATTTTATCTAATTATACATTAATCCCACTTTAAAATATAATTTAAATATTTAATCATTTAAATGAAAGTATAGTTTTCAAAAAATATCAGTATTTCCTACTCTCAATTGAAAAAGGAACTCTTTTGAGATAAATCCCAAATATTCCACCCAATATAATTATTATCTAATATTTTAAAAAATGACATCCATTTTATCAAATAAATTATTTATAATTTGTAAAAATTAATTTTAAATTGTGTGTTCAATGACTGATTGAACTATCTTTTATGAAACCTATTGTTTTTTAAAAAACATTTATTTTTCTCTTTAATAGTTCTTATTCTATTTATAATCAATAAATAAACATAATTTCCTTTCTTTATTTAGTACTATTCAAAACATAAAATTTAAAAACTATGTTATAATGGTAAATTATATTATTGTTTATATATATTCTAGGTGGCGTGTTCCCAAATTAATGGAAGAGATTAAATTTAATGGAATGCATTTTGTGGGTTGTTCAACCTCGGTGTTGTGTCTAACTTATTCTATAGAATATAATGTTCTTATGTTTGATTTTTTTTTGTTATATATTCTCTCAAAATTAAACAAAACATGTTAGATTCTAACACCTCTTCCAATACAAGGCATACTTAGGTACATCTTAATTATTGAATAGAAACTATTTTTATATGAGAACTCCAACAAATAATGGTGCTGATCCCAACATTCATGAAAATTAATTGAACATGATATCAACATATCTTTTGGGGTTTGGATAGTTTTTTAAAACTATATATCAATATAAGTTTGATAAAATGTGCTAAATCTTACCTATATATATAACTAATACTAATGTCTTATCCAAAATAATGAGGTAAACCATAGACCCTGATTGGACACAATGGAAAGTGGAACTCCATTTAGTCTTACCAATTCTCAAATGTATGTCTTTTTGAGTTGGTGAAAAATATATATTTATTTATATAAATTAAATTCACTAACATTATATGGTTATCAGCTACCACAAAAATATAATTATTTCATTTATAATTCTTAGGGATTACTACAAAAAAATAAATAGTAATGTTTTTCCATTTACATATTGGTATGGGAAACGGTTTCATCATACACATAGACATTAGTGGTTTAGCCTTGATATGTTTTCATACTAATCATAGAAATAATAATTATTCAATTTCTATCTTCATGTTATACCATTAGATGTTTTTATTCATATATATATATGTATTATAGATTCTTTGATAATATGATAATAAAGAGATATTGGAATTATCAAGAAGTTCCAATTTTAATTTTCATTTCTATGGGAATCATATTATGTTTCAAAACCATATAAATCCATACATAAAAAATTTGAACTCCGGAATATTCAGTACCTTTCTCTGTAACTCTTCCCCCTCTTTTTGAGAATCCATAGTCCTCTCAATAATATATTTTTAAGAATTTATTTTATAAAGGTAGTATGAATATAATTTTTTTATTCTAGTATCCAATAAGATTAGATCTCTTTTAATCCTAATAATGGATAGGTTTATTTGATCTTTTATAAATAGATATTATCTCACTGTATTTGTCTTTCTATGATGTTAATGGATTTAAAAATCATAATCGTTTATCATTCATAAATACTATCAATGTTGAATATTGTGCTCCTTTTATCCAAATATAAACTTGAGGATTTTTTACTTGTACATAATTCAAACATATTTCTATAAAGATAATGATACAAAATATTCAATGTGTTGGTATATAGAAACTCTAGCGTAACACAAATATATATTATATCCTTTTAAATTAATAATCATTACATTATAAAAACACATCCTTGAGGAACATAACAGTTTAATGTAGTTAGAAACTTTTACAAAATTACTCTAATTTGGTAAAATATATTCAATATATCCTATAATTATCATCCCATTTAGTAATACAACTTAAAACCATTCTTCATAACATGGAGAAAGGGTACATAAGAAAGGGTGAGCTTAGATACTCGGTGAGGGTAAACAAGGGAGATGCATAAGCATATCATGAGCATAAGTATATGATAACTTGAGTATAAAATTTGAAAATTGTAACCCGTATATAAATGTTTATAATTTGAAAAAAAGGAATTATTATTAGTAGTTCATTTGAAAAGAATCATATTAATCAAGGAACATGTGGCATGAGTGTATAAAAAATTCCTTATACATGGAATTTGTGGCATACAAATAGCCTTAAAAATATTATTTCAATTATATATTATGAGACATTCAAAACATGTGAGGATTCATCTAATCCCTCATGTTCTTCGATCAGGCTAGGGATGACTTCCTATGTACCTTCTTATTTTAGAATTAGGATGACCTATTATGTACCATCTTTTTGCAGGATTATGATTTCCTCCCTTATACCCTTTAGTTAAGGGGTTGGGAGGACCCCCTATGTACGCTTTTCATGAGGGCTTGTGTAGAACTAAAGTGTACCCTCTCAATGTGAGCCTTAGATGACCAACCATGTACCCTCTTGTTGCAGCCTTGGGTTGACCTCCCATGTTACCTCTTCTTTCGAGGTTCAGATGACCTCCTATGTACCCACTTGTTTTAGGATTGGGATGACCACTCATGTACCCTCTAATCTCATAGAACATTTTTCATCACCCAATGCATTAGTGGGAGATATAGGTTCAACTTCCACATAATGAAGTCATAAATATCTATGACATGTGATCATAAATATTCATCATCTCATAAACTAGGAAATGAAATTGGTATCATAAAAATGTTATCATATCATAAATTTTTTTAAAGAGATATAGTACATAATCACCGCATAACTGGTTATAGGAAGTGGGTTTCAAAAGTGATTAATCTTTGAATTATCCATATATGAGAAATTGGATTCATAAACAACTTTTCATATTTAATATAAAAATTCAAATAATAATAATAATTGTATCATGGGATTATATACAAAGTAATGAATGTACAATATCAAATGATGTCATCTTAGATGGAAACTAATTTTAAGAAACCATTTAAATCATTTCTAGAGGGAGATATTATTTCAGCTTTGAAAACACTTTTTAAAAAATAATGTATTTGAAAAAACCTAGTTATTTGAAAATTACATTAAAATCAATTAATTTCATGAATATTATGAATAAAATTCTTTTAAAAATTACCCATGTAAACTTATAAAGTAATATTTAATGAAATGACAGTCATGAAGGTGGTTAAATATGTACAAGTCGTATATGATAAATGAACATTTGTTTTTAACAGTAAAAAATTTAGAAAGTAAATTCATTAGAAATAAAAAAAATTGAAAACATCTATAAAAAATTAGAATACATTTATTTACTAAATCATTTATAAATTGTTAAAAACACAAATTAAAATATTTCCCGAAAACATGGTTTTGAGGGTAAATAGATTTCGAAGCAACAGAGAAAAAAACTCAAATTTTCTTAAAAACATTTCCTTAATCTTATTTTGTATCTAGAAGGAGAAAGTTTTTACCATTACATGAATATATAAAGAATAAAACAAGGAGGATAAAATTAAAGATAATTCTTTAGAGAGAGACCACAATATTTCATCAATGGAAGCATAATCATAAACAATCATGAAAAACAATGAGATTGTAACATACAATTATTACCACTTAGGTAACCTTGAATTTTAAGATCCATGAAATAATAACATACATTGGAAAATAAAATATCATGAGTGTAGATAAATTCATGATGTTACATGTCAAAGGTTTGGTATATACACTTAATTAAATAATATATGTGCACATCATAATATATGTCTCAAAAATGAAAAATTAAGACAAAATCACTTTACAAATGTGGTAACTTTTAAACCGGTATTCCCACGAATGATACATACAAAAATGGAAATTTAAATCCCAATAAAACTTAGTACACTAATAATAAAATACATCCATTATTAGTATATACACCGTATTCATGAAATAATTGGTGACTATGGCATTTGTCTCACAAGAATGAAAAATGATATGGAAATATCATACTCTTATGTAACCATTGAATCAAGAAATATGTGAAATAATAACATAAATTTAAATTTTAAGATCATGAAATAAATTAAATTCAGGGTATTACATGTTATAGGTATGTATATACATCACGTAAAATAAAATGAGGGATGAATATAGAATATGTCTCTTGTAAATAAAAGTGAGAGTAGAAATCCCCTTAATATATATCTTGACTACCATTGTACTGATTAAAACATCAGGAAAATAAATATAAGTTTATTATAAAAATATCAAATAACCATATTCATATATATAATACCATATATGATTTACAAGCCACTTTAGATTAATCATTTGTTAACAATTATGTGTTTATGTTATGTTTTAGATAATAAATTTTTTACATACATGTTTTGACTAGTAATTCATAGTTGTCTTACTAATATCATGATTTAATAAAAACTAGATATATAACAATTATATAATTATTTGTTATAAATTTATTTATAATAATATATAATACCATGAAATAGAAAATGAAACACAAGGCTCCTAGAGACAGTAGGCCATATGTGCACATGAATGTTGTTTCAAATTTCTTATTAGATTAAAAGGAAGAAAAATATATGATATATTATCATTAAAAATCATTTTTACTTCATCTATATCTCATATGTGTATTTAACCCTTCTATAAAAATTTCCATGTAATGCATGAATGATTCACATTGCTTTGTGAGGAGGTAGTCTCTCGTACAAATGGATGACGTATTCGTTTTCCCAAAAAGATGGGAAAAATAAAGGTATATAAGATATAAAAATTACAAAATCATAATAGAATCATAGAAAAGCTTATATAATCTCTAAATATTTCATTATTCCAAACCTTGAAAAGTGGTAATGGAAAATCAAACGAAATCGGTTTATGATGCGGTAGTCCGCTGTACACATGAATGATGATTATGTATCCCACTTGATGTGACTATGTATATTTTTAGGCATTTACCATAACATAATAAAATCACAAAATATTTAATATAATTAGTATATTATATAAGGATGATATGATAATAATTTAACTAGATTTTAGAATAAATAAACAAAAATGTATGTTGATGAACATTACCTCTTCTTTTGGTATCTCTTTTTGGTTTTCACCAACATATATTCTTCATTGAATTTCATCACAAAGGAAGTAATATCTAATCATTTTATGGATATGTAGAAGTTATTTGGGAATTTATTAGCCGATCTGATTGATTTTGATTCTATGAAGAGACTCGAGGATTGGTTTTCCTTTTATAAGTGATGGAGAGAACACACTTGGTATTTTTTTTAAAATCTAGGTGTACCCATGTTTTTACATACCAAGAGGGTTAAATAAATAATTAATTGAAGTGGTTACATTTATAAATATCCATATAATGGAATTTTTGAACCATTTTTGGTCATTTATTCATAGGTTTAATGTTCAGTCCCTTGGAAAACATGACTTTCTATTAAACATTGTGATTAATTTTAAATATATTCATTAATCAGTTTTGAAAAAAATATGTTGACCTTATTAAATATTTTACAATATTATGATTATAAATATGGATCATGTTTTTTAATTCAATTCACATAAGTGGAATAAATAAAATTTAAAATTAATCCCACAGATGGGATAAAACAACAGCTTCTTAAAGCGAAAATGGTATTAAATATTAAATATATTTTTATTTAATTTCAATGTAAAATTTATTCCAATGAAAAAATTGGATTTAGTGATATATAATATATGTAGTTATACATTAATAAAAAATTTAATTGAAAACTAACTATATAAATAAGTTATATGAAAATCCAGTTTTCATTTAAAATTTAGTATTTTTCACTTTTTATCAAAAAATAAAACATCTACTAAAAATTCCAAAAAAATCACCCAAAGGTAATTTTGAAACTATTATATCAATTATAATATTTTTTTACCAAATAAATATTTTGAATGTGGATAAAATATTATTAAAAATAAGTGTTCCATTATAAGGTGGTAGAACAACTTTTTAAAAAAATAAAGCTTTTTATGCATGATATTGGATTTAATATTATATATTGTCTATGAAACACATATGATAAATGTTAATAAATTTAATATATATATATATATAATTAAAAATTTTCATGTAAAGGTTTTTTATTTCATTGACAAAAACATGTTTTTTCATGGAAGAATAGAATTTTAAAAAAAATTATCAATATTGATAAATAGTTATTTAGTTAATTTTCAATTAATTTGTTACCAAATAATTAATTTTCTAAACATTCACAAACAAAATTTTTAAATTTTTTCAATTCTTTTCATACCCTCTATTCCAATTGTAAGGTAATAACTATACTAATAATTTAATAGTGTTACATGTTTTGGTTAAACTCTGTGTTGCATGTAACACAAGGTAAGATCGGTGTTGTGTGAAACACAATATTTGATTAGTGTTCAATAAAATTAAATCCAAAAATAGTGTTGCATGTAACAAAATCTAAACATGGTGTTGTGTGTAACAATATCCCAACTCATTATTGTGTGTACCATAATCTAAACTCAATGTTTTCTATAGTGAATGCCTAATATGGTACTGTGTAAAAATAGATATTAACATTCTGTAGCAGGAAAAGAAAGAAAACAAATAATTTCAATTTATTCAAATCATAATCATTAATAAAACATAGGATTTCACATTAATCCTCCACCACAATGAATTTCTCCCTCGAAATTATTCTAGTTCATCATGTTTTGATACTTTAATATTCCTTTTATAGAAAATCATATAGTAAAAATGAAAAATAAAACATCCTTAAAAAATAGAATATTAGAAAATAATTCTTACCCAAAGTAATTCATAAGTTGTTTCTAAATAGTATAACATAGGTTGGAGGTGATAATTTGGATTTTGAAGAAACAAGTAAATAATTTTAGGGAGTGATAGAAATTACTAATCATTAGAATGTGGGAGATCTCGATAAAGTTAATGACCATAAAACAATAAATCTGTGATGATCTGAGGGACCATTTGATTCATTTAGAGTGAATGAACTTTGATAAATTTTTTGTTCAAATCTCTTTTCATAATATTGATTAATTTACAAACAGATCTATTCTTACTTTATTTCATTCCATTTCATAAGCACAATCTCATCCATTGGTTGTCCATTGATCAATTTCACATCAACTACAACTCCAGGAAATAAAGGTGAATTCATTGTGTTTGAAGCACCAATAGATCACAAGACACATAAATTGAATGTTAATTAATTACATTTATGCTCAATTATCATCATAAAAAATGGATTTGCTAATTTTATCCAATATGAATAATTCATTATATTGTGAAGTAGTGCATTATTCTCTAAAACCCCAACCAAAATTAAACATTAAGTACTTCATAAAGTATTTTCCTTATAACCCATTCAGAATTTAGTATATATAAATAAGGTTTTGAAATTCATCAAAATGAATATAACATTAATCCTCCAAATATCATAAAGTAGCTCTAAAATTTTGCAGACCAAAAATTAGAATACCTTCATCATTTATTGTCTTCAATCCTCTTAATAACATGAATCACCATATTACCACATTGAATACATAAATGCTTCCTAATACCTTATATATGATCTTATATTATATAAAAACATTTTCATTGGAAGCTTGGGCTCATCCTTTCATGATAGTATATGTGATTTCATTATTCAATAATACAAGTAGGTAATCAAATGAAATTTCACTAAATGATGAACAATAATATTCCAATTAGGATCACTCAAACTAAACAAAACATGAAATTACCATTTGAAGATATGATGATATGTATACCCAAATTATCATGGTTTTCCTCATCAATTAATGTAATGTAATATTTCCCTTTTTCTTTTTTCCTCATAAGACATTGTAAATTATCATTCAAATTAGTCCTTGGATTGGAGAATTTGTCAGGATAATTCCCAAACTCCATGAAATTGAATCATTTAAGTGTGGTGGGTGTATTTTGGGGAAATTTATCATTATCAACTTTATTAGATAAATCATTCTCATCACATCTACATTCAACATATTGATGACCATCATTTACACACTTTTAACAACCTCTTTTCCTCTTTTGGCATTCTCCTGAGTGTTTCATCCCATATTTTTTTAATACATATGTCTAAAATTACTTTCCACTATTTAATTTATCATGAAAATTGAAATTTTATCTTACGTCCAAATAAATTTAATGGTATAAATATATATTTTTTATTTTTATTTTTAGTTCACGTAAAACATTTACCATCTTGTTACTATTTCAGTTATTCCTAAACTCTCTTGTGTTAAATTATTAATATCTTAAGAGGAAAAAATGATTTATCAGTGAATTTTCAATAAAAGATTTAATGTATTTAAATGCCAGATAACAACTTGAATGGTTCAATTAAATATTTTTGGAGTTCGAAAAAAAGTTGTTGTAAGGTTATGAGGCCCTCAAAGCCTCAACAAATACTGAACAAAAATATTAATTATATTATATAAACACGCATTTTTGTTCAAACTAATTTTATAACTCCAAAATAGTGCATTGTATAAGAAATCCATGACCACTGTTATGTCAGAAATAGTGTGTTTACCCTAAGAGGGTTATGGAATTCAATGTTTCAAGACATTTGGAGTCCTCGCTCATGAGATAAATCTATAAAATAATACTTAATATATTATTTTACTCAAAATAATTAAATATCTCCCAAATGGTGCGACATTTGGTAAATCTAATACCACCGGTGGGTCAGTAATGGGGGGTTCATTCTAGACTACATATAATATTTGTATGCAACGAGTGTTTGGATGCCTCTCTCAGAGAAAATAACCATTTTTTATTTAATTATATATTCTGATTTTTAATTGATAAATCACTAATATCTCTTAAAAAGATCATCATTTTAGAAATTTAATGCCACTTTTGGTTCTGGAATGGGGTGTTTACCCTAGCTAGATTTTATATTTTATACGCAATGAAATTTTGTTTTCATTTTTTCATATTAAATAATTAATAGATTGAATAATTAATAGGATTTTTATTAAAGAAATTGTTTATTTTTGGTCTTTAGTAGAGCTCTATTGCTAATTAGGGGTAATTCCAAAAGCTTCTAGTTCAAACTATTTACACATGTTTCATTATGCAATGACAATAATGGGTGAAATATTTAACTTCATAAAAATTTTTTGATTGAAAAAGTGGATAAATTGTGTGATATTAATCTAACTTGAATACAATCCATTTTTTGTGTTATAAAATGACCTGAAAAAATGGTATCCCAGGGTGGGTTGAACTGATCGAGTTCAATCAACCCTAAAACCCCTTGTGCAGGTTTTGTGAACCTCCAACAAATCACTTCAATTTTCCTCTTTCATTCTAGTGGTGGCGGCGAACCCTTGCTCATGCGCCTCGAATGAGGCAATCCTCCATCATTCGGTTTAATTTCAATTTATTATTTTATTTCCATTTGTCTTATTATTCAAAATCTATAAAAATTGGGGGGTTTTATATAATTAGATTACCCTAATTTTTCCAATAATAATTATTAAACTAAAATTGAAATTATTAGAAGATGGGTATTCCATTATAAGAAAATGGCTTCTTCATATCACCAAAAGATAATTTTAAAATAAAATATCAATATAAATATATATATATATTTGTGTGTGTGTCTGTGTGTCTGTGTTTGTGTTTCTGAATTTATAATCACATTTTTGTTTAGGGATAATTTATTAAAATAAAATTATCCATGTGTGGTTTCTTGAGTTATCAAAGGAAAACCCATAATAATTTTAATTATTCAATTTTATTTTTGGGGTATTATTAAATATAATTGTATGGTTTTATAATGAAATATTTTTAAAAAAATTCATATATAATTGAACATTTTTGTTGAATGGTAATTAAATTAATTATTCAGTGTAATTTATGAAACAATTATCAAAATATAATTATGTCTAATTTTGAATCACCAAATTATAAATCTCAATTTTTATTGAAGGAATAATTATAAATAATTTTCAAATGATAATTATTAAATTAATTTATCGAAGGAAAATTTTCTAAATTATAAATGAATAATTATGAAGGGCTGTGACATGTGTTATCTTTTAAATTTAAAGATATCATAATATCGAATGTGGTTTATAATTATTTTGAGGAAATCATTGTGAACATATGTGTTGACATAAAATGATAATTTGAAATTTTATCAAGGATATTGGAAGTATTATAACATGTGTTAATCAAAATGATAATTCAAGAATTATCAATGGGAGATAAGTTATCGTCGCATGTAATTTTTTTAATCGATAATTTTAATGTTATCAATGAGAGATAAAATATTATCCTATTTAATATTCTTGGAGCCCTTGATGAATGTCATGCTTTAGTGGGTCGATGTTTACGATAATAAGACCGTGAGGCTTATTCAACCACAAAGGGTGGTTTATCAACACCGATGACATCAATAACAATGAGGTTGGTGGTTCTGTCCCAATTAGACAAATTAATTAGCCATGAATTTCTTGAGTTACTCCAATTTTTTATTTAAATTCAATTTCTAAAATTTAAATTCAATTAAGTTTATAAAAACATGATTCTAGTGGATCGAGATATTTGAAATGGTTTTGTCATGGAAATTTGGAAAACCACCTATTCAATTGAATTTTGTGTGTTTATGGAAAATGGTGGATTTATATTTTTTAACTGAAATTTTGGATTTGATGGAAATGATTTCAAAATAAATTATATAATTTAATTGTGGAAATAAATTGTGCAATTATGGAATTGGGTTTTAATGGATTTTAAACTGCTGAAAATTTATTTAAAATGTTTTCATAGAAACCTAATGGTTTTATCTCATTAAATATGAATTTTAATATTATGTAATGTTTTGGATTTATATATAAAATTGGAATTTAAATTGATTTGTGGAATTTAATTTTATTTAAAGTAGTCGTGAAATAAATTTCCCATCATTGATCGTATAAGAGAACATAAAAGAATTAGGTAGATTATGAGTTATTTGGACACACTCTTCGACTACCACAACATTCTAAATCATACATATAGTATTTCACATCCATTAGGTGATGGTGACAAGTCCTCTATAAACAGTTTCCAGAGGACATATGTGTACACATTTTGTTGAGATCACATAGAGAGTGGAGAGTCCTACAGTGGGAAATTCTATCATACGTATTGAGAAGATATCCATGTTTCTATCTTATTATTTATATTTGAGATATAAATGTATGCTAATTTTTTTGAACTTATTTACATTCCTTATGATTTTACATAAACTATATAATGTAACTGTTTTATTTCATCCATTATTTTAGAAATATTCCATCATTTGTAAATTCATTTTTACGGCGTTTTTCCATAATTTGAAATATATGTCATGATTTGTGTAATTATTCATTAAAATAAAAAACCAATTTATTTTAAATAAATTAAACTAATTTATTTGGTTAATCAATTTCTATCATCTATTATGGAATATGAGGTTATACCCTACAATGATTTTTAGCTCACACCCTATATGTGCCTTCGGGTGTTTTAGATTGTATTCTTCTATGTTCATGAAAAGGTAAAGGATCACTCTATGGAGGATCTAGCTACTAAAAAGTGGTCATGGTGAGTTGCATCCTTAGGGACATGAGTTGTGTTTCCTTTTTTAGTACTTGTATTTTTATTACTTTTTTTCTTGTTTATTCATTTATTGTATTCCGGTACATAGAGGCATATCTTTTCATGGCATGATGCGAGAGAAGGGTCTCCATATTCCTGCTTGTGTCTTCTCACTATCAAATGTTGAGCTTGGTTGCAGTTTTCTATTCCTCTACATGGAGTCTCTTGATTTGATAATCAAGATATATTGACTCATTTACAATAAATCGTGCATTGATTGTTATCATCTATGGGTCTACCATAATACACCTTGTGTGCCTCTTTTATTTCAAGAAGAATGAGACCCATGGTCGAGCTAAGACCGACCTTCCTATCCAGAGTTGGGGATAAAGATATATGCATGTGCTTTTGATCAGAAGTGAGATTCAATGAGTTTTTATCGACCACTATTCATCATTGAGTTTCCCAACGTGTTTCCTTCCAACATATCTAGTATTCTACTGGTAAGGGAGGTTCAGTTTTCTATTTACATAACGCATGGTACTCAACCAGTTTCAATAATATCCTACCGCATGACTCCAGCTGAACTAAAAGAGTTGAAGTTTTAGTTGGATGTTTTTCAGGTGGATAAGCTTCACTCTTATGTTCTGGACATTAGTGGGGCTTAGGATTACTGTTTGAGGATGTTGGATTTTTCTTATAATAGTTTCTAATCAGCAATCAGGGTTAATCCATTTGAGTAATTTTATTTTCATCCTTATGAATCTCTATTATGTTGGTCTTAGATTTTAGAATGTTCCTTGGTTGGACTGAGTTTGGTCTAAGTGTAGATAGATATGATTTAGTCGATTCATCATAAAATGTTAATGACACAGATCCGATACAAATTTTATGTCAATCATCACCTTAGTCCTTTAGAATACATAGTTGGTGACCAGGAGTAGATGAAGACAACCCAAAGCCGTCAGAAGTCAGATACCAACTGGACATAAAGGACCTTGAAGTTCTAGGTTGGAGACCATGTCATCCTACGGGTCTCACCCTAAGGAGGATTTTAGACATTGGGTTGGGGTGACAAGATATCCTTGAGGTTTATCATACCAATCTAGATCCTCGGTAGAGTAGGCGAGGTAGAGTACTACCTAGATCTTCCACAAAAGATGATCCAAGTTAAAAATTCATTCCATGCATCACAGTTGAAGAGGTACATGCATGATCCATTGCACGTTATCGATCAGGGAAAGGTGGACATCGATAATGGGGAAGCATTAGTGGAGTTCAGGATGGAGATAGATAATCAATAGGAACATTTCTTTCAAGGGCGGTCTATTCCTCTGGTGCAAGTTTGGTTGTAAAACGGGAACCTCTAGGAGAGAACATGCGATTGGGGTTCTCAGATTCATTCTCAGTACCCTCCTTTGTTTGATTTGCCATCATTTTCTCTTTGAGGGACATAAACCCCTAAGGTGGGGTGAATTTAAAGACCCCTAATTTCAATGTAATTTTTTTAATTGTTTGGGATTTTTAAAAGAATGAAAAAACTAACGGCATGTGATTTTGAGGCCCGAAGTTCTCGTAATGATCATGTGAAAAATGTTAATCTTTAAATAGTGTGCATGGGAAGTTTTCTAAAAAAGTGGATAACCCCTTAAATAGGTTCCCAGATCATACAATTGAGGGAAACATTGCATTTATGATGGAGATTTCACCCTAGGTGTGACTTATATTTAGTCGGTGCATGTCTACATTGTGAAACCCCAAAAATGGAATAACCGTTAATAAAATAATAAAATAAAATTATTATTTTTTAAGTGCTTATAAATTAAGAACGGTGACTCGGATTAAAAATATGATTTCATCGTTGAACTCGAGAGGGTATTATTTCCTTATGAATAACTTAACCTTGGCCGACGCGGGCCAATAATGGAAGTTAGTTTTTGGTCTTAAATAAAATAATAAAGTGACACTTATTTTATTGTTAAATTTTGTATATCATAAAAGCTAACTCAGATCAGAAATCTGAGAGTACTTTTGATCTTGGGAAAACGTTTTTCCCTAAGGCAGAGCCTTACCTAGACCGGCACAGGTCGAAGGTGACTGCCAATAATTTTTTATCTTTTTTAGGTACATTTAGTAAATGTTCGCGAGGCGATTTCTATCATAGTGCCAGGATTCACATAGGAAAAGAATAACTTCGATCGGCTTTGGTCAAGAGGAAAAAGTTAATTTTTGTACTTTACAAAAAAAATAACTCAACAAGTTATCTTAATTATTTCTTGAAACTATTGAGTGGTAGTGGCGGGACTACTAGTTTTTCAGAATATTAAACAGCTAGTAAAACGTGGTTGTGTAACTGCACCGTTGGGAGATATAATATGTTCATTAATTCAATTTATTAATTAACCTCATTAATTGCGTGGTGCATTGATCCTCTGTTTCATTTACTTAAACGAAGCTAGGCATGGGTTTTTGGACTCATGTGGGGAACCTCTGACAAAGTGTCATAGCGTCACAAACCAACCTAGAACATGGATTCAATGACTGATGGAGGATTATCTAATGAGGACCAAAGGATGTTATCCTTATCATTTTTTATAAAGACCCTCGGATGTGGATACTCCTTCCTCATCAATAGTGACTTCCAACAATCATGATGTAGGAATTTTGTTTTAAGAGTAAAATTGTTTCATCTCCTTTGATAATGCTGAAAAATTCCCATGTTATAATGATAACACGGAGGGAACGAGCCAAATAAAAAAGGCTAATCCCCTCCAACAATCTTGGTGTTGGTTGCACTCTATTTGGGAGACCAAAATATGTGAAGACAAGGTGGAAACGAGGGCCACACAATGTAGGCACCATCTTGGGTGGCATATAGTCCCTAATGAGAACAAAATCATACTGCCAGAGCTTCACCAGTGGCCTGCGGAAGATTTTCAGGCACGGAAACCCTAGTGACCAAGGGAGGAAGCAGCCAGAAACCATCGATCACAAATATGAGGTGGCGCCTAAAGGCTTCACAGAGAACCAGGGCAGCCGGCTGACGCCAGCCGTTTTGACAACGGCAGCGCGCTGTGGAGGTGGGCAGCAGATCTGAGCCACGAAGGATAAAGAGGGGGCAGCTAGACATCACCATCCTCATTAATTCTAGGTGGTTTTCAATGACAGCATTCCATGGACGAAGGATGCTGCTTTGAGCTGCGGTGAAGGGTGGACCCGCGCCCCACGGGTACTGCGAGTGACCTATTCGAGCGGACTGGCCAGGTGGTGTGGCGCCAACTGGCGCCACTACTTTGAAACCGAACAAACTATTGTCCATTTGGGAAGGGTATACACCCCCAGTCTAGTGGTCCGGACTAGTCCTAGGTAAACAAGACCAAGCCTAGCCCCTTTTTGCTGCATCGGGTCGGTCTGACCGGGTCTGACTGGACCGAAAAACTTTTTTCACCCTATTACGCTTAAATGGGCCTATCTCCAAAACCTGACATTTGTTTGATGAATAGTCTATGGAACTGGAACCCTTAGGATGAGACAGTCCTTTTGAGACACTCCACATGAGTTTTGGTGAAAGTTTGAGTACATCTGGGTTGGTTTGAATTCAAATCCAACCGGGTCCTCGGCACTAAAATTCCTACAAATAAAAGATCGGGCATCCAGTTGACGTGTCATCTATTGCATTCGAACCCTTAAGAAATGGTGGTTCATTGGGTTACTTCTTCATGGGACATAGTTATAGTTCATATAGGACAAATGGAATTATGAGTGGATCCTCCCGGAATCAAGCGTTCTTTGTGCAGGAATACAATGGTTGGCTAAGACGTTAAGAATGAATAGTGATCCAGAGTCAATTAGCACCAAACAATCTTGTGTGGATCAGCATCGAGAAATCCTGTCTGCATCAGCACAGAGTGATCCTATGGGGATCTGCACCAAGCAATCCTATGTGGATCAGCACTGAGCGACCTTGTATGAATCATCACAGAGCAATCTTTTATGGGTCAGCAGCAGAGCCTCATGTCAAAATAAGATGATCTAGATTTATGACTAAACATTTGTACTTTTATAATTAAGTTAAATTGGATGTGAGGTTTATTTTTCTTTATGCTATGTGATTGAGATCAGACATTGTGGGTTTTTCTTTTGTGTAATTTTGAGAGACCTTTTGGGGTCTTGGGGTCCCTACATGGTATTGTTATACTCACCCCGGTACGGGCTTTGCCAGCACCTAGTTTTGTCATGTGTAGACTATGGGCACATTTGACTATGTCTCGAGAAGTTAGGACATTCCGGTGTATGGAGTTTATTGGTTGACTTGGAGAGTCGTAGTGACTATCTGAACCAACCCTTCAGGTAGGATCCTTGGCAGACGACCTCAGGAGCTATTTTCTATTTTTACTGTATTTCTATTTTAGATGTTCTTGTATTCTGGCACCTTTGCTTCAGTACTTACTTTTACACAATGTGGTGGTTTTTAGTTCTGGTTTCACCTTTCTTCTTATGTTGTGTCTTATTTGTGTGAACTGTACCATATTTGTGTCTGTACAGGTTTTGAGGCAATGTCTTCCCATTTTAGGGAAGTGCCTTTTCGGTGCTAGTCTCCAACCCCTAGTCTATGAAAGATGGGATTTGGGTAGTCATGGAATGGGACCAGGGGGATAGGTTGTGACAAGTTTTTAATAAATGTGTTAAGGGACAAATATTCCACTTAAAATCTTATAATGTTCAATTAATTTTTTTTAGTTCAAAAAAAAGTTATGGTGACGTTCTGAGGCCCTCAAATCCTTAATAAGGACTGAATAAAAATATTAATTATATTATATTAAGTGTGCATATTTATTTCAAAATAATTTAATAACTACAAAATAGCGTGTCATAGGAGAAATCCAAGACCACAATTATGTCCGAAATAGCATGTTTTCCCTAAGAGGGTTATAACATTTGAAGGCACAAAAAATTTGGATGCCTCTCTCATGATATAAAGCTATAAAATAATATTAAATATATCATTTACTAAAAATAATTAAATATATCCCAAAAAGTGCAACGTATAGTAAATATGAGACCACCAATGGGTCAAAAATGAGGGATTCACCCTAGAATATGTATAATATTTGTAAACATCGACTGTTTGATGCCTCAGTCACAAAAAATAACCCTTTTAATTTTAATTAATAATTTATTCAGATTTTAATTAATAAATAATTAATATCTCTTAAATAGTTCATTGTTTGATAAATCTAAGACAACTATGGGGTCTGGAATGTGGTGTTTACCCTAGGAAGTGTATAACTTTTATAAGCAATGATCTTTTGTTTTCATTTGTTTTTTTATATTAAATAGTTAATAGATTTAATAATTAATACGATTTTTATTAAAAAAATTGATTATGTTCGGTCTCCTTTAGTACTCTATTGCTAATTATGTGTAATTACCGAAGATTACATTTCAATCTTTTTACACCTGCTTCAATTAATAGCGACAATAATATGTGAAATCTTAAAAACCCTTCTAAATTTTTGATTGAAACGGTGGATTAATTGGCTGATTTGAATCTAACCTAAATATAATCTATTTTTGGTGTTATAAAATGACCAGACAACATGGTGTCTCATGGTGGGTCATTCCAGCAGTGGAGGCGGGCCATTACTCATCCGCCTAGAATGTAGCGCTCTACCATCATCTATTTTATTTTTAATTTATTCATTTACTTCATTTTCTCTTATTATTATAAATTTTGAAAAAAATGGGTGGGTTTATATAATTTAAAAAACCCAATTTTTTCAAAGAATAATTATTAAATGAATTATAAATTGATAATTTTGGAAATTATCAAAAGATGGGTAAACATTTATAAAAAATGGCTCTATTATCATATCAAAATATAATTTTAAAATAAAATATCAATATATATATATATATATAATAAAATTTTTTTGTTTAGAGATAATTTGTTAAAATAAAATTATCAATGTGAGATTGCACGAGTTATCAAAGGATAACCCAAAAAACTCATTATTATTGAAAGATATTTGTGGGGTAATAATAAATATAATTTTATGGTTTTATAAATAAATATTTTTATGAAATTGTCATTGATAATTGTAAAGTTTTATCAAAGTACATTTTCATTAATTAACAGGGGTAATTTATAAACAAATTATCAAAAACTAATTATGTCTAATTGTCCAATAATAATTATGAAGAATCACCAAATAGTAATTTCCAATTATGGTTGGAAGGATAATTATAAATAATTATGAAATGTAATTACAAACAATAATCATGATTTTTCCAAAAATAATATATCTTAGTTTTATTATTTAAATTACTAATAAATAATTATAAAGTCCTACAACTTGTGTTATCATTTTAATCTAAATATTTTATAATATCGAATGTGGTTTTTAATTATTCTAAGGAAATCATTTTGAACATATGCATTGATATAAAATGATAATTTCGATTTTTTTCAAGGATATTGGAAGTTTCATCACAAGTGATAATCGAAATGATAATTTGAGAATTATTGAGGAGAGAGAAGTTATTGTCCCTTGTAATTTTTCAAATCTATGATTTTAATGTTATCTATGCGAGATAAAATAATATCGCAATTAATATTCAAGGAACCCTTGATGAACATCGATCTTTGGTTTGTTGATGCTTATAATAATATGGTTGTGAGGTGTATTGAACCACACAGGGTGGTTTATCATCACCGCTAACATCAAAATCCTTGAGGTCGGTGGTTCTGTAATGATTATCCAAATATATTATACATAAATTGCTTGATTTATTAACAAAATTTTATTTAAATTTAATTTCTCGAATTTTCTTTCAATTAAATTGATAAAAACACAGTTCCAGTGGATTGAGATATTTGAAATTGTTCTGGGACGATCATTTGGGAAGCCACCAATTCCATTGAATTGGGTGTGTTTATGGAAATTGGATGATTTATATTGTTTAATTTAAATTGTGGATTTGATAGAAATTATTTATATTAAATTTTAGAATTTAATTGTGGAAATAAATTGTGTAATGATGGAATTATTTTTGAATGGATTTAAAACTGGTTAAAATTTCTAAAAAATCATTTCATAGAAACCTAATGGTTTTTTCTTATAACAGAAGAATTTTTTATTAAGTCATGTTTTGGATTCAAATGGATAATTGGAATTTAAATTAATGTATGGGATTTAATTGTATTTTAAGCAGTTAAAAAATAAATATCCCATCATTTATTGTGTAATATCACATACAATACTTAGCTTGATTTTGAGTTATTTGGACACACTCTAGGATTACTAAAACCTTCTTAAACAAACATGATACATGTCCCATTCCTTATGTGATGGTGATGAGTCCTCTTTATCCAATTTCTAAAGGACATATGTGTTTATATTTTGTTGTGATCACATAGAGAGTGAGGATTCCTATAGTTAGAAATTCTAATGTACCTATTTGGAAGATATCCATGTTTCTCTCTTGTTATTTATATTTGAGATATAAAAGTATGCAAATGATTTTGAACTCCTTTACATGCCTACTGATTTTACACAAGCTATATTATGTAACTATTTTATTTTATCCATTATTTTGGAAATATTCCTTCATTTGTAAAGTCTTCACTTAAATTATTTTTCCAACATTTGAATTGTATAGAATGATTTTTTTAATTATTATTTAAAATGAAATACATATTTTAAAAAAAATGAATTTATTTGGTTAATAAATTACCAAAAACCTGTTATGGAATCCGAGGTGAAATCCTAATTGTGTTTTCACCTCACACTCTACTTGTTCCTTCTAGTGTTTATATATTATCAACATCTAGGTTTATGAAAAGAGAATGGATCACTATGAGATGAATTCAGCTGTTGAATAGTGACCTTGGTGAGTTGTGTCCTTAGGGACCTGGGATATGTTTCCCTATTTTAGTACATTGGTTGTAGTACTATGGGCTTCTTTATACCTTATTGAATTCTGGTACTTCATTCCTGGTGTACTTTCCTTTTTATATGCATATTGTCTTTCTTATTTAACATTTGCATTGTTCATCTAAAGAATCTTTACCACTTTCATGGTGTATGATTCCAGTTGCTTGCCGACAACCCATGGGGATCTAAAACACCCTTTGGGCTATGTCCGGGTTGGCTTGATTATTGGGATACCATGGTACCCGGGCTGGTTCATGACAAAAAAACTTCTTTGTAGAAACAAAAGTCTCTTATGTATAAGTCCTTTTAAATACATTATCTCAGGCCACCAAAGAATCAATCGATTATTCTTTATGGGATTACATTTAACCCAAAAGAGCACATTACATGTCTTGTAAAATTATCTTCATAATTTCCAATTGATTAATAATCTATTTACTTATGGTTAAGGGAAACATTAACCAACTTCTTCCCTTGAATATGAGGTATGTACTTACTGAATAATATCCACTTAAACTCTTTCCATCCCACAGATTTCATTTCTTCTTTTTCCCACATGTTCATAATAAGATTTCGTCGTAGATCTTCTTCACCTTCTGAAAAATAAATTTCTTATATTATTTTTTCATGATCTAAATACTGAATAAATGAAAATATATTTTAAATGGTGCTGATCCATTTCATTGAAAATAGTGGATAATTATAACCACTAACAAAGTTGATTGTTTCCTTGTTAAGGACTCATAAGAACATTTTCTCCAAATTTGATTATTTTGACGTTAAACATGGTTCATTGATTGTGAATTTTTATGATAATATAAAGAATATTTTTCATTCAAACTCCAATACTGTATTCTTAATCCACCAGAAAAACATTGAATTATGTGTCACACTAAGAATTCACACGGTTTTTTTGGTTTCTATCCATTGACTAAAACCAAAATCATAGTGTGAGAAAAACTGATCATTGTGGGGAATGAGATAATCCTAAAAATAACTTATAGAATATCTAAATCATGACACATTCCCTTTGATGTATGACACCATAGGTTTATTGTAGGTCATTCCTAATCATCATCTACTAAAATCATTCATGATGGTTCATAAATTTGTATTGAATTTATAAACAATATTCTTCAAGAGTTTTACACTAGGTTTTTATTAAGGCATGTTTTCATGAACCAATTCATGATCGAGTCTATCTCAATAAAGTGTTTTCAGGTTTGATACCCCATTATAGATTTTTTTTAGATCCATGTAACCTTTTAGTATCTATACATGGATGTATTTATAGGAAACCACTTTCTATATCCTTTACCAAAATTATGGTATATTTCCCTATACATTGACACATCCATAGAAATATACTTAGGGAAAACCCATGACATATCCTTAGTAATATCACTAGAGATCTTAATAAAAAAATTTCATCGTAGTTTCCAAAGGTTGAAAAACCCATTATTTCGATACAATCTATTGTGACTAGGACATAACAAACATGGATATTAAATATTTTTTAGGATTATTCATTACATTATACAAACACATTTTTTAGGACTGTAATAGATAATTTACAAGAAAACCTAGAAGACATTCCACAAATTTGGTGAGTGATCTTCAATATCTCATGTAAATATATTCCCATTTGGTACCCCTTCATAAAAATTTTCATCACAACCTGGTGAATGGAAAAATAAGAAAGGGTTATCTCAGATGATCAGTATGGGTGAATAAGGGAGATACCTATTCATAACATGAGCATAAGGGTTTCATTAAATTTTAATAATAGTTTAATGGCATATCAAGTATACAAAAGATCATAATATTCAATCATGGAATAATTATTGGAAATTCATAATACATAAATCATAATATAATCAAAAAAATATCCATTACTGTAGAAGAGTGGAATAATATATGGAATTTTTGGCATACACATATTCTTAGAAAATATTTTTTCATGGATACCTAAAATTATATTTGTAACATTTTAGGCTTGGGATTATCAATCGTGTGCCTGCATCATGATTTTGATGACCTCCCATACACCCTCTTGTTTTGGGATTAGGCTGAAATCCCATGTTCCATCTTGTCTTGGGCTGAAGATGATATCCCAGGTACCCTCTTGTTACCATATTAGGATGACATCCTGTGTACCCTATGGTTGTGAGATTGGGATGACCTCATGTGTACCCTCTTTTTGGTATATTGATATGAGCTCCCATATACCCTATAGTAGTGGAATTAGGAAGAACTACCATGTATAGAGTTATCACCAGATTTTAATGACCACCCATATACCATTCGATCTCATAGAATTTCTATCATTACCCCCTTTTATTAGATAGAGATATAGGTCCCACTCATAACGAAATGATATCATACATATGTGTGACACAGGATCATAAATATTTATCATATCATAACACATGAAATTAATTAATAATAATAAATATGTCATCATAACATAACATGTTGAAGATAAATAAGTTTTATAATCATATAATAACCCATTAAAAAGCGGGTATCTCACGTATTTTATCGTGGTAGAACAAGGGGACCAAAAATGGATTTTAAACAAAATTTTCGTCTTAAATATAAACCATTGAAAAAATAAGAATAATTTTTTCCTTGGATCATATTCCTGGTAATTAATAAACTACATCCATGGATGTCATCTTAAATGGAAGAAAAATTTTAATTCATTAAATACATTTTTTTACAAAATAACCTTTTGGCTTTGAAAATTCTTTTTAAAACATATAACATTTTGGAAGAAATTTTTCATTGAAAACCATTTAAAAAAATTATATTATTTGGGACAAATCATTAAAAATTAAACTGCTAAACATTCAAAGGAAGCACTAAATAAATGATGTTCATGATGGCATGTAAATTTATACATACCATAAATGTTAAATGATCATTTATTTTTAGAAGTTATTTTTTTTGAAACGTTCCATAATCAGAAATTGATCAAGAATAGTAATTTTAATAAATTTAAAAATTTAAAAATTTGAAGATATATATTAAAAAAACTAATGTTTAAAAATACATTTTAAAATACTTTTATAAAAAATGGTTCTGAAATAAATTAGATTTTCAACCGAAGAGATAAATAATGTCTAATTATCTCAAAAACATTTTAGTAATTATATTAAGTACCAAATAGAAGTAAAATAGTACCACTACTTGAATATATCATGAATAACTATTGGTTAATATATTTCTTGAGAATTAATGGGAGACAGATGGTAATATCTTCTCAATGGATGCATTATCATAATCAATCTCGATAAATAATGATATTCTAACATAAAATTATTTCAACATTGGTAACTATGAATCGTAAGCTCCATGATGGAATAAAATAAAATAAAACATTAAATATCATGAGGATATAAAAATTATTGATATTCTATGTCAAAGGGTCTATATATACACTCCATGAAAGTATATATGTGCCTATCATAGCATATGTTTCCAAGAAGGAATATTTTAACAAAAATTCATTATCGATGTGGTAACCTTTGAACCACAATCCCAATGAAAGATATATCCAAAAATTGATAAATAAATCCCAAAAATTCTCATTATAAAAATAATAAAATATATAAATGGAAAGTATAGACATCACATATAAGAAATTGGTGGTGAACGTTGCTTGTATCTCTTAGAAAATAAAAGTGAGACATAAATCCTTTACTACTTGAGTAACTTTTGAATCATGATATCCGTGAAAGAATAAAATAAATTAAAAATTTTAATATCAGGAAATAAATAAAATTCATGATATAACATTTAATTTGGAAGTATATACACAATGATAAATAAATGACATGTGAATATGGGATTAGTCTTATAGAAATACAAGTGAGACTAGAAATCCTCTTAATATAAGTCTTAAATATCTTAAAACTTATTAAAACCACTTATATAATAAAAAAATGTTCATTATATATCCATAATAGAACTATATTCATATATATAGCTCCTCATATGATTTTAATATGACATTTTATTACCCATTTATCTAAAATTACATGTTTTAGTTATGTTTCTGGTAATAACAACTATGTTTCATACATTTTTTTACTTTTTTTCATTCACCTATTACATATATACTAATATAATAATATATATAATTGTTAAAAAAATATAAATATTTATTATATATTTATTTATAATTAACTATAAATTATTGAAATTCAAAATGAAATACATCATTCATCGATATGGTAGGTCGTGCGTAGACATGAACATAGTTTCTATATTCTTGTCAGATTAAAATATAGAAAAGTATATGATATATTATATTTAAAAATTAATTTTTATGTCATATATATAACACCTATTTATTATACGCATTCATAATACATTTTTGGTAAATCATGAATGAATCACATCGCTATGTGAGGTGTTAGTCCTCCCCATGCACATGAATGATGTTATCCAGTTCCAACAAAATGGGAAACATAAAGGAATGTGTGATATAAAAATTAAATTGTAATAAGAACAAGTTATTAAAAAAATATCATATATAATCAATAAATATATCATTATTCCTAACCATTAAAGGTTTTAATAGAGGAATGAATGACCATGATTTGAAAGAAGATAGTCTTCTATATACATGAATGATGATTATGTATCCCATTTTATTGTAGTGTGGGGTGTTCTTGATCAAACCCATAACATAATGACATATAATTATATTTATGATACTGAGTTTATTATATAATCATCATATAAATATAATAAAAGGGTTTTAGGAATAAATTAAATAAAAATTCTTATAGATGAATGTTACTTATTCTTCTGGTATCTCCTTCTGGTTTTCCCTAAAAAAACATCCATATCTAGATTTAATCCCAAATTTAGGGTTCTAGGATTAATTTAAGGAATTGGATATGTTATATTAGTAGGGACTAGCAGATAGATTTTTTAAGGTGTTAAGAGAAGGGAAGCGTGGGTCAACATTTATAACTTGGAAAGAGGGCACACTTGGCATTTTTGAAGGAAGTTATGAGTACCCACATTTTTAACATAAAAAGAGGATTAAATAAGACCCCATATTCTATTAAACAAGGTGTATGGTCTAAATATTTCTATATAATTGGGTTTTTTCATGTATCAACGTCTTTTCCCCCCTTAATTTTAGTGTTTAGTTCTTTGGTTCCTCGTTTTTCTGTTAGTCATAGTTATTAATTATAACTGTTTTGAATAATATTTGTTGAAAAAATATAAGTTTGAATTATTATAGATCATAAATTAATTAGATTGAAAATTTTGAATCCATTTTTTAAAATTCAATTCAAATAAGTGGATGAAAATAATTTAATAACAATCCCCAAAACGAGACAAAATGATGGGTTTTTAAAATGAAAATGTTCAAAAGTATAAATTATACTAATATTCAATTTCAAATTGAAATTAATTATAATGAAATAAATTGGATTGAGTGATGTTTAATTGAAATAATTATAATTTCCAACAAATTTTACTTATACTTTAATTATTTAAATAAATTATATGAAAATGTAGTTTTTAATTAAAATTCAGAATGTTTCACAATTCAAAAAAAAATGAAACTTCTCTAGAAAATACCAAACAATCAACCTTATATAAATTTTATTTTCAAATGTAAAAGACAATTTTAGTTTAAAAAATATATATATAATTTGAAAAATTATATTTGAAATATGTGTGTCATTAAAATGCGTTAAAACATATTTTTAGAAAAATATGTCATTTTATTCATAAAATTATATTAATTCTTATATTTTTAATAAACAAATATTAAAGTTTAATATTTCATTAAATGTTATATATATATATATTTCATTAAAATAATTCATCAAAAGTTTTATGTTTAAGTTATTGAGATAAAACATACTTATACATGGAGAAGTTGTCTTTTTTATAAAAGGAATTTCATTAATTTAAATTAGTTATTAAAATAATTTATAATTAATTTGTTAAAAAACAAATCATTTATTAAACATGAATGATCCATGTTTTCATAATTTAGATTATTCATTTCATTCCTTCCATTTAAATGGCTAGTTTATAACTATAATAATATTTATCAATATGATGCATTTTATTTAAACTCAGTGTTGTGTGTAATGAAAGATAAGCTCAATGTTGCGTTAAACATAATCTAAGATCAGTGTTGTGTGAAATGTAATATAAATATTTTAAAGACCTGGAAATTTCAAGGAAATTTTTTTCTTAATTTGATTTGAAATTTTACAAGAACGCAGTTTCTGACGGTGCCTGATTCCGAGGCCCAGTGTGCCCGGAATTAATTTCCGAAGTTTGGCTCGGGTACGTTCAGTGAACGAGCGAGCGAGAATTTCTATCTTTTGAACCGGTGCTCGGAATTGAAATCCGATGACACCGATGAACTCGCAACGCTGGTAATCGCTTAAGGGAACCTTTACCATAGTTGCGTTTGTGTGGGAGAAGAAGTTAATTAATGGGGTTTAATTAAAAAGTAAATAAAATCGTTAAATAAATTTTATTTCTTTTTCAAGGTGGTTAGTTTCTCCCATGGGAAGTTGGTGGTGGGGCCCACAACTACCTAACTTCCCATGTGTGGATAATTAAAAACGGTGGGGGCCTCACTAACCCCCCACCTTTTCAATTTTTTTCCCTAACTCCCTAACCCCTCTTAACCCCTCACATTCCTAACTCCCCATTAACTCACCTTCTTTATTATTTGACAACATGTTGTAATTAATATGGTGAGTTACATGTAAGTTTTTGAAATTCAAACAATTGAATTTCAAATGCTTTGTTGTTTTAATAAAATAAGTTTAGAACTTATTTCTTTAGGGGTTGGTGTTGGGTTGTTTGAGATATTTTTGGAGAAAAAGCTAAGGAACGCCTTCTTCCTCGACGAAGAACATGAAGAACACCATTCTTCAACGAAGAACTTCTCCACTGAAGAACACGGTTCTTCCGCGACGCCGTATCTCTGACGCGACGTTCTTCTTCCGCGTCATCTCTTCCACGACGGTTTTCCACGACCAAATCGCCGTCAACGACTTCGAATCCTCGCTTCGCGACGTCGACGTTCTTTCCCCGCAACGCCCGACCTCCGCGACGCTCGTCTTCCGTGGGTCATTGATGAACACCGTTCCTGAATCGAGGTAGGGGTTTGTATTCAAATATTTATATTTGTTCGAGATTTCCGACTTGATGATCTTCATGGTTAAAAACCATTTGTTATCGAATATGAACTTTGTGGTTTGAAACCAAATGATAACGAATAACAAGAGGGGGGTCGGACGGCACGAACACGGCCGAACCTCCTCCTTTTTTCTTTTTGGTTGGTATGAGGAAGCGTGGTACCGTCGCACCACACGGTTTCATGCGGTAGATATGTGCGGCGCCGTCGCGCCACGCCATGGAATGGAATTCAAGGACACGACATCGTCATGCCGCGTCGAAGAAAACCGAAGACATCCGCGGACGGAGTCGGCCCGCGACGAAGGGGCGCGGCGCCAACGTGCCGCGCCGGAGAACCATGAAGATGACGCGTTTCATTTTTGACGTGCGGATTGACGGGCGACGACAAATGAGGCCGCAAGGTAATTTTGAGGCCTCCACAGTGAAGGTCGGGTCCCGGGAGGACCATAGGCGAAGACGGCAGGAGAAACAGACCACAGGAGCGTGTACGGTGGTCCGCGGAAGGCGGCGGCGGCGCGCCACGCCGGCGCGGTGGCAGCGCGCCGCCGGAAGGGAGGTGGCCGGCGGTTTTCCGCCGGCCTCAATTAGCGGCGAAGGGCGGGGGAGCCGCGCACCCCGCCCGCGGTGTCTGCGCTGCCGCGCCGGCCGAGCCGCGGCCTGTCGGTCGGGCGGGACTGAGCCGGACCGAGCCGGGCCGGGCCGGGCCCAGTCGGGTCGGACTGGGTCGGGCCGAGTCGGGTTGACCCGGTTCGGCCGACCCAGGTGGGGTCGGGCCGGGTCGGCCCGGGCCCAGACCCCCGTTTTCAGACCACTTTCGGTCAAAAGCCCGTAACTTGAGCTACGTGCCTCCAAACGACTCGCCGTCAGCGGCAACACGATACTTGGATCGAGACGGTCGTTTCGGTATATCGTACTCAAGGTTTTGGATTACTTTGGGTTCGGCCTAGTTGGTTCGGATACGAAACGAACCGGGCCCTCGGAGCGGAAACGCTCGTAACATGAGTTCCGAACGTCCGATTGACGTGCCGTCGACTTTGATGGATTCCTCTAAGTGAGATAGATCTTTTGGCTTACTCCGCTCGTGTTTTGGATGTCGTTGGAGTGTGGTCAGGTTGGTTCGCTCACGAAACCAACCGGGCCCCTGGAACGAAAAAGCCAATAACTCATAGACCGGGCGTCCGATAGTCGCGCCGTCTGTTTCGATGAATTCCTCTTGATGAGACAGGACTTCTGGCATACTTCGCCCGAGTTTTGGATACAGTTGGATAGTGGCCGGGTTGGATCGCACCCGAAATCCAACTGGGACCTTGGTACGGAAAAACTGATATCTTTCAGACTGGATGTCCGTTTGACGAACCGTCAGCGGCGTTGGTGATCACGTTGAGAAGCAGTCCCTATGAGTATACCCTATGAGAGTTCGGGGTACAGTTGAGATATGGCCAGGATTGGTTCTCTCACGAAACCAACCGGGACCCTGGGATGAAAAGGCTAGAAGCTCACAGACCGGGCGTCCGATTGGCGCGCCGTCTGTTGCGTTGAGACCCCTATAACGAGGCGGTCCTTTGGGATACTTCATCGTGGGACTTTGAGATACTTGGAGTATCACCCTGTAGCTCGTGGAGCGGACCCTCCCAGAGACGAGCGTGCGGAGTACGGAGACCATGTAGTTGGCTGAGACCTGACGACTGCTTGACCGACTCGACTTGGAGTGAGTCGACTAGCCCAGTGGACGGAGCACTACTTTCTGAGATGCAGACCCATGGAGGATGGAGCACTACCTGTGTGACAGTGCAGACCCGCGGTACTCATCCGGAGAGTACCTCAGCAGGCTACTAGGGGGTGTGCACTACTGTGTTTGGGTGACATACCTCGGCGGGAAACACTGCTGTGTCTGGGTGGCTGACCCGCGGTGCTCGACAGGAGGAGTATCTCAGCAGTCTTAGGTTAGTGAGAAGTACCTCAGAGTCGTGACAGGACCACTGTACACTCCAGAGACGGGGCTCTTCAGCAGTTACGGTTTCGATAATGAAAATCCTGGTTTGAGCTGAGACATTTGACCTTTGTGTTTACTGCATGATTGAGATGGGTCACTTGATAACTTAGGTATATGTATGGGCATATACCTAGGTAGTGGTTATCCGTTGATTTCACGATCCTTGTGTTTCCTCATGATTGATATGGGTTACTTGATAACTTAGGTATATGTATGGGCATATACCTAAGTAGAGGTTATCTGTTGAGATCTTCTTTGTGGTTATCCTTGTTGGTTTTAGTGAGACTGTGAGGGTCTCGGGGTCTCTACTAAGTATCATTATACTCACCCCTGCACGGGCTATGACCGCACCTCATTGTGTTGGTTGCAGACGACAGGAAGTGCTGACGGAGGCCGAGTGTTCGAGGACTGGACTGTACCCGGAGGTGGACTACACGACAAGTTAGTACTCGGAGGTGGACTACATGACGAGTCAGTACCCAGAGGTGGACTACACGACGACTCAGTACCCGGAGGTGGACTACACGACGAGACGTCACATGGAGGAGGTTGACAGACGAGAGCGCGGAGGAGGCTATCTGTACCTACCCATCAGGTAGGATCCGTGGTGGATGACCAAGAGCTACGCCATTTGTACCTACCCTTCAGGTAGGATTCGAGGAGGAAGACCCAGGAGCTTCTTCCGTCGTTCCAACTGTTACCTTTTCTGTTGTACTTGTTCAGTTGTAGTTGTACTTCCTTTTGGGTTTGTATTCTGTCCCATTTACTTTTCAGCACTTCTCTTGTACTTAGTGTTTACTTTTTCCGCTTGCTTACTCTGTGGTGCTTGTTTTCTTTTATAAAGACAATGCCTTCCCAGTTATCGGGATTTATGCCTTTGGTGCTAGTCGCCAACCCCTGGCCTATGGAAGGCGGGCTTGGGGTAGTCACGGCACGGGCCCCGAGAATGGGTCGTGACAAATTGGTATCAGAGGAGTCGGTTCTACCGCAAAACTTATAACTCTGATATTTTCTTTCTATAAAGAAATAGTGTTAAGGGTACCGAGTGTGGTTTTCAGTTCAGGGAGTCCAGTGTTGGTGCGGGCGGCCGACGTATCCATACACCAGGACCCTGACAACTGATTTCCGACTTTGTGCACGAAAACACTGATTGTGTGTGTGTTTTCAAAGGTTTTCCCTTACAATAGCTCACCAGGTATAATCGTTTGACCGTGTCACGTTGTTTATTTCAGGATGCCTTTTCTCGGACGACCAGCTAGAGCCCCGAGAGTGGTTCGTACTGACAGCCCGTCGAGCGACGTGGCCTCAGTACATGTCCCTTTTTCAGTTGAGGCACCAGCGGAGGCACCAGCGGTACTACTACCCATTGGGCCACTGATGCCACCAGCCCCAGCAGTAGGCGATGCACAACACTTGAGCGCACTACACGAGTTCCAGCACCAGAGGCCACCCAGGTTCCAGGGAGGGACGGACCCGTAGGCGGTTGAGGATTGGATGGAGGTTGTGGTGAGAGTCTTCAGGCTAGTGGGGACGCCGGCAGACTTCATGGTGATCTTTGCTTCCAGCCTCCTTCAGGCAGCAGCAGGCAGGTGGTGGAGCCACTTTTTTCAGTTTTGCGATTGGATGACCTTCGCATGGGAAGACTTCGAGACCTTCTTCAGGGTGGAGTTTGTGCCAGTAGCTCTACACCCCGAGCGTGTACAAGAGCTTTTGCCTTTGCCACGTGTTTTTCGATCAGTAGCCGAGTCATCTGTGGGAAGTAGACAGATTATGCAGAGGTCCAGGATGACCAGACTATCAATTGGACGATCTCAGGTTTTAGGACCAGTGGTGCGGGGCACCCTGGGTGGGAACAGAGCTAGGCGTTCCAGAAGCAGGTTGTGTTACTCATGCGGCGGAAAGGGTCACCTGAAACGTGACTGTCCGAATCCTCATACGGTTGATCAGCGGGTGTTAGAGGAGCCACCGAGACAGAAGCAGCGGCTGGTGGTTGAGCAACAGCCGAGCAGTGGACAAGGCAGTAGAGCTCTGAGAGCAGGTGGACAGGAGATGAACTAGTAGATATGTCCTTTGTACTTCTAGTTGCATGTTGCTTTTGTATTTGTGTCTTGTACTATGATCTGAAATAATAAAAAGACACTTATCTTGTGATGTTTTCTTTCTTGTCCTTTTTGTTTGGTTGATACTGAGTGGTCCTGGTTAAGACTGTTGACTTGACCCTCACTTTCGAGATTTCTACTGGAGGAGACCTAGTGACCTCACACTGATGCTGATAGTGTGACTTGACCCTTGGAGGCGAGAGTGACAATTGGATCTTTTGGTAGTTACGTCGAGGCCTTATGACGTCATCCATGGCATGAATGCATCATTCATGTTGGGATTGACTGTGTTAGGAAACGAATGTGGTTCATCCAGGGGATGATACCGGATTTCTCTTATCGGCAAAGAAGAAATCATAGCAGCTCTTGTGAGACTAAAGAAGTTCCAGGTCATCCAAGAGTGGATGAAGACTGCACAGTGCAGTTTCAAAAAAGAAACTGGTGCCAGTCTTAGAGACTCGAGCGTGTTAAATGTTTCAAGAGGAGGAAGCTTAAAGGAGAGATGAGTCTACGAAGCATCAGACGTGGAGGCAGAGCTAGGAGAGCAGGATGAGGTGGTGTACATCCTAACATGGTACAACCACCCGCCTTAGTTATTCCCGCCAGACTTAGGGAGCTGGAGGGCAGAGGAAGAGTGCGGCTGCATGCGGTCAAGGAGTGTGACCCAATGGCTCTAGAAATGATTCAAGGGACAGTCTGTGTCCACTACTAGCTGCTATAGTAATGGACGTTGATATGAATCATTCCTTGCTTTCAAAAATCTTGTTCCAGACCTAGTGTTTCCGGTAAGCCGTGGACTTGACCCTCACATCTGGAGATACCTTGGGAGGAGACTCGATAATCACACTTACGCCGATGTTGTGGTCAGACCCTCGAGGTGAGATTTCAGGTTGGAATCTCTTGGTGGTAGCGTCGAGGCCTTACGACGTTAGTTTGAGTATGGAATGGGCAATAAGTGTTCATACTCAAATTGACGGTTTTAGGAATACGTCGGGATGGGTTTTACTTGGTCGGCGAAAAGGAATCCCCAGGCAGCATAGGATAAACTTTTTCACAATAGGGTGTGACCGATCACTCTTGAGTCGGTCAACCTTACCCTCGTAGCGGAAGTCGTTTCGAGTTCCAGTTCTAACAGAAAATGGAGACCTCTGGAGTTTGAGGATGACGATCACGTCCTTATATGGGTATCATCTCGATGATGTTTACGGAGATGTGGCCAAGGCGGCAAGTCATCTCTAAGGTTTAGCGGACCTTCTTAGGTCCTCAGCTGGGTAGGCGGGGTGGTTTACCACTTGAAACTTTCATCGCAGTTGCACCAGGTGCACGACGACTTCCACGTATCTCAACTGAGGAGATACATGCTCGTCCCTTCGCATACCATCGACCATGAGGAGCTAGACGATGGTGATGGGGTGTCTTTCACAGAGGTTACAATGGGGATCGAGGATCGACATGAGTAAATACTATGAGGATGATTGATTCCTAGGGTGCACTTTCTCTGGCAGTACGGGAACCTCCAGGTAAGCACTTGGGAGCATAAGGCTCAGATGCGTGCCCTGTACCGCTTTTGTGACCCTAGTATGTGTTGAAGCTTTACGGGGACGTAAAGCCCTGAGGTGGGAGTAATGTAAAGACTCGAAAATTTCAAGGAATTTTTTTTTAATTTTATTTGGAATTTTACAAGAACGTAGTTTCTGACGGCGCCTGATTCCGAGGCCCGGTGTGCCCGGAATTAATATCCGAAGTTTGGCTCGGGTACGTTCAGTGAACGAGCGAGCGGGAATTTCTATCTTTTGAACCGTTGCTCGGAATTGAAATCTGATGACACTGATGAACTCGCAACGCCGGTAATCGCTTAAGGTATCCTTTACCATAGTTGCGTTTGTGTTGGAGAAGAAGTTAATTAATGGGGTTTAATTAAAAAGTAAATAAAATCGTTAAATAAATTTTATTTCTTTTTCAAGGTGGTTAGTTTCTCCCATGGGAAGTTGGTGGTGGGGCCCACAACTACCCAACTTCCCATGTGTGGATAATTAATAAGGGTAGGGCCCTCACGAACCCCCCACCATTTCAATTTTTTTCCCTAACTCCCTAACCCCTCTTAACCCCTCACATTCCTAACTCCCCATTAACTCACCTTCTTTATTATTTGACAACTTGTTGTAATTAATATGGTGAGTTACATGTAAGTTTTTGAAATTCAAACAATTTAATTTGAAATGATTTGTTGTGTTAATAAAATAAGTTTAGAACTTATTTCTTTAGGGGTTGGTGTTGGGTTGTTTGAGATATTTTTGGAGAAAAAGCTAAGGAACACCTTCTTCATCGACGAAGAACACGAAGAACACCATTCTTCAATGAAGAACTTCTCTGCCGAAGAACATGGTTCTTCCGCGACGCCGTATCCACGACGCGACGTTCTTCTTCTGCGTCGTCTCTTTCGCGATGGTTTTCTGTGAAGAAATCGCCGTCAACGACTTTGAATCCTCGCTTCGCGACGTCGACGTTCTTTCCCCGCGACGCCCGACCTCCGCAACGCTCGTCTTCTGCCGGTCGTTGACGAACACTGTTCCTGAATCGAGGTAGGGGTTTGTATTCAATTATTTATATTTGTTCGAGATTTCTGACTTGATGATCTTCGTGGTTAAAAACCATTTGTTATCGAATTTGAACTTTGTGGTTTGAAACCAAATGATAACGAATAACGTGAGGAGGGTCGGAACGCACGAACACAGCCGACCCTCCTCCTTTTTTCTTTGTGGTTGGTACGAGGAAGCGGGGTGCCGTCGCACCATGCGGTTTCATGCGGTAGATATGCGCGGTGCCGTCGCGCCGCGCCGTTGAAAGGAATTAAAGGACGTGACGTCATCGCGCCGCGTCGAAGAAAACCAAAGACATCCGCAGACGGAGTCGGGCCGCGACGAAGGGGCGAGGCGCCAACGCGCCACGCCGGAGAACCACGAAGACGGCGCGTTTCGTTTTTGACGTGCAGATTGACGGGCGACAACAAACTAGGCCGCAAGGTAATTTTGAGGCCTCCGCAGTGAAGGTTGGGTCCCGAGAGGACCATAGGTGAAGACGGAAGGAGAAACGGACCACCGGAGCGCGTCTGGTGGTCCGCGGAAGGCAGCGGCGGCGCGCCGCCGGAAGGGAGGCGGTCGGCGGTTCGCCGCTGGCCTCAATTAGCGGTGAAGGGCGGGGGAGCCACGCACCCCACCCGCGGTGTCCGCTTGGCCGCGCTGGCCGAGCTGGACCGAGCCGGGCCGGGCCGGGACGGGCCCAGCCAGGTCGGACCCCGGTCGGGTCGACCCGGTTCGGCCGACCCAGTGGGGGTCGGGTCGGGTCGGCCCGGGCCCAGACCCCCGTTTTCGGACCACTTTCGGTCAAAAGCTCGTAACTTGAGCTATGGGCCTCCAAACAACTCTCCGTTAGTGGCAACACAATCCTTGGATCGAGACGGTCGTTTTGGTTTATCGCACTCAAGGTTTTAGATTACTTTAGGTTCTTCCGGGTTGGTTCAGATACGAAAACAACCAGGCCCTCAGTGCGGAAACACTCGTAACATGTGTTCCGGATGTCCGATTGACGTGCCGTCGACTTTGATGGATTCCTCTAAGTGAGAAAGATCTTTTGGCTTACTCCGCTCGAGGCTTGGATGCCGTCGGAGTGCGGTCGGGTTGGTTCGCTCCCGAAACCAACCGGGCCCCTGGAACGAAAACGCCAATGACTCACAGACCGGGAATCCGATAGTCGCGCCGTCTGTTTCGTTGAATTCCTCTTGATGAGACGGATCTTTTGGCATACTTCGCCCGAGTTTTGGATACAGTTGGATAGTGTCCGGGTTGGATCGCACCTGAAGTCCAACCGGGAACTTGGTACGGAAAAGCTGATATCTTTCAGATTGGACGTCCGTTTGACGAACCATCAGCGGCGTTGGTGATCACGTTGAGAAGCAGTCCCTATAATTATACCCTATGAGTGTTCAGGGTACAGTTGAGATACGGCCGGGATTGGTTCACTCACGAAACCAACCAGGCCCCTGGGATGAAAAGGCTAGAAGCTCACAGACCGGGCGTCCGATTGACACGCCGTCTATTGTGTTGAGACCCCTATGATGAGGACGTCCTTTGGGATACTTCTTCGTGGGACTTTGAGATACTTGGAGTATTGACCTGTAGCTCATGGAGCAGACCCTCCCAGAGACGAGCGTGCGGAGTACGGAGACAGTGTAGCTGGCTGAGACCTGACGACTGCTTGACCGACTCGACTTGGCGTGAGTCGACTAGCCCAATGGACGGAGCACTACTTTCTGAGGTGCAGACCCATGGAGGACGGAGCACTACCTGTGTGACAGTGCAGACCTGTGGTACTCATCTGGAGAGTACCTCGGCAGGCTACTAGGGGGTTTGCACTACTGTGTTTGGGTGACATACCTCGGCCGGAAGCACTACTGTGTCTGGGTGGATGACCCGCGGTACTCGACAGGAGGAGTACCTTAGCAGTCTTAGGTTAGTGAGAAGTACCTCGGAGTCGTGACAGGACCACTGTACACTCCAGAGACGGGGCTCTTCAGCAGTTACGGTTTAGATAATGAAAATCCTGGTTTGAGCTGAGACTTTTGACCTTTGTGTTTACTGCATGATTGAGATGGGTCACTTGATAACCGAGGTATATGTATGGGCATATACCTGGGTAGTGGTTATCTGTTGATTTCATGATCCTTGTGTTTCCTCGTGATTTAGATGGGTTACTTGATAACTTAGTTATATGTATGGGCATATACCTAAGTAGAGGTTATCTGTTGAGATCTTCTTTGTGGTTATCCTTGTTGGTTTTACTGAGACCGTGAGGGTATAAGGGTCTCTACTGAGTATAGATATACTCACCCCTGCATGGGCTATGCCCGCACCTCGTTGTGTTGGTTGCAGACGACAGGCAGTGCGGACGGAGGTTGAGTGTTCGAGGACTGGACAGTACCCGGAGGTGGACTACACGACGAGTCAGTACCCGGAGGTGGACTACACGACCAGTCAGTACCCGGAGGTGGACTACATGACGAGTCAGTTCCCGGAGGTGGACTACACGACGAGACGTCACAAGGAGGAGGTTGACGGATGAGAGCGTGGAGGAGGTTATCTGTACCTACCCTTCAGGTAGGATCCATGGTGGACGACCAAGAGCTGTGCCATCTGTACCTACCCTTCAGGTAGGATCTGTGGAGGACGACCCAGGAGCCGCTTCCATCCTTCTAGCTGTTATCTTTTCTATTGTACTTGTTCAGTTGTAGTTGTACTTCCTTTTGGGTTTGTATTCTGGCCCATTTACTTTTCAGCACTTCTCTTGTACTTAGTGTTTACTTTTTCCGCTTGCTTACTTTGTGGTTCTTGTTTTCTTTTATAAAGGCAATGCATTCCCAGTTATCGGGATTTACGCCTTTGGTGATAGTCGCTAGCCCCTGGCCTATGGAAGGCGGGCTTGGGGTAGTCACGGCATGGGCCCCGAGAACGGGTCGTGACAAATATGGCATTCCATGTAACTCAATCTAAACTTCATATTTTTTACTACAATGTCATAAATCGGTGTTGCGTTTATCGAAAGTAAAATTAATTTTTTTCATATAGAACAAGATTAACTTGGGGTTGCATAATAAGAATACTAAACTAGGGGTATCATATAATGAATTTCCAAAAAGAATTCTATTTTGTTGGAAAAATAATAATTCATAAAAACATGCAATTTTACATTCTATCACCCCCCCCAATTAATTTCTCCCTCAAAATTCATCTGAGAAATAAAAGATTTAATATTCGAAAGTTTCAATCATCAGAACCCACATTGAAGAAATTAATTATAAAAAATCCTTTAAAAATTTAATGTTAGAAAAATAAAGGAAACCTAAAGTTACTCATAAATATGTTACCACTAATGAAAAAATAGGTATTAGGTGAATATTTTTACATGGAAGGCAATGTAAATAATTATTGGGAGTTATATAGATCAATAATAACAAAATGGGTTATCAAATGAAAGTCAATGATCAGAAAACCATAAATCTTTTATGATCAAAGGAACTATTTGGTTCATCTAGAATGAAGGTACAAGGATAACATTTTTTTCCAAGATCCCATTCCTAAAATTTAATAATTTTCAAATGAAGAAAAACATAATTGGTTCCATTCCATTAACTAAGCACAATAATATCACTCAGTTGTTCCATTATGAATTTTCACTTGATCTCTTACTCCAAGAAATAATGGTGAATTTTGTGTGTCTAAAGAACTAATTGATCAAAATAACTATAAATAGAATGATAATTAATTGGGTATATCTTCATTTATCATCACAAATAAATGGTTAAAATAGTTTATCCAATATAACTATATCATCACCCGATGATGTAATACCTAAATCAAATAAAAACTAAACCTATGTTAAAAATAAACATTTTAATACATTATTAGGCTCATAACCCATTAAAAAATCAAAATTTATTAATAACGTTATTACATTTCTCAAGAAAGACTTTTCATTAATCGACCAAATAATTAAAATCCATATTTTATTTCCACATACCAGACATGTGAATACCTTAATCGTGTATTATGATTAAGAATTGAAATAACCTAAATTATAGTAAATATATACTGAATACATAAATTGAACTCCATTGCTTATATAATCTCTTATATTATACAAAAAAATCATTGAAACCTTGGGTTCATCCGTACACTGATAGAATGTCTGATTCCATTAATCTAAAATCCAATTAGACAATCACTGGAAATTTAACTAAAAGCTGAAAAATAAGAAATTCATGAGGATCATTTAAACAAAATTGAACATGAAAATCCCAACTAAAGAGGAGGGGGATAAGTATTCATTAATTATCTGGGTTCACTTCATCCAATAAGATAGAATTACATTTCCCTATATCCTTTGTCCATATAGGATTTTGTGTGTTATCATCCAAATTTGTCCTTGGATTGGGGAACATGTTAACATATTTCCCAAAATCCTTCAATTGAAACACTGAAGTGTGGGATGTGCATTTTTTATAGTCAGTCAGAATGTCCCAAAGGCCCTATTTTTTTTCTTTTTTTTTTGATAATATACCTTTCAAGGGGTGTGGTGGAACCCTTACAAGGCCCGAAGACTTAGAGACAATTACATGACTCGTAGGACTTAGAGGGAATCACCCAGACAAGAAAACATGGAAATGCTTCTCCCCAGCATATGTCATAATATCAGCACTCAAACTTTGCTGGGATAGTCGTCTATCTGTCCTATGAAATGCTGCACAAGCCTAGTACCGATGGAAAATCCATAACATCTCATTCTTCAAAATCTAGTTAGCTCTTCCCTAGTGGATGTGCCTGCCCTAAATCCTCCTCTGAAGCCTTTTTTCTTGTATTCTGACTGGTATATCTGCATTTCATGTAGCCCAAAGGCCATAGGCTGGCTCTAAGTCTTTAAGGTGTCCTGAAGGTCATGAGAATAAACTGGCCCGAAGGGCTTGGGTGGCCCGAAGGCCTTTATAATCAACTATCTTTCAACACTTTTAAAATCCATTTTGTACCTTTTAGGTATTCACCTGAGTCCTTCTTCCAACATTTATGGCATACATATAAATGGAATCTCATTCCACGATTTATTCCTCTATGAGACACAATATTCCTTTTCTTTTCAAAACAAGAGTTATGGTCGGAATATTGAATTTCAAATTCTTCCTTTAGTGCACATTGAACTACTTCCTCATAGCTAATAATGTCTCTTATATCCAAGGCCTTTAAAATACTTGGTTTTCAGGCCACCAAAGAATCAATCAATTTTTCTTTCAATGTTAATGATTAACCAATAAGTGTACTTTGATGGTCTTGTAAAATTACTTTCATAGGTACTAGTATATTTATCATCCTTAAACTTAATCTCAAGGAATTAATTCTCCATAATTATTTGTAGAATACGAGTGAAGTACTTACTAAATAATATCCCCTTAAACTCTTCCCATTATATATTTTGAATTTCTTATTGTTCCCTATGGTACATAATAATAGTTCACCATAGATCATATTCAACATACAAATGAAAAAAATATTTCTTTTTAATCATCTTAATAATGATGAGAGGAAAATATCTATTAAGTGGTATTTATCCTTTACTCAGTGAATAATGGACCATTGGAACAACTAAATGATATTTTTCTTTACCTTATGAAAGACTATATAGAATGTTGTTTCAACATTTTCACATTTGGAAGTTAAACATTATTCATTACTTGTGAATGTTTTTTTAGAATACCATTTTTTTTTAATTCCATCTCCAAAATCACTTGGTTTATTGGTAGGACAATCATTATGTTTTCCATAGCATATAGCATTAACCAGGTTCCATTATGTTACAAACATCGACTAAAACCAAAATAATTTTTTGAGAGATGCTAATCATTGTAGCAAACCGTATATTCTTAAAAATCAACATATAAGATGCCAAAATCATCAAACCTTATTTTAAATGTGTGAAACCTTTGGTGTTTCCAAGGTCATTCATATTCATAATATAATTAAATCCATCATTATAATTCATAATCAATTTGTGAATTTTGAAATCATTTCCCCCAAGAGTATCATACCAGTTATGAATTAAGGTCATTTTTCCTGCACTAGTTCTCAATTAATTAATGATCCATATAAATTTTTATGGTTTTTACCCCATTATATATACATTTCACAACAACATACACATGTATTATCTAAGAATGTATTTATTTCTAGGAAACAAATTGCTCTACCCTTACCAAAATCTCAGTATATTTTCTTAAACCTTTACTCATCCTTAAACTTATCCTTAGAGACAACCCTAGTCATATACATAGAAATACCCCGTTGTGTCTCATGAATGTTTTCTCATCCTAGTTTATAATGTCTTAATAATCGTTTCCTTTTTTACAAACATTAGTAAACCAGGATTAACATACATTGATATTACATCTTTTTAGATGAATATTCATGAAATTATAAAAAACCACACCAGAGGAACATAATGGTTTATTTCCTATAGAAATGTGGAACACATTCCTCCAATTTGGTAAAATATCTTCAACATCCTCTATAATGATCTTACCCGATAGTATACCAACAGAAAATATTTCTTCATAACATGTGGAAAAGAAAAAAACTATTATGTCCAATAGTTAGTAAGGGTAAAGAAGGGATATATTTAAGTATAACCTGATCATAATTGTATGAAAACATGAAAATATGATTTTAAAAGAATACTCAACAAATAAAAGCACAAAATATTCCATATTGGAATATATATTGGAAATTTATTAGACATTAATCATAATATAACCAAAGAACATGATCCATGATATTATTACAACATACCATGACTTGGAATTTTTGGAATAAATTAAAGCCTTGAAAATCATTTGTTATGGCTAACTTTCAAGATATTCCTAACATATTAGTCTTAGGATAATAAATAATTTACATTCTTCGAGATTGGGATGACTTCCTATCTTCCCACTTGTTTTAGGATTAGGATAATCTCTCGTCTTCCTTATTGTTGCAGACAAAGGATGACCTTACCTATAACTACTTATATCAATCATGGTATAAACTCTTGGGTACCCTCTTGTTGTGGGATTTGGATGACCTCATGTGTACCCTCTAATTGTGGAAATGGGATGTAACGACCCGAACTTTTTATTAATATTTGTTTCATAAATTTTGTGTGTTATTTTAATTTATACGCAACAAAAATATATTGTTTAATTAATGAAGTGAGTATAATTAAATGAGACTGTTGGGTTTTGAATGTTATATGACCGTTGGTCAATATGACTGTTGGAAGCTAAACTCTTAACATTACAATTTTTTTATAAATATAAGGGATATTGGTTAAATAATACAGAAAGAAGATTCAATGGACCCATCCAGTAGTCTCGGGCCGATCTAATCCCATATGACGGAACTCGGGAAGGAGGTAGCACCACTGGGCTTTTCTCTGGACCAAACCCAAGCCGAACTTCATCGTGTGAAGCTGGAACGGAATCACCTTCGCGAGAAGTTCAAGATGATAGAAATCACCACTAGGGAAATGTTGGTCGAGCCGCCCCAAGATTCTATAACATTATTACACCTTACAATTGGGTCCTATGTTGGTGTTATAAGGGGATATGTAACAAAACCTTAGCTGCCTTATGTAATCCTTTGATATAAATAAAAAATTTTGATTTCTTCTTATGGTGATGTTTGTGAATTTTCAAATGTCCAGAAAAATATAGGTTGTATATTATTGATGTTTACAAAAAAGGATATTTTAAAATATTTAGGTAATCCTTAAATAATTAATATTGTCTAATGATTTTCAAAAAATGGTCTTCTACAGTTGTGTTCAGTAAAGAAAATTAGAGTCTAATAAGATCAACTTAATTTGTGGTGAATAGTAAATTATTAATAGTGATTTTACACTTATGATTAGTAATGTGTCCAAATGGATTAAGTAACCTCACTTAAGAAAGTATTTATATAATTTAGGCACATTTATTAAGTAATGTGATTCAATAAAATATGTAAATAACTATTTTAGAAAATATTAGTCAAGTATTAGATTTTTTAGGGGATTAGTATTTTTTAATTAAAAATTAAATTTAAAATATTTAGAAAATTATCTTTATAAAATGGAGTTCATTTTTTAATCCAGATCATCGTTATTAGGTTAAGGAGTTTTTTGTGGATTTTCTAAAAAAATGAATTTTCGGTGAATAGTGAAAATAGAAATTTTAGTTTCGGGTGATTAATGAAATTATTAAGGATGTAATAATTATGTAATAATTATAGTCAACTAATGAATAGTAAGATAAGGTATTAGTTCTTCCAATTGGACAATACCATGGGAAAATACCATGGTCAATCCCATGGTTTTTCCAATACAACCGATGAGGTGTCCCTAGGCAATTAATGATTTGTTCCCTTATTTACCCTATAAATACAAAGACTTTTTCTCATCCATTTTATTCCAAAATCCTTCTAAACAATATTATGGTATCTTAACCTCCCATGGAGTCCTACCAAGGTTCCCTCAAGCCTCCCAAGGTCCCAAACATCAAGCTTTCAAACTTAATCTTCAAGGTAAGGGATCCTTTCACCCTCCTCTTTTAAGTCATGACTTCCTTTATATGGTGTCTTCTAATTTCCTTATATTTATGTTGAGGGTATGTTCTTATATGTTTTCATTATTGTATATTTCATGTATAATTATTGGGAGACCCTTTCATCTCTCATCAATTTGTTTTCTTAATTTTTAAGTGATGCTGTTATGCTTCCAAATTTCTTGTAAAAGAAATTGCATCATCTCTTTTCTTTCATGTTTCATTTTTATTTGGTAAGTCATTAAAATATCCATACAATGATCTTATTCAGTACAAATAAAATATTATTAATTATTTATTAGTGGGTGACCCTTTTCCCCTCTCTTTTCAATGTTTTCTAAAACCATGTTATATAGTTGTTATGCTGCAGAAATTTCGTCTTAAAATTTCTATCTCTTTCTCTAAAGAAATTCTACTGTTTATTTATGTGAATACCCGGAACTATTTAGTTTCTATGAGTGTTAATTAACATATAAAAATGATATATTTTATTTTTGAATTTACATACATATAACCATCTCCCATTCTGTGTGTTATAAATGACAAAATGATCTTATTTTCAAGAACTTTTAAAACGTCGCGATTTTGAGGTGAAAGTCATTTCATTCATTATATATTGGTTATTTATGAAAAGTTTTATTATTATCTATGTGGATCACATGAAAGTAAATAAATATTAAGTTTGATCCCTGATAGCGCTCCAATCTATTGGGTAATGAATTAATCTCTAGATATGACAAGTTTTATGATACCTTGGTGAATAACCATGGTAATTTTTTATAACACCTTGGGCATAGACCTTGGTGATATGTTCATGAATGTCTAAATGAAATGTTGAAGCCACATATTCAAGTTATGATTCAAGTTCTTTTCATTATTATATGACTATTCTTTAATTTCACTTGTCTTTATGTTTTATTCAAGTTCGTATTGATATCACAAGTAAACTGAATCCCTTGTATACCTTTACTAGGCCTTCTGCTCACCCTTTTCTTTGAATGTATATCTTCAGGTTATGAGATGCAGTAATTGTACATAGGATGAACTTATGATGAGGCCTTACAAGTGTATTAGAGAAATTTTTTATGTAATTTTCATGTTTTATTATTCCAGATTTTTAAGACACTAGACTTTAAAGATCCTCTATAAAAAAATGTAATGAAAAGTTATGTATTAAAAAGGCGGGATTCTATATGGGATGACCTCTCATATACCCAATTGTTTCCATCATGGGATGACCTCTGTGTACCCTCTTTTTTAGGGCTTGGTATTATCAATATTGTGTTGATTAAAAAATATCATTAATATCATTTTTATTACGATTCTCACAAAAACCCACCTTTATACTTATAATTAAATTTTTCTTAAGTAAATTTCAAGAAAATGAAATTCATTAGAATATTTATTTATAATCATATAAAATAAATTGGTCGATGGGAGAATATATGATTATAAATTTTTAATTGTTTTTGAAAGTATTCTATATACATTTTTAATAAACTATGTTTTTTAGTATAATGTATGTTTCTAAAACCTTGTATTTCGAATGAAACAAGGGGATCATATACCCTTAACTATTGGAAAATTTTGGATCATCAACCCAATATTTCGAAAAAGCACTATGTTTGAGGAATAAACATACTTTTTATCAACCCTACATTTAAAAACAATCATATGTTTTCAATATTATGTTTGATGTCATGTGGATGAACCCTATATATGACAATTAAAAAATTGAGTTTTAAATGAAATATATTATCCATGTTTTCTGAAACAATCTCTATATGATTAATTATTATCTAAAATTTGTTTTAAGACTAGTTAAAAGGATCAAAATCAATGGATTAAATCATTACTCTTTATAACAGAATTTAAGACTCTCATTGATTGATTTTAACTGAAGTGTTTTATATCCATCATGATATAATTATTGAGTAGGTTTCACAAAGATGAAAATTCAACCATTGAGATAAATATAGGTATTTCATTGTATATTAATGATAAAACTATCATAATCAGAATGTAGTAGGGAAAAATTTATATGTGTGTATGTGTGTTTGTTTGAGTGTGTGTGTGTGAAACGCATGCTATTGCTATTACTAAGGATACACTATTTAGACATACATTTTTTGATATATCTAATCTAGTTACTTCTATTTTTGACAATACTACTATGTTTCATTGATTAATATTATTACACAATATCTAAATATAATTTTCTATAGATACACCTGGGAGATATACATTTTCAAAAATCATTCAGGTGTTTTCTATGACGTTGTTTAACGAAACCCTATAGAAATATTGATGTTAAATTATATATTTTAGTATCTTGATGAAACTATTGTTGAATAATATTTTTTTAATCAAATCATTATCTATTAATTTATGGCGGTATCGGCTAATCGTACATGGTCATAGAGTATCAAATTCATGGAATAAGATGTGGAGAATCAGTTCCCCGTAAAATAACCTAAAGGATTTCTAAATGTAGTATGATAAAAGAGTCAACTACCAGAACTCATTTTTTAAGACCTTATGATTAGAGGACCTATGTAATTAAAATCACCAAACTCATGGAGAGAGTATTGGCAGAGTGGACTAAGGGTTCTTTATGCCTCGATCTACTATAAAAATTGTTGTATTCTTCTTCCTCTACTATTTTACCCTTAAGTTGCATATAGAAGATAAAATACACATTACATGGGATATTTTGAATATGTTGAATTTTATGAAAAACATAATTTACACGCCCTTATGTATTCATCCAATTCTAATCGGCCTAGAATGTTGTATTAGAGGGATGGGCTCTATTTGGTATTTTTCTCTTGTTGAAAATCCTTGAATATTTTATTGTTTTGTTTTTTATTCCATTATGAAGTACCAAAGGGTTGGATTCAATCATTTTACTCTAGATTAAAAAGTGTAATCCATGGAATTATTTTATTGCGCAATATTAGACACTCCAATAAGGCATAGTTAATGATTTAGATGAATAAAAAATATCATAAATGAAATATCATAAATATCATATATCATTGATTTGTTATCTTTACATTAATGGTGATAACTATGGATGATGAAAATATGTCATAATTAATAGATTTAAAAATATTGGGATAAGATTTTAATTGAATGTGATAATCCCTTATGAAATTTCTAATAATGATATATAGAAATGGTAAGATGATCAAGGAATAGAATATGATCTTAATTAAAAAGCAATGAATTTTATTGTCTAGGTTTCATGGACATATGAGTTTAATCATGTCGCTCAATGTTCTACTACATATGATATGTGGAAAAATATTTATGTATCCCATGAAAGAATAGAAATTACGACACTACTGAGATATAATACTACAAAATTAATGTTTGTTACATTTATTATGACTGATTATGAAAGAATCACTAAGATGAATGGAAGAATGATAAAAATTTTCACCAATGTACCTTCTTTGGGAGATTCAATTAAGAAAGAAAATCAATAATTAAAGGTACAAATAGTTTTACCATCTATGTGAAATGGAATATATGCTACTATAAATCAATCCACCCCAATCAATGATTAAAATATAAAAGAACTAATTAGAACCCTAATGATAAATGAAGCTAAGATGAAAGAAAAAGATGAAAATCCTATCAAACTTGAAGAATCATCTCTCAAAACAACATTGGATGAAGCATCTGATTCCACTCATCTAGATTTGGATAATGATATATGAAATATTTTCAAAATGTTTGAAATAGTATACAATAAAAACATAAAGGGGGAAAAATTGATGTTTTGAATTAAATGGAAAATGTCTTACAATGGATATATATCCTTTACTTACAGATAAATGGAAATACAACTATAAATTAAAATGAAAGAAACATATCAAGGCTAGATGTATTTATTCATATATTTCCAAAAATTAATCTTGTACCTTCTTAGACGTTGAAAATAAAAAAAAGAATGCAATATGTCATATAGGTACAATGATGAGGTACAATCTTCATTCTCTCAAATCTCTAACTCTAAAACACTAAATTATGATGTCCTAAATAAATATATTTCTTTATACTTCAACGTAAGAACTAATAAATCAATAAAAATCATTAAAATATTATAAAACCGTATGATGTGATTTTATTTGATAAATAAATCATTAAAAAAATTCTAGATCTGAAATATAATTCCTCCTAAATTTCATATCATCTTCATGAAACTAAAATTAAATTATTTGTGGTTGAAATTGACAATTTAAATTAAGTATCTAGTATGTCTATCAATGGTTAAATTTTTTTAAATTTTTTCTTAGACAAAATTAAATTTTCTAAAGAAGTCATGATATATGTAGTAAGTATGAAAGACCAAAATTATATATGAATTATTTTATTCATGGTACTGTTAGTGAATGAATTTATACTATAAATTGTTTTTATTATGTTATTAATTGATATAATGGAAATAATTCATTCTTTATAAAACCACATATTTTTTGTGCTAATAATTTTAATTGTTCAAAATAATTTTTTAACATAAATAATGAAATATCTGTACAGAAAAAATAGATTTGGTAATCTTAAATATTCTTTTCTATCATGGAAGATCCAAAAAGTATATAGTTACAAAAATCCACATGTATTTTTATGTTTCCAAAAAACACCATTGAACTATATCATTAAATAACAACTGGTTATCTAAGAAATATATAGAAATGTCTATCTTAATAAGGAATAATCAACTCTAATGTTGTTCAATATAAAAACCCTTTAAACAAAAATCTCTAATCCATGAAGTATTTCAATAACATTTCTCATACATATGTTTGTGATGAATTAATATTTTCATATAGTTGGAGAGATATTATTAAATACTTCCATACACTATGAATTAAACTTTTAAAACCAAACCTATATATCTATCTTTATGACATAATGAATTATGTTTATAAAAAATTACATTCTATGGATAAATATTTGATACTTTTAAATCTCCAATTCTTAAAATATATTAATTTTTTATGTAATGGTTTTTTATAGAATAGGTCTGTTATATAAAATTTATTTTAAATTTTTAATCTATATAATGATTATCCTATATTTTTAACTTCAAACTAAGAAGCATCTTCTGCAATTTTTTTGAATAAAATATATTATATTAATCTTTTAAACCAAGATTAATCTTCTTAGATTTATCTTTTTTATTCATATAAATATCATGTTTAATGACATTTGAAGACAATCTGATAAAAATGAAGCATTTAAGAACTTCAAGTTTAGCATAAAGTCCTTCTCACTAAAAAATTGAATGTATTCCTTCTTCTGATATGTTATGTTTATAGTTGGTTTTGTGTATTAAGGAATCATTTTAAAATTATTATATAAAAGATAAAAAAGGTCATGTTTATTATGAAATAAAAGTTTCATTGAATAAAATACACAAAATTAGAGTATCTTTTTAAGAGATATTTTGTATGTTTTTTATATTAAATGAAGACAAAGAAAAAGCTTTGTGTTGATATAAATACACCATGAAAGTCATATTAAGAGATGTTAAAAAAACATCAATTTAAAAAATAGTCTTTTATTCACTTTAAATGGATTATCAAAATGTTTAAGAATATTAATTTTCTAAATATAACATTGAAGCATTAGAAGTATATATCCCAATGGAGTTACTTAGGAGTGAAGATATTACTAAGCTGGATCTTTATGAACTAAAGGATGATATGGTTAAATAGTTTTCATATATTTAATTGTATCAATTTGTCGAATAATTTCAAAATATAATAGAATAAATATAATGATTTTTTGTATATTTGAGTGAAAAATTTCGAATTTTTTAATGTTTTTATGATCCGTCTAAACTTCCCTAACTGTCAGACTCTTTTTTACTATTACTAATTTTAAATAAAAATATTGTGTTATTTTTTAAATTTTGGGATTTTTAATTAAATGTTAAATTGTTTCCTTATTTTTTTGAAGCGTTCTTAGAATTTTTTTAATTTTAAATAGTTATATTCTGTATAAACATTTTCTTAATTGTTTATTTTCACTATATGTTGTAAAATAGTCTATTAATGTCAATAAAAACACATTTAATATTTTTATTAATTTCGACATGTACAAAAATTGTTTTTAATACTTGAAATACAATATTTAATTCCTTGAATATCTTCTACAATGATTCTATGAGTTATAGAAAGTTATTTTAAATGTTTTACTTCTGTAAAATGAATTAAATGATTAAATTAATTTATTAAAAATTATATGAATACATTGAATAGAGATTCATAATTTCATAGCTTCTTAGTCATATCATTATTGCATGAATTTAGGGGGGGCTAGGTTTTTGTTTTACATGTAATATTTTTTTCAAAATGGAGAGAGTTTATGAAAAATGCACTGAAATCTATGAGATATTTCAAAATGGGAGATTGTTTATAAAGGGAAGATTATTGAGTAGAGTTGTTTATGAGCTTATATTCATATTGATTTTTATTTCTCTTTTTATGGGTTTTTTACCATAGAAATAATATTTTTGATAATGTGTACATTAAATAAATTAATTCATTTTTGATTTTGGTAGTCAGAAGAAAACACATTTAGATTACTAATGAAGTTATTATTAAGTGAAATTTAGGATAATAAAATTTATTATACTATTTATTAAATAATTATATACATTACATTGATCCTTGAGATAATATTCAATTATGTATTTTAATTGTGTTATGAAATTATTTTGGAAATACAGTTTATACCTAGAATTTACAAGTGTAATGTATTATTTCAGAACCCAACATTTGGAATGAAATGTATGGATCACTTACCCTATGTTGTTGAATACGTATAGATCATCAACCATTTGTTTTAAAACACCCATATTTTTTAGAAAAAAATATATGGTTTATCAACCCTAGTTTAGAAATAACCATATGTTTTCAACCCTACATTTGAATTCTTTTAATCTTGTGGAGGTACCCAACATTTGGATATTCATTGATGGATTTTTAAATTACAGATATTATCTTAGCTTTTTGAAAAGGTATCTCAAGGATTTAATGTCATTTTAAAGTAGTTTAGAGACATATTCAAGGGATATAACTCAATAAATTAAATCATTCCTATTTCTAGGGGATGTTAAGACTCTCCTTTAATAATTTGAATTAGAATATTTTTGATTCATCAAGATAAATTTATGGATATGTTTTGATATTGATAATAATTTTACCATTGTAATAAATATTGTGATGTTAATCATATTTAAATATATATAAGCTCCTAACTAGAAATTATCAGAAATATATATATGTATATATATATAAGTAAAATGTGTGTTATTTCTATTTCTAGTTATAAAAATTGAATACACACATGTTTTGTTCTATAAAAATTACATTCTTCTATTGCTAAAACTAGAACTACTTTTCATGGATATATATTATTCTATGGAATCATCAAATAATTTTCTAGATATACACATTGGAGACATAAATGTTTCAACTTCATTATGGTGTTTCCTTTTCTATTTTTTAAATAAATAATGTTCAAATATTGAATTTCAATTACATTTTTCAGTTTCTTGATTCATCTATGAGTGAAAATTATTTTTTCAATCAAATAAATATCTATTGAATTATTGGACTATCAGCTAATCATAATTAGTAGTGGCAGACTATTATCTTCTTGGACTTAGCAACAGATAATCATTTCCTTTTAAAATAACTATAAGGATTTGTAATGTTATTGTTTTAATGTTTTCAACCGCATGAATTCTGTTGTTATGGTCTTCTTATATGATGACATGTCTAGTGGAAGTCACCAATCTCGTGGAGAGATTGTTCAAGGTTTGGATTAGGGTATCTTTGTGCCCGGAACCACTAAAATAATTATTATGTTTTTTTTCTTCTTTTATCCACCTTCTATCATACCTAAAGAATAAAAAATTCATATCGAGAGGGATATTTTAAATCTTATGACAGTTTTAAAGAAAAAAAATTCACCACCCCTCTTGTGTCTTCATCATAATCAAACTGACCCCACAGGGATAACTACCCATATACCCTTTGAGATCATAAAACATTAATCATTACCCAATGTATTATTGGGATATATAGTTCCTACCCTCGAAATAATAAAATCATACATTTGTGGGCCACATGATCATAAACATTAATCTTATCATAACCCATGATATGAAGTTGATTTCAAAAACAAGTCGTCGTATCATAACTTTTGGAAAGAATAAAAGCATTATAATCATAGCACAACCCATAAAAATAATCAGGTTTCCTAAACATTTTACCTTGGTATAACTTGTGAAAGTAAAATGTGTTTCATGACCAATTTTACGTCATAAATATAAACCATTAAAATAAAAAAAGGAATGTTATCCATGGATCATATACCAAGAAAATCAGAAAATATGTCAAAGGATTTCATCTTAGACTGACAATAACTTTCAAAGATAAATTAAAACATTTCTTTTAGAAAATAACCTTTCCTCTATGAAAGAATATTTTACAAAACATTAAACTATTACAAAAACTTTTTTCCGAGGAATTAAATTTAAAAGTCATGAATTTCTATAATATTAGAGAAAAAATCGGAGAAAAATTATTATTGGTAACATTCAATAAAACCATTAATAAAATTACAGTCAGGATCGTGGGTAAACCCCTAAATGTGGTATACATTAAACGAACATTCCATTTCCAAATAAAATGATTATAAATGTTCATTAATGAAAAAATGGTAGACATTTCTCATAAACAATGAAATTGTAACATAAATTTATTAGCAATTTTCTAACATTGAATCATAAGGTCCATGATGGAATAACATAAATTAAAACAAGAAATATCATGAGGATAGATAATATCATCATATTAAATTTAAAATTGGTTTTATATACAATTCTTAATGTAATGTAGGTGAAAATCATAACATACTTCTCAAAGAAGAAAAAATGAGACAAAAAGACGCTCACCGATTTTATGACTTCTGAGATTTATACCCCATGAAATATAGATATATAAATGGATATTTAAATACCAATATTTCTCATTAGAATAATAATAAAATAAATCCTTGGAAATTATACACAAAACATATGATAAATAGGGGGTGAACATGGCTACTGTCTCAAGGAAAATAAAAGTGAGACTGACACCCGTTATGACATGAGTAACCATAGAATCATAAGATATGTGAATGGATAAAATAAATTAAATTTTTAATATCATGAAATAAATTAAATTCATGATATAAAATTAATAGTGTAGTATATAAACGAGACAAAATAAATTAGTTGCGAACAAGGAATAATTCTCAAATAAATAAAAGTATGACTAGAAATACCCTCTCCATAAGTCTTGACTCTCATTATATATCTCAAAACCTCAATTATAATAAATATAATTTCATCATAAATCTATAATAGAACTAAATTAATATATATAATTCAATATATTTATAATTTTGATATTATTCAACCCATTTATTAACAATACAATGTTTAAGTTATGCTTCGCGTAATAACTGCTTTGTTTTTCATAAATGTTTTGACTCATTATTCATGGTCCTACTACGAAGATCATGATTTAATAATCTTAATAAATATTTAAATGATATAAATATTTATTTTAAATGTATTTATAATAGTCTATAAGAGATAAAAATAGTAAATGAAATACACCATTCATAGAGACGGTAGGTCATACATTTGTATGAATGTTGTCTCAATTTTATTATTGGATTAAAAGAAAGAAAATTATGTATTATATAATAATTTAAGAACAATATTTTGACAATATTTTTATCATATTTTTACTAAAATAGTTATTATTACATTCAATGTAAAGAATGATTGGATCATATCACTTTATGAGGTGTTCTTCCATCATACACACGAAAGACGTTATTGTATTACAACAAAATGGAAAGCATGAAGGTATCTGTAATATAAAAATAACATAATAATAAAAAAATCAAAAAAATTTAATATATATCATCTATAAACTAAAACTCCATCTCTATTAAAAACCTTCCAATGTGGTAATATAAAAACAAATGACATCAGTTCATTATATGGTAGTCAACCGTACACACTAATATTGATTATGTATCCCATTTGATGGAAGTATGTGATGTCTTAAGTAGTTTTATTAACCAAATTACATATTAGTATATTTCATAATATTATTGTGGAATATATTAGTTATATAATTTAATTGAATGTCTTTTAGGAATAATTGAAACCTAAACGTTCATTGATGAAGAGTTCCTCTTCTTTGGGTACCTTCTTTTGGTTTTCACAAAATGAATTCCTTGGTTTTATTTCAGCCCATTGTAAGGATTCCAGGATTGAGGGAGTGACAAAAATATTTTATTTGGATAGGTCTTGTTTTAAATAATATAATTTGAAATTGTTCATAGAGGGGATGAGTGGGTGACCTTTTTAAGTGGTGGAGAAGAAACAATAGTCGTTTTTGAAAAGAAGTTAGGTGTGCCAACATTTTTACCTAATAATAGGCTAATGTAATGAATTTTATTTTATATATATTGTTTGAAGGATGATATTTTGTCATAAAATGGGGTTTTTATGATTTTCTATGTCATTTGGATACTTTATTTTTTTGTTTAGTCTCATGGTAAAATCATTTCTCTCTTAATCATTGTGAATAATTTTAAATGTTTTCGTGAATTATTTTTCTAAAAAATTATGTCGGAATAATTAGACATTATAAATTTTTATTATTAAAAATATGGAATACATTATTTTAAATTCAATTCAAATAATTATAAGAAATTAATATAAAATTAATCTCTTAGGGGAGATGAAATTTTGAGTTTTTAATTTGAAAATGTTGAATGTTATGAAATCATTTTATATAAAATTTCAAATTGGAATTTATTCTAAGGATCTAAATTGGATATACAGATGTATAATTGAAATAAATATACTTTAAACCGAATTTAAAATATAATTTGATCATAGAAATAAATTTTATGAACATTTTGTTATAAATTGAAATTTTTTACTTTTTCACACTTCATAAAAAATTGAATCTTCTGAAAAAAAAATTACAAAAAATCCACCCTAACATAAAAATTTTATTTCAAAAAAAAATCATTATTTTAACTTACCAAATTATTTTTTTAAAAGTTCAAAAATTTATATTTATAATAATTTTTCCACTAAAAGGTGGAAAAACTACTGTTTAAAAAAAGACACCTTTAATGCATTAAATTTGATTTATTATTTTCTTTTTCCATGAAAAAACATAAGATGAATGTTAAATAGTTGATTTAAATAATATATATATATCATTAAAATAATTAAACAAAATTTTTTGTTTAATTTTATATGATTAAACATGATTTTCCATGGAAAAATAATCATTTTTTTGAAATGAAATTCTATATTAAAAAAATAGTTCTCACTATCATTTATAATTAATTTATTCAGCATACATAAATGTATTTCATAATTTAGTTAATCCTTTTCATACCTTCCATTTCAATGGATAGGTGATAAATATATTAATATTTTAATAACATGACATGTTTTTTTTAAACTCAGTGTTTCATATAACACAAGCTAAGCTCAGTCTTGTGTGTAACAAGATTTAACATCAACCTGAAATGTAACTCCATCAAAACTATATGTTGCAGGTAACAAAATCTAAACTTGGTATTTCATGTAACAAAATTAAAACTCAGTGTTTCATGTACAAAATTAAAAACTCATTATTTCATTTATCATAAACATAGCTTAATGTTTCAAAAAAAGAAATATTAAATTAATGTGGTTTTCAATGAAATCTATCAAAGAATTTTAATTTATGATAAAAAAATTCATAAAACTGTTGAAGTTAAAAGATCACTATTGTAAATTAAATATCATGTGTAAGCTATTTTTTGGAATGTATATTTAATTATTGTGAAGCATAGGCTATCAAATTTTCATTTTGTATAAATGCACAACCCATGTTTTTTTTGGATGCATCATTATTGATCAAAATACCCTCAATATTAGTGGGTAATGGGAGCTTAGATGTAGTGATTAGCCTCTTCATTAACACTTTAATGATCAATTCACAATCATTGGTATATAAGAACATTATCCCATTCCTAGTTCTCTTAGATAATGGGTTTTACAATAGTGAGAGGTATCTCACAAAACATTGATAGTAACTATATAATCTAAGGAAACTATTAATATTCATATCATAGGTTGGTATGGATCAGCCTTTAATTTCTGGTGTCATTAAAGGATATATATTTGTCCCTTTATGTCACGAACCGAATCTAGTCACCACCAAAACCGGCACCAAACCCAGCCCGTGACATGACCCGAAGGGCGTTCCCCATCCCCACGGGCTGGCACAAGTGCCCGGGTATCATAAAAATTCATTTGGGAACGATTTACCCGAGTTTGGGTTCATAAGATAACCAAAAACAAACAACAAACCAAATCTGAAAAATTATGCCAAACAAGAATTAATAAAACTTCAGAACTTAGTATATGAGTTTAATCAAGACACAAGAGGTCCAAAGGTACATAAAAGTAGCAGCAAACAGCCCAAGAGACTCCACACGGCAAGGGGTCATCACCCACAAGCCGTCTCCACAACACCACACCATCGAGAGAAACTAGCAACCCAAACCGCCATCGCCCAAGGCTTTTCCTTTTCTTGTGTCAAACATGATCAAGTCTACTTACACCCAAAGGTGTAAGTAGGGTGTGAGACTAAGCCCAATAGGATATCACCCAAGGATTTCAAGTGATAGGCATTGTAAAATAAAAGGCTTTCCAGAGTTATAAATAGATAATAGTGGCATTTATTTCTAAAAGTGCAACTTTGAAAAGAAAAAAATAACTTTCAATGGGGATAACTATAAAGAATCAGTGAAATTGAATAAAACATTCAAGCTGCTGGTTTTCACATCCCAAAATACTATAACGAAAGTTTAAATGCCAAAAAGGCCACGAGCATCAAGCATAGGAACCCCCCTAGGTACTAGTTTGTTGTGAGCCCCAAGTACCTCGTACCTCGGTGAAAGTAACCATAACGAAATTCGTTCTCGTGCACGAGCCACTAGTAGGGAGAATACCCATAACCTAGTGGTCTCCAATCATCTCCATTATAGTTTTGTTAGTGTTATCCATGTCAGACTTTCTAAGTGAACCATGGTCAAAACCCCTCCGTTCATTAGCGTACTAGTACACGTTAGCCCACCTAGATACCCGGGTTTCCCGTATTGTGCTCAAATAGTCACCACGTGCTACCAAAATCAATATTCACATATAAATGTCAGTTCTGGTCACACACATTCAAAATAGTATCTACACCTTCTTTTCACCTTTTGCATAACTCAATAAACCATTTATAATTTCCATAAAACAATTTCAAGAAAATTAATCAAATGTTGCACATTAAATTCATCTAAAATCCCATATTTAAAACCAAATGGAGACCAATATTATACCAAAACATAAATTTCAGCATCAAAACATTTTTATAAATCCAATCCCTGAATTATAAAACAACACCAAGAGGCACAATATGGGTTACACATGTAAAACACCCATTTTTACACAAGATTGGAACTTAAAAATCTACCACTTTTAAAATGCTACCCAAATCAATTTTTGAAATCAAAATACTGAATTATGAACGTAATGGAAACATAAATACATCAATCCAACTCATTATACAATACCTACATATGAAATCACCTACCAAAAGAGTCAAAACCCCCAAATCCTTGTGCGTCACCTCAACCGCACCTCCGCCGCACCACAAAGGAGTAAGATTGAACCTAAAACCAGAGGATTTGACCAATAAACTCAAAACTAAAACCCTAGGTACGAAACCCCATCTTCTGGACATTTTTGGATTCAATAAAAAAGGAAGAAACCCTAAGAAGAAGGGAGGAATAAGGAAGAGAAACAACTTGAGAAATCTGGACGTTTTTTGGAGCTACAGAAGTTCGGCCCTAAAGCGCGACCAATATGAGCTCCAAAGAGGCTAAAACGAAGATGGGGGTGTGGCTGGGTTCGATGGAAATGTGTGAGAGGTGGAATCACCGAAAAAGGATAAAAAATAAATATTTTATGAAAGAATTACAAAACAATTTTAAAACTGGAAATGGGATTTCGGGTTGGCCCAATACCTAATTTTATCACCCAAATCCATTATTCTAATGAATTTTTAAGGGGCCCAAAATTATTTTGTGGTTTTAATATTTAAATTAAGGTCATTTTGGAAGTTTAATGGTTGAAAAATGTTGAAAAACGAAGGATTTATTAAAGAAACAAAATATACTTTCAAAACTGGAAATGGGCTCTTAGGTTGGCCCAAATTTTGGAAACCCACTATTTCCTTTAAAAAAGCATGAAAACCCACCAAAACAAATCAAGGATGTAAATTAAATGAAAAATACCTCTAAATATTTTATGTATGTGACAATTCTCCCCCCCATGAAGGACTTTCCGCCCCGGAAAGTCAACATGAGGCTTGATTGGAAAACAAGAACGGGTACTCTTCCTCGACCCACGACTTTCGCTCCCATGTCTCATGTGTATCATTACCATGCTGCCATAGAACCCGGACTAAAGGAATAGACTTCCCTTGAAGTATCTTCTCTTGGGAGTCCACTATTTTCACTGGCCTCTCAACAATAGACAAGTCAGGCTCTATCTCCAATTCTTCCCAACTCAACACATGGGACGGATCCGGGTAGTTTTTCTTCAACTGAGAAACATGGAAGACATCATGGATGGATGTCAACTGAGAAGGTAAGGCCAACCTGTATGCCACCTTTCCAATACGTTCAATGATCTCAAATGGCCCGACATACCGCGGAGTCAGCTTACCTTTCTTCCCCAATCGACGATGGCCTAAACGAGGGGCCACCTTCAAGAATACTCTATCACCCACAGAAAACTCTAGGTCTCGACACCTCCGGTCAGCATATGATTTATGACGACTCTGAGCTGTCAATAAACGTTGCCTGATTAATTTTACCTTCTCAGATGTCTCCTGCACCATACTCGGCCCCAGTAGTGAGGTCTCACCTACCTCAGCCCAACAGAGGGGGGACCGACAAGGCCGACCATAGAGCGCCTCAAAAAGAGCCATTCGAATCGAGGATTGGTAACTATTATTATAAGAAAACTCAACCAATCCCAAATGGGTATCCCAAGAACCTCCAAAGTCTAGGACACATGCACGGAGCATGTCCTCTAAAATCTGATTTTCCCGCTCTGTCTGACCATCCGTCTATGGATGGTATGCTGTGCTCATCTTAATCTGGGACCCCAAGGCCTTCTGAAGGCCTTCCCAGAATCGAGATGTGAAACGAGGGTCTCTATCTGAGACAACTGCTGATGGCACACCATGGAGTCTCACCACCTCCTGAAGATACAAACGGCCCAACTCATCCACTTTAGATGTATCTCTGATCGGAATGAAGTGGGCTGATTTGGTTAGACGATCAATCACCACCCAAATGGCATTCTTAGCTCGAGGTGTACGAGGTAATCCAACAATGAAGTCCATGGCATCCTCGTCCCATTTCCAGGTAGTAATGGGTAGTGGTTGGAGCAAACCGGAGGGCCTTTGGTGCTCTGTTTTCACCTGCTGGCATGTGTAGCATCTCGACACAAAGTCCGCTATGTCCCGTCTCATACCAAGCCACCAAAACTGCCGACGGACATCATAATACATCTTAGTGGCACCCAGATGGACAGCCCACTAAGACTAGTGGCTATCCTGCATTACCACCTTCTGTAGAGATAACGGCACTACCGAACGACCCTTGAAGCACAAGATGCCCTCGGGAGATGACGACCAATCAGAGGATGTCTCCCCACCATGAAGAAACTGCTTCGATCGCTGACAAAGCTCATCACTAGGTTGTTCATGCTGAATCAACTCCAACAGAGAAGGAGTCAACTGGATGCTCGCTAGGAATGCCCCTCCACTATGTTCCTTGGTCTCCACATGCATCTGAGAAAAGATCCCCATCAATGTCCACTCATCACTGGACTTCCTCAAAGCCTGCACTGGAACCCTTCTGCTCAAGGCGTCGGCCACTATATTACCCTTACCTGGGGTATAGACAATGTCAAAATCAAACCCCTGCAAGTACTCGATCCAGCGACGCTGCCTCATGTTGAGGTCCTTTTGTGAGAAGATATAAGCCAAGCTTTTGTGATCAGAATAGACCACAAACTTCTCCCCAAAGAGGTAGTGACGCCACATCTTCAAAGCATGCATCACTGCTGCCAAATCCAAGTCATGGGTTGGGTAGTTCTTTTCGTGTGGCCGAAGTTGGCGAGAGCCATACGCCACCACATGATCATCCTGCATAAGCACGCACCCAAGACCCATACCTGAAGCATCACAATAAACCACATATCCCTTTCCAGCCTCCGGTAAAATCAGCACGGGGGCAGTAGTCAATCGCCTCTTTAGCTCCTCGAATGATTCCTGACATTCTGGAACCCATACAAACTTCACCCCTTTCCGGGTGAGGGAAGTCATCAGTGAAGCAAGCCGAGAGAAATCCCGAACGAATCGCCTGTAATAACCGGACAAGCCAAGAAAACTCCTGATCTCGAACACATTCTTCGGTTTCTCCCATGACATGACTACACTAATTTTCTCAGGGTCCACTGAAACTCCATGCTCTGAGATCACATGCCCAAGAAATCTCACCTCTCTGATCTAGAAAGTGCACTTTGACAACTTTGCATAGAGGTGGTGATCTCGTAATGTACCCAAAACGATCCTCAAGTGATGTTCGTGTTCCTCCTCAGAGCAAGAGTATACCAGAATGTCATCCACGAACACCACAACAAAGGAATCGAGATACTGATGGAACACCCTATTCATAAGTGCCATAAATACTGCTGGAGCATTGGTCAATCCGAAGGGCATGACCAAATACTCAAAGTGGCCGTACCTGCTTCGGAAGGCTGTCTTAGGGATATCTGACTCCTTCACCCTGAGTTGATGATACCCTGAACGTAGGTCTATCATTGAGAACCACTTTTCCCCCTTCAACTGATCAAACAAATCATCTATTCTGGGCAAAGGGTATTTGTTTTTAATTGTTACCTTATTCAGCTTCCGGTAGTCAATGCACAACCGGAGGGATCCATCAGCCTTTTTTGCAAACAACACAGGAGCGGCCCAAGGAGAGATGCTCGGGTGAATGAATCATTTTGATTCTAAGTCGTCCAGCTGTATCATTAATTCCCTCAACTCAGTGGGGGCCATGCGATAAGAGGGAAGAGATATCGGCTGTGTTCCCGGCGCCAGATCAATCGAAAACTCCACATCCCGCTCCGGGGGCAAACCAGAAAAATCATCAGGGAATACCTCCGGAAACTCATTCACTACATGAGGCAGTGCACCATCAGGGGAAAGACCATCCTCTAGCATAAGAGAAGATAATTGGAAGATAACACTTCCCAACTCTGGGAGTGGTGGCCCTGCACGACCTGACCGAGGATCCCATTCTCCATGAAAAACCTGACGACTCCCATCAGGTGCCGTGAAACTCACACACCGTCTATAGAAATCGATGTGTGCCTGGAAGTGTACTAGCCAATCCATCCCAAGTATGACATCAAAAAGGTTCATATCTAAGACCAAGAGGTCCCACTCCATCTCAACCCCTGACACAGAAAGCGCACAAGATGGGCACCTGAGACCCTGCTCCTTCTTCTTTCTCAGCGGTGTCACCAACTCCATTGAGAATGACATCAAATCAGTTGGCAGATTCAGAATGTCCACAAAACGGGCAGAAATGAATGAAACAGAGGAACCAGTATCAAAAAGAGCAGTAGCTATAGAAGATGAAATCAAAACGGTACCTGGAACAGTCGACGGTCCCGCCTCTGATCCTGGTGGTGCATGATCCACCGCATGGAGATGTCCAGTCTCTGCCTGAAGACGACCGCTAGTCTGTGGTTGTGCCCTGAACTGGCTTTGCCCAAAAGATGACCCAGCCCTACCACCACGGCTGCCAAATCGAGATCCCCCCGTCCTCGATGGCTCAGACTGTGCTGGCACTCCTCTGGGATCCATGGATCCTGCCCCACTTTGAAGTGGACGCGCTATCCCGCAAAAGCGTTGCACGTGTCCCATACCTCCACACTGGAAACAGGTCTTCGGAGGATGAGGGCATGCTGGACGGATGTGCCCGGTCTTCCCACACTGGTGGCACACGACCGATCTCGCATCAGAAGCCGCTGATGAAAACTGCCTAGAAGAGTTCCCTGAACTACCTCCTCCTTTCTTCACATGATCCTCCCGCTTCCTTTTCTTCTCTGAGGAGCTTCCACTTCCCACTGCTGATACAGAACCATAGAAACCAGCCCTTCCTTTTCTATCAATCTCTACCATGCACGCCCGATCAACGACCTCAGCATAGGTCCTCAGCTTAAACAAGAACACCTGGGAGTATATCTCTGGTCTCAAGCCTTTCTCAAACCTCTGGGCCTTCGCTTTCTCATTAGAGAAAATTTCTAGAGCATACCGAACCAACTCAGCGAAACGGTTGGCATACTCCATCACAGATAGATTTTCCTGAACAAGTTCCATGAACTCTCTAGACCTGGCATAAGCCAAGACCTCAGGGCAGTACTGTTCATTGAAGACAGCCTTGAAATCTCCCCAGCGCATCTGCTCATTCTTCCCAGCCTGAAGCACTGACTCCCACCATTTACGGCTGGGACCCTCCAACAGAAAGGAGGCACACTTCACCCTGAGCTCCTCGGGTGTTTCCAGGAACTCAAACATACGCTCGATCTTCTCAAGCCATTCCTCTGCTTCTTGGGGTTCTGAGCTGCCTCGGAAGGTTGGAGGCTTATTTTTCAGGAACTCCTGGGCCTTTTCCTTTCTAGGACCAGTCTCATCCTCTCTAATAGGAGCTGGAACTGGAGCTGGTCCATATCCTAGAGCCTGGACAGCCCGGACCACGGCCTCGACTAGCCTCTGATCAATTGGTGTGGGAGAACTCTCTCCGGCTTCCTCCCGTGGGTGCGTGAGAGCTTTCCGAGGAGGCATGTTTCTACAAAATGTAACAGTCACAAAATAATAATCAATACCACAATTCTGAAAATTTTAATCAAATGCCTCAAATATAGATAATCAAAACACATTTTAGTAATAAAATAAACAACTACAACACATCCGCATGATGTCCACATGTGGTCTGCAGCCCACACGTCTCACCTGGAAGTGAAGTCAATATTTAAATTCCAACATCCCCTGGTGACTCAGGGTATGCCATGAGAGGTGTGGGCCAGACACCCTACTCACAACCAAAACCCCGAGCCCTGACAGTCCAAGCTCCTGTCTATCCCGACTCATCCCAAAATAACAATATAACCCAAAAACATTAACCTCCTCTGATACCATTTTGTCACGAACCGAGTCTAGTCACCACCAAAACCGGCACCAAACCCAGCCCGTGACATGATCCGAAGGGCGTTCCCCATCCCCACGGGCTGGCACAAGTGCCCGGGTATCATAAAAATTCATTTGGGAATGATTTACCCGAGTTTGGGTTCATAAGATAACCAAAAACAAACAACAAACCAAATCTGAAAAATTATGCCAAACAAGAATTAATAAAAATTCAGAACTTAGTATATGAGTTTAATCAAGACACAAGAGGTCCAAAGGTACATAAAAGTAGCAGAAAACAGCCCAAGAGACTCCACACGACAAGGGGTCATCACCCACAAGCCGTCTCCAGAACACCACACCATCGAGAGAAACTAGCAACCCAAACCGCCATCGCCCAAGGCTTTTCCTTTGCCTGTGTCAAACATGATCAAGTCTACTTACACCCAAAGGTGTAAGTATGGTGTGAGACTAAGCCCAATAGGATATCACCCAAGGATTTCAAGTGATAGGCATTGTAAAATAAAAGGCTTTCCAGAGTTATAAATAGATAATAGTGGCATTTATTTCTAAAAGTGCAACTTTGAAAAGAAAAAAATAACTTTCAATGGGGATAACTATAAAGAATCAGTGAAATTGAATAAAACATTCAAGATGCTGGTTTTCACATCCCAAAATACTATAAATAAAGTTTAAATGCCAAAAAGGCCACGAGCACCAAGCATAGGAACCCCCCTAGGTACTAGTTTGTTGTGAGCCCCAAGTACCTCGTACCTCGGTGAAAGTAACCATAACGAAATTCGTTCTCGTGCACGAGCCACTAGTAGGGAGCATACCCATAACCTAGTGGTCTCCAATCATCTCCATTATAGTTTTGTTAGTGTTATCCATGTCAGACTTGCTAAGTGAACCATGGTCAAAACCCCTCCGTTCATTAGCGTACTAGTACACGTTAGCCCACCTAGATACCCGGGTTTCCCGTATTGTGCTCAAATAGTCACCACATGCTAGCAAAATCAATATTCACATATAAATGTCAGTTCTGGTCACACACATTCAAAATAGTATCGACACCTTCTTTTCACCTTTTTCATAACTCAATAAACCATTTATAATTTCCATAAAACAATTTCCAGAAAATTAATCAAATGTTGCACATTAAATTCATCTAAAATCCCATATTTAAAACCAAATGGAGACCAATATTATACCAAAACATAAATTTCAGCATCAAAACATTTTTATAAATCCAATCCCTGAATTATAAAACAACACCAAGAGGCACAATATGGGTTACACATGTAAAACACCCATTTTTACACAAGATTGGCACTTAAAAATCTACCACTTTTAAAATGCTACCCAAATCAATTTTTGAAATCAAAATACTTAATGATGAACACAATGGAAACATAAATACATCAATCCAACTCATTATACAATACCTATATATGAAATCACCTACCAAAAGAGTCAAAACCCCCAAATCCTTGTGCGTCACTTCAACCGCACCTCCGCCGCACCACAAAGGAGTAAGATTGAACCTAAAACCAGAGGATTTGACCAAGAAACTCAAAACAAAATCCCTAGGTACGAAACCCCATCTTCTGTACATTTGGGGATTCAATAAAAAAGGAAGAAACCCTAAGAAGAAGGGAGGAATAAGGAAGAGAAACAACTTGAGAAAATCTGGACGTTTTTTGGATCTACAGAAGTTCGGCCCTAACTCGCGACCAATATGAGCTCCAAAGAGGCTAAAACGACGATGGGGGTGTGGCTGGGTTCGATGGGAATGTGTGAGAGGTGGAATCACCGAAAAAGGATAAAAAATAAATATTTTATGAAAGAATTACAAAACAATTTTAAAACTGGAAATGGGATTTCGGGTTGGCCCAATACATAATTTTATCACTCAAATCCATGATTCTAATGAATTTTTAAGGGGCCCAAAATTATTTTGTGGTTTTAATATTTAAATTAAGGTCATTTTGGAAGTTTAATGGTTGAAAAATGTTGAAAAACGAAGGAGTTATTAAAGAAACAAAATATACTTTCAAAACTGGAAATGGGCTCTTAGGTTGGCCCAAATTTTGGAAACCCACTATTTCCTTTAAAAAAGAATGAAAACCCACCAAAACAAATCAAGGATATAAATTAAATGAAAAATGACTCTAAATATTTTATGTATGTGACACTTTATATGTGGAAATGTTCTCTATTAATGTTACTTTCATTATTCAGAACTCACATTTATCACACATATTATATAAAGTTTCATTACTTAAGGCCTTTAGTATTGAATTAAAATTCTTTTCATGTTTCACCTTTCTTTAGGGGTAGATAAGAATATCATCAATTAATAATACCAAAAAATTATATCTAATCCCTAAATATTATAAATATAAATGGAGTACTAGTGAGTAAAAATGTAATAACTATAAATTCATAGTTCCAATACCTTATACAAAAAAAACATCAGGATATCCTAATTCTTTGAATTTACTTGATAATATCTTAACCTAACATCTTCCTTAATGAAATACTAGGTTCCAAATAGCTATTCAATAAATTAAACAGTAAGTTTCAAATGACAGTTGATCTTTATTATCATCTTTTTGATATCATGATATTCAATGTAGAGGTGAATTGACTGGTCATTATTACTAAATAAAAGGAGAATTGAACCCCAATGTAAAGCACTTGAGAGTATAAAAACATTGAAAAAAATACATTACATTTTCTTATTCATCTCTTCAAGTTCAATAGTGGATGTTTTATATTTAGTATAGTATATTGGAAAATATTTGGGAATATGTTCATTTAAGGGCCCAACCAATTAGGTAGGAGGGAAAAATAAATGATTCAAGGAACACATTAACATATTCTCCTATAATGGGCATGTAATTGAGGAAGATCATTTTTTTAGTCTGAATCATTTTAGAAAGATACTCTTGTTACAAAGTCAATAATATCCATTCTTAACATGAAGGTTATAGGGGATATCCATCCTCCTCTTTAAAATTTTATAGAATTAGAGGTCTATTTTTGATATAGAGGGTGATTTTATTCTCCTAAGAGTTTATGTTGTTTTTACATAAGTAAATCAATTTTATGCCCATAATTACCTCTAATATAGCTATAGGGATTATCACTCGAATCTCTAGGTAATTTATCTTGAAAATATTGTTAGGGGAGACGTTAAATACTTGGAAAGAAATATTTTCTCTTTTTTTAGTTTGGATGTTAACTCAACTTCAGTGTGATGAGGTGATGTTGGAATTTTTCTACTATAAAAAAAATGATAATAATAAATTTCTAGAAGCATAACCAAATAGTATGTTCTATATTTTTAATTTAAAACTGGAATATCTTTAATAACTTAATTCTAAAGATACACCTCAACAGTTGTGATAACATATTCTCGCCCTTGGTCACTAGACCTTGGATGTTATTGTCATCGGTTGTCTTTGTAAACCCTTGGCATACTGAACTGGTTCGAATAATATCTTTTCCCCTTGTTGTTTAAACATTGCATAGTAGGCCAATAATTTAATAGTGAAATACCTTTTCAATCACATCAGTGGGTTTCACTCATCTTCATTTGATAGCTTACTACACCTCTATTAGACACCAGAACCATTCACCTATCCCCTACATTAAATTTTTTATATGCTTCTTACAACACATTTGACAAGTTGGTTCTTATAATTTCATTTCACATTGTGATTTCTCTATCATTGTACAACAATTAAACACCACTATTTGACTCTAATCTCTTAAACCATGAGAATCATGATATTCTATGATCATTATTTTAACATGGAGGTCACACTGGAAAATTTATTTATAGGTTTAAAAATATATAATTTAAAATTGTTTGGTATATATTTTTCTTCTTACCAATAAGGATGTAGTAAATTTTTATTTTTGGGAAAATGATATATCTAAAGGTATATGATTAAAGCCTTGAAATGTTTTCCTCATATGCCTCGATGGATTATTCCTCCATTTTCCTTAGGATATAGAAATCTATATTCATTTTAAGTGTGATAGTGTGAGGAAGGTATTTATTGAAAAATATTTTCCTTAATTCATTCCACTCCATCACAATGCTCTCGTACTTCGGCTTTAAATACTTTATCAATATAAACTATTGATCAAATTCACCCTCCAAGAGATAGAAAACAATCACTAAAAACTCTTTATTAGAAAATTGTGGTACATAGAATATATTTACAATGTTTTTTATCCATTATTCCTTAATTAAGTGGTCATAAGATCCACACATATTTTGAGGACATTGTAACAAAATTTTCTTAGTAGAATCATGCTCTTTTTTAGGGGGTGTGGGTGTTCCAATTGATTCATGTTTATAATCAAAACTAGAGTTCATTGACTATGTATTTTCATGATTTTCTCATGTCCTACTCCCTTCAAATTGAGAATCTCATTTTGGTCGTCATTTCATTATCAATTACATTGGTTACTGACATAGTTCCACCAACTTCTAATCAATGAATAAGATGAAGGAAAACATGGGGATCAAAATTATGAAACTACTAAACACATAAAAGGGAAAATGTAATAAATAAATGGAAAACTTTTAAATGTAATGAGTTCATTGAACTATGAATTTATATTTTTCCGACTATGTTACCTATAACCAATTTTTTAACATTAAATTTTATATCAAATTTTGTTCCCTCCATAATGATTTATTTTTTCCTCGATATTTTATTAATGAGTATCCATTGGAGTGTCAATCTAGCTGTCAAGTATGCGTCAGAATCCATCCTAGATTACAGACTAAAATTGTACCTAATCTAATATTTACATTACTCTAATATTGTTCTCAATCCCCAAAAACTAGATACTAGAACCTTGACATTAAAAAAGCTTAAATAGATAATGATTTCACCAAAATAGTTACAAAAAATAATGTAGAAGACGATTTTTCAAGTATGAAATACTCTACATAATAGAAAATTCTCCACAACACCCTGATAGAGGTCCCAATTATGGAAATACACCCTAACGCAGCTGATTAATCACAAATTCCAACATGTTTCTCCAACACTCAATGGTCCCATAAGTCAGGTATAGCCTCCAAAATTGAATTCTATCTTCCTATTACATGGAACTGGGATGAGGAAATCAAAAAAATATTAATTGAAAAGGTATCTCATAAGATACAAGACTAGTAGGATTTCAATATCATTTCATAATAATGATAAATAAGATAAATTATTTATTATTAAGGTAAATAAAACATATCATAGAGAAATTTTCCCAATTTATATCAAATCATTCATGCCGAAACATTTTCAATTACTATTATAAAACATGCACAATAAATTTACAAAAAAATAAATAATAATCAAGAGTCTTTATCAAATATAAATGAATTCAAATTTATCAACTAAAGGCATGATAATAATTTACATTAAAATAAAAAGATCAATACATTTGTACAATAAGTAATGAAAAATCATATTACCATGTTTAAAATACATAGGGGTAGGATTTCCAAGTATTCTCAAAAAACTAGATGAAGTATGACTATCAATATGAAAAGAAGACATTTTGTAAGGATGAAAACAAAAATAACCCAAAGTAATAATCTATATTAAATCACATACTTATTTTGTGTTTCCATCATTAATTAATTTTCAAATAGATATAATATATTCTAATCACGTGTTCCTCCCAATAAACTACCAAGTATCACATGTGTTTAATGTTATATAAAAGAATTTACAAGTGGCTATCACCTGTTCAAATACAATATTGGTGATTATTTTGTACAACCCCAATTCTAGTTCCAAAACTTACCTTTGATTTTAAAAACCAACCTAATATTTTTTTTATCAAAAACTCATGTAATTATTTCAATAACCAACATCAAGTTGGTTTTATAAAATAATTATCCCAGTTATTTCAAAACCCATCAATATGTGGTTTTCATTAAAATTAATGAAATTATTTTCAAAAACCATTCTCAAATTGATTTTTCATGATCCATAGAGTCATGAAATTTCAAATAAAAAATATCCCATGACATTTATTTCCAAAAAAATCATTCAAATATTCATAATATCAATTCAATAAAAATTTTCATGGAAATAAAAAATTTATTTCAACCACTCAATATTACAAAATTTTAATAATGAACCAAACTATTTCAATATACATTTATGAAACCACATACCTTGACTACAATGTCACAAGACCCATATGAGTGATTCGTAAGGAGGAACATGTGAAGCCTTTAGAAATCATGTAGTCACTATGGTGAAATCTATAGGGTATAGTGCATAAGAAACCACTATGATTTAGTGTTGAACATCACAACATTATGGTGAATGCAGGAGATCCTGAAGGCATAATATGTACGGATACAAAATTCAGAGTTCATCCATATTGAAAAAGGGAATTTTTTGGTAAATGAATGCCATAGAACATGGACAACTATGGTGTAGCACAAGAATTGATATATGGAGAAAGATCTTTAATACCCCTTATAGGATTTGGAATGGACAATTATCGAATGGGGTGACCATGTATTTATAGGGGATTAATGCTAATTGGAAACCCATAAAAAATCTCCCCAAAAACTGAATGAAGGCCCCCCAAATTAAAATGGAAAAATATATTAAAATTCTATAACCGCAAAGAATCTTGGGGACTTGATGTTTTTGGTAGTTGATATTAGAGATGTGATATGGAGTAGTCTACGACACCCCGATATAAAACTTCACAAAAAATACTCCATGGTAATGATACATTTAAACCTCTAGAGTATGGGGTTACTATAATACAGATATCATATTTACCATGAGCAATTAACTAGAGTATTTTCAACAAACCAGAACTACTATCACCACATAACTGTTGACTACTTTGTTATATGTTCATATGTGATGTGGTGTGGTGCCACATTTTTTATATGAAGTAATCAAAAAAATATCTTTAAGATTCTGAAATCTAGTTAAATCCATTAAACTCATTAATTAACATGCCAAAACTCAAAAGAATTGAGGATAAAAAGAGGAGAAATCCTAAATTAGGGTATATACCTAAAGAAAAATTCCATGATCCTAATGTTATTACCGCCCTAAAAGTTGTATCCCTGATAAATATGATCAAGATAACTCTATATAAACAATTTGGGACCACTATTCATTCATCAGGGTCTCACACTCTACTGTATATTGTGAAATTTTATGCAACAAGAAACCTGAATGAAGGTTATGGATATTCCATGAATAACCATTTACTATTAATAAATATTATTAATTGATTGGTCAAACATAAGAATTCTAGCTCCAAATCTAGATTCTCCTAGAATAATACATTATATGGATTGCAAAGATACATACTATGTTTTAAAACATGTAACACATTGTGGATAGATGTCAGTTATGGTGTAAAATCAAAATCATATTCCACCTTACCAATCCTCTCAAAAAAATCAAATGATCATGCCTATCTTCGTTCCAATAATACCTATTTACTCAGACATATGTGACATAACCATGGTGAAATTCTATATAAAACCATATCACCATCACCAAATTACAAAGGGATTATACAACGATTAATATAATATTTATAATGGATTTTCACCATTACCATTTTCTTTTGGGTTAACTGAATCATAGATGCCATCTCCTAGACCAAACTAGGTTCTAAAAAGGAATATTCACTAAACTCAAAGAGAAAAAACTGATATTTTCCTGATGAATAATAAAAATCATTATAGGGCTCCTTCATTATTTGATGACTGGTAGCTATTTTTATATGAAAACTCTTCGATTCCAAATGGTCATCCTAGGATCCTCCAAACTCAAGGGAACATTCCCATAGCATATCCTTATGAATATATATTTATTTTTCTATATATCCATATTTTTGAAGATGATATATCAAGATGAACTAAACTTAGGATAACATCACCACCTAGATTCCACTCCAAATGTAATAAGTGAACCTGGGATCCCTATCAGAAATGATCACAAAAAAACTCCATGAAATAAAATTTTCTAGTGGGTTTTTTTTTCAATTCCCCAACCTTTGTGGAATATTGAAGACGAAATATGTGACCTAATTTGGTGAACTATTAAACAACCATCCATATTTAATTTTTACCATGAAATGTATGTTGAAGTCCACCCAAAAATTCCGTAGATATATAATCCCACATTCAAGTCAATGCTAGAAGGTGGTGAAGAAAACCTAAAGTCTTGTAGTGATCAACCTTAATTTATGGATTGGTATAACACTGGGAAAAATTTAAGAAATTGAAATTCTCATTCCTATCCACTATAAACATCAACTCATTTCATATAATATCTTTGTGGTTATGGGTTGTGCTGCCAATTGGGAATTATAGAAATCATTCATTACTACTTTTTTCAATGGTATAGTAATAGAACACATGTTATAGAATAATAGGTTAGCTTATGAAAATACAGGCCACTTATTAATGGTATCCTTCCTATGTATAGAATATATATTTCCATAGAACTCATCGTCAAGTTGTTATTCCTAAATAATCTTCCTAAGTATTGTGAAATTCCACTAAACACTTTCTATTGTAATCTAGGTCTCACAATCCTCGACTCCCAAGCGAATACGAGAAATGAGGTCCACCAATATTCACAATATAGAATATTCAATATTTTCCTAAGATAGAAATTTAATACTCAATGAATTGGTAATGAAAAAATATTTTAGGATAGGAGTAGACTGTAAATCATTCACTAAGAAGTTAATTCCACCAACACTTCATATCATGTGACCTAGATGGGAGTTTGAGATCCAGTTTTGGATAGTTCTTTTCATGAGTCTAAAGATGAGAAGAACCATATTTCACCACATGATCTCCCTACATATAAAAATATCCTAAACCACAACCTTTTGCATCAGAAAATAAAAAATATCAAGGATAAAATATTGAAATAGACAAAATAAGAGTTTATTTCAACCTACATTTCAACTCAACAATAAAGCCTAGCTTTAAAAATCCTAAATGATGTTTTCTCCAACCCAAGTAAGATATTTTATCCAATAATACAAATTATAGAAATTTTTTCACAAAGTAGTGATAATATCATGTCAATCTCATGAAACGTGAATCTCAAAGGAAATATGTTGTTCCTCCTATGTGCAAACACATTTCCCATTCTCAAGATCAACTAAAACACCATTTTTTAAAAACCACATGTCCCAGGAATTTTTATTCGCATATATTAAAGTTTCATTTATAAATTTTCACATAATGATTATTGTTTCTAATGATATCTAATAATTATATCAAATGAAAAAACATGATCCTCTTTAGTCTTACTTTATACCAATATTCCATCCATAAAAAACCAAATGATGGAATTGATTTACTCATGTAAAATCATGTTCATCAATTTTATCAACACTTACATAGAATGGTTTGACCAAAATGAAAAATTGTTTACTAATAATGGACATTACATTTTTTGAAAGTGCTCTATTAAAAGTTATACTCCATTATCCTGAGTTTGGGATGAACAGAAAAGAAAGATCAAACCTTTATATGATCTTTAACCTTTCAAATGGTCAAATAAATCATCAATCCAAAGAAATTGATAGTTTTTATTTATAGTGATGTGATTAGGCTCTTAAAAATCAACACAAAGGAAAAGTTTGGCATCATATTTCATAGTAAAAAAATCACAGGTCCTACCTGTGGAAAAATATCATGTCTGATAAAGCATTTGGAAATCAAGTCATCCATTTATGTTGTCAAATCATTTAGTTATGATGGTTCCTTTTTGTATGAGGGAATATAGTGAGAATATCTCTTCGAACCATGTGGATATAAAAGCTTAGTTCTCTCAAGAGAGGAATAATAAAAACTTTAGATGAAAAAATATTAGAAAACTCAATTACTACTGGAGGAAGTACACTATTATAAGGTTCATGATCGAGTTAAAAAAGAAAATAGATATATTTACTTACCCAAAACATTAAGTGGAGGTCCTGCTCAACACGACCATAGGACCCATTTTCCATGAAATACATGAGTCACACTATTATTTCTATAAAAAAAAGTTATATATGATAACAATTGATACAATTTTTATATTTGATTAACAGTTCCATCAAAATAATGAAATCCAATGATTTCATATCTAGGTCAAAAATTTACTGAGAAACCTCAATACATAAAAAAATGAATGTGCATGAAGGTAGTTAGAGATCCTTCTATTTACTTTTATTTAATTTTATCTAAATAATCATTACATAAGGCATGATATCTAAAGAACTTTTTAAAAATTCTATGATATATGTAGATAAGAAATTTTGAGAGTCACTAGTATCAAATAAATAAATCACTAAAGATGAACCATTATTAATAGTATGTCTCACTATTTCAGGTCTAACATCGGCTTTCGGTGGGGATTCATCAACAACACAAAGATTATTTATTCTTGATTTCTTTGGATAAAACCAAATTTTTATTAAATAATATGAATATTTTAAAAACCAACACGAAACTGATGATCCCATACCACTACATGAAGTGGTAGAAAATGGGAAGTATCACTTAAAATATCATGATCAGCTGAAAGAGATCCATTTCTTTTTTTCCACTAAATAATAATGCATCGTGTTCCCCACCTTACAACACTGGTAGTAGTTTTGAGGGACTTTAATAAACACTGTTAATGATTTATCAAAGGAACTATATTGAGATCCACCACTATGGTTTCCACCATAATACCAATCCTACTTTCTATTCCCATTAAAGGGACCGTAGAAAGAACTCATTGGAGTAGAGGAAACTACTGTCATCCAGTAATTCCAAGATAATTAAATCTCTTTCATAAATTATATATCTAGAACACTGTATTATGTGGTTAGTTTCAAAATAAAAAACTAGTATTGAATATCTGGTCAAAGATCAATCTCAAATATCAAGTAATTCCTCTTCTCCATTGATACAACCTCCAGCGAGAATTGAAAAACACAAAAAATCGATTGGAATTCCAAGTCCCATTTAAACTAAATTTCTTGATATTATGGAAGCCCATTGATTTATCCAACACCATGGATTCTATATAGAACTTATTTATGAGAAGAAAAAATTAATTATTTACACTCTCATCCCACATTCTTACATGTACCATCTATCAAGCCTCGTCATCTTCTACTTTTCCATTCAATATGGAGAGTATCTGTCACATTTCATTGTAAAATATTTTTCTTCCCCATGAAAAAGATGTGTGTCTCAAAATTTATCACCCAATACTATAACTCTTTAGGATTGTTGGTTATATATAAAGATAGTGATATAATATAAAAAACTCTTGGTTATCATCTATATTATCATTCCTCTAGGGTAAAACCTATGTAGCCCAGTTTATAATAGGTACTCTTATAGGGCTATGATATTTGACTACGTTCAAAATATCCTTTTAATTGTTCTAATAAAATTGGTCATTTTTATAATATGGTTCATCAACAGATCCCCATCATGGTCCATTAAAATGATTTTGTGAGGGGATGAAACAACATAAAATTAATGAAAACATCACTTAGGAGACACAATATCATCAACTAAATCAAGAGGGATGTTTGAAATTATTATAAAAAACTAAAATCAACATTTGAAAAATTCTATAATCAACACATTTAATTTCACTAAATACATTTTCCCCAACAATGCATGATAACTTATGGATCATTGTGACGTGATCTTGTTAGGAACATGCTCATAACATACCTCATAAGTCTTCACAATCTCATCCTAGAACATATAACGACATTATAAAAGAATATAAACATCCATTTGACACAAATTTTTCTTTAACCCACCTAAAAAGAACCCAATATGATCCTGACATAACTAGAAGGGAATTCCTAATATATATATAGGTCAAAATAAAGCACAACAACATCAACAACTATAGTGAAAGAATGGACTCCACATAATAGTTAAAAAACCAAGTAAATAAGTAGATATAAATTTTTAGTACCCAGCAGAATCAAAAGGATAAAATATCCACAACACCCTAATATATGTCACAACGATTGAAAAACAACACGACACAACTGGTGGATCACAAAATCTATTAGCGGCAACCAACTCTTAATGGTCCTAAAAGTCTGATACACCCTCCATATCAGTGAAGATACATCCCTTTACTTGTACCTATCAAAAGAAAGTATAATAATGTTTGAAGGAAAATGAAGGGTGTGAGATAAATTACTAGAAGGATTTCACTAATCACTTCATAAGAATTCTATATTAGATAAACCATTTATGATTATTGTAAAAAACATGCTATGGAGAAATTTTCACTGTTCAAATAAAATCATTCATGAAGAAACACTTTCAATGAATATTAGTAAATAGGAATTACTACTTTTATATAAAAACATGTACAATAAATAATCTTTTTAAAAAATGAATGAATAAAAAACTTATCAAAAGAGAGCATAAATAAAAATGTACGTCCAAATTAATTATGAGTAAAAAATTATATTCTAATGTATGAAAAGTAATTTCATAGTGGTTAGGTGACCTAGGCATAGGATTCACAAGTATTCTCATGAAACATGGTGAAGTATGACATCTAATGAACATTGGGAACATTACTAAGCATAACAAGAAGAATAACACAAAGGACTAATCTCCCTCCCCTCAAGTAGTTTTTTTGTGTTTTCATTATTAATTGATTTACATGTAGAGTTAATACATTCCAAAAATATTTTCTTCTTTCTCAAATACCCATTATCCAATATTATTCAATATATATAAAGAAATTTACATAAGGATATCACCTATTCAGATACCATTAGAATTATTATTTCATATTGAACAAATTCATTTTTCAAAACTTGTCGTTCATTTCAAAAACCACGAACAAATGTTTTTTTATCAAAAACACATTTCATTTATTCAAAAATAAACATCAATAAGTTTTTATAAAAATTTAATTCATTCATTAAAAAACCTAGCACCATGTGTTTTTCCTCAAAATCCATGACATTACATTCATAAAACAATATCAAATGGTTTTCATCAAGATCGATCCAATCACCAAATTTCCAATAAAAAATATATTAAACCTTTATTTATAAAGAATACCATCAATAGATATAATTTTAATTCAATGAAAATTTTCTTAGAAGACAATAAATAATTTACATAAATATTTATTATGAAACTTTCTTCACAAACCATTCCATTTCAATGTCCATTTATCAAAAACAAAATAAAATATTTAGAAATTAAATAGAAAATAAATTTAAAATAAAATCATTAATCATTTAAAATAATAATATTTTCTTCTCAAAATAGTTAACATTATAATAATATCATGAAACCTAGTTGAGGGATTTATAATGAGAAATAGGTGAAGCCTTTAGAAATCTAGGAGTCTCCACAGTGCAAACTAGGAACTGTGGTGTACAAAAAACACCAAAGCATGAGGTGGATCACCATGGCATAGTTTTTATCTAGAGGAGATCACACGAGAATAAGTTGTATGGTTGTGTCATGGATAGTACATCAACAATTTGTAAGAACTAATATAGTGTAGAAAACACTAGAGCACAACCCATATTGTGTATATAGGGACAATGTAGCATTGAACTACATGAAACATTAACCTGCGTAGTGTATCATGGGAATTATAATATGGATTCAGTTCCGCAACAGTAATTTAAAGCTTTATAATGAACACTGAGTGAATGGGGTTAATATGTACCTTTAGGGTTTTGATGAATATTTAAAAACACCTCATAAAATCCCTCCAAAAACTAAATGGAGGATTCATGAATTAAAATATAGATGTTTAATTAAATTACTTAACCCCCACAGAATCCCATGCACTCAGAGTTCCTAATAACTGACAATAGAAAATGTTCTGCAGTGTTTTGTAAGATTTTAGAGTATTCCACTTATCAAAAATTCCTCTATGGAAAAAAGGCTATGGTAATACCTCTATAGGTTGGGGTCACTTCATCACAACCATTTTCTCTATGGAGGTTCCTTAACCCCTATATTTTTACTAATATGCATCCCCTATCTCAAAGGAATAACAAACTCTTATGTGGTGTGTTCTTGACTATTATAGTGTGGTACCAACAATTTTGGTAGGAATATACAAAACCATATAATTAATATTTCGTGAACATTTTAAATACCATAAAAAAATGCCTCAACTCAAAAATAATGAGTATACAAAGGGTAAAAACTAGAATTATAGAACATACTTGAAAGAGAAGGTCTATATGTTACATAATGTAAAACCCCAACTATTTATTTTGGGTAAACGTTTTTTAGGTTGTTTAATTTTGGTTTCATAATATTTACATATGTTCTTCATTTTTCTTGGGACTGAATTTCTACTCAGAACACATTTTGGTACATAATTTATATTCCATTTTGATGTATATTAAATATTATTAAACTAAATTGTTACCATTACGCATGGTATAGGCATTATAGAAGGGTATCTCTATATTTAAATGGGTTGTATAGGGGTAGAGAGAAATTTTTGTGAGTTTTTTATGGGAAGAATAAATTTTTATGCACTATATATTGGTAAATATGCACTACATTAGGGTAGATAAGAATTAAGTAAGTGTATATATGTTTTTTCTAATGATTCCCCTACTGTTTTGTAAGTGTAATCCTTATAGTATAATCATTGCATAAGGGTTACACGTGGATTTATTTAAAGGTATCCTATATTCTAAAAAAACTTATAATGGTAAACCTTCATTGGTATGTGTTCCAAAAGAACTTTGAAAGTCTAAGCTCTCATTTCTAAAGGCTGTATAAAGGTAACCTTGATTTTCTAAAAGTTATGTATGGTTATCCATTCTCTTATTTAAGAGTAACTCTGATATTTCTAAAGGAACATATTGGCCAGACTGAGTTGTTTGAAGGTAACTAAAAAATTTTATGTGTTATGTAATGGTATAAAAATATGAATATGTGAAATTTAAGAGTTATTTTTTTGTAAAACCATGTTATCCTAACTTGGTTCCCTTTTTTATAGAAAAATAATGAAACATTTTTGTGATTCTACACCTCTAGAACAACCTGATTCCACCACTTTAACTAATTAAAAATGGAAAATCCTACATATAATTCATTAATACTATTTAATGTTTGTAACTAATATTTTGTATGGATTAAAACACTCTTTATTCAAGGATCAATTAAAATGAAAAATTACATAGTGATATTTACTTTTGAGGTTTTAATTCAATCAGACAGACCACCTAGTTTATTTATTTAAAATTATCCAATCCTTCTCTACCCAAATTTTTTTATCCTCTTAAGGATAATATTTATATAAAACTAATTCACATGGAAATATGATACCATAGTCTCAATTTTTAGATACAGGGAGGGTTATTTAGTGTTTATCCCTCATCTACTGGTAGTTAATTGTAAATCCCTTGTTCGTTGGTTTGATTCTTGTAGGTGGAGGTGTTTCAACATTAAACCTCTTACTTCTATATCATTAGAATAAAATGGAATATATCTTTTATATTCTAAGGTCCTTTTTTCTTTACATTTGGTCCAATTCAGGAGATATTGCATGTTCTTCTTATATTCCATTATTTATTTTGTTAAATAAATTTATCGATTAATTCTAGGTATAAAAAATAATTTTAAATTGTTTTTCCTTTAGAAAATATATTTACATATTTTGATTGATGAAATTAAAAATATGTAATATTTTATTCTAAAATAAATTTTAAATGCATCACAGTATCAATAATTTTCTTGTGAAATGGTCTATTATTTTAAAATTGAATTCTCAAATCATGAAAGTGGTTATAAATTTCATCCCACAATTTTTTATTATTTTAAAGTTAATTTTAAAAGGATGGGAGTGGTTTTACTTCCCTTGAAAAATATTTTAATAAAATTTTTAGTATGGTTTATCATTTTGTGAAAACATGGGATAAGGGAAAAATTGGGAACCTTGAGTGTGGACTTATAAACCCTAGTTTGTGTAACACAACTAGGGAATTTGATACGTTCTCGAGAGGGTGTGTCAACGAATTAGGTCACCTAATATCAACAGACTATGAAAGGAATCGATATCATTAGGATTCACCATCCATTTAATATCCATTAATTTTTCCCAGTTATATATTCCCATAGGCCAGATCCCAAAGATGTTTCATGCAATATGATTTCACTTATGTATCATGTCTAATATACTCACTAGTTATCTTTTGGGATTTTCTTAATTCCATTTATATATATTTCTTATTTATATCTATATTCTTATGGAATTGATTATTAACTATTTTTAATATAAATCAAATTATTTTTTATAATATTTTTTCCAATATAAATTTCCTTATCTATTTTTTTCTTTTAATTATTGTACTAACAGTTACATGATGTTAGATTTTATATTGATTATTAATTGATATCCTACTAGGATCTGGTCTCAAATCCTTCTTTTTTCATTTGGACGGTTTCATGCCATGTCTGGTAGGACTCTGTTAAATTAAAAGACATCATATAGTACATTGGTTTCTCTTGATTATTTACATCTTAATTAAGAGATGTGTTGGTGGTGATGAGCAGTCACATGGTGCCTCTCCATTATATTCTCTTGTTTTTTTTATCAACTTTGGACTTTCTAGATTGAGTTTTTATGGATAATAGATTTTTTCTCTTATTTTTTGTTATACTCTATTGTTTTTTCTCATTTTTATAATTAATAAGAATTATTTGGATATATGGTTGATATCCACCTTGTGAAACACCATCTCATGTGACGTGTCTTGTTTAATCTGGTTGGTTCATTACAAAATTTAATCTATTCCATCATCTAGTAATGAGTATTAATACACCTCTTGGGATTGGTTCAGATTATTTTGTAGATAATATTGCAGGCCATCAAAATTTGGGTTATAGGTGTGGAAGGATTTCTAAACAACACACTTTTTTGTGTGAACCTATGTTAACTTCAGTGTTCATGGATTTTTATTATTCATGGGCATTTTTTATGTTATTATATGATATTTCCAAAAAATATTCAAATTAAATTCACCTTCATTACATATTGTTTTCCTTTCATTGAATCCATTTTATTTTTAAATTATTTTTTAATATCCATATTGTGGTTGTTAAATAGTTTCATTTAATTCTATAATTTCACTTTTGTGAACTGGAATTTTTTTTTCTAAATTAAACAATGTCTCGTATATGTTTTGTATGAAAATCTCCCTGGTTGACCCCTCTAGTAGATCCTTTTTTGGTGGAAGATTCCATTGACAATATTGGGACTATGGGACATGAAAATATTGTAAACCAGAAATACATAGTGGATCATACTTCATAATTTAACATGTATAATACACCTATATTCCATGGTGACCAAGGAAACCATGAATTTTAAGAGTGGATATTGAATATTGGAAGAATATTACACTTTTTATGGAGAGGGAAGGAAATAGAGGAGAAACATTTTTCATGTTATGTTACATTAGGATCTAACCTAGACCATATTAAAATGAATATTCAACCACCAATTATTTCTGGCATCAATATGAGTGGAAAATACTGGGGTGTTACTAATGCTAGTGAAATATAAGATGTCTTTTTTTTGTGTGCCACCCATTTCACCGAGTTGGTCCACCTAACAACCACACATGTTACTAATGATTACCTTAATGCTCAGCGGTTTGAGATGGGTCTCAATTATTATATTTGGTCAATGCTAAAAATATTATGTATACCATCATTTTTTTATTTATTTAGTAAGTAAGATATGGTAGTGTCATAAATAGCTGAGAATATGGGCCTGGGTAGAGCATTATTTTCAAAATTTGGTAGTGAGGGTGGGTCATATATTCAAAAATGAAGGTGCAAGTTGCTCAGTTTACTTTAGGACTAGTTTCCAGTGCTTCATTTGGGTAGTATATGGTAGTTTTCAATCAGTGTGGGTGTCCTAGGCATACCAAGAAAATGTATATAGAACTGCCCAGGACATGCCTAATTTATAGATGATCCAGGCATCTTAATCATTTACATGAGAAAAAATTTCAAGGATGTATGGTTGCGTCTACTCTTACTAAAGAATCATAGGTCTATTCTGATGAATCATTGGGTGGTGGATTTCAATCCCATTCCAAGTTGAATACTCATGCCATGATGAAATATTAAGCAGGATCTAAACTCGGATGCCACTATATAGTGAATCATGCACCATAATAATCTGAGGTATGGCCAGCTACTTTTAGATGTGTGATTTTCATTTCATCCTCTTTCGTACTCTCTTTATGTGATACTAGTTAAACTCACTCTTTTATATCTTCTTGGTGGATTAAAATTTTTGGATTATGTTAAAATATTATTTCATTTATGATGTAACCTTCCAATCCTTTTGGGAATGAGGTAAAAATAGGTTTTTAAGTGTCCCATGTGTTGGGTGATGACATCTCACTTTGAAGTGGCATAATATTTCTTGGTTCCTAATCATGATATCTACATCCATATTAAAAAAATGGATTTGAATATTAGTGTTAAGTCCTAGTTCAATGGTTATCACCATTTATTTTTGTTTCTATTGAATAATGGTGCCTCTCATTTCATTAATAGTGAGTGGGGTTCTAGATCTGAGAGGGTGGTGCCTTTATTCCATAGGCTAGAATAATCTCATTTCAGTTTTCAGATTTGTTCCATGATGATTCTGACTCCTATTTGAGCATCCAACTTTTTGTAGTGTGTAGTGAGTACCTTGAGGTATTCCAGGATTTTTTTTACAGGTGATCACCATGGAAATAGGTTGAGTTCACTATTGAACTACTTATTGTTATAATACCCATTTATATGTCATGATACTACGCTGAACCTTCTATGTTAAAGAAGTTTAAGTTTAATCTCAGTGATCTTATGAGTATGGGATTTATTCATCCTAGAAAATCACCATGTTCCGAACATGATTACATTGAAAATAAAGCTGAATAAATCATCATGCCTTGGGAAAACTATCAAAATCTTATCTGGGTGACTATTAAGAACAAATACCAATTTTCTAGGATTTATGATCTTTTCTATCAACTCCATAGAGCCAGCTCGTTTTCTATGATAAAACTATGATTATGGAACAGAAAGTTGATATTCCAATAATGGGATGTACCTATGATAATGTTAAGGTTATGGGATGGGAATTTAAAGTTTATATTTATTTCTTTCAAACTCAACAATTCTCTTACGGTATTTGTGGAAATAATGAAAAAAATATTTACTTAGATCTTTTACTCTTTTTTTTATTTTTTGGTTAATATTCTGGTGTATTTCAATATATAAGAAGAGTATAGGTATCATTTAGATACCCTTCTAAATTTTTTTATGTAAAATAATATATATGGGAAGATTTATAATTATGACTTTTTTATAAAAGAAGTGATTTTTGGGCCATGTTTAATCGGAAAGGGGAATACCTAGGGACCCTAAAAAAATTTAGATGTGATGTCTTATGAGAAACCCAAGAATGTGTTCATAATTTAGAGCATCGAGGGATGAATTAAATACTATAGTTGGTTTGTCTAATATTTATCTAATCTTTCATCTCATGTGAAAAAATTAACCAAATGGTATGTCATGTTTGATAGAAACAACAAGTTTTAGAGGTCTTTAGATGATTTGAATAAGAGGTTGAATTCATATCCTATTCCGATTCTTCCGAAACCATGTTACTGTTGGGATGTTTTTTGTGGTCCCTCATGTATGGGGTTCTGTTGTGTCCTGATGCTAGGAAATATGGTCGTGTCCTATATCTCTCACCGCTTATTCCCTAAAAAGAAAAACATCCTTACCCATGACCTAGAGTAGAAAGTTGTTATAGACACTCTAAAAATAGGGTTCAACTATCTCTTAGGGGAGTGGATTATGGTAGGTTATTATCATAAGTACATCAAGAATATTTTTACTCAAAGGGATTTTAATTTTCGATATGGATTTTTGGTTGATTATATTCATATATTCAGTTTTTTATATGGAATATACACAGGGAAAGGGAAATGTGTTCATCTATGATTTTGGTTGAAAATTACCAACCCAATATATGAAGGAATTTGTGTTAGAGTAGTATCACATAAATTTGTTAACTAAGATGAGTTTAGAAGTGGATGATCCAAGTAATTAGGTGATCTTGTCTTCTGTGATTGTTGACTCATCATTTTATTACCAGATTCTTCACATGTAGGTTACAGAAAATAATTTTTAAATAAATATTAAAATAATAAATGGTGGGTAGGATTCATTTGATAGATCTCGATCTTCCATGGATATTTTTGGTTTCCAAGGTAGTTTAGTTATTCCATTACCTTTGAATATGGAATCAATGGATAGGGTAAGCTTGTATTATTGATCCTTACACCCTGGGTATAATAAGAGGTATCTTGATTTGGAAAATCAGTATTATTGGATGTGATGGGTGGATCAATTATAGAATTTGGGTCACAAAACATTATTAAGAATGTGATTTAGGATGATCCTAGAGATATAATGTTTTATTATAACCTTTTCCTATACTAGTATATAAGAGGGGTGATATTAAGGTAGATTTCATCATTATGTTACCACATACTCTTCACAAGAAGGCTATTATTTGGGTTGTTATGGACCAACTTAATAAATCATAACATTTCCTTAAAATTAAAGATAAAATATATGTGTAAGATCCCAGATATATATATGTATTATAAATTGGTGTTCATTTTTAATTTTATCAGTCAGGGACACTCTATTATCATTTTGGTTTTGGATGGATCTGTTGTAGGTAATGGGTGCCCAAATAAATTTATAAACCACTTATCAACCTTATATAGATGGGATGACTAATCCTTCCATCTAGATTAGTGAGGATATTATAAATTCATGTGTGCATGATTTATGTGGTTCATGTGAAAATTATATTCCATTGGTAAAATTTTCCTATGAAATTAATTATCATTCGTTGATTAAAATAGCTCATTTTGAATTGTTTTATGGGAGACCTTATATATCATTCTTTTTTTGGGTGGAGTTATGAGAGAAGTCCTTGGTTGGATTGATCCTTGTCAAATAGATGAAATAAAGTATTAGATTACATAAATTTTTTTAGAAACATTTTAGAGTCACTAAAAAGCTTATGTGTACCATCATTATTTCCCTCAATAGTTTTAGGATTGTGATTTGGTATTTCTCAGAGTTTCTCATCACCTGGGATGTCATCGTTTAGTGAGTCATAGAAAGTTTTTAGAAATTTTTTTATCCCTTTTGAGATCATTAATTTAAATTTAATCACGGATTATCTATTGGACATACTATCATTATTGACATTTTATCATGACATATTTAATGTTTCCCAGCTGAGTTGGTATCAACCAAACCCTTCAAACATTTATTTATGTGAAGATTCTGATCTTGAGGCCAACACCTATATGGATAAATAGTAAATTTATATTAGGGATCATCAAGATAAATCATTGTATAGAAATACAATTCTATTGGTTCATGAACCATGGTATTGCTGATAGTATAGCAAGGAGAAAAAGGACTTGGAATTATTGTTGAGAAAATAGTGGCCTTCTCTCTATTTGAGTTAAGAATCATAACCACTTTCTGGATACTAAAATCATTATGATGGGGAGAATTGTAGTACACTAACCTTTTCTTTCTATTATATACATTGTCAATGATTTTTTCTTTTTTGTTCGTACTAGAGAAGTTTTTTATTTTTCTTGGGATTTCATTTAATCCTTATAAACAATTTTGACATAATTATTATTACCTTTTATGAAATTTAAGTAATATTTTACTTTATATTTACCCTTATGAATGCAATAAGATGTATGTAAGGGTACCACCATATATAAATCTGTGTTTAAAGGTGTAGAAGAATTTTATTGAGTTTCATAAAGGTATATTGGCTCTCTATACACTGTATAAGTGTATACATGCACTAAACAAGTGTAGATATGAGCTATGTCAGGGTAACCCTGGTGTTGTGTAAGGTTAATGCCAATAATATATGTGATGTGCTAGGGTAACCCCTAACGTTTTGTTTAGGTAACCTATTTTTTATAAAGGCTATGTAATGGTAGATATTTACTAAATAAGGGTACCACATGCACTATATAAGGGTAATTTTCCATTTCTAAAGGCTACATTAAGGAAAAATAGATTTTCAAAATGTTTCATAATAGTTTCATGGACTATATGTAAGGATGAAATTGAGTTTCTAAGGGAGAGTAAGGGTTTGAGTGGTTTTTTTAAGAGTAAGACATAATTTATAAGGGTTTTGTAATGTAAAACATGTACCGTTATGCTAAACATAAGAGATAATCAAGGGTAAAACCATGTTCCCCTTATGAATTTATATTTTGGAGAGAGATAGAAAACACATTTTTTTCATTTTGTATCCTTAATAAGGACACTTTAATAAAATATGACATCTTTAAAAGATAAAAAATCATGGAAGTAATTGTATTAACTATTTTAATGTTTGTAACTAATATTTCATAAGTATTAAAAGGTTATTCATTGATGGAGAAATTAAAATATAAAATTAATGTTTGGTCATTAATTTTGATGTTTTAGTTATTTGAACCAGATAACCAAGTTCATTTCTATGGAATTTTTCAAACCATTAGTTTCCATGATTTATTTTATCCACTTAAGCAGAACATTGGTCATCCTATTAATGTACAATTAAATATTATACAATTGGATTAGTTTTTATTACCTAGAGGATTATAAAGTGTTTTCTCTTATCCAGCTGTGACATTAGTTGAATCCCATGTTCTTTGGTTTGATTCTTGTGGATTGAGTTTTTAGTGGATTAAACCCATTTTTCATCATCTTGATATTTGAAGGAAATAAGGTTTTCTCAATTATTATCTACATATCTATGTACATTATTTTTAATCTATTAGATTATGTATGTTATTATAAAAGCCATTGATTTTTTTTATAAATCAAAATGTCTGATATTTTCTTGGAATAAAATAGTATTTTGATGTAGTTTTCCCTTAAAAACTGTATGCACACTGTGTGTTTATTATAATTATTAAATTAAATATATGTTTAACAAATTAATATTAAATGCATTATGGTTATGATTCCTTTATTGTGAAATTGTTTATCATTTTAAATGTAAATTTTAAAATAATGAATGTTGTTATACTATTATTCTGAAATGTATTATTGTTTTAAAGTTAATTTTCAATGCATCGTAGTGTTATTACTTCACTTAGGAAATTTTTTAGAAAAAATGTGATTATAGATTATGATTTTCCCTATGAAAAAAATGGAACATGGGAACATTATAAAACATTGGACACAAACATATAAAATTTATGGTGTTTAACACCATAACATATTTTCAATAGGTTCTCATGTAAATATGGCATAAATTTTGGTATCCTTCTATCAACATACTTTGAAAAAGACATGGAAATATTAGAATTAAGATATAATTTTACTATTCCTTTCTTTTTAATAGTTACGTATTTCCATTTTCTTGAGAAAAATTATGTTTAACATATGATTACTTCACTTATGTATCTTGTTTTATACACTTACATGTTATCATTTTTGGATATGGTTGTTTTAGTTACGTACAATTGTTTATTGTTCTTGTTTAAATTCATATTCTTATGGATTTTAATATGGAATGTTTCAGAATTAAATAAAAGGAGGCTATTCGAAATGGTTTCCTATTTAAATGTCTTTATAAATTTTTTTTTATGGTTTGAACTAAGATTTTATGATGATGTACTTTTATATATTATTTGGTGATATCCTACTGGGCTCTATGCTAAAACTTATTTTTTTTCCTTGGGAAATTATAGAGATATTTTTTGGATTGAGTTAATTATAGGGATTCATGTAGTTATATTCCTTCTCTATGTTGTGATCACCTTATTTGAGAGATGTTTTAGTAATGACCAAAACATTTATAAATGAAATTCTCTTTTTGAATGAATAAATGCATTATCAAGTAATATAAGTTATTTAAAACACATTCATCACCTTAGTTATTTTAACGTGTCATATCCTATTATATTTAAATCACCAACAAAAATTATGAATGTTGATAATATTATCATTTAATGGTGATCTAATTACAAGTATTTTTAATAGATTATGATAAAGTCCAATTCACACAGTTGGACGAAGTGATGGCATCGATATGTAGGATTTTACCCTATGAATCCCATTTACCAGAGATTATGATGATGACACTCTCATTGGGATTTTAACTTGAGAAATAAAAATAATAGATTCAATAATTGAGGCACTAGAGAAATCTTTATGGGATATTCTCAATATCATTGAGATCATTGGCCCAACCATCTTCACCAAACCACCCCATGAAAATATAACCATCACACGCTATACCATTAAGGAATTATCTAGTATAATAAAAAGGTTTTGTATATAGACTATAATAGTATCATTTTTTAATTTATTTCAATAAAATGATATTAATATTTAATAATCATATCATTTGTATGTAAATGATTAAATAATTATTTTTAATAGAAATTAAAATTAATACCACACCACTCAAATGGTGTATTTAGAAAATATATTGTTTCAATAAAGATACTCATTTTAATTATTCATGATTTTTTGAAATAAATAATATGTAAATAAATTTTTATTATTATTAAATAATATTTAATAATAATAAATGAATAAATACTTTTATGATTCCAAAACTAAAATTTAAAGGGTTCAGAAAATGATTATTGTCAAAAAAGAACATTCTTCAATAAAAGAGGACTTTTGATTTAAAAATATAAATTATCATATTAATATAATTATTCTGATAAAATAAATACATTTTTTTAAATAATCACATTGAAATTCATAAATGGTGAATTTTTCAAAATTTTTGGAGGCAGTCCAATTGTTGGGTAAAAATTAAATATAGTAAGAATATATGATATGTATTATGACATCATAATGACCCAAAATTTATTTAATATGTTTCACAAAATGAATCTGAGACCAAATAAAAATTTACCATTTAATATATAATTTCTAGGATATTTGATTAATTTTCTAAACCCTTAATGAATCATCTAATTCCAATATTATAATTTCTGGTTTTTTAATAAATTCTTTGTAAACATGACATATTTCCACATCCAAAGGGTATTATTTTAATAAGATAAATTTCGAAAAACTTAAATTAATTAATATCACTCCACTATGGAAGAAACCATGGGAATTAACTATGGTAATTTTTTATTTCATTATCATAAAGAGTCCAAAAGATAAATTTTGAAACTAATAAATAATTATCTAGCCTTTTCTTATATAAGCCCACACAACCTCTAATTACTATTCACTAAAAACACATAAAGAATTAAATTACTCATATATTCCCTATTTAAATTCCTCAGATGGTTCTTTAATGCTTTTGATAAGCTCAAACCAAGCTTTTAGTATCTCCCTATCAAGGTAAAGGATCTCCTCCTTCTCCTCTTTATTCAAACACATTCATTAAATTATGATTTTTAAATTAATTATTATTGGGATATGTTTTCACAGATATCAATTATATTAATCATTATTTACAAGTGATTCGATACCCCATTAACTATCATTTAATCCATTCATAAATCATTATGTACCCCATTTTTTGTCCAATTCATCCTATGATTTTCCAAGACGAACCTTTTTACACTAAATGCTCATTATCATTTCCACTAAATCATATTCACCTTTATGTTCCTATTAATAATGTATTAAATAATTCCATGAATGAATCTCACACACTACAATAATGGGATTTAAATTTATGTAATCCACCCTTATGTTGTATGATCTATGTGGCACAATTATGCATGAACATGACATGAATGTGTTGGGTGGGCCCAAAATTATATAGCCCTCCAATGCAATGGGTAATTTCTTTATCTCATGAGATACTAGGTATTTTTAAAAATGGTTATCCAAATAACACCATGTTTTGTTATCTTTTTAGTTATCCTTAACTTTTTTTTCTATTTCATGTTTTATATGGTTTCCACATTCCCATCTTGCCTTTAAGCTATCCCAGTATATCATGCCTCATTGTTAAAAATATGGATTCTCATTCCTCTTATGTTCCATTGATATGCCTCTTGAATAATTTGTAAAAATTTCACATACACTATTCCATTTTTCATCACTTTCATGGATTTATCACTCAACTCATTCGTTTGTATGACATTAGGTTATGCACGGCAGTTTTAGAGGATTCCTGAAATTTTGAGAGCATGTTAAGGAACTTTTTAATAATTTCATTATATTTCTATTTTATGTTATAATTATATACACCTAATTTTCCAAAGTCACTATTCTTTATGATCTTTTGGGAATGTATTATTTCCACAATTTTGTAATCATACTGGAATTTAAGTTTATTAAAATCTGTTTTTCATAATAAGTATTAGAGAAAAGGCTAGTTATATTTGGGATTAAGATTAAAAAACTATATGGAAAGAGTTTGGTATAATAATTAACATTAAAAAATTATTAAATTTTGTTAATGTATATATTAAATGGTTTCCATGAAAATACATCCCTTTCAAGATACTATATATGGATGTGGCTCAGGAACATATTTTTATAGGGGTAATAACACTACAAAGGGCACATTGAGATAGACTTGATCATTACCTGGTGCACAAAAATGGGCCCTGATGCACACGTAGATTGATACTCCTAGTGGATACCCTTTTGTAAATTCACAAGATCCTTACAATATTTAATTTGAGGAACAATAATAACAATAAAAAATATAATTTAGTTAATACGTCATTGATAGCATGGATTAAAATCTATAAATCCATAAGTTAAAGAACACATGTAATGCATGAGTTACCCGTTTCATGTTCATGGATTCCCATATATGTGTTTAATTTTATTGAAATACTCATTATTAATTTTAACATTATATTATTCAATGGATGGGAATATGAGAAATCAAGTCAATAACTAATGTGAAGAACAATGTAATGACTTCTCTAATTAAATGACCAACTTAATGAGAGAAGGAATTGTGAACTTTATCACATTACTTTTTCTATTGAATCATGTTTTGAATCATAACATAACTTAAAAAGAACACCTACATCTCACTAATTAATAGAATATTTAAATTAACACCTTTATATGAAAAAGGGCCTCATGCATTCAATGGATCTTCTAATCCTTTAATCATGTTTCAATATATCAACACAATTGAAAAGTTCTTATTCATCATTCATTTATTTGAGAAAGAGAAGTTCAGGGTAGTTTTTATCATACAGAGGTAGAAACTAATCAATGGTTGATATTGGTCCCAAATTATATTCTTGGGGAGTAGATCAAATTTATGTAGTTGAAGGAATTCCCAAAAATGTTTTTAAAAATATTTTTCTTTGCACTGACTAAAAAAATATAGAGGGGTTATCATAGCATCAAGATTAAAATTTGATGAATCCATTAAGGATTATGAAAAGAACATCACAAAATGTTCTTCATATGACTTTTTCATTACAATTACAATTTTATGTAAATTTTTACACCTTTTGGGGGGAAAATCCAAATCTAAGATAAGTGATTTTTATTCTAGATTTTGACAACTATGTGGAATTTTTATTATGTGCCCGGAATGTGAAAGTAGAGATCAAAAAATCTCAAGGGTTTCTTGAGAAAAGTGACATGAAGTAGAGAATATATTCTAATTCAGGAGTTGTGATGGAGAAAAATAATGGGGTAATAAATTCCATCATCCCATATTTCATAATTTTTGTAATAAGTATCGCTAAAATTTCCGGGTTGAGAAATTATTTAAATGTTTGAAGGAACAGAACCTAGCTTGCGATTGCCAACAGGAGAACCCCACCAATGTGATGGAAGAATATAATTCTCTAGAAACCCATCATCCTATATCCCAATGTTTCAGTTTCATGTAATAATAAATCAATGTGAATCAATGCAATAATCTAGGAGTTGTCAATGGAAACCGATGGAAATAACCTCCAAGGAAAAGTGAGCATGGGAGAGCTTATAAAATTATAACTGATGAAAAAGATCCCAAAAAACTATGTTGTTCCATGTACACTAGTTATTTATTCAATAATAAAAAGTTTAACTTTTTTATTATGATTCCATAGATCCTTTAATAAAATGTAGGATTATAAGAAAAATTCAAAAACCACCTTAAAATTGAAAGTTAAGTTAATAGTGAGGATAGTGAATGGTACAATTGTTGCATACCAGTCAAATAACTCCAACCCAATCTATATTTTGGGGAATAATTTACCATAAAAAACAATGAGAATCCCTTTACTGTATTCTCATGAAATAATGTGCATTTATTGGGTTTCCTCATATAGATCCATAATAAATTTATAAGAGAAGTAAATCACCATGTGTATCATGAATTACTCTCTGATTCTATATAATTGCAAGGAGGGGATAAATCTTCATTGGTACCAAAATATCAATCATGGAAATTATTACCTTATATCTAGTCATATCTAGTTCATATTATTAATACTAAATAAAATATCATTCTTCATTACATGCCCATTATAAATGAATTCGCTGATGTGATTCCAAAAAAAATTAATTAGTCTTCCTTCAAGCCATAAGGTTTAGTTCTCAATCGAGCTCATACCAAGAGATTTTCTAATAACCAATAATCTATATATAATGGTCATTTTTAACTAGAGGAGATAAATAAAAAATTATAGGAGAATCTGGATGAAGGTTTTATGCATACAAATGCTTCACCATGGGGTGAACCCATCATATCCATGAGAAATAAGTTTGATTTTCTTCACCTCTGAATTGATTAATGTGAGATCAACAAGATTACGATAAAGAAACAGTATCCAATACCAATGATCGATGACTTGTTTGATCATATACATGGATCCCAGTAGGTCTCTAGGGTTAATCATCGATTGGTATATTATCATGTAATGGATAACAATGAAGATATTCCCAATACTTTGTTTTGTACAAGGTACTGGCACTATGATTTCATAGTGATGCGATTTGGAATCTCTAATGATCCAGTTATCATAATATACATGATGTATAGTGTCATTAGAGATTTTCTCATCAATTTTTTTCTAGTCATTATATATAATATTCATATGAACTCCAAAATAAATGTGGAACACAAGGGGAATTATGTAATGCACTGAAGACCTTGTAGGATAAAAAATTATTTGAAAAATATGGTAAACTGTGATTTTTTTAGTATTAAGTATGTTTTATTTGGAATTTAATCACAAAAAAGGTTAAATATATGGATTCTTAAAAAAAATATAATCAATCTAAGGATGCCCAAACCAAGATCTGTAAAGTAAATTCATAGATTTAGTGGATTGAATGGGTACTGTCATCAGATTTAGAGAATCTTATCATTATTTTGAATACTAATAACCGATAATACTCATAAGGGAGTCATGTTTTTATTGAATTATGAATTTAAATGATTTTTTAAAGATATGATTTATAGGGTAGTCCCTACACCTGTACTCACATTACCCACCAGTGGGGATAGACTTGTAATATATATTTATGAATCCAATCATTTGGGGGGGGGGTGGGGGTGTACTCATTTAAGATGAAAAGTTGATAGAATATGTCTCCCTACAAATTATTATCCCTGATAAATAACACCCAACTCATAATATACAATTGGATTTAGTGATCTTCAAAATGTATATATGGATATGTTAACTCTATGTAGAAAATTGTGACATATATAAAAATCATAAAAGTATTAAGTATATATTCACATGAATGGATATTAATATTCACCAATGAAGGTTGTTATAGCTGGTCAGGGATTATGAATTTTCAATCCCTTTCCGTATTGGGATACAAAACAATGTAGCAGATATAATAAGTACCTAGGAACATGTATCCCTATCCATGATGAGGATTTCAAGGGATTCAATCTTCATAGAAATTAAAATTATATTAATGGTAATATTGAAAGTCTATTTATATTAACTATCTCAAATAACACTTCAAAAACTTATTATTGAGAGGATAACAGAGGCCCAAAAGTTTTATGGGTTGCTAAAAAATATGGTTGAAAATATTTTGGAGGTTAAATTTTCTAAGGATGGAGTTATAAGGATTAGAACCTAAATATGTATACCATCTTAAAAAACTAAAGACGTAACTTTTGGATGATGTACCTAGATCATCCATCTCTTTGCATATAGGATTCTCAAATATTTATATAGATTTTAAATATAACTATTGGTTGGATAACAAGAAGAAGGAGGTTGTGGGGTTTTTATCTCAATGCCTGGTATGCCAACATTTTATAGAATAAGGATTAAAGACTAATGATATAATGTAACCATTTCCAAAACCGGTATGTAAATGGGAAAATTAACCATCGATTTCATCATATGACTCCCTAGGACAACTAAGGGAAATAACCACATATGTGTGGTTGTCTATCACCTTATAAAATGAGCACATTTTTTTCGGTCATGGTACATTTCAATCATGACCGACTATCCATGATATACATAAGTTAAGTGGTGAAAATTCATGGGGTTCCACACTTGATTGAGATATATGGTTAGACTAGGGGTTTTGGAGAAACTTTCAGTAAGAATTGGTTATAGAACAAAGATTCAGTACATGTTATCACCCCCAGTTTGATGGTTTCACATAAATAACAATTCAAATTATAGAGGACATTTTGAGACCATGTTCAGTGGATTTCCAAGGATGTTTGGATCAACACCTTCCCCTACTGAAGTTATCTTTTAAAAATAATTTGCATTCATACATTCAAATGGAACCTTATAATGATTTGAATGGGAATATGTGTTCAACTTATATATGATTAGATGATGTTAGGGTGATATTGATGATAGGTCCAAATCTTATCTAATATATTTCAATGAAGGATCAAACCATTCAGTATCATATGAAATTCTCAAAAAGTTGATAGAAAATATATATTTACAATTACAAATTTGATCTCGAGATTGATTTTAGAGATAATTTATTCCATCATATATAATAATGAAAGAATGTTTTGAGTTTGGGAAGAATGGTAATATTATTTCTAGATATAACAGCCCCTTTTAAATCATTGATAACTTCGGAGTGGTCACCTATCGACTAGCACTCCATCCAAACATGTTTCATGAACATGATGTGTCCTATGTATCCCACTCAAGTAAGTACATTCCATAACCGCCACATGTGATTAATATATTGGTGGTACCATTATATAATGATCTTTTAAATAACAACCATCATATGAAAATCTTATATTGTAGAGACAAATTTTATGAAACAAGACAACTCACGTAGTCAAAGTGCTATGGTGTAACCACTAGTTTGAGGAAGAAACATACGAACTATAAAAGGTTAAGAGATAAAAGTACCCAAAACTATTTTACTGTTTGAAATGAATACAAAAATAGAATAATTTTTGAAGGTTGGGAATAATTTAACTACCCATACTTTTATAAATGAAATTCTATTTTCAATGAATAAACACATTATCAAGTAATGATATTATAGAAAAACATGTTCTAAATTGGTTATTTTTAATACTATATCTTATAAAATTTAAAAATTGTATTTCATAATAACCATTGATAATATATTCATTGAACATTGTTCATATTAGTAATATATTTATTTGATTATAATAAAGTCCAATTGACAAAGGTATAATAAGAACCTGCTTCGACCAATAGGATCGTACCACATGAATCTTATTTATTATAGATTCTGAGGAAGGTTGAATCCCAAGGATATTTTTCATGACAAATACTAATCCTATATTCAGAATCTAAAGAATGAGAAAAAATGTGTATGGGGTTATTTTAGGCTCATCAAAACCACAACCCAAACCATGTTCATTGAAACATCCCCTCAAAATATCACCACTACACACCATAACATTAAGGAATACTCAAGTGTGATAAAGTTTTATTTATCTTAACCAAACTCATATGAATTTTAATATACTAATTCAAAAAAAATAATTATAGTTTTTTCCTTTATATTATTACATTATAAATGATTAAATAATGAGTTTGATAAAAATTTGGTTCTAATAGGAAAGAATATGAAATATATTTTTGGAAATCATATAGTTTCAATGAGGACACTCCTATTAATGAATTCATGAATCTTGGAAATAAATTATATATATATAAATATTTAATTATTAAATAAACTTTTTAAAAATAAATCATAATATAATTTTTTGATGTCAAAAATAATTTTTATAAGTATAATAAAATAGTTAGTGAAAAAATAGTATTTTTTCAATTAATGGAGATTTTTTTTATTTTGTAAAGTAATTATCATATTTATATATTTTCTCATGTAAAATAAATATATTTTTTGGAAATGCACATATATAAACTATCCAATGGTGAATGTTTTAAAATATTTGTTGAAAAACAAATTTTCAGGTAAAAATGAAATATTGTAAAAATATAAGGTATGTAGTATGACATCATAATGAAAAAACCTGATATAACATATTCTATATATTGTATCAATGAAAAAATAAATACTTACACTATAAAATATTGTGTTTTTTGGATACATTATTTATTTTATAAAGCCTTAATTGACCCTCTAAAACATATATTATATTTTAATGTTTTAAAGTCAATTATTTGTAAACATGACATACTAACACATCACTAATGGTATTAAATTTATTAAATTACTTTCTATAATTTAAAATAATTAAAAAACACCATGTTTTGTGAAAACATGGATACAAAAAATGTTATGTATTTTTTTTTATTAATTTCTCATAGATAGTGAAAACCCTACATTTGGAAATTGCTAAAGAATTGTCTTCTATTTTTTATTTGTTAATAAACCCAACCTTAAATTTATCTTTACTAGTAGTTTTTTTACATTTAAAATGATCTATAATAACCTCTAAAAATACTTTCTATGGTTCCTTTTTGATCATATGTAGCTCTTCCCAACCTTTTAGAAGCTCTTTCTCAATGTAATGTATCTGATCTTTCCCATCAATAATTAGAACCTTATTTAAATTATGCCTTTTATTTTATAATTATTCATTTTGGGATATGTTCAAAAAATAATATATACATTAAATAGTTTTTTATGTTTATGAGAGACCCATTTCGCTCTCATTTATCCCTTCCATGAAACATTATGTTCCACCGTTATACAACAAAAATAATCTTATTACTTTTCATGCTAAACATTTTAATTGTGAATACCCTTTCCCATTTCCACTCAAAAATATTCACCAAGATGGGAATATCCATTATTTATTGAGTACTTTCATTTATGTATCATAAAATTCACAATAAGTGGATTAATATTTATGGAATAAATCCATATGTGGTATGATCCTTATAGAACACCTATTCATGTGTGTGATCTGAAGGTGATAGGTGTTCTTAGAATTATATACCCATCTACTGCATTTTGTAATGTTCTTCTCTTATGATATTCCATATTTGGTGCATGGGAGGATATCCTAATAACAATATGTGAAGATTTCTTGGATATTATCCTTTACATAGGTTTATGATGTCTTGTTTTATGTTTTTACCACATTCGTATATTCCATTTATGCAATAAAATTATATCACACCTCATTTTCGATGAATATGACTCTTAATATTCTTATCAAACCATGATATGAATATTCAATCACAAGTAATTTTCTACCATATTATATTATTTTTGGATTTCCATACTATAATTTAAATGTCATTCATTTCTTATGTATGTCCATGGGTAAACCATATAGTTTTTTGAGAATGATTAAATTTTATGAGCATGTTCAAGAAGTTGTTACGAATTACATTATTTTCCAATTGGAATTTTTTATCTGGTGTAAATAATTTACTAAAGACACTATTAATACATGTTATTTTATAATTTTTATGTGTACATTTATGTAACAAATCCTGAATTAATATGTATTAAAATACATATTTTTATGGGGTTTGTGGCGATAGATGGTCATATGGTGACATAGGCGTGTCTGGTCTTATTTTACTTTTTGATTTAGATTTTTTATTGATGTTGTTTGCATTGTGAATGTGTATTATTATTCAACTATTTACTCTATTGGGTTTTCTCATTTTTGGTTATTCATGAGAAATTTTTGGCTTTTTGGATGATCTCTACTATATTGTGATCCATCTGAGGTGATGTGTCTTGTTGATCCGTGTTTTTTCATTAAACAATAAGGAATCTATGTCACACACCAGGTATAGTTTGAGTAATTTTTTAACAAGTCATTTTAGTTTTATTAACCCTAGTAGTATATGTGTCATATATATATATATATATCATATTTTTGTATCTATCCAAGTATTTTATTTCTTGGAAACAACTCTCACTTTAAGTTAACAATATTTAAAAAAGTTTTATTATGTTTATTATTGTCCCTATGGTTTTCAGTATGGTTTTCTAATCCTCACCCGCAAAAATAGCATTAACATTATCTTATATCAACTATGAAAACACATATCCTTTATACACATTATTTCAATATTTATTATAGTAAGAAACACTAAATAGGATCCCAAAATTTCGAGAGGCCAATTGTCCATAGGTACTTAGAGACATATATAAATAAATTGAATTGGGGTTACAAAAAAATTACTAATAGATCCCTAACATGAACATAAAATACACTGATGCTCAAATACCTCAGGAAATAATCTGGTACATACATAAAAAAAGGTTATATATAAAGCCAAATCATAGAATAATTAAATCATAGAATTAGGTAAATGAGTAAAAGTGAGTAAAAGAGTATTATTAGGCTAACTGACCATAAACCATACATTGTATATCTTGAGATAAAAACATTACTTGATGAATTTTAGATATATATAATTCCAATGGCATGAATCCCATTCATATATTGTACATGAATCTATATTCCAAATACATTATATGACATAAGAACATATTTCATCATATTTAATCTCATGATTAAAGTGTGTAGATTAAAACCATATAAGCCGAAAATAAATTAAGAAAAGGAAAAACTGGGTTAACACCCTTTAGGTGTAATGGGTACATGTATTAACAACAAAAAATATTGGTTTTAAAAAACAAGAAATAATTTTGGAAGCATATTGGGTCTACATAGAGGTTTGTGGAAGGGATTAATGAGAGTGACAGGTGGTCCCTCGTTACATCGGAATTATATGGAATTTAATGGGATGTGTAAAAAATATTAAATCATGAAAATTTGAAAATAAAATTTCATAATAATAATAATGTAATTGAATAAACATAAAGATAAAGATAATACCTTACCTTTATAGGGTGATTTTATAATCCTAGGAACACATTGGGAGGTATTTAGAGAGCTATATGTAGAAGAAATTCTTTCAAAATGGTTTTGAGTGAAGATGAATGGGAGGTTAGATGGGAAATAAATAAAAATACTATGAAATTAAATGATTATTTCTACAATTAAGTTTATAAATTTATGTAATAAAATAATAAAAACCACAAAATATACCGTGATATTTTTACAATTATTTCCACAAAAGATGATTTTTTTGAATATTTTACTATATTTCAAACCAAATTACTTAAAATAATATCGTTCTGGATGTGTAAGTTAGTCATGTTCAAAAATATTTCTATTTATATCCAAAAAATATAATAATGATTTTGAAGGATTATTTATTGGTTTGTTATATTAATAAATTAAATTAAAAACACATTATTTTAAAGGGGAAATTTGTTTTGGTAAATTATTTGTTCTATAATTTTTATTAAATAATCTATGAGCTATTATGATGTCACAATACATGGCATATATATATAGTATTTAATCCTAATCGACAAATTTGATAAAATTTGAAAATTTAAAAATATTCTGATTGACATATTTTTACATGATAACTTCAAAATTTATATTTAGTTTAATAATACACTTTTATTAATATATTAATTTCCAATTAAATAAAAAAATATTTTTATATTGAAAAATATAATTTTTTAGCACAAAAACAACTTCATGCCCCTTATAAGTATTACATTATACATCATTAACATATATTATCATTTTTTTAAAATAATTACTATTTATAATGTTTATTTCGTGAACATAGAATTCATTTTAAAGTTCTTGAATTTATCAAAATTACTCTTCAAATTAATATTAAATATTTTGAAAAATTATCATTTCAGATTCACACTATCAAAATATATTTTTTATCAAACTCATTATATAGAAATTTATATAGAGAGATTATCAATGAAAATGTCTAAATATAATAATTATTTTTAAAAATGTAAATATAAAAATTCATAGGACTTGTTTCTAGATACATAACCCCACATTACACGAACTTATGACCTAATGGTATGGTGTGTGATGGTGGTACTTTCATTGTGAGGTTCAATAAATAAGGTTTGGTTGGTTATCTTTGTGTGCTTGAAAATATCCCATAAGTGGTTTATCTCATTTTTTAGTTGTTGAATATATGTTTTGGATTAGTCAAGGGAAATTCCCAATGATTCTATCTCCCTTGAAAGATATGATAAATTGGATTTAAAGGGTATTATCTTACTTTTGAAACCTTTTCTTCTTCTGTCTATGTCAAATAAATGTTCTCCAAACCCTTAATATATAATAATCCTTACATTCACTATAGAATGCATATATTAATGAGATTTATGATATTTAATGATATTTTAAACCAAAAATACAAATTATTAATATGTTTTATAATGGTCCAAAACATCAAATGAAATAATTCGCATGTGTTTTATATAACTAAATTAATTTCTTAGAAATTTATTCATGTAAAAGGGAATTTTATTTATAAAATTTTTGGATCATTAGAGTGTTGGTTTACAAAATTCCACTATATTCACATTTAGTGGATGTGTGTTTTTATATGATGGTCACTCCATATAAAGGTATTCATCCCTTACATGGTTCTAGAAATACCCACTATCAATCTAGGGGAAACACCCTCTTCCCCTCCTTTGAATTATGATTCAGTGACTGCTTCATTAATTTATAAACATGAGGGCCTCTTCATGTTTTGCACATGAGACATATTTCATCATACCTCCATATTTTTTACCAGTTTGAAATCCTTGATCAATTCTCTTCATATCCTTCATGTCCTAATGATATCACCTCTTCAATGTGATAGTGAAGACTATATATTCAAGTAAAATACTATAGTATTTCCTCTTCCATTGAAAGAAGATAATTCAACACTAGATTCAACTTTTTCACCATATACTCTTCTACATCCATGTATAGAAGTGAAAAACCTTATTATTCTTTGATTTTTTATCTCTTAAATGGTCCTGATATGAAAATGGAATTCCTCTATGTCTCAACCCTCTTCTTTTTTGTCTAAAGTGGATATATTAAATATACTCCCACTCTTTCTTTCTTCTAGAACTTTTAAAATATGTTTTATATAGACTTTTATGCATCCCACACTCATTATTAATGTTGGTATTAATTATAATTTTTCTAATATTCATTTCTCATTCCAAATATACCATACATTTTAATGTTTCAAAAAATTTCTAATCAAACTAAGTCAACTTGGTAATTTTTTTACATGACATCCTAATTTTAAATTCCAAAAAAAATATACCATGTATTCTATAAAAACACTATCATTTCATGAATTCCTCACTATGGAGTTATCTTATACTTCCACAGGTTTGCCAAGATGTAATATAATTCTTTATTGGAAGATGCATAGTCAAATACTGGATACACAATATCTTACAAAATATAAATTAACATTACATTGAAGATTAGGGTGGGATTCTCCAATTCTTCCCAATTCTCAAACCTGATGTGATATGAATTATTATTTTTGGATACATCAATTTCATTCCATTTTAAACCAATTTATTAGTGTTTTTTTCATATTCTATCCTCCATGTCACAAAAAAAACAAGTCCCTATATAGTCTTTTTTATCAATTGACCAATCATGGTGTGACCCACTGCTTCATGGACTTGACACCAATAAAATAGGTTATACCACTTAAATATTCATTTTCTTCATCAGACACAACATTAATTTCCATGATTTGAAAAGATTTTATATTTATATTGTAAAATAAATAATCATTAGTATCAGTGTTTTAGCTGAAGAAACCCTCATGTATTTCACCTTATAGTGTGACTCTTTTAATAATATCATGACTCGCCCTGATAATATTAACATATCAACTATGATGGATATTTTCTTTCACATATTCATCTATGTGTAGACTTTACCAAATTTATCCTCTACTATGGACCCTAATATATTCAATGTAGCCTCTTGCGTATCACTATGACAATATTTCCTTTTCCATATAATAACACATCATTAGTTTTTACTCATGTGTATTTAAAGAGTGTACCAAGATGTTTCTACAATATTTCTTTGGACTTTTAGGTTTTAGTCATGTGAACTCTACATACGAAATTTCATTTCAACACAATTCCAAAATCATGTAGATTACATTAATTTATTCATTTGATGACCCTTATGTGTCACAATAAGACATTTCTATGTCTATTTTTTTCTTGAATTAGTCTACACTGTAAAAAAATACTCATATATATCCGCAGGATTCAATATATTTATATCTTCGTATTATAATCAATATGAATCATATGTAACATAGTATTTGACGCTTATGTCTATAAATTTAGAATTTTTCTAAACTCAGATCAACGTCATGATAACCTTTACATATCCAAAGTATTACCTTTATGTATTTAGAGTCTTCTCCATTTCTCTATAGTTTGAGAAACCAAAATCATTATACTATTATTCTTATCATAATACACCAAAAATTTTCAAACCCACTCACATATCTTCTAAATACAGAATAATCTTGAATAAGATCATTTATAACAAACCAAATCTAGAAATACATTCACACTCCAAAACCATATATGTTAATTTAGGCATCCTTAATCCTTTTCTTTATCCATGTCATCTTGACATGAAACATCATAATAAATATAATTTTATACAAATAAAATATATATTATCAAAAAATACAACCAAAAATCTCAACATCCTTGTTGAAAAATTCTCCCCAATTTTTCGAAATACTAATATTAATCCTCATTATCCTTCTAACTAAAAAAATTAGTAAAAAATTGAATTATGGTCAATTATTATCACTCCACTTTTTCAATAAAATTATAATGGGATTGTTTTCCATATATTTATTTTCATTATATCCCTATTTCTCATATAATTTTAGTGTGGCATCTTCTTATCTATACTCCCCCTTTTTCCATAAAATATTTCCTTCATATTTTCAATGATCACTATAAAGGTCATGTTGGGATATGTTGAATTTTCTTAACATATAAAAAGTAAATTTAGATTATTTCCCCCATTTAATGTATTTCATAAATCATTTGACATTTGGATCATTCAATATCATCATATACTACTTTGTAATCAAAATTTAGATGTCAAATATTTTGGAAATCTCAAACATTCGAATGTTTCCTTAAAAAACATTGGGATTTTTAGGCACTATTGAATCAGCCTATGTTCATGATTTTTTTTCTATTTGTAACCACCAAACATTTATATTCTTTATAAACCACTACTTTATTGAACTTTTTTATTTTTTACCTCTATTAATACTCTATATTTTGACATTCATTCTTGAAACCACTTTTTGGATTAAAAAATTCCCAATTTTCATTTTCATCAATCTAAAATAATTATTGTCTTCAATGTGACATTATAAATTGATTTTAGTGACTAAATTTACCACTTTCAATTGAGTAATCAACGAATCCTTTAATATTAATTAGTCAAAAAATAATTTAGGAAATAATATTTTATATCAACATTGTCAAAATATTCCATGTCACTTATTTATATCCTCAAACGCATAAGGGTTGAATATTTTTCCTTTCATCAACACATTCTATGATCTAAATCACACTTAACCAAAACCATAAATGATAATATAATAAACTCCCATGTCTGTGAGTTAAATGGTATATTCAACTTAATGATACTAATTATTCAAGATGACACTATGATATAACTAGATATCCCAGAGGCATTATTTATTCACTAAGATTTCCTAATTATAGATGAGGCTTAACATCCGTTATATTACCAAAACTAACTATCCTAGAATAACTTCATTTCAGAACACTATGTATTGAGATAATGTTTATCTATTTTGAAACCTTTTTTTGAAAATTACTTCCTAACAACTTTGGTATCATAAAAATAATTATTTGATACCATATTTCTCTTATACAAGAATATAAACACTAAGTATATGATTATATTTTCCTCTTAACTTGAGCTATATTTTAATTACTCTTGTCGTATTGTACAAATTATATTATAGCCTAATTTAACATATTGTTCACCAATTTTTTATTGAATCTTTTGGAAATTTCATATATGGATTTGACACCACTAGAATCACTAATTTTAATTTATATCATTTAAACTTATTTATCTAAGCATGAAATTCCAATTTAATATTTGAAATAATATTTTCTTTCCCAAAACCACATGATGAGTCAAATAGGTGCTTAATACCATTGGGTATTTTTGTTTTTCTATGATAACAATTTAAAATTATAATAAATCAACTCATTTTGTTTTATTGATCTATTTTTTACAAAATATATATACCATATAGATCGTATATCCCTATAAATCAATATCACTTTAAAAAAATATATAAACACATTTAAACACACTGTGATTGGGGTACTTTATAGACAACATGAAGTTGAGTATTTTGGTTGGTTCATCTAAACCAAAATTTAATATACAACTTTCATCTTGACATTTATAATTGTTATTCTTTCAATTTCACTTCAAAAAACATCATTTGGGATGTTTTACATAGAATTATATAACTTCTTTTTCCATTAAAGCATCTCTGCTATGAGACTAGTGTCACTTTTACATGTTTCATCATTTGATGTGATATTATTAAATCTTTCTTCATGCTTCACCTTCCCTAGAATGGATCTTTTATACAAATTTGTATCTTCCATTATAGAATGTTTTATGATACCACTATGGCTTGCTACCATTTTTTCCTCTTCAATAACCATGACTATAATGTCACGAACCTCATTCTTCGTGATGAGGGAAGGGATGAAAAAATGATGTGACCTTACTTCATCAAGATGAAATAGAAATAATGACCCCCCAAGTTCAACCTCTAATAGGCCCCATGGCAGTGACCATAAACAAGGGTATATAATCTCACAAATATGGAATGAATTTTCCTTTTTATAGTAACCATGATCGGGAGATATAATGTATCAACCACAAAACAACCCCAATACATATACATATAAAAATATCCAAAATCCATCCCACATGCATATTTAAAGTAAAAATACTAGAAATTCAATGAACAAATCCAACGTAAGTACCAAAATAAAACTAACAAGGGATACAGAAACCATTACCTAAGATTGAGCTAGTAAGGTCCAACATAGTCCACATAATCTCTCTAGAAACATGAAAATTGTTTTATATTTTTTGGGTGAGCATACATTTAAACTTAGTTGGAAAATCCATATCCAATTATGCACAATATAGAGAAGCATACTAATTCCCCTTGTGAGAAAACTATAGAAACTCAAAAGCACCTAAAAATGTATACTATCCACCCTAACCTCACCATGTCACACTCAAGAAATAGTGAAAATATAGTAATATATTTTAGTAAGAACATCAATATTTGGGAACCCCACGCCACTTCCCACTAATTAACTGCTCATCCCTAACTGAAAACATCATGATGCTACCACGCCCTTCTACAAGACCCACCATCACAACCATCCCACACACACCTAGGCCACATATCACATCCTATCCACAAACACCTATGCCACAACCACATCACATCCCTCTCACAAACACCAAGGACACATATCCACTACATCATCCCAAAGACACATGGTAAAGTACTACATATCTCATCCCAATGACACCAGGGAAGCACACCTCACCGTAAGATAAATGGGCCATGAAACCACACCCAAACATGCCTAAAGTGTCTTAAGCTACAAATTCATATAAGAGGGAGCATAGAAGAGCCAATAACCATCCATCCAAGTTCCCACCAGGATGTTGGGAAAGAAATCATACCTTATAATAATGGGGGTGTTAAAAATGTAGTGCTCAATATGGGTGGGGTGCATATAGAAATCACAAGGAAATATATTTTTTTATATAGGTACAAAAAACTCATCCTAACCAATGGGTTTTTAAAAAAACTACCATCCAACACAAAACCAGCCTTGCCACTACATCTAAAAGAACATTTCAAAATGAATGATTTTCACTTCACAATTTGATAAAAAAAAATACACTTAACACCGAATCATTTTATTGTTAATATGTATTTTCTATTTATTCCATAGTTACATGGGATACCACAAAACATATCACACCACAAGTAACATAATAACCCATACACGCTTCAAAAATTTCTTTTGAAAATCCGAGAAAAACGACCATGCAAGGTAACACCATCCATCATCAAAATTATATCTCCTAAACCATTTACATCAGCTCTGTTGCACCAAAAGCACCACATCCATCATATAATAAAACTCAACCATATTTCATCCACACTACACACACCCCTTTCTTGTACATCATTCCAACCAATACAACCATCATTATTAAAATTTGGGCCACCATATCATTCCTCTCAACAAGAATACCTCCAACACACTTCATCACAACCACACTCCGCATCCTTGATTTATAACAACGCCAAAACATATATCATAAACATAACACAATCTGAAACTATAGCCCTTCTACCCAAATGCAGTCCCACTGCAAAACTTGTTCATCCCTTCCACAAGCAACGAATCTCTCAACTGGATATTCCATTATGCCACCCACACCATTCTGTAATCTAAACCACACTCCAAATCTTAGCACCACATAACCATCATGAAAAATAGGGTCGACAGAACCATACACAACACACACCCACACCAAATGCAGAAAGTGTATTCATATTTAACAACATTTTTTCTATAATTACACTTTTATTATTCAGGGGTGATCATAGAAACTGGTTCAATCACAAAGTATCCATTTATTTAACTAAAGACACCTGATTAATAAAGTTTTCAAGTTCAAAGTCATTCAATATAAGGTTAACAACAAGTATTCAGGAGTCTACTAGGAAAATAAAGACCACCAATGACCGTGAATTTTAGAAGTCATATGAACAACATAATTCACATCATGGGTCAAAGATAATAGATAAAACAACACAAGAATCATCATCATATTCCCTAGACCTTATTTACTAATTTTTTAGCAAAACCTATTATTGTAAGAGGTCCGTTCATGTTCACAATACAATTAATTTTTGATTTATATATGACCTTATTCTCATAGAAGCAAGAGTTTACCCACCCAATATGATACAAAAATAAAATAGATATGAAAGAATTACTACATATAATAACAGAAGATCAAAAAATCCTCCTTAATTTAAAAATAGGGGTTAGCGCATGTTGCAAGAAAGACTCCAAGGAAAAAAAACCAAATCCACAGAAAAAGCAAAAAATGATACTCCTTGGGGAAGAATGGTATTAGGTGAACCCATAGGAAATAGAAACACACTAGGAGGATAAGATCTGATCATAGAAGAACCAAATCCTATTTCAACGGATGGAAATGGTTTCAAGGGCTATTAAAGTCAGATCACAACCAAGATTATGTGGTTTGACTTTTTCAAGGTCTTTGGAGGGTTAGGATATTAAATATATAATTTCTATCATTTGAAATGCATTTAGAAATGCTCACACAAGTCATTAAACATGATTTTCATGAAACTAAATGTAAGAGGGGAGAAACTGTAAAAATTAGGAAAAACAAGAAATGACTCACTTATGGGTGAGACACTAATAGGAATCACCAATAGTGAGTCGCTGACACCTGACTCACCAAGGGATGAGCCATCGATATAGAGCTACCAAAGCAGATCACCACATCGAGTCACTAATGAAATCACTCACACCTGACTCATCGATGCTCATCCTACTAACACCTCAAACTACGAACGCCTTGACCTACTGACACATCAACCATCCCACACCCCAACCTACCAATGCCTCAACCTACTAAAACCTCATCCTACTAACGCATGACCTACCTATACATTGACCTACCAATTACCTCGCCTACTGATTCCCTAACCTACCGATACCCTAAGTCACTGATACGTCCTACTGTTGGAAAAAATGGAATTTGTGAAAACTCTTGATATGAGGTTCCATTTCTTCCCATATCACCCCATAAAATGCATTTTTAATGTGTAATGGAACATGGAGAACTGATCTATTACATCCGATACCTCTCAAACTATTCTCACCCTTCAGAATTCAAAACAAAAATAATAAGAAAGACGGGTCCGAAAAACCACCTAGAAACTCTCAAGGATAAAACACCATGTGTTGTTTGAAAGTTAGGGAGAGACCTCAAAAACCAAGGACACCTCCACCCACATATGAAAACCCAAACATTCAAAAGATACCCACAAAATCACCAAATACCCAGAAACATGAATAAGGGAATTTGTTACTCCATGTCAAGATACTATCCACTCGGAGTGGAAATAACTTTCCTACATAGGTTTAATCACAAATCAATTGATGTATCCTGATTAGGAATCCAGTCTCCCCCTTTTTACATGTTAGGACATAGTCACAAGCAATAGAACATGGAATCAACCCATATTATATTAAAAAATGTTCAAGCACAACACCATAAATAAAAGAACACAAGAAAAACTCAAAAACAATTTGGGTACTTAGAATGAATCTTTACTTCTTTCTCCCAAGTACTCTCCTTCAAGAAAAAGTGTATCCACAACACATAAACCAAAGGAATTGTCATTCCATGCAGCACCTTCTCTCGACGATCATGGATCTCCACTGGTCGCTCCACAGAAGCTGAATTGTCCTTAATATCCAACTCTCCCCCAATAATGACATTGGATACATTGTGAAGATACTGACGAAGCTAGAATATGTGGAAGACATTATGGATCCTCTCCAACTGCGGTGGAAATTCCAATAGGTATGTCACTTTTCTAACTCGTAAAAACACCTCAAAGGGTCTGATGAACCGAGGTTAAAGCTTACTACCACTACCAAAACCTCCACTACCCATGATGAGGGGAAATAATGATGAACTTGTGATCCTCAAATTTGAACTGTAAGGGCCTCCTCATACAGTCTTTATGTGACTTTTATTGATCTGTTACTACTTTAATCCTCTCGCAGAAAATAATAACCTTCTCTGTCAAACTCTACACTACCTTTGAGCCATGAACATATACCTCCCCATCTTCTATCATGTAAAAATGTGAATGACACAGTCTCCCCTAAAATACCTCAAATGGAGCCATAAAAATTAAATAGTGATAGCTATTATTGTTGTAAAACATCACCAAAAGAAAATTGCATACCCACGATCCTCCAAAATCCAAGATGCAGGACCGTTGAATGACCTCCAATGTTTGGATGGTCCTCTTGGTCTAACAATATTTCTAAAGGTGGAAAGTAGTGATGAGGCGTAAATGAGGGCCAAATTCTTGTTTCACTCCCCTCAGACTCACGTGGTAAAACATGAATCCTGATATGAGATGATGGAACTGAAAACCCCATACATCGATATCACCTCATCAATATACTTTCTCACCAAGGAATCCACTATGCTCAACTTCTTAATTTCTAAGATGTGTCCCAATTTTTTCAGTCATTCCACCACTACCTAGATCATATAGAATCCTCATAAACACTAGGTAATCCTGTAAAAAAAACATTGATATTTCATCCCACTTCCACTCAGGGACATATAAGGGCTGCAAAAAACCATTGAGAACATGATGATCAACCTTCACCTATTGGAACACCAAGAACTTTTCCACAAACTACAATATAGCTTGCTTCATCCTGGACCACCAATACTACTCATTTCAGACATTTCACATCTTCAAAACTCTTAGATCTATCAAAATGTGTGAGCTATGAAACTCACCAATAACTCCCTAATGAAACTCCTCTAGAACAAATGGATTCCCAAAGATCAACATCTGATTCTGACCATTCTCCCAGCATCCCTCCAGATCATCTCCCTATTCAATGTGGTCATGCATCACCTCCACCTCTGAGTCTCCCCACTGAGACTCCACTACCTACTGCCTTAGATATGACTGCACCTTTATCTAAAATAGAAAACCTCTTCCTCTATTCATTCCTGCATCTAAGTGTAAGTAATCCAACTCCTCCATCACCCGCAAAGCATCCATAGATTTCCTGAACAGCCTCCTTCTATGACTTCCTACTCAAATAATCGACCAAGACATTCCCATTTTCTAAGATATAGAAGATATCAAAATTGTAATATAGGAGAAACACCACCCACCTCCGTTGTCACAAGTTCAGATCTCGCAAGGAAAAGATGTACCTCAAGATCTTGGGATCCGTGAACACCACAAAGTGCTCTCAAATGAGCTAATTTTTTCACAACATTACAACACACATGACTATTCCTATATCAACATCATGGATTCCATATATACGTTAATGGGGATGTAACTGCCTAGACCTATAATAGATCACTCCTCACTATGTCATAAACATACATCCCAAGCATAGGTGGAAAAGAACATAGAAAAACATGAACATCACACCCTCCTATGGAAACCTTATAACTAGATCCCTAACCAAATTACACTTTAGATAGTGGAATGTTTCCTAGAACTACTCACTCCACACAAAATGAAGGACTTTTATAATGAGAGCCATAAATGGAGCTGCTAATCAAGATAAATTGGGTACAAACCTTCTGTAATATCCAATTATACCCAGAAAAAAGGTAACATATGCCACATTCTTGGGTGCTTCCCAAGAAACAAATGCTTTAACTTTCATTGGATCCATTTCAAAACCCAATTAAGACACAACATTACTAAATAAGTTTACATCGTGTGTCCAAAACATTCACTTGGACAACTTTCTAGAGAGCTAATGGGGTTAAAGGATCTCTAGGACTGTCTTGAGATGCTTTCTATAAACCCCCTATGACTTAAATTAGATAAAAAATTCCATTGATGAATTGATGATAAACCAGTCTACGAACATATGAATGATAGAGTCCATAATCCCCATGAACATGGATTCTACATTCATAACACCAAACGACATAACCATGAACTTAAAGTTCCAATACATATAATATAATGCAGTCTTTAGGATATCATCCTAATTTACCCTCAACTGATGATATCTAGACCGCATATGGATCATAGAGAAGAAACAAGCTCCCCTCCTCTAGTCTAAAAGATCTTTTATCCTTGAGATAGGGTAATAGTTCATGACCATAACCTAGTTCAACCTCAAGTAGTCAGTACACAACCTCAGACCACCATCTTCCATCATCAAAAACAAGACCAGAGAACCCCATGGCGACACACTTTCCTAAATAAATCCATTCTTCATCAAAATTTTAATCTGAATCCTTAGCTCTTATAGCATAGAAGGAGTCATCTAATAAGGATCCATCAAAATTTGAGAAGCACTGGGCTGCCTATCTATCCCAAACTCAAGGTCACATTGAGGTACTAGAGTCACAACCTCTTACAGTCCAACATCCAATAATTACCCAAAATCATTGGGAACCCCCACCATCATATCATCCACTAATTCGACTAACATCTTGGTCAAAAAGGAAATAATAGGATCCACATTGTGGTTGCCGAGTTGAAAACCCCTCTCTCCAATGAAATACACATGCTGGTTATGTATTTCTGAAAACACAACTATTCTATAGAAGTAGTAAATAATAGCATGCACAAAGTAAAACTAGTCAATGGTAAGGATATCATTATAAGGTTGTGTTTGTAATGGGAAAATATTCCCATATGTCTGATGTAGGTGCATCATTAGTCTGCATCCCCGGTACACATCAAAAATGATTGTATGACCTCTAAATATTGTACTCAACACCAAGGGTATGGAAGGTCTCTCTAAGTATATTACAAACTAATTTCCTAGAACATGTGAAAAAAGGATTTTGAAGCTACGTAATCAATCTTGGTGAAATGAAAGTATTGAAAAAAATTAATTGGATGATCTTCGGACATATCGGTACTGCTACCTCCTCACTGTGAAACTGACCATTCCCAGATCCTCTTTCCCTTTTATGTCTACTGACTCCTTGACCAAATTCGGGTCAACATCCATGAAGAATGCCCTGATGTCAACCTTCGCCTGCTCTACCTCGCCTTGGTGGAGCATGATCCAATTATCCCTACTGCTAATATGTCTTGGCCAGAAACTGCTACTGAGGTGGGAACTAAACCGTCCCACACCACCATAATGATCTATAACTAGGCACTAACTCTGAAGGTTCTTACATCCTCCACAAGAGAAACACCACGGTCCCAAGATCATGGGAATAGGACAAGGACCATATGTTCATAACTAAAACTCCAAGGGTTGGCTCCCCACTAGCTGAAACCAGGAAGTACCTGATGATGGAGACCTATTGTTGAATGCCTTCTCCTTTTGTGAACTCAGATGGCTCCCCTCTCATGGTAAACCTCCTCATGAGTGCATCATATCCAATACCTCCTAATTTTTCTAAACCACTATTTTGTCAGTAAGGTGAAGGGAGTAACTGAAGACTAGAGAGAAGGGCATAGTGCCCCTTCTGAATATATCGCCTGAGACTCCTCATCTAGAAAGAGATCCAGAGAAATTTGATGGAGATCCTTGAACATGATACCCAGTTCTCCTGTCGACATACTCTCCCATGGGAGGGAGAGTATATCTTTTCACTACTATGCATTTATGTTCATGGAACAGAATTATTCCTGGAACTCCTTCTAAAAATCAACCCATAGAACATAGGTATCATTCCTCTTCCCCAAGTAAAGAGTCCACCATTGATGTGTAGCTCCCCCCCTCAAATTAACTAACAATGGAATACATCACTGTATCGGAGCCCCGATCAAGCTGAATGTGATGTCAAGATCCTCGAGCTCACTCTATGTCTCCATGTCGGAGAAAATCCCCTCATATATTCTTAGTGTCTACTACGAGAAAGCACATAGCATCTGCTGCCACTCATTATCCTCCTCCTCTAGATCAACTATAACACCCCAAGTTTTTATGAAAAATATTCTTTTTAATTTTATTGATGTCTTGTGTTGTACGCTAAAAAAACGGAGTCTTGCACAACACGTAACCCTAACTTGGTTGCATTACATTCAATCGCGACCTTCCTCAATAGCGTGTGTTGTACGCAATATCGAGTTTCACTAAACAATGATATGCTATTAAAATATTATTAAAACTAGATGTTATGAATAGTAATAACCACTTTTGAATTTTTTTTAAATTTCATCTTTCAAAATGGAGTTCATTTTTGGATTCGGAATATCGAAATTATCCTTGGGTGAAATTTTGGTATTTTTCTGAAAACTTTCAATTTTTGATGAATAGTGAAAACACTAGGTTACTATTTAAAAACGGAATTTTTATTTAAATAATTATTTATTGTATTTAAATTTATTTTAGGTAAAAAATTGACACATAATACCTATATATGTTCAATGTAATTCATTAGAGTCATTTTATAATAATTTTAGATATATAAAAATTTTATTAAACTTTTGACCGTCTTTTACCCACCTCCTAGGAGAATTTCCAAATTCACATAAAACATAATTCTACTGCTTCTGAGAGTGGAATTTAAAAAATCCGAGAGACACGGTTGATGTCAGTAAGTAAAATGTGGTTCAATGAGATGAAAATAATTTTTGGTGAATAGTATCTTTTTACTTTTTTTTACCACGGTTAAAAGTAAATAAGGTAATTAAGGGTAAAAATGATATTATTATTACCCTAACACGTGTCCTTATTCTATTGGATAAGTGTAATTCGACCAAAAAGAACCTTAAGAATAAAATATGACCATTTATACCCACTTGGATTAGATTAGGACATTTATTATTAATTTATTTAAATAAGGGATAAAATAGTTAACATCAAAATTTTATAAGTAAATAATTTCTAATATAGGGTTATATAAAATATAAATTCGACTATAAATATTCATTAGAAATCTAAAAATATTTTCTACCTGATGGTATTTTATTTGTAATTTTTATACTTTAAATAATTTAATTTATTTATGACACAATGATGATGCAGTAATTATATTATTAATGAAATATTAACATAATTGATGTTATAAATACCCAAATAAATGTAATGTGAGAATTTTTATGAATTCCAATAATTTTATATCATAATATGACATGTTAGTATTGATTTAATTAACGTTTTTTGAACTAATATTTCTGTTATGATTTTCACAAAAATCAATTACCAAATAGTGTCAAAATTGACATAAAATAGTTTTTAAAACAAATATTATATTATTAATTGTTATTTTATTCCTAAAAATATACGGTTCATCCAAATGACTTATATAAGGATATATATATTAATAATAAACAACTTGGGGTTATTTTGGCTTGTTATAGTAATTTTATTAACCTTATAGTGTAAGAAAACAAGAAGACATGGTAAAAGAAAAATTATTTAAGTTAAAGTTAAATCTAAATGATAAGGTTAAAATAGAAAACTAAACTTGTCTAAATTCTATTGGATGAGAGGCTTTTGACCCATCCCCAACTTAGCATCGAAATAACTCAATTTGGAGTTATTAAAAACCGAATATGACTTTATAATATAATAATATTTTTAGTTATTTTAAAGGTCCCCTCTCCTCCCTTATAAAAGGGCACCTCCTCCCTCTCTTCCTCACACCACTTTGACCCTTCAAGCTTGGCCAACTCCTGCCAAATTCTCTTCTCCACTTCCCTAGAAACATCCTAGAGGTCCTGGTATTCTTCAAAGACCAATTTTGTTGCCCTAAGAGGAGGTCCTAAAGAGTCGCTTCAAAGAAGAGGAGGTTCAGATACATACGAAAAAAATCGGACATAAGGTAAGGGATAGTTTTGAAAATCTCATTTTTATCTGAGATTGCTTATTTGTAAGTATTTACTAGGGTTATTACAATCATTCATTTCCATGTTTTATAAAAGTTTTTTCATGTATGTTTAAAGTCCTTTTTACCCATTTTGACTTTTACCCCATGGTATGGAAGAAATCTTTCTTTTATTTACCCTATAGGGTACTTTTTGACTTTTCTGACAAAAGTATGAGAAGACTATTTTTTTAACGTATACGGCATGAAAGTATTTTTATGGTTTTATAAAGCCTTTTTTCATGAAGATTCCTCCAAAATATTTCATGACTATTTTCAACGAAATCTATTACTTTTAAAATTTCATGATATTTTGTGAAAAGAATTTGATTTTGAAGAAGAAAGGATATTTTCCTCAAGAATTCATTTCAAGTGTTTTATTAAAACCATTTTTCCATCTAAGATGACATTATTTCTTATGTTTATATTTCAAGTATAATGTCTCTATGATTTACATGGTTTCACTTTTGTTATTATGAAATGATATCCATTTCTTTTATATGGATTATGTGATGATGGGATTGTGTTTATGAAACCCATTTTATTCGTTGGGTTATTATGAATTATGTATGTTTAGTTTGTGGCACAAGTATTAGTGATTTAATTATGAGATGGGTCGGACCTATATCTCCCTCCAATGCATTGGGTAAAGATTTATATCTCATGAGATAGACATGGATGGAACGGTAAGTTAATCTGGTTCAGTGTTACAGGACTGAAATGGGGAGTGAACTCGATTCAGAAAGGGACTTTGTCCACTAAGATGGTCTTGGAAGAAATGCCTTGGCTACTATGGAAATCATAACATGTGATGAATGGTTTCCACAATTACATGTTTTATTCCAATTATATTTTATCATGGTTGATGTTCTATTATGATATATGCCTTACGTACTTCCACTATTTATGTATTTGCTCAAGATTTTGATGTTTAAATTTCATGTTCATGTTTTTTCTTCCAAATGATTATGGATTGTTTTATGTTATCTATGTTTGCCCTTACTGAGCATTTGAGCTCACCCTTGTTAAGTTTTATTTTCCCTAGGAAATAAAGAAATGTTTTTGGTTAGGAAAAAAAAGGGGAAGATCATTATGGGAGTTGTTGAAGATATTTCAACATGATTAGAAGTTTATATTCCGAGTTTCCAAAGACACAAAACTATTACGGTCCTTCTGTGTCTTTTTTCTTATTATATATTAAGTATTCCGAAAAAGTAATGTAATGTCCATGTACTTCAAGCTTTGGGTCTCTACAGTTGGTATCAGAGGAAAGGTTTAGTCAACCATTAAAAACTAGCATGTGAAAACGTTAGTAAGATCCCTAGAGATATTTCTAAGGTATGTCTAGGGATGTCCCTAAGGATAAGTATACGTATAGGATATAGTCCGAGAACTATGGTAACAATATTAGAATTTGACCAAAGATGTTAGATATTGATGGTACTCCCCCTTTATTATGTTGTTTTCCCTAGAATGATTTTTTCCTCTCACACTATTCTTTTTGGTTTTTAGACGATGGTTGGACCCGAAGGAACCGTGTTGATCAATGTAATGGAAAATGCCATGATTGTCCTCCTGAACAAACCAATGTTATTGCAGATGGAGTGCAAAATCTTATTTCTATACTTACACAAGCTATGAATCATTCTGGACATCCAAATGAGCAGAGAAGGTAACAATATTCTATTGAGTCTTTCATGAGGCAACGTCCACCTTCTTTCAGTGGGTCTTCTGATCCACTTATTGTTGAACAATGGATCAGTACAACTGAAAAGATATTTTCATTTTTTCAATCATCTGTACATGATAAAGTCATCTTATCAATATGTCATTTGGATGGTGAAGTTGATCAATGGTGGAATCTTATCAAGAATAAGAGGCCAAGAGATGAAATTGAGTCCATGGAATGGGACGATTTCAAGAACTTATTTTTCAATAAGTACTTCCCTCGTATTCTTTGAACAAAGATGGATAAGGAGTTTCTTGAACTAAAGAAAAAGGATGTTGAATCTATTGGTATATACGAAGAGAATTTTACAAGGCTTGCAAGGTATGCATCTGGCTTTATCATCCAACCTGAATGTAAAGTTGATCGATTCTTCAGTGGCTTAAAACCAAATCTACGAAGGGAATTAGTTATAAGAGACTTCAGTAGCTATGAAGAAATTGTGCGTTGTGGTATTAAGGTAGAAATGGAATTTGGTGTTACATATCCATCTCATGGTTTTGGCAAGAAACGAAAGATGGAGTTCAAGGAGAAATCTCAGAATAATGGTGAAAAGAATATGAATGTTTCCTTATTCTAAAAGTGTAGAAAGAAGCATGGTGGAGATTGTCTTAAAGGGACTAGAAAATTTTTTAAGTGTGGAAAAGAAGGTCATCAAGCAGCTAAGTGTCGAAGTAATGGAAAAAGGGTTGCTAATGGTGTGAATAAAGAAAAGAGTGCAGAGAAATCACCACCAACACTTCAATTCTTCATGTGCAATGAAATGGGGAATTATGCTAATCAATGCCCTAATCCAAGGGTTAATGATGATCGACATGAGCAACCACTTAAGGAAAAGGACAAATGGAAGTCACATGCGATCACTATTGGCGATGTTGAATATGACAACGATATGGGGGAATGAATAAGTGTTTATGTAATGGGATTCCAAAATATTGTTGTATATAGTATGATAGAATATTGGAATATTTATGTATTGGTCTATTGTGGTTTTCAATAATTTTATGGTACCGGTAACCATGGAAAGTGATTGAGATATTTTGGAAAGCAGATGATATGCACATAATGAAGGGATAATGAGAAAATGAAATGTTTGACAGTATTCATGAGCTCATGATAGATATAAGGACTAAGTGATATCATGGTTTGAGTATATAGAATTTTGGGTTTTTGGTATGTGGAAAGAGTTAACTTTTGACAGCACTCATGTTTTCACTAAGATTCAATGGGTATTCATTTTTCAAGAGAATACATGATTAAGGCCTTCGAATATTTGGAATGTGACCAAGAAGACATGTCTTATGATATATGGGGATCAACGATGGTATTAACTTGCTTGTTATATGAAATCTCTTGTAATCGTTTTCACTATATTATGAGAGTGGACTATAGTATTATAGATAAGCCTAATGATTGAAATGGATTATGTTGGACATAAGTTAGTATTGTTTAACGATAGAAGTTTTTTTCATATTATTGATGGGATGTTATAGTAATGTAGTTTTAGAAAAATGTACAACCAGCAGGATGGGTGACAGCCCATCGCGTCAGACAAGGCTGTGGGAATTGAACCCACAACCGAAGTGCGACTGGGATTTATCACCTACCACTGGCCTACAGGAAGTCCCTGGTTAGTAGAAACTAGTTTTATTTTATTAAGTGATATGATATAGGAAGTATAAGTTCATTTTTGGAACCATATACGATTAATCTAACCATAAGATGGACTTATAACTTTTGCTAAATTTTTGTTTGAAACAGATGGAATGACCCATCATTCTATCACATGATCTTCTAACATATCACAAATAAAAAATTCAACTTCATTTCTTTAAGGGATGAAGTGGAAATTGTTCAATTCAAGAACAACAGTGAAATTGTACCAAAATCATGTAAGTATTTCTTTTAATTCATCAACATTATGGAAATGATCTAGAAAACCAAAAATGTTGTCCTAGTTCCCTTATATCCGATGAATCAGATGGTACCTTAGATCATCACAAATCTATGGCTTTTTCATTGTTGGATTTTTCATAGCCATGTTCTCTACCACTCTCCATCAGAACATGATGGTTAGGTTTATCTTCCATATCCATATTTTCACCTATCTTCTCCTATGTGGAAACCCAGTGATTAGTTAATTTGGGTAACCGTTATGTTTCATACTTTAGTTTTTAAAGATTGGATTTGGTATTCCTTTTTACGATGTGGGTTTCTATTAAATAAACTTTCGAGTAGTAAACCATGTTTAACCCCCGACGAATTTCGAGGGTGAAATTCATTTTAAGGGGGGTAGAGTGTAACACCCTGAGATTTTATGAAAAATATTCTTTTTAATTTTGTTGATTTCTTATGTTGTACGCTACAACAAAGGAGTCTTGCACAACATGCAACCCTAGCTTGGCTGCATTACACGCAATCGCAACCTTCCTCAATAGTGTGTGTTGTACGCAATACCGAGTTTCACTAAACAACGATATGCTATTAAAATATTATTAAAACTAGCCGTTATGAATAGTAATAACAACTTTTTGAAATTTTTTAAATTTCATCTTTCAAAATGGACTTCATTTTTGGATTCGGAATATCGAAATTAGCCTAGGGTGAAATTTTGGTAATTTTCTGAAAACTTTAATTTTTTATGGATAGTGAAAACACTGGGTTACTATTTAAAAACCGACTATTTATTTAAATAATTATTTATTCTATTTAAATTCATTTTATGTAAAAATTGACACATAATACCTATATATGTTCAATGTAATTCATTATTTTCATTTTATAATAATTTTAGATATATAAAAATTTTATTGAACTTTTGACCGTCTTTTACCCACCTCCTAGGAGAATTTCCAAATTCATATAAAACATAATTTTACCACTTCTGTGAGTGGAATATCAAAATTATTAGAGCCATGGTTGTTTTCAGTAAGTAAAATGTGGTTCAATGGGATGAAAATATTTTTTGGTGAATAGTAACGTTTAACTTTTTCTTACCACGGTTGAAAGTAAATAAGGTAATTAAGGGTAAAAATGATATTATTATTACCCTAACAGATGTCCTAATTCTATTGGATAAGTGTAATTCGACCAAAAAAACAACCTTTGGAATAAAATATGACCATTTAGGCCCACTTAGATTAGATTAGGACATTTATTATTAATTTATTTAAAGAAGGGTTAAAATAGTTAACATCAAAGTTTAATAAGTAAATAATTTTTAATATAGGGTTATACAAAATATAAATTAGACTATAAATATTCATTAGAAATATAAAAAAATTTCCTACATAATGGTCCTTTATTTTTAATTTTTAGACTATAAATAATTTAATTTATTTATGACACAATGATGTTGCGGTAATTATATTATTAATGAAATATTGACATAATTGATGTTATAAATACCAAAATAAATGTAATTTGAGGCTTCTTATGAATTTGAATAATTTTCTATCTTAATATGACATGTTAGTATTGATTTAATTAACTTTTTTTGAAATAATATTTCTGTTATGATTTTCACAAAAATCAATTACCAAATAGTGTCAAAATTGATATAAAATAGTTTTTAAAACAAATATTATATTATTAATTGTTATTTTATTCCAAAAAATATATGGTTCGTCCGAACGACTTAGATAAGGTTATATATATTAATAATAAACAACTTGGGGTTATTTTGGCTTGTTATAGAAAGTTTATTAACCTTATAGTGTAAGAAAACAATAAGACGCAGTAATAGAAAAATTATTTAACTTAAAGTTAAATCTAAATGATAAGGTTACACTAGAGACCTAAACTTGTCTAAATTCTATTGGATGAGAGGATTTCGACCCATCCCCACCTTAGCTTCGAAATCTCTCAATTTGGAGCTATTAAAAACCGAATATGACTTTATAATAAAATAATATTTTTAGTTATTCCAAATGTGCCCCTATCCTCCCTTATAAAAGGGAACCTCCTCCCTCTATTCCTCACACCACTTTGAGCCTTCAAGCTTGGCCAAACCCTGCAAAATTTTCTTCTCCACTTCCCTAGAAACATCCTAGAGGTCTTGGTATTCTTTAAAGACCAATTTTTGTGCCCTAAGAGGAGGTCTCAAAGAGGCACTTCAAAGAAGAGGAGGTTCGGATACATACGAAGCATATCGGACATAAGGTAAGGGATAGTTTTGCAAATCTCATTTTTATCCTAGATTGCTTATTTGTAAGTATTTACTGGGGTTATTGCAATCGTCCATGTCCATGTTTTATAAAAGTGTTTTCCTGTATGTTTAAAGTCCTTTTTACCCATTTTGACTTTTACCCCATGGTATGGAAGGAATCTTTCTTTTATTTACCCTATAAGGTACTTTTTGACTTTTCTGACAAAAGTACGAGAAGAATGTTTTTTTAACGTATACGGAATGAAAGGATTTTTCCGATTTTATAAAGCCTTTTTTTCATGAAGCTTCCTCCAAAATATTTCATGACTATTTTCAACAAAATCTATTTCTTTTAAAATTTCATGATGTTTTGTGAAAAGAAATTGATTTTGAAGAAGAAAGGATATCTTCCCCAAATATTCATTTCAAGTGTTTTATCAAAACCATTTTTCCATCTAAGATGACATTATTTCAAATGTGTATGTTTCAAGTATAATGTCTCTATGATTTATGTGGTTTCACTTTTCTTATTATGAAATGATATCCATTTCTTTTATATGGATTATGTGATGATGGGATTATGTTTATGAAACCCATTTTATTCGTTGGGTTATTATGAATGATGTATGTTTATTTTGTAGCACAAGTAAGAATGATTTCATTATGAGATGTGTGGGACCTATATCTACCTCCAATGCATTGGGTAAAGATTTATATCTCATGATATAGACATGGCTGGAACGATAAGTTAATCTGGTTCAGTGTTGCAGGACTGAAACGAGGAGTGAAATCGATTCAGAAAGGGACTTTGTCCACTAAGATGGTCTTGGCAGCAATGCCTTGGCTAATATGGAAATCATAATATGTGCTAAATGGTTTCCACAATTACATGTTTTATTCCAATTATATTTTATCACGGTTGATGTTCTATTATGATATATGCCTTACCTACTTCCACGATTTATGTCTTTGCTCAAGATTTTGATGTTTAAATTTCATGTTCAAGTTTTTTCTTCCAAATGTTTATGGATTGTTTTATGTTATCTATGTTTGCCCTTACTGAGCATTTGAGCTCACCCTTTTTATGTTTTATTTGCTCCAGGAAATAAAGAAATGTTTTAGGTTAGGAAACAAAAAGGGGAAGATCGTTATGGGTGTTGTTGAAGATATTTCAACATGATTAGAAGTTTATATTCCGAGTTTCCAAAGACACTAAACTATTACGGTCCTAGTGTTTCTTTTTTTTTGTTATGTATTATGTATTCCTCAAAAGTACTGTAATGTCCATGTACATCAAGCTTTGGGTCTCTACATCAACCCTCAGCTGATCAGGTGGATTGGATTGTCAAACCTGTACTACCTGAGCAACTTGTGGATGAAAACCGGGTGCCATAGTTGAAAGGTAAATAAGGAACTCCTAAGCCCGAGTAGTATGGAATATATTTAGCATTCATTTTAACCCATTACTTATATTAATTTTATGAAAACATTCCAAAAAATAAGAACCAAATTTATCTTGTTGCATGTACATTTCTTAGGGACTCTACCCTACAACCAGTGTAGCCTCACATGGTTGTTCAGTAGACTCAGAGTACTGCATCGGATAATGGGGTCCCTAAAATCCCATTTCTTATCTGGTCATCCCTTGTATATATAATCCACCATGACCGCCTAACATTTTTTCCATACCATCCCATCCAATCCTCACTATGCCTAACTCCCAAATGTATATTATCTCTCAACTATAACCTCTGATACCATTATTTCATGACCCACCCTCTTCAAGATGAGGTAAGGGATGGAAAATGATTTCACCTTCCTTCTTCAAGATGAAAAAGAGATAATGACCCCCTGAGTCCCGCCTCTAATAGACCCCAAGGTGGCAATAAGCACCAAGGGTATATAAGCTCACTAAAATGGAAGGCATTTCCCTTTTTATAGTAACCAAGATCATTATATAAGATGTATCAACCTCAAAATAATACCAAGACGTATATGTATAAAGGAATCCAAAATACATCACACATGTATGATTAAAGTAAAACTTCTTGAAAAAAAATGAAAAAAAATAAAGTAAATACCATAATAAAACTAAGTAGAAAAACAACAACCATCCCCAAATCCCGAGAAAGAAAGGTAAAGCATGGCCCATGTAATCTCTCCGAAAACCTGAAAATAGATTTATATACGTTGGGTGAAAAAACAATTATAATTAGTAAAAAAAATGCAATGTCACACGTGCACAAGTCAGAGAAGAATACTAATTCCCAGTGAGGAAATAGAAGAAACAGAAAAGCACCTAACAAGGCATATTTTCAACCTCAACCTCACCAAGGAATGCTCACCAAATAAAGAAATTCATATAATTTAATGTAGTAAAGATATGGTTATTTGGGTACCCCACACCACTTCCCACTTATTAACTGATAATCCCTGATGGAAAACATCCTGATGCTACCATGTTCTTATACAAGACCCAATGTCACAACCTTCCATCATACACCGGGTCCACATACCACATCCCACCCAAAAACACCTAGGCCATAATCGCATCACATCCCACCCACTAACACCAAGGCCAAAATGCCACAACCTCATCCTGAAGACACCTAGGAAAGTATAACATATCTCAGCACAAATACACATGGGAATCACACCTCACCTACCAACACATGGGCCTCACAGCTGCAACACAACCTTTGGAAGATCCTTGGGCTTTCAAAGCATAGAAGAGAGAATAATCATCCATCCATCCTCCCACAATGATGTTGGGAAAGACACCCCCCCATAAAAATGGGGTTGTTGGGTAGGTAGTACTCAACACAGATGTGGTGTGTATATAAATAACTAGGAAATATATGTATATATATATATATACCACACACTCAACCCAATCTATGATTTTTCAAAACAAACAACCACCCCACACAAAACATCCCTTACTACCACCTCTAAAAGAATGTATTAGAATGAATGATTGTAACTTCCCAGTTTTATAAAAGAAAAACTCTTGACATCCCAAAATATTGTTGTTAATAATAATTTAATGGTTATTCCATCCCTACCCAAGCTACTACATAACAAAGAACATCATAGGTAACATCATTACCCCACACGCTTCAAAAAAGTCTCTAGAGGCTTTGGGAGAAACTCCCATGTTAGGTAACCCCATCCTTTTTCAAAATCATCCCTCCTAAACCATCCTCAGTAGCCCCACTACACCAAAATCACCACATCCAACATACAAAAAAACTCAATAGGATTGAAGTCCCACTACACACTCCACTAACATGAACAAAAATCCAACCTATAACACCCCCATTCATCAAATTAATGATTCCATGTTATTCCTCTAAAAAAGAAAACCCCCAAGACACCTCATCACAACCACACTCGGCAGCCCCACTACATAACAACATCACACCCAGTAACATAAACATATCACAAACTGAAACGTCAACCCCACTACCCAGATGTAGTCCCGCTACATAAAATGTTCATCCATTCCACAATCAATAAATCTTTCAACCCGAGATTCTGTTACAACACCTGTTCCACACTGTACTCATAGCCAAACTCCCAGTCACAACACCAAAAAACCAGCATGAAACATATGGTTGGCAGAACCATACACTACCCACAACCACACCAAACACTCAAATTGTATTTAGATTTATTGTAACATATTCTTTAATTTAACAATAATTATTCAGGTGTCAATATAGAAAATAGTTAAATCCTAGGGAATCCAATTATTTATTAGAATACACATTATTAATCATGTTTTCATGTTCACAACCATTAAACAGACGGTTAACAATAAGTATTCATGAGTCTATTGTGTAATAAGAGACCACCAGTGGACATGTTTTTTAGAATGAATACGGAAAAAACAATTAAAATAATAGATCAATGATATTAGATAAAACAACACAAGAATAATCACTTTGTTCCCCTCCCCTTAATAAATAATGGTATCCTAACCAGATATTTTAATAGGTTTGTTCATCTTCCCAATACCATAAATTTAGATATTTATTCGACTATATTCTCAAATATGAATGAATTTACCAACCCAATATGATAGAAAAATAAAACATAGATGAAGGAATTCATACATGGAATGATAGATTATCAACAAGTCCTTCGTGTTCCAAAAATAGATGGTCGCGCATGTAGTAGAAAAGAATCTATAGAAAACAGAATCAATGGCTATAGCACATATGTGACTTATCATGGAAGAAATGTTTTAAGAACAATGAAAGGAAACAAAAGCACACTATAAAGCGAAGAACTCGTCTTAGAAGATTCAAATATTATATCAAGGGAAGGAAATAGTTTCAAGGGACATTGATGTTGGATAATGATCAAGATTTCACGGTTTTACCATTTCAAGGTCATGGGAGCATTAGGATATAAAATATAAAATTTATATCCTTTATAACACCTTTAGAAACACATAAATATGGATTTAATCTCTGTTTTCACAAAATAAAACATATTAGGGGTGAAAGTGGGAAAACTTAGAAAAACTGGAAATGAATTAACAAAGGGTGAATCATAGATATGAGTCACTGAATGCGAGTCACTGAGACCTGACTCACTAACGGATGATCCACCAACACTGATCCATTGATGTAACTCATCGACAATGATCCACTGATGCAACTCATTGATGTATAACTTACCAATGAATTTCCTAACGATGCCTCTTCCTACTGATGCCTCAAACTACCAATGCCTAGACATACTGATTCCTCAACCTATTGAATGCCTCAACATACATGTTCCTCGAACTACCGACACTCGACATACTGATGCCATGACCTATTGACACTCTGACCTACTGACACCCTCAGTCGTCAATGCATCCTACAATTAGGAAAACTAAAATTTTGGAAAAACCTTGCAATGAGCTACTGTTTCCTCTCAAAACACCCTTAAACACTATATTTTTACAAATTAATGGATCAAGAAGGTTGGTGCCATTATAAGTAACCATATAAGTTTTCTTCTTTAGTGGGTATCTCTTCACATACCCATCCATTTTTCTCATAGATGGAACAAATTCTATCCATTTCCTCCAAATTTAGTTTCATTGTATCCATGATGGCTACAATTAGTTTAAAACCATTATATCTTAGTGCACCCTTATTTGAGCTCAATCATTACTCTCTTCAAATGTGGTAAATATTTTTTATAGCATAAAAAATTTTATCTTGTTGTATATCTCATCCCATTTTTTTATAGGAATAAGGGAATTCTTCATGAAACATATATCTACTCTCTTGCTATATATTTTATCAACATTTCCATGTTTATAATAAATAAAACATATCTAATTAAATTCATACCTCATATATTTATTTATTCGTCGATATTTTTATTCCGTAATTTTTATTTATCATTTGTTCCCTTGGAATTTTACACACACATTCATTATGAGCCTCAATCTTCCTTAATAGTATCTCTTTTTAACTAACTTTTTAAAGATTCATCCCATCCATAAATTTTAGGAATATTACACTTCTTTCATAATTACAATTTTTTAATTTTTTGTCTTCCAAATATTGATATTTCCATGGGAGTTTTACATTTTCCTATCCCTTCAAGAAAATTAATTTTAAATAAAAATATATTATCATCATGTATTTATCATTTAATTTGTTATTTACCCTCTCCAACCCTGATCTAGAATCTTTTATAGATGTCATACACACATCAAGTTGTATTTTTAGAGGAATAATTCTATCCTTAAAAACATATTAGGTGAAATTTGTTTCTCGTATTATGCATAAGTTCCTCAAGTAAAAATCTTTAGTCCAAATAGATCTGACCAATATTCACTATATCAATATTCAAGGCAACCTCTACTCTCTTAAACCATTTTTATCCTTAGATATATCTTCTATGATTACATAGTTCATTTAATGAAATATTTATAGCTTTTCCATATTCTCAAATAGGGATCAGATCATGTCTTGATCACATAATGAATACTAATCTACTCAATGACTTTCCATTGTTTTCATGTCATCATTGGAATTAAAACGACAAATAGTATCTAATGTTGAATAAGAATTAATTTTTTTCTGGAATATTTCAAACAAATTATACACTAATATTGAATAATTGTCATGAACAGACCCACTGAACCCTCCTTGATGTAGATAAGATATGTGAGACAACTAGAGGCCTAATTATAATAGGAGAGGGGATGATGAATATTACCATGTGGGTATAACACTCAAATGGGAGGACAAAGCTTAAGGTATATGTATTCACACATAGATCACCAAGCCCATAAAATCATGAAATGTAAAAAAACTGATACCAATTCTTGAATGTATCTAATCCCCACAATCATTGTAAGACAATAATATTGGAAAGAATGAAATGCCAAATAAAATCCCACAAAAAATGGAATGATATCCAACCTTTATGTATGAGAGGATTATATTCAAATGTGACTTCTTGAATGAAATGTACTCTATATAGCAAAAATATGTGCTTCTTGCTCTCCTAGTTCATCAAGAACCCAGTCAAATGGCCAATCTTCTACATATGAAATGAAACATTCAAGAAAATACCATACATGGTTGATTATAACAATAAATATGTGGGCACCATGAAATTTCTGAGCATAAAGCATCATGAGTAGTTAAATCATCGTACGATATTTTAACCATAATTAGAGACATACAATAAAATAATTACACATACTCATGATAGATAATAACTCTCTAGGTATGGTCACAAAAACATTTACATCCTAAGATTTTCAAAGGTTCTATGACCATAATATCTCAGAATAACACACTCCAAAAGTTAGATAGAACTTATGGAATTCATCAAATATATCATGAACTTATGGTCTCTTCATAAGGAAGTACACACTTTAAGTATGAAGAAATCCATAAATTGATAAGGATTTCACCCCTGGACATGGGGTATACGAATAGCCCAATATAGATTAACCAATTATGTAAGGGATAGAAACCCATGTATAGTGGTCACAATGATTCCTGTAACCCTGCATAGGGAAAAAGAAGATAGAGAATACCATCTCATGATTTAGGGAAAGGTTTCCATAACTCTATCTAAAACTCATACATTATAGAGGATCATAATCCTATGATCATGATGAAATTGCACATAATAACCTCATAGGTATGGATCGATGGAATGCACCCATAAGGATACTAGTCCATACTGAGGGAAAAAAGGTCTCTAATTCATCTTTTAAGAAGTAAAATTTTTGGGATTTGGGTATATGGGTTGTATCACTAATCCCAACCCTACATCTCCCCATTCATGTGCGCCTTTCCATGTGCTCAAGTACATCTGGTCATGCCCATGTACTGATGTTGTTTCGTGTACCTGGATTTGTTTGACTACAAATCTGTTCCCATGTACTTTTCACATGCCCATGTACATAGCTATTCCAATTCATGTTTATCCTATGTGATACTCACTGATCTTCTAGTAATGAGACTCATGAGAAGTGGAAAGGACCATATAGCTTGTGATACTTAACTTTTGATAAAAATATAAGTGTTATATTCAGGCCCCTATACGGTGTGTGTTCTTTAGAAAAACACCTTTCAATTCTATATTTTTAGAACACCAGGGGTTATTTTTCAGAACATTCATCTTTCCTTTGACCATGGATCCAATTTTAATTCTTGACAATGGTCTAGGATCAGGTCGAGCTGAGGAATTCTACTACCACTCACTAGAATATAGACATTCTATTCACTCGATAAATGGCCTCATAGATCCACATTTTTTCCAGAAAATGGACCTCATACAAAGCACTCTGAGAAAGTATAATCTACCTCTATTCATCCTATATTTTCATTTATCCTCAATTGTAGCCTCAATCCCCAGTAGTTCCCATTGTATCAACCTATTGTGTCGAAGAATGGTAAATTAATGATTTAGTATTGGGTATCCATGTAATTGAGGGATGAAACATTCCATGTAATTATCGTATGAATAAATGAGGTATAAAACCATAAAACAATACATTTGAGGAATTAACATCAAACTTTGATTATTTCAATATTCTATTGACATATAATAGGTAATTGAAAAGGAAAATAATCAATCAAAAGTAAAAAAATCAAATGTATTTTAATCAACCATTTATGTGTGAATAATTCATATTTTTCCCCCATTTGAAATGGGATAAGTAAAAGAGATGAATCAACATAATTCAAATTTCCTACTAGGATTTTGTACCTGTCATTGGTGAGGAACGATCTGGTGTTGTGGTCTATTGTGAGATCCGAGAACTCTAATATCCTTGGCAAATCATGGTGAAAAAAAATTGATCTTATTATCATTTTTCATTCATTTATTCCACTGAAACCTCTCTTATATTAGTCATTGTGGTTTTTTGATAACCCTAAAACTCCCCCATAATGGAGTATTTATAGAGTAATCCTAGGTCACTAAACTGAAACAATAAAATAAATTATTTCAATAAATTTATATAATTATAAACGCCTATGATAACCTTTTAACAAAGATGTCGATATAGATAATTTCATTCCAAGGATAAAACTCACATTCTATAATAAATTTTTGTATCATATTTTGAATTTGAGACTTCATTAGGATTTATTCAAATTTTTATGAAAACTACATGCATGTGATATTAATATATTTAATATTTTTCAAATATCAATTTTGGGATCATCAGACCACAAAATCTCACATTATCTAAACATCTACCTCAATTCATATTACTATAAATATTTCATATCATTTAATGGGGAAAAAATAATTACATTCTACCCACATTATATATTTGCATCTTGAAAATAGGAATGTGATATTCAAAGAAATTCGGTGGTAAGCACATACATGGGTCTTCTCTTCCATATTGCTCTCCTAAAGATTCCAATGATGCCACAAAACATGCACTACAGCCATCGATCGCCCATGAAAAAACTTGTCATGTCGATCCATGATCTCCACTAGGTACTCTAAAAAGGTATCTCCTTTCATGATGTCCAACATGCCCTAGTTGATAACATTTTATGGTTCATGAAGATAACAGCTTGTCTACAATACGTGCAAGACATTGTGTACCCGATCTGACTGCATTGGTATAGCTAAGTGGCATAAAACCTATAAACCATTTCACACTATCTATAAAGAGAAAATGAATTTCAAATATAGATTAAAGCCCATACCCGATCTCTATAATCCACATCATGGTGGTACCTTTTGTAACACATGTCCTCCCTCCTCAAACTAAAATTCCCTCTTTAATCGATCATCGTTTGGATTATGAAAACATTATGTAGAACTCATTTTCTCTTAGATAATCTGAATCATCTCTATAGTAGCTCACACCAACTTAGGGCCCATGTGTACAGAAAAAGTTATATCAGTCCAAAAGAGTGGTGACCAAAAGGGGATCTCATACAAAAATCATAAATGGTTCCCTAATGATGGTGGAATGGTAGTGGTTATCGTATGGAAACTCTGCCATTAGTGGGCAATCCTCCCAAATACGACCAAGTCCAACATGTTGGCTAGAAGTACGTCCTCTTGAACATGAATGGTCTTATCTATCTTGCTACAAGTATGTTTTAAAATATTTTGACCAAATGACACTGAATCCCAAAGGCCTCCTATAGTCATATTCATAATCATGATGTGAAGAAAGTATCATGATCTAAAATGATTATTAAAAGAACTCTAGGGAGAAAAACTATATTCTCCATATAAAGGAATATCAATATCTCTATATAAATATTTTTTTGAATGTCTATGATGTGGGATGACCTGAAAAGAAGTTCTAATATCAGCCAAATGGAATTGTTTCCTAGAGACAAACATGGTAACCCAATCATGAAGCCTTTAGATAGCATATTTCACTTCCAATCTGGAACCTTAATGTGTTGAGATAAATGTAATGGAACATAATCCTCACCATTATCTAGATGAAAAGTGAGTCATCGAGAGAAAAAAATAATCGGCACCATTATTTTTCAATGGACACTAAAACCAACGTTATCGGTCTTAGTACATATTTTACACACATAAATGTACCTAAAAATAGGAATTATGAATCTCTCTTGTCACCTCCTCCCATAATTTCACTGGTATCATTGTTCATCCTCTTAAAATGAAAAATTTCTCCCATATTTGAAAATTTAAATAGGAGCACATCCAGTGTATATTTTTGTAAGTAAGGTCTCATATTTAGTATCTACATACTGAGATTTCATAACACAGTCTAAAAGTTATGGGATAATAGCCACATACTAAATATATGAGGCTCCATACTTTCCCACTATGGACAACTAAAATAAGGCTAACTGCTCTAAAGACATGGATAACAAATGAGGAAAATATATTCTAATTTGAGTGACTTCCACCATATTCTCCTTCTGATTATGATAGAATATCACAATGTCATATTATTGGATGAACAACAGTCATTTCCATTGTCTCATTTTGAGACCTTTTGAGAAAAGATATACTCGAGACTCTTGGGTTAATTATAGACAATGAATTTATCACCATGTAGACACTGAAAAATTCTTGAGAGCTAAAGATCGTTCAGGCGTGATAATGCCAAGCCAAATTTCGAACCGGCGACCCGGTCTGGGTCCCGAAGAGGCAGCGCGAAATAAATTATAAGGTACATGAAAAAAATATGTCCCACACGAAAAACTCTGGGATTCAAGAGATTTTTCCAGGCACAAAAATTTTCACGCCCCCCCCCCCCCCCCCCCGTGGTTGATTTACGTTCTTCCCACACTGGGCGTGCAATATTTCACGCCGGTATGTTTTTCGCGTGGAACAACAATCCCAAGAACCTGTAAATAGAAGGCCACCGCTTCGACTTTCGCCCGAAGAATCTGAACTGTCTCCCCGGAATGAAATTCCACTCTTGTGCGCGAAAAGATATGGCTCTAAGGTACTGAATTTTTTAATCCAGGTCACCCGGGGTCTTCCTTTACGCACGACCACTTGGGTTTGATCCTCGTCCAAAACCCATCAACTCTCTTTACCCGTGCACAATTACATCCGACTTCACACAATAATTTCTTTGGTGTGAAATTACATTTGCGCACCGGACCGACCTTGTTCGCGCGCACAATTCCTTTGGCTCGCGGGCCTTTACTTTTTCACGCCTAAACCCGATTTTATGCTCGACCTATCCTTTTTCACGCACACCGCTTAATTGTGCACTACACCCAGCCTTTTTCATACCCAGCGCTCAATTGCGCGCCGGTCCGACCCTTTTTCGTGCAACAGACCCTTTTTCACACAAGCCTCCATCCTTGTGCGCTCATGATATCCCTCTTCTGGGAATCCTTTTTGGGTGCCTCCTGTTCCCAAAGCGCCTTCTCCATATACTCATTTCCCATGCAACCTCTTAGGTTTGCATGAAGTAACTTCAAAGTCCCCTGGACGATACCACCAGTTGTGTTGCTGCCCCTCATGCTTCTTCACATAGGCACACTAACGGCTATTGTTTCTTCTCATAGCCATGCTAACGTGGTCCCCCTGATTGTTCACTCCATGATACCCTCTCTCCATGGTGTTAATGATTCCTTACCTTCCATAATTAAAAAAGAGTACCAGTTATGTAAGTTCTAGGGGTAGAGAGCGAACCCACCTAGTCCGAGCTGCAGGACGTTAAACTGCCAAGAACCGTCGTCCACAGCACATGACGTTAAACTGTGACCATGCCTCGTGCCTCACACGCGGGGTGCCCCCACCTTGGACATTCTTCATGCCCACTGGTCTCCACGAGAGTGAGATCATTCCTCACATGGAATGAGATCCTCTTTATTAGAGCAGCCTTTGTCTGTGGGGAAAGAGAAAACATTTGGTGTATGTAACACCCGAGACTTTTATGAGAAATATTCTTTCACTACACACAACACTTGCTTGGCTTGTTTTACACGCAATCGCGACCTTCTTCGATATCTTGTGTCGTACACAATACCGAGTTTCATTAAACAATGATATTCTATTAAAATATTATTAAAACCAGTCGTTATGAATAGTAATAACCACTTTTTGAATTTTTGTAAATTTTATTTTTCAAAATTGACTTCAATTTTGGATTCGGAATATCAAAATTATACTAGGGTGAAATTTTGGTATTTTTCTGAAAACATTCAATTTTTGATGAATAGTGAAACCACTAAGTGGTAGTCAAAAAACTGAATTTTTCATAAAACTTAATTTTACCGCTTTTGTGAGTGGAATTTTGAAAATCCGAGACACACAGTTGATGTCAGTAAGTAAAATTTAGTTCAATGAGATGAAAATAATTTTTTGTGAATAGTAACATTTTACTTTTATTTACCACAGTTAAAAGTAAATAGGGTAATTAAGAGTAAAAATGATATTATTATTACCCTAACACGTGTCCTAATTCTTCTGGATAAGTGTAATTTGACCAAAAACAACCTTAAGAATAAAATATTACCATTTAGGCCCACTTGGATTAGATTAGGACATTGATTATTAATTTATTTAAAGAAGGGTTAAAATAGTTAAAATCATAGTTTAATAAAAACATCATTTTTAATATAGGGTCATACATAAGATAAAATTGACTATAAATATTCATTAGAAATCTAAAAATATTTCCTACATAATAATATTTTATTTGTAATTTTTAGACTAAAATAATTTAATTTATTTATGACGCAAAGATGATGTAGGAATTATCTTAGTAATGAAATATTGACATAATTGATTTTATAAATACCCAAATAAATGTAATTTGAGACTTTTTATGATTTCCCCTAATTTTATAGGTTACTATGACATGTTATTATTGATTTAATTAACTTATTTCTAACTAATCATTCTGTTATGATTTTTACAAAAATCAATTACTAAATAGTGTCAAAATTAACATAAAATAGATTTTTAAAATAAATATTATATTATTAATTGTTATTTTATTCATAAAAATCTAAGGTTCGGAAAAATGACTTAGATAAGGTTATATATATTAATAATAAACAACTTGGGGTTCGTTTGCCTTTTTATAGTAAGTTTATTAACCCTATAGACTAAGAACACAAGAAGACATGGTAAAAGTAAAATTATTTAACTTAATGTTAAATCTAAATGATAAGGTTAAAATAGGAACCTAAACTTGTCTAAATTCTATTAGATGAGAGGATTTAGACCCATCCCCACCTTAGCTTCGAAATAAATCAATTTGGAGCTATTTAAAACCGAATTTGGCTCTATAATAAAATAATATTTTTAGTTTTTCCAAAGGAGCCCCTCTCCTCCCTTATAAAAGGGAACCTCCTCCCCCTGTTCCTCACACCACTTTGATCCTTCATGCTCGGCCAAACCCTTACACTTTCTCCTATCCACTTCCCAAGAAACATCCTGGAGGTCCTGGTCTTCTTCAAAGACCAATTTTAGTACCCTAAAAGGAGGTCTCAAAGAGGCGCTTCAAAGAGGAGGTAATGTTCATTACCAATTATTTCAACATTATTTCTTCTTCCACATCTTCTTCTTTAGTTGTTTCATTATGAATTAATAACATCGGTATCACTCATATACAGATATTTTATTATAAGTATGGAAAAACCCTATTTCACCATCTATCCATCCTACAAAAAATGAAATCACTGTGTGTGCGTACGTACGGAATACCGTCAACACGACGTGGTGTAATCTATTTTCCACCACCACCTTACATGGATGGGTATAATGGTGTAAATAATAACTATATATGATTATTGTAAAGATATATTGATTCTGAAATAGTATACATACACTCCAATACAATTCCACGATCATGGGAACGATATCATCGCTCGTGCGTACGTACGGAATACCGTCTCCACGATGTGATGCGACTCGTTATACATGATCTTCATTGCATAATGATTATATAAATTAATTTAATGAATGAATATGATATATATTACACTAATACCATTCTGTAAATGAGGTATCAATAAACTAAATAGAATAATAAGAATTTATTCGATAAAACACGCATAAGAACAAAAAGTAATAAACACCCGAATAACAAGTAGAAATGAAATATTACTAATAATAAGCTATCATTATTACCATATATGATATCATAACAATGAGTATGATTCTGGAATAAGTCAATGACCTTATTTAAATCATTATACAGGAGGTTCAGACACTTATGAAGCAAATCGGACCTAAGGTAAGGGAAAATATCACAATCTCATTTTTATCCGATATTGTTAATACTTTGGTATTTACTGGGGTGTATTTTATCATCCACATCCATGTTTCCTCAATATGTAATATTGTTTGCATCCACCTACAATTTTTTAAATCCAATTTTAACCTTCGGTGAGTTTTTATTAAAAGATATGAAAGGAATCTTTTGTCGTTTTTCGTATGAGGTACTTTTTGACTTTTCCAACAAAATTATGAGAAGAATGTTTTTTTGACTTATACAGCATGAATGGATTTTTAAAAAACTATTTCCAAGAAGGTTTTTTTACAAGTTTTCAAGTTTATTTTTAATCAACTTCTTTTAGTTTAAAATTGTATGACATGTTCAGAAAGGAAAAGTGTTTTTGAAGTAGAAAGGATATTTTCCTCAAGAATGGAGTTCAAGTGTTTTATCAAAATTATTTTCCATATTAGATAATAGAGGGTTCTATTTTTATCCCTATTATTACATTGATTTTATTATGTTGTGATGGAATTATTTTTAGGAATTCCTTTATCTTATATGAATTGTTTTATGATGTCACGATGTTTAAGATTCCCATTTTTATTACATGCGTTATGCTATGATGTATGGTTTCTGATTTTGTCGCACACATAAGAATGGTATCATTATGAGATGGGTGGGACCTATATCTCCCTCCAATGAATTGGGTAAAGATTTTATATCTCATGAGATAGACATGGCTGGAACGGTAGGTTAAACCGGTTCAGTGAAACAGGACTGAAACAAGGAATGAACTCAGTTCAGAAATGGACTTTGTCCACTAAGATAGTCTTGGCAATGAGTATTGACTAATAAGAAATTATTCTCTATGATTATGTGTGTATGCCACAAAGTTCCGTGTTTTATTTTATGATTATAGGGATTACATTTCACGTCTATGATTTAACCCATGGTATGAAATTTTGATTTCTTTTGCAGGTTAAGATTTCCAAAATGTTATGATCATGATGTGATAGATTTTTCTTTTGTTTACCCTTACTGAGCATTTGAGCTCACCCTTTTGTATGTTTTCTTTCCCCCAGGTCAGGAATAAGGTTATTAAGTAAGATACGCCAAAAGGGACTATAGATATGATGAAATAAATGGGAGACAATGTAGACGCTTTATGAATTAGTTGTTTATGTTTCCCAGTTTCTAAAGACACTATACCTATACGGTCCTTCCATGGTTTTGTTATATGTTGTAATAAGTATGCTTCAATTTTGACTTATTAACAATGTATGTATAGTATGGGTCGTTATAGTTGGTATCAGAGGAAAGGTATAGTCAACCTTTGGAAACTAGGATGTGAAAGCCTTAGTAAGAATCCTAAGGATAAGTCTAAGAATAGAACACAATCTTAGTGTTTTAGAAATGGCCATGAATAACCTAGGATAAGACCTTAAGTGTGAAATTTTATTCTTCATTATGTGGTTTTCCTATTATAATTAGTGTTGCTCACACTATTATTCTTGGTTTTAGTCAATGGCTAGAACCTGAAGGAACCGTGTTAATGCGGAATGCGACGGGAAATGCAATGATTGTCCCCCTGAGCAACCAAACGTTATGGGAGATGGAATGAAAAATCTTGTAGCCATGCTCACACAACTTTCTCAAGATATGAATCATGCAGGACGTCCAAACGAGAAAAGGAGAAACATTCTATTGAATCCTTCATGACGCATCGTCCAACTTCATTCAGCGGGTCTACTGATCCATTAGTTGCTGAACAATGGATTAGTACTACTAAAAAGATATTTTCAGTTCTTCAATGTTCTGAACATGATAAAGACATCTTAGCAGTGTATCGTTTGGAAGGTGATGCTGATCAATGGTGGGATCTTATCAAGAATACGAGGCAAAGAGATGAAATTGAGTCCATTGAATGGGATGAGTTCAAGAACTTATTTTTCAATAATTACTTCTCTCATATTCTCCAAACAAAGATGGAGAAGGAGTTTCTTGAACTAAAGAAAAAGGATGATGAATCTGTTGGTACCTAAGAAGCAAATTTTACAAGACTTGCAAGGTACGCTTCTGGTATTATTATCCAACCTAAGAGTAAGATCGATCGATTCTTTAGTGGCTTAAAACCAAGTCTTCTAAGGGCGTTAGCCATAAGGGACTTCAATAGGTACGAGGAAATCGTTTGATGTGCTCTCAAAGTCGAGATGGAGATTGGAGTAACCCATCAGTCATATGGGTTTGATAAGAAGAGGAAAATGTAATTCAAAGGAAAATCTAAAGAGCACACTGAAAAGAAGATGAGCTTTCCCTTATGCTCAAAGTGTGGAAAGAAACATTGAGGGGGTTGTCTTAATGGGACAAGTAAATGATTCAAATGTGGAAAGGAAGGTCATCGGGCATTTGAATGCCGCAATGATGGGAAGAAGATGTCTAATGATGCAAACAAACTTAGGGATACACAGAATGAACCTACTACACTTCAATGTTTCAAGTGCAAGGAGATGGGGCATTATGCCAATCAATTCCCAAATCCAATGTTTGATGATGATGGTCGATGTCAACAAACTCTTAAGGCTAAAGACAAAGGAAAGTCACATGCAATTTCTATCAGCGATGTGGATTACGATAATGAAGTGGTGAAAGGTACACTTACCATCCACTCTAAAGTAGAAAATGGTTTATTTGATTCTGGATCCACCCACTCCTTCATTTCTGAAGAGTTTTCTAAGGATGTCACCGTATTACCTCAACAATTAGATGTTGAGTTAGCTGTGACAACCCCTAATGGCACAACAGTCGCATCAAAAGTTTATAATTCTTCTCCGATTGAAGTTGGTGGGAAAGTGCTTCCTTCAAATCTTGTGATCCTTCCTATAGTGGAATTTGATGTGATTCTTAGCATGGATTGGCTCTCTTTATATGTAGCTCATATCAATTTCCAAATAAGGGAAGTCACATTTCATATTCCATATCAATCTATGATCGTCTATCGATGCAAGGATGAACATAACCTTCTAGTGAAAATTTCTTCCATCTTATGGGGTTTGATTCCACTAAATGAAGGTTATTTATCTCAAATGGTTGGTGAGAAACTCATGATTTAGAATATTCCCATTGTACGGGAGTTTGACGAAGTCTTTCCAGAGGAATTGCCGGGTCTTACACCATATCGTGAAGTTGAGTTTTCAATAGAACTCGTAGCGGGTGCTTTACCTATTTCAAAGACACCTTATAGAATGGCCCCAATTGAGTTGCAGGAATTGAAGAATCAACTCCAAGAGAATCTTGATAAGGGGTTTATACGCCCTAGTGAGTCACCTTGGGGAGCACCTGTTCTGTTTGTTAGGAAGAAAGATGGATCAATGAGACTCTGATTATCGAGAACTTAACAAGATCACTATCAAGAACAAATATCCTCTCCCATGCATTGATGACTTATTCGACCAACTATGAGGAGATCAATACTTTTCCAAGATTGATCTTCATTCAGGGTATCATCAATTAAGGGTCAAAAGGGAATATATACCAAAGACGGCTTTCCGTACAAGGTATGGACACTATGAATTTATAGTGATGTCGTTTGGTCTTACTAATTCCCCTGTTATCTTCATAGATCTGATGAATAGAGACTTTAGAGACTATCTTGATCAGTTTTTGGTTGTCTTTATAGACGATATTCTGGTATATTCAATGAGAAAGGAAGAATATAAAGATCACTTGAGAATTATATTGAAGACCCTAATAAAGGAAAATCTTTATGCCAAATTTACCAAGTGTGAATTTTGGCTTAAAAAAGTTTCATTTTTGGGTCACATAATCTCAAAATAGGGGATATCTATAGATCCAGCAAAAACAGAGGTTATTGAAAGATGGTTGAGACCAACAACAGTAACTGAGATCCAAAGTTTTCTTGGTTTGGATGGATATTATCGACGTTTTGTGAAATATTTTTCACGATTTTCTAATCCACTCACCAAGTTTACTCGGAAATGAGTTAAGTTTGTTTGGACGGAAGAATGTGAAGAGAATTTCAAGGAGTTGAAAAGAAGGTTATCTAGTGCACCTGTGCTCACACTGCCTTGTAGTGGAGAAAGGTTTGTGATCTACAGTGATGCGTCCAAGAAGGTATTTGGGTGTGTTCTTATGCAAAATTATATGGTGATATCTTATGCCTCACGACAGTTGAAAATACATGAGAAAAATTACCCAACTCATGATTTGGAGTTTGCTGCGGTAATCTTTGCATTAAAGATTTCAAGGCATTATCTTTATGGAGAAAGGTGTGACATTTATACTGATCATAAAAGTTTAAAGTATATTTTCACACAAAAGGATCTGAATATGCGCCAATGAAGATGGTTGGAGCTGATTAAGGATTACGACTGCTCAATCCATTAGCACCCTCGAAAAGAAAACAAGGTGGCAGATGCATTAAGTCGACAAGGCCATGCTAGCTTATCCATGATGGGGATCAAAAAAGATCCAATATTTATGGATTTAGAAAGGATGGATCATGAAATTATAATGGAAGGGGAAAAATTGTATCTTTCTCAAATTAATGTTCAACCATCTATACATGTGAAGATTAAAGAGGCACAGAAAGAAGATGTAGAGTTACAAAAGAAGGTGAGAAATGTTCCTAAATTCAACCTTGATTGTGATGGGATAATAAACTTCAAGAATCAGTTTTGTGTTCCTCACATCCCCAAATTGAAGAAGGTGTTGCTGGATGAGTCTCATAGTTCTTCATTCTCTATTCATCTTGGAAGCACGAAGATGTATAGGGACCTGAAAGAGTACTTCTGGTGGGATGGAATGAAAAGAGATGTTGTTGAATATGTCTCTCGATGTTTGGTTTGTCAGCAAGTTAAAGCTGAGAGACAGATGTCTAAGGGGATGTTACAACCATTACCCATACCTGAATGGAAATCGGAAAACATCACTATGGACTTTGTCACAGGACTTCCTAAAACATCCAAAGGCAATAATGCTATTTGGGACATAGTTGATTGTCTTACAAAGTTTGCACACTTCATTGCTATTAGAGAGGATTTCTCTCTGTATCAGCTTGCCAGGATATATGTGAAGGAAGTGGTAAGATTGGATGGAGTGCCACTTTCTATTATATCTGATTGGGATCTGAGGTTTACCTCAAAGTTCTGGTGAAGTCTTCAGCATACTCTGAATACATAGTTGAGTTTCAACACTTCTTATCATCCTCAGACAGACGATCAATCTGCGAGAACAATTCAAACTCTAGAAGATATGTTGAGAGCTTGATCTATGGATTTCAAAGGTGGTTGGGATCAGCACCTACCTTTGGTGGAATTTTCGTATAATAATAGCTTTCACTCTAGTATTCAGATGGCTCCTTATAAAGCTCTCTATGGAAAGAAATGCAGGACTCCAACTTACTGGGATGAAGTTGGGGAAAGAAAGCTAGTAGGACCTGATCTTGTTGATGAGATGGCAGAAAAGGTCCGATCTATTCAACAACACATAAGTGCAGCTAAGAGTTGACAGAAAAGTTATGCTGAGAACCGAAGAAAAGACCTAGAGTTTGAAGTGGGTGATAAAGTGTTCTTACGAATATCTCCATGGAAGAGGGTCATGAGATTTAGAAAGAAGGGGAAGTTGAGCCCTAGATATTTCGGTCCTTTCAAAATACTGGATCGTGTTTGGATGGTAACTTACCGATTGACGCTTCCACCGAATCTTTCTCAAGTTCACGATGTGTTCTATGTATCTCTCCTATGAAAGTACATACCTGATCCTTCACATGTACTCAGCTCAAGAGTTGTACCGCTGGAGCAAGATCTTTCTTATGAAGAATAGCCGATAGAGATTCTGGATCATAGAGAAAAAGTCCTATGAAACAAGACCACTCACTTGGTGAAAGTTTTATGGAGGAACCACCAATTAGAAGAAGCTACATTGTAGCTTTTGGATATGATGAGGGAGAGGTATCCTCATCTATTCGTTACAAAGTGATGAATTTCGAGGGCGAAATTCATATTAAGGGGGGTAGAATGTAACACCCGAGAAATTTATGAGAAATATTCTCTCACTACACACAACACTTTCTTGGCTTGCTTTACACGCAATAGCGACCTTCCTCGATAGCTTGCGTCGTACGCAATACCGAGTTTCACTAAACAATGATATGCTATTAAAATATGTTTAAAACTAGCTGTTATGAATAGTAATAACCGATTTTTAAAATTTTTTAAATTTTATTTTTCAAAATTGACTTCATTTTTGGATTCGGAATATCAGAATTAGCCTAGGGTGAAATTTTGGTATTTTTCTAAAAACTTTCAATTTTTGATGAATAGTGAAACCACTAAGTGGTAGTTAAAAAAACTGAATTTTTCATAAAACATAATTTTACTGCTTCTGTGAGTGGAATTTAGAAAATCCGAGAGACATGGTTGATGTCAGTAAGTAAAATGTAGTTCAATGAGATGAAAATAACTTTTGGTGAATAGTAACTTTTTAATTTTATTTATCACGGCTAAAAGTAAATAGGGTAATTAAGAGTACAAATGATATTATTATTACCCTAACACATGTCCTAATTATATTGGATAAGTGTAATTCTACCAAAAACAACCTTAAAAATAAAATATGACCATTTAGCCCCACTTGGATTAGATTAGGACATTTATTATTAGTTTATTTAAAGAAGGGTTAAAATAGTTAAAATCCAAGTTTAATAAGAAAAGCATTTTTAATATAGGGTTATACATAAGATAAAATAGACTATAATAATTCATTAGAAAGCTAAAAAGATTTCCTACATAATGATATTTTATTTTTAATTTTTAGACTTTAAATAATTTAATTTATTTATGACTCAAAGATGATGCACTAATTATCTTATTAGTGAAATATTGACATAATTGATGTTATAATTACCCAAATAAATGTAATTTGAGACTTTTTATGAATTCTGCTAATTTTCTAGGTTACTCTAACATGTTAGTATTGATTTAAATAACTTTTTTCGAACTAATCATTCTGTTATGATTTTCACAAAAATCAATTACTAAATAGTGTCAAAATTGACATAAAATAGTTTTTTTAAAACAAATATTATATTATTAATTTTTATTTTATTCCTAAAAATCTAAGGTTCGGCCAAATGACTTAGATAAGGTTATATATATTAATAATAAACAACTTGGGGTTCTTTTTTCTTGTTATATTATGTTTATTAACCTTATACTATAAGAACACAAGAAGACACGGTAAAAGTAAAATTATTTAACTTAATGTTAAATATAAATGATAAGGTTAAAATAGGATCCTAAACTTGTCTAAATTCTATTTGATGAGAGTCTTTTGACCAATCCCCACATTAGCTTCAAAATATATCAATTTGGAGCTATTTAAAACTGAATTTGGCTTTATAATAAAATAATATTTTTAGTTTTTCCAAAGGAGCCTCTCTCCTCCCTTATAAAAGGGCACCTCCTCCCCCTCTTCCTCACACCACATTGAGCCTTAAAGCTCAGCCAACCCCTGCCACATTCTCCTCTCCACTTCCCTAGAAACATCATGGAGGTACTGGTATTCTTCAAAGACCAATTTTAGTGCCCTAAAAGGAGGTCTCAAAGAGGCGCTTCAAAGAAGAGGTAATGTCCGTTACCAATTCTTTGAACTTTATTTCTTCTTCCACTTCTTCTTCTTTAGTTGTTTCATTATGAAGTAATAACATCAGTATCACTCATATACTGATATGTTATTATATGTATGAAACAACCCTATTTCACCATCTATCCATCCTACGAAAAATGAAATCACCGCGCGTGCGTACGTACGGAATACCGTCTCCACGTCGTGGTGTAATCTATTTTCCACCACCAACTTACTTGGATGGGTATAATGGTGTAAATAATAACTATATATGATTATTGTAAAGTTATATTGATTCTGAAATATTATACATACACTCCAATACAATTCCACGATCATGGGAATGATATCATCGCTCGTGCGTACGTACAGAATACCGTCTCCACGATGTGATGCGACTCGTTCTACATGATCTTCATTGCATAATGATTATATAAATGAATTGAATGAATTAATATGATATATATTACACTAAAACCATTCTGTAAATGAGGTATCTATAACCTAAAGAGAAGAATAAAAATTTATTCGACAAAACACGCATAAGAACAAAAAGTAATAAACACCCAAATAACAAGTAGCAATGAAATATTACTAATAATAAGCTAATAATATGACCATATATGATATCATAACAATGAGTATGATTCTGTAATAAGTCAATGACATTATTTAAATCATTATACAGGAGGTTCGGACACTTACGAAGCAAATCGGACCAAAGGTAAGGGAAAATATCACAATCTAATTTTTATCCAAGATTGTTTATACTTTGGTATTTATTGGGGTGTATTTTATCATCCACATCCATGTTTCCTCAATATGTAATATTGTTTCCATCCACCTGCAATTGTTTAAATCCAATTTTAACCTTCGGTGAGTTTTTAGTAAAAGATATGAAAGGAATCTTTTGTCATTTTTCGTACGAGGTACTTTTTGACTTTTCCGACAAAAGTACGAGAAGAATGTTTTTTTAACTTATACGGAATGAATGGATTTTTAAAAAATTATTTCCAAGAAGGTTCCTTTACAAGTTTTCAAGTTTATTTTTAATCAACTTTGTTTAGTTTAAAATTGTATGACATGTTAAGAAAGGAAAAGTGTTTTTGAAGTAGAAAGGATATTTTTCTCAAGAATGGAGTTCAAGTGTTTTATCAAAATTATTTTCCATCTAAGATAATAGAGGGTTCTGTTTCTATCCCTATTATTACATTGATTTTATTATGTTGTTATGGAATTATTTTTATGAATTCCTTTATCTTATATGAATTGTTTTATGATGTCACGATGTTTTTGATTCCCATTTTTATTACATGGGTTATGCTATGATGTATGGTTTATGATTTTGTGGCACACATAATAATGGTATCATTATGAGATGGGTGGGACCTATATATCCCTCCAATGCACTGGGTAAAGATTTTATATCTCATGAGATAGACATGGCTGGAACGGAAGGTTAAACCAGTTCAGTGAAACAGGACATAAACGAGGAATGAAGTCAGTTCAGAAATGGACTTTGTCCACTAAGATAGTCTTGGCAATGAGTCTTGACTAATAAGAAATGATTCTCTATGATTATGTGTGTATTCCACAATGTTCCATGTTTTATGTTATGATTATTGGGATTACATTTCACTTCTATGATTTATCCCATGGTATTAAATTATGATTTCTTTTGCAGGTTAAGATCTCCAAAATGTTATGTTCATGATGTGATAGATTTTTCTTTTTTTTACCCTTACAGAGCATTTGAGCTCACCCTTTTGTATGTTTTCTTTCCCCTAGGTCATGAAAAAGGTTATTAAATAAGATATACCAGAAGGGACTATAGATATGATGAAATAAATGGGAGACAGTGTAGATGATTTATGAACCAGTTGTTTATGTTTCCCAGTTTCTAAAGACATTATACCTATACGGTCCTTCCATGGTTTGGTTATATGTTGTAATAAGTATGCTTCAATTTTGACGTATTAACAATGTATATAAGGTATGGGTCATTATAGTGTAATTCCCTACCCTTCCTTGCAGGATGTAACACCCCTACTCCTCCTCTCTTCCTGGGTGTCAAGTCCCTATCCCACTGGGATTTGTCTTCGTTGGGCCTCCATCCTGCAGTAAGTCTCAACCTCTTCGGGCTTCTAACCATGCATAATCCCCTGTTTCTTCTTTGGGAAGGTTCCTTACGTTAGCCCATTCACCACCCTCCATGGACACACCTTTCGTGACGTGATCGTCGGGTCTCTTCTATCTCTTTTTTCTCACACCGAGCATGACTCACGTGGGCTTAGAGCAAGCACCGATGATAAAAAACCTCCTTGGGAAGCCTAGAGTGTAATCCCTATACCCATCCTGAACTATATGGAATTTGATCCTTGCTAAGGAAAGGTATGTATAAAGCCTCCATGAGGTTCAATCCGCACACTCGGTCATCCCGACCCCCTTCACGTCAGTTCACAAACACCATGGGTTGCATCAGATCATAATCCCCAAATGCCAGTATCCAAAACTATGAGGACTTTGATCCATTCCAAGGCAAGGTATGTAAGAAGCCTCCACGATGTTCAAGCCCAACACCCAGTCATCCCGACTCCCTTTACGTCGGTTCGCCAACACCTTGGGCTGCCTCAAAGCATAAGCCCCAAATGCCAATATTTTAACTACGAGGACTTTGATCCTTGATAAGGCAAGGAACATAGAATTCCTCCATGAGGTTCAACCCCAACACCCGGTCGTCCTAACCCCCTTCACATCGGTTCACCAACACCTTGGGTTACCTCAGAGCATAAGCCCCAAATGACACTATCCGAACTATGAGTACTTTGATCCTTGCTAAGGAGATATACGTTGGAAGCCTCCATGAGGTTCAAGCCCACCAACCATCGGACCACAGGCCATCCTTCACTTCGGTTCATCGACACCACCTGAACTATGAGGTCTTTGATCGTTGCCAAGGAAAGGTATGTAGGAAGGCTCCACAAGGATCAAGCCCATCACCCGGTCGTTTCTACCTCCTTCACGTTGGTTCACCAACACCATGGGCAGCCTATAGTTTAAGCATGACACCCATATCTGAACTGTGAGGACTTTGATCCTTTACAAGGAAAGGTATGTAGGAAGCCTCCATGATGTTCAAGCCCCACAACAATTGGTCCTGACTACCCCATGTCGGTGTATTGAGCCCCTTTCAATCCTGAACTACGTGGACTTTGATTCTTGCTAAGGCAAGGTATGTAGGAAGACTCCCTGAGGTTCAAGACAATCCACCATTGGACCCCATGTCCTCCTTCACATCGGTTCATCGACACCACATGAACTACGAGGACATTGATCCTTGATAAGGAAAGGTATGTAGGAAGCCTACATGAGGTTCAAGCCCAACACCCGATCATTCCAACATCCTTCACATCGGTTCACTAACACCATGGGAAGACTAGAGTGTAAGCCCCATAACCATCTTGAACTATGAGGACTTTGATCCTTGCTAAGGAAATGTACGTTGGAAGCCTCCACGAGGTTCAATCCCAACACACAGTCATTCTGACCTCCTTCATGTAGATTCACCAACACCATGGTCAGCCTAGATTGTAAGCCTCACACCCATCTTTGAACTATGAGGACATTGATCCTTGATAAGGCAAGGTATGTAGGATGCCTCCATGAGGTTCAAGCCCAACACCTGGTCATCTCAACCCCCTTCACGTTAGTTCACCAACACCTTGGGTTGCCTCAAAACATAAGCCCCAAATGCCACTATCAGAACTATGAGGACTTTGATCCTTGATAAGGCGAGGTATATACTAATCCTACATGAGGTTCAATCCCACCAACCATCAGACCACTGGTCCTCCTTCACTTCAGTTCATCGACACCACCTGAACTACGAGGTCTTCGATCCTTGCCATGGAAAGGTACGTAGGAAGCCTCTATGAGGTTCAGGCCCAACACCTGGCCGTTCCAACATCTTTCATGTCAGTTCACCATCACCATGATTAGCCTAGAGTGTAAGCCCCGCACCCATATCTGAAGTATGGGGACTTTGACCCTTGACAGGGAATGGTATGTAGGAAACATCCATGAGGGTCAATCCTCACAACCATTGGTCCTAACTACCCCATGTCGGTGTACCAATCCCCTATCCATCCTGAACTATGTGGACTTTGATTCTAGTTAAGGCAAGGTACGTAGGAAGCCTCCCTGAGGTTCAATCCCAATAATCATTGGACCCCAGGTCCTCCATCACGTCGGTTCACCCTATCCCGCATGACATTAAACTCTGGACCTCAATCAGGGGTAAGCTGTTGTCACCCCTATCCAGCGGTAATCCATTGTGACCCCATTCAGCGGTAATCCGTTGTTAGATGAACTATGCAGACTTTAATTTCCTGCCACATGGATAGGTCGGAAGCCTCCATAAGGTTCAAGCCCAAAACCAATGTCTCATCTTGATTTATCCCTTGATCCCATATATTCTGGGAAGATCATGTGTCAACCCAGAGGTTCTACTACCTGCGGGTCCCATCCATGCATCCATTCTCACAGGCTGCCTCCTTAGGTTTCTCATCGTATCACCGAACTACATGGACTTTGATTCCCTGCCACGGGGATACATAATAAGTCTCTTCAAGGCTCAAGATCATCACTATTTTCACCTTCACGATGGTCCCATATCATTCCCCCTCTACTTCATTTAACTATCTATCATCCATCCTTATTCTTACCCAGGTCATCACATCCTGGTGGGATCATGCCACCCTATTCCTCATTCCATTCAACATCAATCGGGAAGCCAACCACACGTTGACCCCAACATCAGTGTTCCCACCAGGTGGTTCCTCCATCTGATTCACTCTAGTCAGTCTTATGATCAGTTCGATCTGTCTCTTTTAGATGTTAAAATTGTGGCACACCCTGTGTTAAACATCAGAAGTTGAGGAAAACCTTAGATGTATTCCCATGGAATATGATTCCCCACGTTCGATTTGAGATTCCTCGAGATTATGTGCCCTTGAGAAACCCTATAATAAGGGACGAAAGATAGACACGCCAATCCCCCATTGTCTGGACACACCATTGACTCCCAACATGACTACTCCCTTAACTGAAGGTTGCTGCCCTGACCAGACCCCTTGGAATTTCTCGACAAAAGTAGTGTAATTTACTGGTGTCCATTAAGACATGGCACTAGGAAGAGTTTCATGAACAACGTATTAAATCTATAAGGGAGTCCCAGACTAGGTAACTAGTTCTGAGGAGGAATCTATGGAAGGAAGAACCGATATCCCATCATGTCGTTTCGATCAAGGAGAAAATGTCCCTAAAAAAGTGACCGATGCCACCCGCCTTTGGAAAGCGGGAATGCAGGGAAATAACTACGCATACTCCACAGACGGATGCGCAAGCCCTGAAAAAAGAATCATAAATAGAAATGGTGAACCCAACATGAAGGTCTTCTCCTTAATATGAAGATTAGTAGAGCTTGAGGCATCAATGGATAGACGTGTCACCTAATCTAGTTATCCGGTGTTGGGTCCCACAAAGACAATAGCGGGTCTGGCGTGAAACTCACCAGAATCTAGGGCAGTAGAACGTTGGACATCCTGTTCTGTGACCTTTTCGGCATGGATACCTCTTACCGGCCATAGAAGACGGGATGGCGCTAGGGCATTAGTCGTCAAATCCTTTTCCTTTCAGTACTCTTGAGTTAATATCCCTACTTTTCAAGAATCAAGTTGCTGCTCAAGGGATGTGATCACTGATTGCCCAATGAATCCGGGGCAAGGTCAGCGTCAAAATGGCCATTCCACATGGCTTAACCTCTTCCATGATGTCCTCTACATCTATGATCATGGGGCGCCCACACCCCCTCTCTCCATCCACGGTCATTCAATGGAGGTTAATCAACGACCTTTTGCGGCGTTACGAGGAGGAGGGCATCATCCCTACATGGGATATGGCCCACCTAGATATGGAGGAATCTATGCTTCATCTCTAATGCTACCCCCAAGGGCCGCACAAGGATCCATCATTCCCCATCCCAACATAAAACTATTTTCGAAGCCTGTCCCCAGAGCGCTTTGACGACTCCCAGCATTATACTGACGAGGTAGGTGATGTCCAGGCCAGAACGGTCAGAGTCCCCTTCCAGGGGATCCCAGCGAGGACTCCCACCTGACCTTGTCAATGCCGCCACCCGGTATTGATTAAAGAGGAGAAGGTAATCTACTTACCTGCATCACCGGCCCCAGTTTGTCCGACCCGACGCCAGTGTGGGGAGCAGGCTAAAGAGGACGCATGCCAAGGGGCATCGACAATGACAGCTACCATGGCCCGACCAACCACCGACGCATATCATCAGTTAACTGCTTACATTTTTCATGTGCACTTATATTACCGACCAGGATCGAGGCCCCAACTGCCCCACTGGCAGGCTGGGTCGACTCTCGTGGTCACCGGCCCAAATAGTAGTCACCGCGAACCAACCCACAGAGATGTCACCCAGTATGGAGGTCCTCCCTATACCACTACCACAGAAAGCGCAGGCCTTCCCCGCTTCATGGTCCAGCATGGAGGTCCGCCTCGTGTCACCATAAATCTGAATGAAGGTCTTCCCTGTGGCGGTGATACTCTGCACGGAAGCCTTTCCTGTTCCCATTATACTGGGTATGGAGTCATTTCTTCTGCCCCTGACTACCAGCATAGGGACATTTCCCATCCGGTATCTCTTTAACGTGGGGATCCTCCCCATGTCCCCTTTTCAACTATTGAAGGTCATCCTCATCTCGACAACTAGAGGGGTGAAGGCCAGCCTCTCTCCTCCCGCACATAGAATGGAGGTCCTACCCGTGTTCAGCTAGACCAGTACAAAGAACCTCCTTTTACTGCGGTCGCCAGGGAAAACAAGTATGAAGGACCTTTCGCATGATTCTTCTAGATCCTGTAGAGGACGTTCCAACTCCATTATTACACATGGAGGTCCTCCCCATGTCCATTTTTACATTTTTCTTGGTGCTCCTCGCACCCCGGCATTATCGGGTGTAAACCTTCTCTGCCCCAGTACCAGTGCAGCCGAAGGACCCTGTGTCAGAAATCAGCCTTGTCCCATGGAGCCACCCAGGGGTAGGGAGGTGGGCCATTTCCATCATAAGAAGAATTTTGGGAAGGCCTTGATTTAGATTAGACTAGTCCATTTCTTAGACTCTGAGGAAGAGTACAACTCATCACGAAATCCCCCCTCTCGCTCATCTGAGTAAAGGGCCAGGGAAGGGACGTTACGCATCAGCCTGGTGCTCCCGAAATGTGAGGTCCATCAGATTCCCGCCTCCCTCTGCAGGTATATCTAGGACGATGAATATCTGGCAACCCCGTAGGTCATAGTTGTGCAATCACCACTATCGTCCCTGGAAGTCCTCTCTACCTAAATAAGAGATCGCGTAGAACTATTCTAGGAACCAATGGTAAGCGAGCAACAACATGACCTATCACCAGTGGCCCTAGCCTCTGATATTGGATCAACGACCGTCAAACCATCTTACCTCGACATTTCATACTGTTCTCTACACTCTTCGGAGGACAGCCAGAGATTCAGTGGCCAGTCAGCCCGCTTGTCGTACTCTCCACCGGCTAGCCTGTCGTCTCAGCGGTCTGCCTCAGTATTGCTGCCAGTTTCTCAGCCACCACCAGTTGACGAGTGGGGAAATCAAGGGGCAGACCCTAAATCTGAGATTAGGAGTTTATGGAACATTCTTGTATTATACCACTTCCCCAAGAAGTTTGGGCCCGTGGTAGCACCAAATTTCTGCATACCGGAATCCCTCACCCTGGAGGAAGTTGAGTGTTTCTGCAACACCCTCTGGGCGATGCATTTTAGTATTCATCAACATCGAGTGGTTTATCCCAATATCCAAGCTCATTTTGAAGACATCAGCAGGAAAGTCGTTTGGTCGAGTTGGCCGCACTCCCTGTGGCCCAGTACCCCGAGTCTCCAGGCAGCCGCAAGGCCCTCCAGCAGCAATGAGTTCTGAGTATCAATGTACTCTACAAAATTATCAAGGAGTAAACCCCCCATGTTCGAATACATGGATGGGGGTAGTATGATTTCCTTCTCTTCAGTCCTATCTGGCGTCAGCCCAACTTTCCTGGTGATATCGAGTACATTCCCCCATGAAGAGTCACGGTCAACATGGCTGACATAGTGGACGAGGAGGATGACCTGAATCTTATTGATGAATAATTACACCCCGAGGGTGTTCCACCACTATTAGACCCATCGAGAATGATTAATCATCAGTAGAAGAACTTACTAGGTCTCCCTACACCCACCGAGGCAATAGTACTCAGCATTAATTCTGGTAAGGGAAAAGAGCACATCAGAGCTGCCAAGAACTCTGGCCCATCCACCTCAGTGCAGAAGATGGAGGAGGACACTGGGAAGACCACGTTGTTCTAGAAACTTGCTGAGCAGAAGAGGTTGGTCGATGAATTCTTGGCTGAATGCATTGCAGAGCAACAACCTGACTATAGAAATCCTATGCCAGCACAAGAGGGGCAGGAACAACTTCCCCTCAGCGAGCTGCCCCCAGGAAACCCTGATCATGCTGCTTTTGCGAACATGACTGAATCTGGATCTCACAGAAAGAGGGCACGGTATATCTCTCCAAACCCTCCTGAACGGAGAGACAATCCAAGGAATCCAACCCAGGTTCCCCTAGCTGCACTGGAAGTCGCTCTGCGAGCCGCTCCACGAGCCACTGAGCCTGTTTACCATGTTGAAGAACCTGCCAACATGCTTGTAGTTAGGGATCCCCATCAGGACAGGGACCCTTGTCCAGATGATTATATGGAAGGTCTAATAGCCCACCTTGAGGCATTTGAAACACGATAGGTTGCAATCCCATTTGATGTTATTCCATATCCGGCGTGGGTGGATGATATGTCAGTGCCTCCGGGTTTCGAGAATCCAACCTTCTCCCCCTATAATGGGATGGGGTACCCACTGAATCACCTCGAACACTTCTACTCAAGGTGTGGGCCCATGTAAGGAACTCCAACCCAACAGGAGGCTACCAAGCTCCGCTTTTTTGTTCAGACATTGGATGGGCTGACATTATTCTGTTACATACAGCTCCCCATCGGATCTGTAACCAGCTGGGAGGACCTTCCTAGTCAATTCCTCTATCCTTTCAATTCCAGCACCAAGAAAACAAGTATCGCAGACCTTTTCAAGTGCAAAAAAGGCCTGATGAGCGAGTCGCGGACATTTTCACTTGGTGGAAGGGGCTCACATTCTCCCATGACATGCAACTTACTCATGTGCAATTATTGACGATATGCACAGGAAATGTCAAGACGGAGCTAGTTCCCACTCTAATCAAACATAAATACCATGGAGGATTCTGAGACTTCTTTGATAAGGCCCAGCACTAGGAGGAAGCCCTGCAATAGGCCGGCCAGGAACATCCGTATCCCCCTATAATTCCAGTAATGAGGGATTCCATAGTTGATCCCTCCACCGTGACCCAAATAGAAGCCCCCAAGCGACTAGAATTTTTACTAGTGTCACCAAACCCCACAGCCTCATCGAGGCTCTCCACTTCTGGAAAGGCCTCTAGCTCAGCAGAATTCACCTTATAATCGATAGGTGCCTCTGCGGAATGCACTGCCACTGGCAAGGCGGGACAATCAGGGTCCACCACCTCGACAGGCCCCTCCAGCTCCTCACTAGGGCCAGGCTCCAAGGGCCCCCATTCTGGACCGATGAAACCAAACCTACTCATTCAACGATAATCAGGACCCCATCTATTTCAGAAGTTCCTTGGAAGAATGGATCAGGAATTTTCCTGAGTGTAGATGGAAAGAAGAGGCAAACCTCACCGATCACCCCAACTACTGCCCCTATCATCGGATCATGGAGAAAAGTCTCAATAAATGATATGTGTTCAAATACTGGATTCAGGACCAGGTTGATAACAGCATAGTCAGGCTGGGGCCGACCCCGACACAAGTGGAAGGTGTCTTTGTAAGGCCAGACGGTAGTAGCGACAACGAAGGTGAGTGGCAGAAGGTTTCTAACAGTAGGTCCCAGAAGTATGATGACTGGATGGCTCACAAAATGGTTGCTCGTTCCCATGGTATCATTCGGGAACATCTGAATCATCCAGAGCCTTCCGAAGTTGTAGCCGCTACTTCTACAGCATGATCTCATCCGGCCTCTTCCCAAAATAGAAAGCATCAGCGGCGTAAGAAAATGCAACGCGCCCCGCCTATGCCATCATCATCCAACACTCTCAGCGACTTCATACCTCCATAGTCGGGGGTCCCCCCCAGAATCTACCCAGTGACGGATGTCTCTTCAAATGATAGTCGAGGGTATGCTTCATTTAATACCGTAGAGATGATAAACCCTTACCTGACTCCCGACAATGGGGAGCGCCAAGATAACTTCCCCAACATCCCCAGCCGACGCCAATGTCGGTGTAATCATGGCTATATAGGTCATCAGGGAAAATCAGTTGGCACCTCCAGCTAGGCCATTCCTGCCACTAAGACTAGATAGTATCACAAAGATCAACACGCACAACCTCTTCATCCGGTGTCGTTAGGCCAGCCCCCACCGCCGTTTGTGCTATTGGATCAGTCAGAGCTACCTCAACCATGCCTCAACCAGCCTCGTCCTGCTGTAGGTCAATCTCAATCATCCAGTCCTCATTTGGAAGCTACCCCCTGGGCTTTGACTAGTGAACAACAGAACATGTCAAGCACCAGACAACTGTCGGTCTAACAGGTAGGGCCCGCCATGTATCTTGTCTCAGAGCAGCCTTCTGCAAGAAGAAGTTCACGTCTGGTGCAGAAATATGATGTACTTATGAACCTTGACATCATCCCAGTGATTCTTTCCATCCTTGAAGCCTTTCTCCTGTCATCAGATATGCGCGAGGCCCTCGCTGAGGCTTTATGAAGCCCGATCCAGTTTGAGAAAGACGTAGCAGTTGTGGAAGCCTTTCACGCTAAAGTAGTCGAGAATGCTGAATGTCAGACCATCATTTAATTATATAGAGAAGATGAAGGACCTCACATACAGGGGCATATCCGTCCATTGTACATCACCAGCCAATTTAACAGCGTGGAGGTTCATCGGTGTCTTGTTGACATCGGCTCCAGGATTAACCTTATCCTTACGCAGACACTGATAAAGCTGGGGTTTTTCAAAGATGACCTGACTCCCTCTGATTTAAGAATCCAGGGATACGACAGGACATAGCAGACCCCAGTCGGTAAGATTCATTTGAAGACCCAATTCGGCGGTCTAGTTCCAAGAACAGAGTTTATGGTCATATCTCAGGACACCGCGTACAATGCATTGATGGGCAGACCATTTCTCCACCTACATGCGGTGGTCCCCTCGTCGTATCACCAATGCCCCAAGTACACCCATAGTGGTCGAGTAGGTGTACTCCAAGGTGATGCATCTCCTTTTGCCTCTTTTCAATCCCGCTACCTAGATGCCGACTATTACAAGAGAAAGGACAAACAGATTCATGTGTGTGAGGTTGAGCCCACCACGGTCGCAACTGACCCCTGGGCAGGTCTGGATAATGCCTACGTCTTCCTGATCCATCGATTTGAGGTCACAACCCCAAAAATGGGGCATTGTTTTCTTTCTCTATTACAAGTGGGAAGAAAACTTTCAAGTCTAAGCGATGGAGGAAAATCACATAGTACTCCTACACAAACCAGGCTTAGGTGATCCTGGAGCCTCCTACCCCTGTATGGTATCGGGATGTCCTCCCCATGGCAACGGAAGTACGTCATACTTTCCTATTTCTCCATGTTGTAATTAACCAACTAAGATGAATCTCCACTACTTCTTTGATATCATTAAGTGTGGCCCCTTGGGCTGAAGAATAGATGTGATTAGATCAACTGCCTTCATTGCTATGGTTTTGGAAGCACATGATCCACCCAATATGTTTTCCACTGCTGCCCAGGCTGGTACCAGCCTCCTGTAAGGATTTGCTAACTGAGAAGATGCTTCTCCCACAGGGAATCCCTCTTCTGCAAGTGAAGAAGAGGGTCTGGAGGATGTTCCCCCTCCTTTAAAGAAGGTGTCTCCACCACAGTCGATGAACTGGTACAGGTGAACCTTAGTAGTGAGGCAGATCCAAGGACCACATTGATCAGTGCCTCCATGCCCCCTGAAGAGAAACAATGGTACGTGGATTTCATGAAGCAGCATCGTGATGTATTCTCCTAGAACTATGACCAGATTCCAAGACTAGATTCTTAGGTAGTTTTCTACCACCTCGGTCTCCCTATTAATCATTGTGTGTTCAAGAATACGCCTAGAAAGATGCACCCTTCTCACAGTTCCATGGTCGAGGCCGAAGTTGAGAAGCTCATCAGAGAAAACTTCATCAAGGAGGTAAAGTACCCCAATTGGATGGCCATCATCATTCCAGTCACGAAGAAAAACGGACTGATCAGAAACTGCATTGACTTACGTGATCTCAACTACCACTATCAGAAGGATGATTTTCCCCTTCTAGTGACAGAATTGTTGATCGATGTTATGGTTGGATTCCAAGCCCTCTCCTACATGGATGGTTACTCTGGATACAACCAGATATGAATGGATACTAAGGATGAGGATTCCACAGCTTTCAAGGTGCCCCAAGGTACTTTTTGTTACCAGGTTATTCCCTTCATCTTGAATAATGCATGTGCCACCTATTAGCGGTCCATGCACCACATATTTAATTCAATCCTCAGGAAATTGGTGGAATGATATGTGAACGATCTGGTGGTCAAATTTTTCCAGCACCAGGACCATATCAAGGACGTTGATAAAGTGTTCATCTTCCTCCATTATCACCACCTGAAAATGAATCCATTGAAATTTTCCTTCGGAGACACCTCTGGGAAGTTCCTTGGCTTTGTTGTCAGGTACCGAGGCATCGAGATCGACCAAGATAAGATCAAGGAAATCAGCCAGATGCCTCCCCCCATAAATACTTGGGAGCTTCAAGGTTTCCAAGGCCCCTTAGCCTACATACTCCAATACATTGAAAAACTTCCCAGCAAGTGTCATCCCTTTTCTCATCTCATGAAGAAAGGATATGCCTATGAGTGGGATGAAGAGTGCCAGACAGCGTTCGAGGAAATCGAGTTGTACCAGCTCCAACCTTCTGTCCTGATGCCACACTCTCTGTAAAACCCCTGATCTCGCACGTGACTACCTTGGAATGATCTCCTGTTTCCCTCCTCACCTAGAAGAACAATGAGGGAACTGAAAACAACCTTTACTAACTCAGCCGCATGCTCCTCGATAAGGAGACTAGATACCCCCCCATCGAAAAGAGCTGCCTTGTGTTGGAATTCACAGTATAGAAATTATGACACAACTTGCAGCATCATGAGGTACAACTGGTGTCTCGGGTAGACCCATTTATGTACATCCTGAACCGCCCCATCTTGACCATCCGACTAGCATGGTGAGTGGAATCCGTCAGTAGTTTGACATCAGGTTCGTGCCTTAGAAGGATATAAAGGGAAAATTATTGGTAGATTTTCTATCTTCCCATCCAACCCCCGCAGACCAGCTTCCAGACCTGGATTTTCCCGATGAGGCAATCCTCTCGATATATCTTGCTATCCCGTGAAGGAAGATGCAATTTTATGGTGCCACCCAGATCCCCACTGATAGGAGACTCAATGATCCCAAACTCAACAGAGTAGGCCTGGGTATTGTCTTCATTACCCCAGCTCAATCTTTTCTTCCATACTCATTCCTTCTATCAATAGGCTGCACCAACAATGAGGAAGCGTATCAGGCTCCTATCGCTAGGCTCGAGCTAGCCCTTGAGATCGATGTGCTCCATCTTCATATGAAAGGGGATTCTGAACTAGAAATCAATAAAATAAATGGTGACTACATCATCAGAAATCTAGAGCTCGTACCATTGTGGGAGCGCACCCTGCAGCTAATGGCCCCATTTCCATCTCGTCCAGATATTACTCATGTCCCTCGATCTCAGAATAGTCGAGCTGATTCCCTGGTCGGAATGCCTGTATCACTTGCAGAACTCGAGTAGGATGATTTGATTATACACGTGGCACATCAGAGAGTCATTGTTCCCATCACCCCATATGACAATGACGACCTACGAGAAATCCAAGTTACCATCAGAGCCTCCATGTCAGGACGCCCAGGTTCCTAAGATGTAGTGGTTGGAGAGACCCCTGACTGAAGGGCCCCCTTTGTCGATATCTCCAAAATGGTTACCTATTAGAGGATCAGGCCGAGAGTGAGAAAATATGATGTTGCACGCTACAGTTTTCCCTCGATAGTGGTCCCAGTCTTGAGAAGATCCTCTACAAGCACGGGTTTGATGGTTTTATGCTCGATTGTATCAATGTAGTGGAGATTTATCAGGTCATGCTAGAGGTTCATGTCAGTTACTGTGGCACCCACTAGACTGGGCCGAAGCTATCTCATTAGATATGGAGACTAGGGTACTTCTGGCCCTCTATGATCCATTATTGCATCGAGTTCTCCAAGAGATGTCACGCATGCAAAATTCATGCTAACTTCATGAATCGGCCGCCAGAACCACTCCACTCCACCAAGTACTCTTGGGCATTGGCGGTGTGGGGAATCGATGTCGTGGGACCATATCCACCGGTGACAGCTCTCCGATGTAGGTTTATCTTGATCGCCACAGATTTATTTTCCAAGTGGGAAGAATCAGTTCTGATCAAGGAGGTCAAGGACGGTTCTATCATTGACTTCATGAGATCCAATATCATCTACCGGTTTGGAGTTCCTCACGCTGTTCTCACTGATAACGGCACAAACTTCCGTGCAGATGAGCTGAAGAAATTGTACGCCAAGTACAACATCCGTTCGAACCATACCTACTACTATCACGTGTATGAAAATCGACAGATTGTGGTGTTCAACAAAACCCTCTATAACATATTGTAGAAAATGGTTGGTCAGAAGAAGAAGATTTGGCAGGACAAGCTCCCCAGCGCCTTCTAGGCTTCTTGGATGACAACTCGTAATTACACCCTGGTGACCCCATATTCTCTGGTGTATGGAGTTGAGGCTGTCCAATCTATCAAGATCTAGCTTCCTTCAGTATGCACAGTGGTCTATGACTAGCAGGCGCCAGATAAGGTATCCGAAATTCCTCTGGTTGAATTGGAAGCACATGATAAGAACAGGCTTCGTGCCCTGCACAATCTGGAAAGGCATCAGAATAAGATAGCTAGAGCCATTAACAAGAAGGTTCGCCACCACTATATCCTATAAGGAAACTTGGTATTGGCCCTCTGGATGCCAATGATACCTAGCAGAAAACCACCCAAGTTGGAGCCCAAATGGGAAGGACCTTACCTAATTCATAGTTTTTACCTCAATGGTGCATACTCCCTGGTGACCATGGATGGTGAGCATATAACTCCTCCCACAAATGCCAAATTCCTAAAGTAATACTTTTCCTGAGCATAGTGGTCCTGAAAAACCTTAAATTTCATGATGGTCTAACATGACCTTAAACTGCATGATGGTCCTGTATGATCTTAAACTGCATGATGGTCCTAGACGACCTTAAACTGCATGATGGTACTACATGACCTTAAACTTCATTGTGGTCCTGCATGACCTTAAACAGCATGTTGGTCGTTCATGACCTTAAAATGCATGCCGATACATCATGACCTTAAACAACATGCTGGTCCTGCACGACCATAAAGTGCATGATGGTCCTGCATGACCTTAAAATGAATGATGGTCCGGAACGACCTTAAATTTCATGATGGTCCTACATGACCTTAAACTACATGAAGGTCTTGCACGACCTTAAACATCATGACATTCCCGCATGACCCTAAACTGCATGACGGTCCTGCATGACCCTAAACTATTTGGTCCTACATGTATGTAATCTGTAAAATGTCTCACATGACGTTAAACTCTATTTTATCCTGCAAGACATTAAACTGCACCCTTAATACTATGTGTGGCTTGATTCCCATCCGCATGGGATACATAGGAATTATCAAGAATTTCGTCTTCAGGCCAACCCCTAAACTCTTCTCTTGGACTATTCATCCTAGGTATAGTTCTCTCAGATGATCTTTGCATGATATGATGTAAGATTATTTAGCCCCACTCATGCCAGGATTATAACGGTCGCACCATGTGCCTACTCCCCATTCTTCCATCCTCCCACATCCTCACTGAATGACGTTAAACTGCATGGCCTTCAAGAACAATTTACGGCTTGATTACCATCCTTATGGGATACGTAGGAACGCCCGAAAATTTTGTCTGTTGGCCCAGCCCAAATGCCAAAATCTCCCCATGGGTCAAGACATATGGTGTGGTTCATTTTTTTGCCTCAATACATGTCGAGCTCAACTCGATTCCACTATACTCCCCACTCCCTAGAGGTGTCTGCCTCTTTTACCGCCCAACATAACTTTAAAATTTATGGGTACAACTATGCTCCACCCGATTTTTTGATTGGGACTCCATCATACTTCCCATCCAGAACAACCCTCAAATGGCAGGGATACTAGGCCCAAGGGATCTCCTACCACTTTGGCCCAAAACCATTGAGGATTTTGAGTAACAAATTGATACAAGTCCCACGTTGTGAATATGGTCAGCGGTCGATGCTCATTTGTTGGTCCCATTCCAGGTCACTATAAGGACATTATGTTTCGAACATGGTAAACATATATACTTTTTCATCATTGTCCACCCCCAGATTTCCCAAACATTGAGTGCAGTGGTTTATTCTACCCCATTGTATATCCAAGTGATGAAATCCCCTCAGGCGATGCCAACTACTAGACCCATGTATAGAAGAGAGCCAAATCTGGTTCCTTGTTTCCCACACCGAGCACTACTCGTGTGGGATTAAGAGTTGTGATGAGGCGGTAAACGCACAAGAGGTCATATTGCTACCATTGGTCGAGATGCCTGGCCTCAGGCCCCTGGGCCTTTTCTTTCCCCTTGGCCCTTTCCGGCCCCTGGACCAAGTTCTCATTTAGGGTTGTGTGGTGTGCAGTGGACTTATGTCCTCATTCACATTGGGCTATTTCTCCATGCCACACATATCCTTTTAAGACTTACTTCCCTTCATTTATCATCCATACCATGAGCACAGGCCCTGTCGTGCTTCATGTGCCTAGTTTTGGTCCAATGGACCAGGTTCTCTCTTATGGGATTATACGGTGTGGTATGAGATTATGTCTTCATTCACGTCAGGTTATTTGCCATGTCGTACACATCCTCAGATGAGATACCTTATCCATACTCATCCTCACTACAAGATGTAAAAATGCAAACAGGTCGGGCCTTTCCAACTGAGACCCAACCTCTAGCCCCCGATCTTTTCCAGTCCCTTGGACTTCACAGGCCCCGACCCGAGTTCATACCCAGAATTGTATGGTATGGTATGGGATTATTTCCTCATTCAAGTCTGGTTATTCCCCATTCCATATGTCTCTTGTACGTGGGGGTATCTTACACATTTAAATCCTCACCGCAGGATGTTAAATTGCATGGCCTTCAAGAAATATGTGCGACTTGATTCCCATCCTCATAGGATACGTAGGACTGCCCGAACGTCTAGACTTTGGGTCCAGCCCCATCTCCAAGAAATCTCATTTTCACCTTGGCCCCTTGGCCTACCCTTTCCCGGGGAGGGGAGTATATGATGTGGAGCAGACTTATATCTTCATTCACATAGGGCTGTAATGACCACGCCATGTACCTCTCCCTCCTGAGAGTTCTCTATCCTCTTATTCTATACTCATCCCTTCAAATAGGCCACTATCAAGATGAGACCCTCATCCCTCTTCAGTGATTCACTAATGTGCCCAAGGGTACTCCGGTTCATCACCTAGATTGTAGGATTCTACCCGGACATTCTTTCACCCATTTCTCAGGCTTCGTGTTCCCCTTCACTAGGGCTTCCATCACCATTCACACCCAATGGGACCCCCAAATGGCATGGATTCTAGGCCTAAGGGCTCTCCTACCATTAAAGGCCAACATCCTCGAGGGTCTCAAACAACAGATCGATACAAGTCCCACGTTTCGAATATGGTCAGTGGTCGACACTTATTTGATTATCCCCATTTCAGTCTAATGCGATATGGATGATATGTTTCGAACATGGTCAACAGTTATCCTCTATCGTCATGCCAACCCCATTAAGACCAAAATTTAAGTTACATGATTCACACCCTTCTCCACCTCATCATGTCCAAGTAGAACTTTGATACTCTTGGTACTATTACTCAGTGCGCAAACGCATGTTGGGAGGAAAAAATCCTTGATAAGGAAATCAATCAGAGATCCACTATTTCCCATTTGCATGTATCTCACATATTGAAAATACCTTATCCGCCCTTTTTTCCTACACCGATTTCGACTCAAGTAGGCTTAGGGATTGGGTTAAGGTTTTCCATTACTTGGGATAGTCCTTTTTCTCCATGGTCCAAGTTCTAATAACTTAAACTAAGATATTTTCATATTTCCACTTTGTGAGAAGTATGTATAGATTTATTCCAGTCCTCATGGAATACTTAGGAACACCCGGACATCTCTTCTACGAGTCCAGCTTAGTTGAGAGATAGTCACTCCTGCTTCATGCCCTCTTACCTCTCTTTGGCCCCTTGGCCCGAGGTTTCTTTCCAGGAATTGCGCACGGGGTGGTACGGGATTATGTCATCATTCACATTGAGTAAGCTTTATTGCACCGTGCACATTCCCCTTTCAGCCTCATCTCTACTATGTCTATGCCACGTGACTTTAAAAGGCATGGATGTTCCCATCACATGACCTTAAACTGTGACAATATCGTCCTAGCTATAAGACGAAAAACAACACTGCATTATGATGTCCACTCCCAAGGGAACGTCATGTTTGGTATTGGTTACACACCATACCATTTTTCAATTTATGCAAATGGCTTGATTCCTATGGTGATACGCATACCCTCCATCCTATGACCATCACTTCACAAATAAAAACATTCATCCTAAAAGAAAAATTAGAACTTTCAAATACCACTATTTTTGATGCAAGGGACAAACCTGCACAACCTTATCTTAGAACTACATGCAGCTTGATCCCCATCCTCATGGGGTATATAGGAACTTCCATACACCTCTCCTCGGGCCCAGATTAACTCTCATTTCCGGTCCCTCGACCTAAAACCTTCCTAGGGAATACGTGGTGTTCGGATCCCTAGGTTCTCATTCACGTAGGGTTTTATAATTACCCTACCATGTATCTCCCATGTTTCCTACTATCCATGGTCCGAGATCTATGACCATAAACTAAGATCACTCTGCACCCTTGCCATGAAACGTTAAAATGCATGACATCTCCCAGAACTACAGATGGCTTAATTCAAATCCTCATGGGATATGTAAGAACACCTAGGCAACCTATCTCTGGGTCCAGTCCCAGGAATCCTAATTCCCATTCTCCCTCCTTTTTTAGTCCCTTGACCTGAGCTCTTTTGGGGAACCACGAAATTAAAGCTTTACCCTGATCCAGTTCAAGATGCCCCATAATAAACATTGGGAGGTGACAATTTACTCATCATAGGGGTCATGTTTACAATAATGTTTGATCCCTGATCAAACTTAGGCACCCGCCTAAGGCGTTTCCCCCATCATGGATTAATTTTAAGAGTGTTGGACTCTAGGATAACAAACAATCACTCCACTCTCCAAACATTCGGTTCCCTTTATCCAGATACTCTCCCTATTTCATGTCTGAAAGAACCCCTAATAGTCTGGATGTAAAGATTATGGCTCTCCTACTATCCTGGACTAACATTCCTGAAGACTAATGGATGAAACATCGAGTCAGGTCCAATGTTTTGAACACAGTCTGCAGTTGAACCTCATTTGTTATCACCATTTTAGGCTAACGCAATAAGGATATTGTGTTTCGAACATGGTCAACAACCATTCTTAATTGTCATGCCATCACCACAGTGTTTGTAATCCTGGGTATTGTAATTCACACTTCTCATCCCCCCCCAGTTCGAATTTATTCCAACTCCCCTGGCATTACTTTATTCGTGCACAAGAGCACATCATGAAAGCGGTAATTTGATTGTTCTGAGAGCTTCATTCTCCAGTCAGGTCTCCCTCTTCTCTTTCTGGGAATTTGAATCTGTCTTTAGATCCTCAGGTTCCTGAAGCTTGGTTGACAATCCTACATTAAAGCGATGTAATGGATCATTGTTGAATGCATTAAACCAACTGAATGAGTAAATGGGCCTATTAATACACTTATCCGTACATGCAGTTTAGAATAAGAAGTAGAAAAGAAAAATGAGTTTATGAGATCAGCCAAAAGAGGTCCCTTAGGGGTCAGCTTCTTGGATGGATCATTCCAGCATTTCTACCCTTTGGCCGGTGGCCTCCAGAATTGTTTCCCGCCCACTGAGGACTCTCTCTTCATCAGCGGATGCAGAGCGCATTCCACTGACCCTATCCCATTCTTGTTCATGTTTAGTCTAAAGTGTAGATATTTGGTGACCCGCTTCCACTAGTTTCTCTTGGGATTCTACCAGCTGGGCCCTAAATTGCTCCACATGTTTAGAACAGTTGCAATGATTATCTCCTTTTCCTTCACCTATTCTTCAAGGTGTAAAACCTCTTGTTCTACCATTATAAATGCTTGGGGTACTCCCAGACTCCTCCCAACATTGGGTAATGTCGGAGCGTCGGCTGCTCTTGCGCAACTTCTCGACCATGTAATCACAAACCATTCAATGAAGGCACTGAGTGTCCACCCCTCTAGCATAGAGAAAGAACACCCAGGTTTGGAGTGATCCCATCCTTTTCAACCATTATCTCTAGGGATGACCGAGAAAGCATTTGATGCACTTCTACCCTTTGTGCCACGTCATTTGGCTCTCCTTATCCACCTCTGAGTCAGAATCTTCTATCTCCTCAAGGTCTATAGGCCGATAGTCAGGGAAGGCAGCTAAGAGAACAGCAGTAGGGACTTCTTCAGGTGCCCCTCCCAAAGGTTTGGGCTCTTCAATGCCTGGGCAACCATCCCCTCTCGCCTCAGTCTCGGTAGCTCCCTCGCCAACTTTCGGCCCTGCCCCGACATGGGTACCGCTGATGTCCACTTCTCTCTACTCACCGAGTGTCGGGGCTGGCTGAGTTTGAGAAGTGTGATCTGAATGGGCTGTAACATTTGTAGTTGAATCAATCACGAATGACCCGGGTTTGGTAGACCGAAGGGCCCCCAAGGATGTGATTACTGCACAAATAAATATTACCCTGATCAACTTATCTCTCCATGGTAATTAACCAGTGTTGAAGTAATGGGCTTACAGGATCCCAAAGCATCAACCTCTGGTGTTCTATCCTCTATAGGAGCTCCCATTATGGGGGATCCCTTAGTGCTCGTCAGCTCAAAAATGAGCATCATCTCCCCACCTTGTTCTACCAGTTCCTCTTCCCCTTCGAATGGAGACCCTTGGTTAGTTCCCTTATGCTCCTAAATAGGATAAGGAGACCAAATTGAGGGCTACAAAAAATGATGGGGGGAAAATATAGACAAGCGATGAGATGTTCCTCAAGCAGCTTTTTTGTATCTATATCAGAGCCACTGATTTCTCCACTTTCCCCGAGACTCCCTTGGTGGGATGCCCCCTGAGATCCTCCACCTTCAGGAACCTATTCAATTTCACCCCTCCTTCACCTTCTCTTTCTTCCTCCTCTTCTGCCCTAGTGCCCTCCGGCTCATCATCGCTGTCATCATCTGCTAAAGACATCTTTTCCGGATCATGCTTCTGGATGAGCATTACTTTCACCAAGAAATATGGCTCCTCATGCCGACCTCGTTGGCATGCATACACATCCATGACTGTCAGATATGCATACCGACAGTGAAATTTCACCCTGTCAACAAGCCAAATGAGTCTGACCTCCAGTAGCTGCATTCCTTCTTAAATTATCTTTTTCCAAAGATATTAGGTACCCATCGACTATAGAAGGGTCATCCAGGCATACCACAGAGCCAGGAAGATCGTATCATTGGAAGATTGAAGCATATACCTTATCTGCTTCTCTGGGTGTTCCCTGGTAGCTACATGATCCCCTCTAACCCTAGGTGATGAGGGCCCGAACACACCACATGACATCCCCGCTATTGAAGTCCCATACAGTGTAGGCCTAGTTGCCCGACATGCTTCTGACCTCCCTGCCCCCCTAGCAGCACCCTGCCTAATCTCTCGCCGCCCATGTTCTACACTGGCTACCTTGATTTTCCGAACTCGATTCCACAAAAACCCTTCAGGGTATGCTATGGCCCAGTTCTGGTCATATTTAGTTGAGAGGAGAACATCAACTCTGGTGGGAGGAATGGTGATAACATCGCCAGAGCCTTGGGTCATGAACATCATCCAAATTTGGTGGAGAACACATGGGTGCCTTTCCTCCCGAAAATCTGTGTGCACCTTCTTCGACATCCGCTGAAGGCATATGAACTGCCTGACGAACCTGGATGTAACATAGGGATCAAAAAAGATCTTCACATCAATCCATGCCACGAGCACCCCACCTCTGATGCTCTGGAAGTATTACCTTTTCTCCAGTGATCCTTTCCCATCATCTATCATCTGGCCTGTCAGGGTGGGTAATGGGATGAAAGTGAAGTTGACATGATTACCGATTCTAATCCTTACTCCATGCTCATTGATCGTCAATGGCATGACCCCAAAGATGTTCAGCATGGATGGTCATAGGCCATTACCTAGATGATGAATGACATTCGGGAAGGTATACTCTAGGAACCCAAATCATGAAAACCCGGAGTCGGTGCCTCTTAAATGTGGTGTCTCATTTTCAAAGAAAAACATGCACTGATAAACACATATCATGTCCCATACAGAGGATAAAGTTTGGTTTGGGCTCTGGGAAACTGACAACTTTAAGGGTGTTTCATCTGATAAAAGTTATTAACTGAAAATCTTAAATCAAAACGTAGGGTGAGAATAACAATGCCCAGTAAGGGGTTTTAAAATAAAGCAATGTAACTTTTGAAAGAATTCATTAAAACTATCCATAGAACATTCTCTTATGGAAAACTGTAACACATGTAACATAACATAAAAGTGCTCAATAAATATTTTCAAGGAATACATGAATCAATTATGAAATTTTTCAAATGTGTAATTAAGGTCATCCTAACAGGTATGACATATGAATATTTAAGCACAAATTAAACAGTTAAGAGTAAAACATAATCAGATTTGCACGTGAAGGAAACAACTTTAATTCAAAAGTTGGTAACTATCTTACTGAGTGGTAATCACAAATCATTCCCTAAACCTTTACTTGTGACATCAATATGAATACGATAAAAAACACAGGGACAAGTGCAGTAAAATAATAGGCATATAATTTTTTTTTAAAAACTTGTAACATAACTTGAATATGTGTCTTCAGCATTTCATTTAGACATTCATGAACATATCACCAAGGTCCATCCCCAAGGTGTCGTGAAATTACCAAGTTTATTCACCAAGGTATCGTAAAACATGTCATCTATAGAGATTGACTGTTTACCCAATGCATTGGAGCACTATCAGGGTGCACCCTTAATATGTGATTACTTACATGTGAGCCACATAGAACATACTTTACTTAAACGAGGTTGTTTATTCAAGATGTCCCATACCACCTTGAATAATTCATTCATTTTTATATTACCCAGGGTGTCCCATACCACTTTGGGTAACTTGATTCTTGGTCATTGTTATGATGTGTCATATGCATGTGGGATGACCAATGACATGGACAAGGAAAAACATTATACAATTATTCTTCAAACACATGACTTGATAGATAACATTAAAAACATGGAATAATTAATCAAAAGAAGGAATGGTTTAGTAAACATTCTATGTACAAAGGAAAATTACTAAACCACATCAAATGGTAGATGAAAAGGGGTTGTTACATGAAATTGTAAAGTGATACTCTATAAAATTCTTACTTCATGGAAATGAAATACATAGACACTTGTCATTAAATATGCTTATAAGCATAGAACTGAACATGGAAATAGGCTACATCATAAACGTGATTAACCTACAGTACACATTGTATAAAATTCATTATGAGTTAAAATTTAAGGTGATCATAACATGATTTACAAATCCATTTATTTTCTAATACATTTGGGTCAAGTCAGAGTATATCCCTTTGACATTCAACACAGTTAAAAATATTGAAAATACTTTAATCTAGCCCATTATTGTAAACTTAGATACAAAAATACAAATTAGAAGAGACATACACTAAAATCCTACATGTATTAAAATATTAACAACCAATAATAGAAATTAGGGTTTCAAATATAATTCTTAATAAATATATACATACATAACAATATATACCCCAAGTGTATATATGGGTTTTCTCATAAATTATTCATGGTCCACTAAATCTATTAAAATATGAAAACCTCTAAGCCTCAATCATTTATTTGGTAGGAACCAAACCATATAGAATTTATTATATATATATGAAACCGTATTTACAAAAATTTATGAAAACTGAGATTTTAAACTATAATGTAACTACACTTAAACCAGAAGCCTAATTCGCACTTAGAATATTATTTAAGGGTTTTTATTAAAGTATTAAAAATCATAAATGATTGTATTGGAAAACATATATATATAAATAATTATACAAAAAATAATACATAGTTTATAAAAAGATTTTGTCACATATAAAATTGATTCGAAACAAAAATTATAAGTATATAAATCTCAGTATATCATGAATATTATTTGGAACCATTAAGAAAATAGTTTGTATTGGGATTATATATATATGTAAATGCACCCGAATATACACTTGCATAATTTGGGTTTTTCTTAATAAATTTTTTTGAAAGAAACCCCACATAGTCTAAATAATTCCTTACCCCTAACTACACATCAAATAGCTCCTTGGAAAACCTTATTACATGGATGGTTATTGAAGTATTTATGTGTATATATATATATTGAAAAACTGTATAAAGATGATATAGAAATAGGGTTTGTAAAAATAATAATATCAGAAAGTAAATCATTATTCACGTATAAACTTCATAAACAATTATCTGGAAAACATTCACGGAGAGGCTCGAAGTAGAAACATGTTTGTATATACATATATTTATATATGTGTAGATATTATATTAATTGTATATACAGAACCTTTGATTTTAGGTATTTTTTAAAACTAAAATCTTTAAAACCGAACCCTTACATGTGTAGCCATGCCGGTAATCACCCTTGAAACCCTCTGTTTAAAACGAAGGGTTTTCAAGGTATGTATATACAAGTAAAGATAAACTGTATGTATACATATATATACCGAGGTGTAAGGATGGGTATGGAAAAGACATGAAAACAGAGAACCCTTACAGTGACAGTGGAAGATGATCAGATCAAAGGGAACTCGCTGGTTTTCTGGGGAGATCGATAAGAGTTCGTGAGAAAGAAGAAGTATGTGTGGGGGAGGGGTTTAAGTAGAGGCTTCAGTGCACTTAATGAGACTCGACCCAAGAGTTATGTCGGTACGAGGGGGATGAGATTACAGTGCCCTAGGAGGTGGGGTGTGCAAGAGTCAAGGGGAGTAGTGGAAATGAGAGCGACATTGGCATCCTTAGGTGAACTAGAGCACTAGAGCAGATCACGATGTGAGGAATAAGAAGAAAAGGAATGAACACCTTGGATTGATCAAGCCTAATTGAATGGCTGGGAGTGAAGTGAGAGATGAGACCGCAGGATTAAAAAGAATCGATGGCCAGGATTTAATCATGGAAGGATCGGATAGTTACGATGAGATGGGGTGTTCATGCGTCTTCGATCACGCGGACGTTTCCAATCGATCATGAGATGTGATGAACGGCTCAGTTCACACAACACTGGAAATTCGGCATCCCATATCGAAACACAACAAAGAAGGGGTGCGGATTATAATCTAGAGTGCATTGTTCTCATGGAAATGACACAATCACCCACTCCATGGGGCCTTATACACGGGCCCCTTCGGGCCTTGGCCAAACCTCACGCACTACGTGCCACAGGCCTTAGACACGGGCCCGCGCACGACCTGGCCGAAGATCTGCTCGGCTCACAATAAGCTAGGCCGCACCATGCGTGCACTAATCAAGAGCCTGTGACCATAATGGTTTCTTCCTCAGGTGTCACTGGGACTCGATCTTGGCCTTGAGGGCTTAGCCCCAGGGCTTCCCTTGGTTGGTTGGGTCCCTCTATGTTTTTAATACAAATTTATTTGACAAAAAATGACATGTTAGAAAACAATTGAAATAAAATGGTTTCATTTAAAAAAAATATGCAATACTAATAGTTAAAAATTGAATATTTATAATATTTTATATGTTTTAAGAACTTATAACTTTAAAAATCTATAATCCAATTTATAACATACTATACCATTTGATTTAAAAGATAAATAGTTTTTCCTAATTCAAAATACAAAGTTTTAAGGATCAAACAAAATATATTTTTCAATAATCATTAATGGTTTATGATTATAAGATATTATTTAAAAATTACTTTCAAAACATTTAGAAGGTATTAAAATACTAGGTTTTCAACCATTTGGATTTTGTAAAATCAATTAGGTTCCTTTTTAAGAATAATATTTTATTTTAAAATTGTGATGTTTGAAAATTTAATTCAAATCATTTGAACATTTTAACATACTTGAAATACCATAATGTTATAGAAACAAAGTTTTTATAAAAAGATAAACTTTAAAAAACCCAACAGTTATATATATATACAACGATCATAATTTCTAAAGGACCCCTATGAAAACAGCGAGGTAGGGTGTTTCAAACTCAAGGTAACCGAAAAATATGGTTCTCCCAATCCCACTAATGATCAAAACAGTATTCATGATTACGATGGTGATGTTTTTTGCTTTAGTTGACTCGAAGGATCTCCTTTACATACTAGGTCTTGTTGTGGTGATTGGCAGTCTTCCAGTAGTTCTAATATTGGTTTTAATAGGTATTTTTGGTTAGTGTATTTACTCTTTTAATCTCAGCGTATTATAAACACTACGGTGTTATTAATTAAATAAAGAGCCTTATGTTAGTCCTTTAAAAAAAATTTGGTTAAAAGAACTTCAAAAAAGTGAATGCATAATAAAATTATTGTAAGATACCCAAAATTTTGGGTGTTACATTATTCCCCCCTTCAAAAAATTGCACCCTCGCAATTTATTTCACAAAAGTTATCCAATGTTCTCACCATAACCCCAATCATAGAGGATCCTTAGGTGCGTTCAACGGAAAACCCAAATTGGTGTTCAACTCCTCTAGTTCCCTAATCCAGATATACATTGGGCAGAAGGGGTTGAACTCATGCACTGAACAATCGAGCCTCTAGAGGGAGGCTCGAATGGTACAATGTTTGGAAATGTCCATATAGAGAAACATATGAAGAACTCACCGAATTATGTCTCGATCGATAACATCTAAGTTATAGACGTTGCCGTATAGGCTAATGCTGAGGAGTTGGTACACGTAGGTCACACAAACATTTCCCTCTAAAGCACCCTCTTGAAATTTTACTCTGGATGTGTAGTTCCGGACTAGGGTGAATAACAAGAAGAGACCTTTGTGGTATTTTCTTCTCCGCTTATGCTCGACCAGTTATGCTGAGCCTATGCGGTAGAAGATGGAAGCATTACCTTGAGAGGTGCAGGGAATCTCCATACCGTTTGTCACCTCAAACAATTGCTTGCATATTCCTCACATGTTTGCAAAGGGATGATACTTTTCTTCATAGGTTTTGATTGCGATAATCTCTAGTATCTCAGTAGGAAGAGATAAGATGTGGGTTTTTCCTTCCATCTGAATGTTTAAGATGGGAGTTCAATCACTTGAAATCCATCCAAAATTATAAAAAAAAGTAATGACAGGTATGGAAATGACAATATTTCCATATAACATATGTTTATCACTAAACATCAGTGCCTAAGTTTCCCCTGATTACCTACTACACGTACTCCACACAGAGAAGAAAAACACCTTATCTCCGCGAAACAAACACAGGCTGAGCATTCAGGGCTAAACTCAAGGGGGGAACCAGTGACGTCTCCTGAGTATAGCATGAGGGGTATGAAGTTGGGAGACGTCAAAATACACTTTTTTTCTACAATATAGTCAGGTGGACTCATATTCTAACATTCTAAAGTCCAAAAACTGGCCTGAGAAGCCGTAGTTCATGATTTGACAATGATATGCCACTCGGAGGTCACCGACAGTAGAAGCTTCTTGAAAAGTGTCAAGGGCCATAAATCCAAAGTCCTCACCTTCTGTGAACAGCTGGAAAATTCCTTCATGGTACCTTCCCCGATGTACATAGGAGGGGAATTGGGCCATCATCATAAAGAGGTAATCCAATCCTACCCCCGGTGTAGCCGGAGCACCCGTGGTGAGTTTGAGACATCGTAAAGGTGTTTTCATGTCATGCAGATGTTTGCAGAGTTTAGAAATTATCTAGGCTAGATAAAGACACAATGGTCTCTTGGGAACTCAGTGGTGAGAGAAAAAATATTAGTACCTTAGTTTTCCATCTGAAAATTAAGAAAACCCATTTTTAGTAATGCTGAAGTATATTTTTCTTTGTTTCAGTTATGGACTTCCAGAGTTATCAAAACTGAACCCTCTGATACCAACTGTGGGAACCCAACTCCAGAAAACCATGAGCTAGTGCTTCCTGAACATGATGTTTTGTTTTGAAATAAAAAGATTCCCTGATAAACACACATAACGTCCCATACAGAGGATTGAGTTTGGTTTGGGCTCTAGGAAACTGGCAACTTTAGAGATGTTTCATCTGATAAAAGTTGTTACCTGGAAATTTTAAATCAAAACGTAGGTTGAGCATAAGAATGCCTAGTAAGGGGTTTAAAAAAACCAATGTAACTTTTGAAATCATTCCTTAAAACTATCCATAGAACATTCTCTTAAGGAAAACTATAACACATGTAACATGACATAAAAGCGCTCAATGAATATTTTCTAGTAATACATGAATCAATTATGCAATTTTTCAAAGGAGTAATAATGGTCATCCTAAAAAGTATGACATATGATTATTTAAGCACAAATTAAACAGTTAAGAGTAATACATAATCATAGTTTTGCGTGAAGCAAACAACTTCAATTCATAAGTTAGTTACTATCTTACTGAGTGATAAACACAAATCATTCCCTAAACCATTACTTGTGTCGTCAATATGAACTTGATAAAAAAACATAGGGACACATGTAGTGAAGGAATAGGCATATCATTTTGAATAAAAAACTTGTAACATAACTTGAATATATGGAATAAACATTTCATTTAGACATTCATGAACATATCACCGAGGTCCATCCCCACGGTGTTGTGAAATTACCAAGGTTATTCACGAAGGTATCGTAAAACTTGTCATCTCTAGAGATTGATTCTTTACCCAATGCATTGGAGCATTATTAGGGCGCACCCTTAATATGTATTTACTTACATGTGATCTCCATAGACCACATTTTAATTAAATGGGGTTGTATATTCAAGATGTCCCATACCGCCTTGAATAATTCATTCATTTTCATATTACCCAAGGTGTCCCATACCACATTGGGTAACTTGATTCTTGGATCATTATTATGATGTGTCATATTCTTGTAGAATGATAAATGATATGGACAAAGAAAACCATTATAAAATTGTTCTAAAAAAACATGAGATGAAAGATAATATTACAAAAATGGAATAATTGATCAAACGAAGGCATGTTTTAGTAAACATTCTATGTACAAAGGAGAATTAATAAACCACATCAAATGGTAGATGAAAAGGGGTTGTTCCATGAAATGATAAAGTGATACTCTTTAAAATTCTTGCTTATGGAAATGAAATACATAGATACTCTTTATTAAATATTCTTATAAACATAGCACTGAACATGCAAATAGGGTACATCATAAACGTGATTAACCTACAATACACATTGTAGCAAATTCATTATGTGTTAATATTTCATGCGAGAATTACATGATTTACAAATCCATTTATTTTCTAATATATTTGGGTCAAGTCAGAGTATATCCCTTTGACATTCAACGAGGTTAATAATATTGAAATTAATTTAATCAATACCATTAGTATACACATAGATACAAAAATAAAAAATTGCATAGACGAACACTAAAATCCTATATGTATTAATATATTAACATCCATTACTTGAAATTAGGGTTTCAAATATAAATCATAAAAAATACATACAGAAATAAAGATATATGCACCAAGTGTATATATGGGTTTTCTTATAAATTAATCATGGTCCACTAAATCTATTAACATCTGAAAACCTCTAACCCTCAATCATTTATTTGGCAGGAACCAAACCATATAGGGTTTATTATATATATATGAAACCATATTTACATAAATTTATGAAAACTGAGATTTTAAACTATAACGTAACTATACATAAACAAGAAGCCTAATTCTCACCTATAATATTATTTAAGGGTTAGTATTAAAGACATAAAAATCATAAATGATTGTATTGGAAAACATTTATGTATAAATAATTATACACATAATAATACAAAGATTGTAAAAAGATTTTTGAACATATAAAAAAGATTCGAAAAAAACATTATAATTATATAAATCTCAGTATATCATGATGATTATTTGGAACCCTTAAGAAAAAATTTTGGATTGGGATTATATATATATGTAAATACACCCGATTATACACATGTATAATTTGGGTTTTGCTTAATGAAACATTTTGAAAGAAACCCTACATAGTCTAAACGATTACTTATCCCTAACTACACATCAAAGAAATTCCTGTAAAACCTTATTACATGGATGGTTTTCTAAGTATTTATGTGTATATATATATTGAAAAACTTTATAAAAACTATATAAAAATAGTGTTTGTAAAAAAAGAATAATGTAAAGTAAATCATTATTCACGTATAAACTTCATAAACAATTATCTGGAAAACAATCATGGAGAGGCTCGAAGTAGAAACATGTTTGTGTATAAATATATTTATATATGTGTATATACTATATTAATCGTATATACAGAACCTCTCATTTTAAGTTATTTGTAAAACTAAAACCTTTAAAACAGAACCCTTACATTTGTAGCCATGCAGGTAAGCACCCTTGAAAACCTCTATTTAATATGAAGGGTTTCCATGGTATGTATATACATGTAAACATAAACTGTATGTATAAATATATATACCGATGTGTAAGGATGGGTTTGAAAAAAACATGAAAATAGATCACCCTTATAGTGACTGTGGAGGATGTTCAGATCAAAGGGAACTCGCTCGTTTGCTGGGGAGATCGAGAGGAGATCGGGATCAAGAGGAAGTTCGTGAGGGGGAGGGGTTTAAGTAGATGATTCGGTTCACTTAATGAGACTCGACCCAAGAGGTATGCCGGTATGAGTGGGATGAGACTATAGTGCCCTAGGAGGTGGGGTGTGCAAGAATCAAGGGGAGTAGTGGAAATGAGAGCGACATTGGCATCCTTGGGTGAACCAGAGCACTGGAGCGTATCACGACGTGAGGAAGATGAGTAAAAGTAACAAACAGCTAGGATTGATCAAGCTCGATCAAAAGGATGGGAGTGAAGTGAGATATGAGACCATGGGATTTAAAATAATTGATGGATGTGATTTATTCATGGAAGGATCAAATGGTTACGGTGAGACACAGGTGTTTGCGCGGCTTCTGTCGCACTGGCTGTTCTGATCGATCACGAGATGCGATAAATGGCCCGGATCGCGCGACACCGGAAATTCGGCATCCCACATTGAAATAAAACAAATAAGGGGCGCAACTAATAATCCATAGCACACTTCTCTCATGGAAATGACACAAGAACCCACTCCACTAGGCCTTATACACGGGACCCTACGGGCCTTGGCCAAACCTCACACACCGCGTGCCACGGGCCTCAGACACGGGCCCATGCGTGACCTGGTTAAATCTCTTCTCGGCTCAATATAAGTTGGGACACACCAAGTGTGCACTACTTGGGATCTTGTGAACCTGATGGTCACTCCCTCAAGTGTCACTGGGACCCAGTCTTGGCCTTGAGGGCTTGGCCCCAGGGCTGCCCTCGGATGGCCGGGTCCTTCTAATTTTTTATTAAAAATTTATTTGAGAAAAATTGAAATGTTAAAAAATATGGAAATAGAATGGTTTCATTTAAAAACAATATGCAATACTAATAGTTAATAATTGAATTTGTATAAAATTTTACAAGTTTTAAGAACTTATAACTTTTAAAATCTAAAATCCAATTTATAACATACTCTACCATTTGATTTAAAAGATAAATAGTTTTTCCTATTTCAAAATACATAGTTTTAAAGATCTAACAAAATATATTTTTCAATAATCAGTAAAGGTACATGATTATAAGATACAATTTAAACATGACTTTCAAATAATTTAAAAGGTGTCAAAATACTAGGTTTTCAGCCATTTGGATTTTGTAAAATCAATTAGGTTCTTTTATAAGAGTCATCATTTGTTTTAAAATTATGATATTCGAAAATATAATTCAAATAATTTTAACATTTTAACATACTTGAAATACCATAAGGTTATAGAAACCATGTTTTTATAAAAAGATAAACTTTAAAAAACCCAATGGTCATATATATATAACGGTCATAATTTCAAAAGGACCCCTATAAAAACAGTGGGGAAGGGTGTTCCAAACTCAAGGTAACCAAAGAAGATGGTGCTCCCAATCCCACTGATGATCAACACAGTATTCATGATTACGGTGGTGATGTTTTTTTCTTTAGTTGACTCGAAGGATCTCCTTTTCTTACTAGGACTCGTTCTGGAGATTGGGGGTCTTATATTAGTTCTAATAGGGTTCTTAATAGGTATTTTTGGTTAGTGTGTTTACTCTTTTCATCTCAGTGTATTGTAAACGATACAGAGTTCTTAATTAAATAAAGAGACTTATGTCTGTCCTTTAAATTTTTGGTTGGTTAAAAGGACTTCAACAAAAGTGAATGCATAGTATCATTATTATAAGATACCCGAAATAATGGGTGTTACATATAACCACCACACTGGGCTGTGACCCACCAATAAAAGATCTGTAAGGGGCCACATATCCTCCTCGGTGACCGTCCTCTTGAGATACATCCTAAAATGGCATACAGACGGGCCAACACAAGGACTCCTAGATTGAATCTTTGATTGGAGGCCGTGATGTCGGCCATCACTAGGGTCATTGGGAAAACTCCCAACCTTACATCCCTCACCGGTAAGATCCACCCACCTAGGAATGTGGCAAGAAACCCGGCGTACCGCACATTCGGGTCCTTGATCTTGTTTATACTGAAGCCCCATGACTAATACTATTCCGCATCCAAGATCCTATAGTAAGATCCTCATTTTATCCTCTATGCCAAGGTCAGACACCATCTCCCTCACCCTGACATCTTGACTTCCAGATCTTTTTTTTCAGGAACATGCTAAACCAATTCTTGTAAGCAATGCCCTTCAAGAAATCCTTGACCGCCAGCCTCTCCTTAACCGGCTCTAACCGGTGCCATGTCAGCATAGGGGTTTGTGATCTGTCTCCCCAGGTGTTCCTAATCGGTAGGAATTCATCATATTGGTTCCCATCCAATGGGATACCCCTGATGAATTGAATAACCTAGAGGAAAATTTCGACTTCCCTATGGTGAAGGTGGAAGGTATTGGTATCGGGGGACCATCGAGTAAACAGCTCTAGCCCGAGATCATGCTGACGGTAGAAGTGAAACTGCGACATCCACACCACCTCGAACAAACCAATGTGACATAGTTCAGCCACAAACTAGTCACACGTCTGACGTACCCAATATTCCAAGGCCCACTCATTAGTGAAATTTCCTCCACACCGCAGATCCCAATATTGGAGCCAGCCCTTGGTGTCGTCAATAATACTCTGACAGAAGGCGCCTGCATAAAGAAACAGAGAATTATTTGCGACAGAGTCACTCCCCGATATGGTCATGGTACTATGATTTAGGATATAAACATCCATGTGTCTGGTTTCCCTAGAAGGATGTCCATTGTATTTGACGTTATAATAGGGAAGGTCATCCTTGAGGGTCACCCATTACCGTGGTGTGTTGACCACAAATCTTGTTATGGGTACCACCTCTAAGATACCAAAGTACCATATTGGTAGGTTGGAAGACAGCACATACTTATTTTGTGCTGGGTTCTACATGTTGAAGAGAGTGTAGTTGTGGGATACAATCCTTCGGGCACCATAGACCTCCGGGTTGGTGACTATCTCAGCCCTTCAATAGCGAATGCGGCTTCCCTTCCAACATCATCCCGATTGGAGGCCATCTCTTACTAGCAAGGTTTTATGAAATCAATGCAGAAAGGAAGATATTGGCATGAAAAATCATGGGGTGGCACGAAATATCCCAGGTTAGTGCGAAAAACACTGGCTGACCTTGGTGAATTATGTGAAACTGAAGCGTTTTTTTTTGCACAGATAGATACATTTTTTTTGCACACGAGAAATCTTGGATTATCGTGCTATAAAATCTGTACGGAATGGGGGACCCGTGGGGTATTTTATTGGAATGGAGAGTGGTTTCAACGATTGCATGAAAAGCGGGTTGCACGCTCCATCTCGGTTTCTCACGCCGCACTAGTTTTGAGCGCGCATCAGCCCCAGGGAGTCCTGTATCTCGATGATTCCCTCGAAATCTGACCATTACGGCCCCTCGCTGATCCGATTATGAGGGGGGGGGGGCATTTGTAGACGCCAAAAAATGCTTTAGAGATGAATATGGTTGAGGCGTGACAAAGCGAAGCCATATTTGGAACTAGTGAACCGGTCTTGGGGCCTGGAGGGGAGGCGAGAAAAAAAATCTGAGGTGTGTGAAAAAAATATGTTCTGCACGAAAAACTCTAGGATTTGTGAGAGTTTTCTATGCTGGGGAGGAAATATTCGTGCCCCCCCCCCCCCCCCCCCCCCGCGGTTGATTTACACGCTGCCGACACTGGGCACGTAATATTTCGCGTTGGATTGTTTTTTCCAGTGGACCGGTGATCCCCAGGGCCTATAAATAGAAATCCACCCCTTCGACTTCTGCTCAAAGAATCTGAGCCATCTCCCTGGTATGAAATTTCTCTCTCGTGCACGCATAGAGATGGCTCTCAGGTACTAAATCATTCACACCAGGTCGCTCAGGGGACCACCATTTCCCGCGACCACTCAAGCTTGATCCTTATCAAAAACCCTTCAAATCCCTTTCCCCAGGCACAATTCTTTCCAATTTCATGAAATCAGTTCTTTAGCGTGTAATTCCTTTTGCACGTCGGCCCGAACTTGTTCGTGCACACAATTACTTTTGCGCACAGGCTCATCCTTTTTCACGCCTAAACCCGATTGTGCACCCATCCCGACCTTTTTCACACACACCGCCTAATTGCACACCGCACTCGGCCTTTTTCTCACCCAACGCTAAATTTCTCACCTGTCCGACCCTTTTTTGTCCAACATCCCCTTTTGTGCACATGCCTCCCACCTTGTGTGCACGTGATGTCCGTCTTCAGGGAATCATTTTCGGGTGTCTCCCATGCCCAAATCACCTTCTCCATATACTCATTTCCCATGTAACCTACTATGATTGCAAGAATTAACTTCAATGTCCCATGTACGACACCACCTATTGTGTTGCTTCACCTCATATTCTTTGCATAGGAAAGGTAACATCTATTTCTTCTTCACATAGCCACACTAACGTGTACCCCCCGATGTTTCGCTCCATAATATCCCCTCTCCACGGCGTTGCTGATGCCTTCCCTTCCACAAGGAACAGTGGGTACCGGTTATGTATGTCCTAGGGGTGGAGAGAAAACCAAATTTTTCTGAGCTGCTAGATGTTAAACTGCCAAGCACCATCATCCTCAACAGATGATATTAAACTGTGACATTGCCCCATGCCTCGCACATGGGGTTCCCCCACCATGGGCTTTTTTCATGCCCACTGGTCTCCACGAGAGTGATATCATTCCTCACATGGAATGAGATCCTCTTTATCAATGCGGTGTTTGTCCATAGGGAAAGGGAAACCACTCTATTGTACGCCCCTAACCTTCTTTACAGGAGGTAGCACCCATGCTCCACCTCTCTTCATGGGTGTCAAGTCTCTCTCCCGCTGGGCTTTGTCGTCGTCGAGCCTCCATCCCAGTGTAAGTCCCAACCTCTCCAAGATACTAACCACACATAAGCCCATGTTTCCTCTTTGGGAAGCTTCCTTACGTAATCCCATTCACCACCCTCCATAGACGCACCTTTCATGACGTGATCGCCGGGTCTCTATTGTCTCTTGTTTCTCACACCGAGCATGACTCGCATGGGCTTAGAGCAAGCACCAACCATGAAAAATTCCTTGGGTAGCCTAGATTGTAAGCCCCATACCTATCCAGAACTAAAAGAACATTGATCCTTGCTAAGGAAAGGTATATAGGAATCCTCCATGACATTCAATCCCATCACCCGATCGTCCCGAACACCTTCATGTCAGTTCACCAACACATTGGGTTGCCTCAGAGTGTAAGTCCCAAATGCCACTATCTTGAACTACGAGGACTTTGATCCTTGACAAGGAGAGTTACATAGGAAGCCTCCAAGAGGTTCAAGCCCAACACCCGGTCGTCCTAACCGCCATAAAGTCGGTTCACTCACACCATGGGCTGCCTCAAAGCATATTCCCCAAATGCCACTATCTGAACTATGAGGTCTTCGATCCTTGCTAAGGCAAGGAACATAGTAATCCTCCATGAGGTTCAAGCCCAACACCCGGTCGTCCCGACCCCCTTCACATCGATTCAGTAACACCTTGGGTTGTCTCAGAGCGTAAGCCCCAAATTCCACAATCTAAACTATGAGTACTTTGATCTTTGCTAAGGATAGGTACGTTAGAAGCATCCACGAGGTTCAAGACCACCAACCATCAGACCACAGTTCCTCCTTCACTTCAGTTCATCGACACCACCTGAAATACGGGGTCTTTGATCCTTGCTAAGGCAAGGTACGTAGGAATCCTCTAATAGGTTCAATCCCAACACCCAGTTGTTCTGAACTCCTTCACGTTAGTTCAACAACACTATTTTCTTCCTAGATTGTAAGTCCCACACCCATATCTGAACTATGAGGACTTTGATCCATGCCAGGGCAAGGTAAGTAGGAAACTTCTATGAGGTTCAAGCCCCACAACCATTGGTCCCGACTACCCCATGTAGGTGTACCAATCCCTTTTCTATCCTAAAAAAATATAGAAATCGATTATTTCTAAGGAAAGGTATGTAGGAATCCTCCCTGAGGTTCAATCCCAACCACAATTGGACCCTAGGTCCTCCTTCACTTCGGTTCATCGACACCACCTGAACTACGAGGACATTGATCCTTCCCAAGGCAAGGTACGTGGGAAGCCTCCACGATGTTCAAGCCCAACACCTGGTCATTTAAACCTTCTTCATATCGGTTCACCAACACCATGGGAAGCATAGAGTGTAAGCCACAGAACCTTCCTTAACTACGAGGACTTTGACCCTTGCTAAGGCAAGGTACGTAGAAATCCTCCACGAGGTTCAATCCCAACACCCGGTCATTTCAACCACCTTCACGTCGGTTCACCAACACTATGGGAATCCTGGAGTGTAATCCCCACACCCATATCAAAACTAAGAGAAATTTGATACTTTCTAAGGCAAGGTATAGGAAGCCTCCACAAGGTTCAAGCCCAACACCCGGTCATCCCGACCCCCTTCACGTCGGTTCACAAACACCTTGGGTTTCCTCAGAGCGTAAGCCCCAAATGCCACTATCCAAACTATGAGGACATTGATCCTTGTAAAGGAAAGGTACGTAGGAAGCCTCCACGTGGTTCAATCCCTCCAACCATCGAACCACATGTCCTCCTTCACATCGGTTCATCAACACCACCTGAACTACGAGGTCTTTGATCCTTGCAACGCAAGGTACATAGGAAGCCTCCATGAGGTTCAAGCCCAATACCCGGTCATTCTGACATCCTTCACATCGGTTCACCAACACCATGGGAAGCCTAGAGTGTAATCCTCATACCAATATCTGATCTATGAGGACATTGATCCTTGCTATGGAAAGATACGTAGGAAGCCTCTATGAGGTTCAAGCCCCACAACCATTAGTCCCAAATACCCAATGATAGTGTACTGAGCCCCTTTCAATCCTAAACTATGAGGAATTTGATTCTTGATAAGACATGGTATGTGGGAAGCCTCCATAAGGTTCAAGCCCAGCAACTAACGGACCCCCGGTCCTCCTTCACTTTGGTTCATCGACACCACCTGAACTATGAGGTCTTTGATCCTTGCTAAGGCAAGGTACGTAGGAATCCTCCACGAGGTTCAATCCCAACACCTGGTCATTCCGACCTCCTTCACATCAGTTTACCAACACCATGGGTATCCTAGAGTTTAAACCCCACACCCATATCTGAACTATGAGGACTTTGATCCTTGCCAAGGCAAGGTATGTAGGAAGCCTCCATGGGGTTCAATGTCCACAACCATTGGTCCCGACTACCCCATGTCGGTGTACTGAGCCCCTTTCCATCCTGAAATACATGAACATTGATTCTTGCTAAGGCAAGGTACGTAGGAAGCCACCCTAAGGTTCAAGCCCAACAACCATTGGACCCCAAGTCCTCCTTCACGTCGGTTCTCCCCTGTCCCACATGATGTTAAACTGTCAACCTCAATCAGCGGTAAGATATTGTCACCCCTATCCAATGGTCAGCCGTTGTGACCCCATTCAACGGTAAGCCATTATCAGATGAACTATACAGACTTTGATTACATGACATGTGGATACATAGGAAGCCTCCATGAGGATCAATCCCAGCACCCATGTATCATCCTGATCTATCCATCGATCCCATGTGTTCTGGGAAGATCATGCGTCAACCTTGAGTTTCTACTTCCTCCAGGTCCCATCCATGCATCCATTCTCATGGGCCGCCTCTTTAGGTGTCCCATCGTCTCACCGAAATACGCAGACTTTGATTCCCTGCCACTAGGATACGTAGGAAGTCTCTTCGAGGCTTAAGATCAACACTATCATCACCTTCATGATGGTCCCATCTCATTCCCCATCCACTTCATTCAACTTTCCATCATCCATCATGATTCTTACACGAGCTATCACATCCCAGTGGAATAATGCCACCCCATTCCTCATTCAATTCAACAGAAATCGGGAATCCAAACACACGTTGACCCCAACATCGGTGTTTCCTCCAGGGGGTTCCTCCATCTAATCCACTCTAGATAGTGTTCTGATCAGTCCGATCTATCTCTGTTGGACGTTAAACTTACGACATACCAAGTGTTAAACATGAGAAGTTTTGGAAAACCATAGATTTATTCCCATGTCATATGATTCCCCGCATTCAATGTGGTATTCCTTGGGCTTCCGCACCATCATGAATCCCCATAATAAGTGACAGAAGACGGACACACCAATCCCCCAGCATCCAGACATGCTAGTGATACCCAATATGACTACTCCCCTGACTGAAGGTTACTTCACTGACCGAACCCTGTGGAATGTCCTGACAGAAGCAGTGTAATTAACCAGTTTCCATGAAGATATGGCGCTAGGAAGAGTTTCACAAACAACATAATAAATCTACGAGGGAGACTCGGACCAGGTAACATGTTCTGTGGAGGAATCCATGGAAGGAAGAACCGATATCCTATCATCCCATTTTGATCAAGGAGAAAGAAACCCTGAATAAGCGATAGATGTCGCCCGCCTTTGGAAATAAAGAATGCAGTGCAATGGCTATGCGTCCTCCACTGACTGATGCGTGCACCCCGACGAAAGTGTCAAAAACACACCCATAAGGTTGATTTTTCGTGTCATAACGGAAAATACTACCGCTGATAACTATATATCATATGTTCTATAGTTCTTATTTTCTTTTTGAAAATGGATGGACCCATAGGCAATCACCACCTACATAGGATTCAGAACACACCCATGTTGACTCCCTGAATCATTATAGAAATCAACATACTTGAAACCCTCCTTAGTTAATCTTAATATGGAGGTTCTAATCAACCTCTCACGCATCTCCTAGAAATACTATTGGACCAGTTCCATACATATGAAAGAATACCACTTTTAGGTAAATGAAATTAATGGTATCGATATCCTTGAAATATCGGGAAAAAATCTCATGTGGTGGCCTACCAACCCTAGGATGCTTTGCACTTACATCATGAACTTGGATGGCTCACAATACAACACTACAACGATCTCTATCGGGTCCACTTCTATACCATTGGATGAGATAACATGTCCCAAAAAGTATACCTCCTTAATCTAGAATTGACACAGGGAATGCTTCCTAGAAATATGGTTCTCTCGAGGCATATCAATAATCATCATCAATTGTCTCAAATTCTCCTCCTATGAAACTATGTACACTGAAATATCTTCAATAAAGACCATAAAAAATCGATCTAAGAAAGTATGAAGGATCATGTTGATGAGTCCCATGAAAACGTTTGGTGTATTAACCATGCTGAAGGGCATCAATGAATATTTAAAGTGACCGTAGAGATATCTGAACATCATAATCGATAAATCCCATTCAAGTATTCGTAGTTGGTGATTTCCTGATATAAAATCAATAATTGAAAACCATCATTCCACTCTCAATTTATCAAAGAGTTAATCGATCCTTAGTAGTGGATATTTATTCATCAAGTTTAACTAGTACAAGAACCAATAAGAAAAACATAACCAAAATCTCACATTCTGATTCTTGATGAACAAAACTAGGGAAACCTAGGGGGAAACACTAGGCATCATGAATCCCTCCCTCAGTAAGTTCTCAAACAACACCCTCATCTCGTGAATCTCTACAGGATACATCATATATACTGGTGCCTAAATTAGGACCATCTCTGGGATTATGTAAATATAGACTTCCATATCTCAATGAAAAGTTATGTATAACATGTAATCAAGAAATATGTATTTGTACTCATTCACCACAGTAATAAATTGATTTCCTATAATATCCACTCCTCCAAGAGTCATACTAGAAAACTGGTGAGTAATTAGATGCACCCTACTACATATAATTCCATCCTTCCCCACCTAGTTCTACATGATTACTATGAAAAAAACCTAATAACATCATGGTGGAAACACCAAATCTTTAACCTAAAATTATAAATTTGTGAAAGAACTATGTATTTACAGTCCATGTGTAATATTATATCATAAGGCATCATTGCGCCAACATAGAGAACCCAAAAAATCCCCCTTCTCCAAGTTTCAAACGACAATAAAAAAGTGTGTGAACACTAAGTCATCTCTGATAGAAGTATCCAAGAATAAGGGTCATGCCAAGATATTAATTAGAACCTTTATGTCTCAAATAGGGATGTATGGAAAAAATAGTGTCCCATTCCTATGTTTATCAGAACGCTAGATAATATTGAAATGACACAGATCATATCTCTAATTATCCTTAGATCCTCTAAATCATCGCTCTCTAGGGCATGCATCTTTCGTCTCCCCAATCCACTAGCTCTATGATTCTAGATAGGACCTCCTAAGGGTAGTGTTGGAATCATGTAAACCCTTCTACCACCTCATACTACTCTCCCTAATCCTCTACCAGACCAGCCATCCTACTTACCTCCCAACTCCAACCACTACCTCTGAATAGGGATCCCATCAACTATATCCCTATTTGATATACGGTGAGTTGGGAAATCCGGTGTGAGATGTCCCTAGCCATCACCAGAGTAACACCACCTCTCCCTAGGATAACTAGGTTAATGCTAACAACACTAAACCATAGTACCTTTGTATTTATAACGCCTCCTAAAAAGTATTACATGTATAGATCCATACTTATTTCTTCGGAAATCTTCTTCAGAAGTCTCAATCCCTTTTTGGCTAGTACTGACACCAACTTCTAGTTTATACTCAGCCTAAAAGATCTCAATCACTAAATAACACTCTAGGACCCACATAATAAGTAATAATTCATGTAATAATCACATTAGACCATTTTTATTACTATAAATCACTTGATGTTATGAACCAAAAATTATTAATCTTGAATCGTATCCAACAAGTATCTTGTGAGGATGGGATATATCGATGAATACTCAGATAATGTCACGATACACAGGTGTAGCTCTATAATTTCATGAATGTGGACTACCCAAATATTTTATATAAGTTAATCCTACATAAATTTTTGTTTTAACACAATCCATGAAAGATTCAAATGATCATACAATTGAACCAACAAGAACCATAAAATCCCTAAGGATCCATCAACAAGGATTTCTCCTAGAACCACCATCTAGTCTATGGGTTTTTTGATGTGACAAAAGACTCATTAAAATACCCCATACCAATCCTTAGATACTTTTGGTTCTATGTCACACCTAAATATGAGGTGTTCCTAATGCTAAAAATCATTAAGCAAACACATTTTATTCACCTCATCCACACGATCTGTGGCTAACATCTTGTACCTGACAAGTGGATGTATGATAAGAAAACCACTCAGAGGAATTGCCTACTAGACAGGTCCCTATATTGAAGATATAAAATTATTGTGATCTCACTATTGATTCATAAGTAGAATCCTAGCTATAAATCCTCATGGAAGAATCTTGATATAGAAAATTTGTACTATGTTCATTGATTATAACTAAGGACCTGACTAAATATGGAAATTGAAACATAATCCTATCCTATATAATGCATGTACCTATTTTTTTCCTATAAAAAATGTAATCATGTAATGAGTTTATGGTATCTGATGAGAGTCCAAGTGTGTGGATACATCAGATGTTTCACCAATATTGGTTTCCCAGGATCAAAAATTTGAACTCAAAACACTTAAAAATGTTGTCATAGAGATTAGTTAAGTGTGACTTTCCCAATCCATCCTCAAATAGGCGAGGTAATGGAGATCATCCAAAATTAGGCATAAAACTCACAGGGGAGGCCATTTCCTAAGGTAAATGAAATCTTATAGACATCTCCACTCCCATGAAATTATGGGATGTAAAAAACAACTAATACCAATGCATTCAACCATTAAAATAAAATAATCAGATTTACATATTAACACTACAAAATAAGTATGGAAAAAAACAATCCCACCAAAACTAGAAATAAGTCCAATATAATAGTCAAAGAAGAATATAGAAAAAGGGGTCTCTTTTAAGGAATCACCATCTGTCTAGATCAAATATAAGAAATTAATACTCTTAGTCTATTGAGAAACCCATCAAATGGATAGTCATCTGCATAAGACAAGATACATGTGGGCAGATCCCATGAAGGGGTAAGTACAAAAATATCCAATAGGTTGCCTAAAAATTACTAAATATAAAGAATCAAAAGTAGATAGATCATCACAATATATTTCATTTAAAATTTGAAACATTAAATGATACATCTTGTTATAATCATGGTTGACACTGAGTCTTAAGGTGAGGTTATGAACACATTTTCAACTGAAGATTCATCTTGAGATCCTATAACCGCACTCGCCTCGGATAAATCACTCCAGGAGTTTGATGGAACAAATTAAGTCCATATAATATGTCTTGATCAATGGTTTTCTCTATAAGTAATTACACATTGGAAGAATTAAGATATAGATACACATATTGGGATCACAATTATGTCCCTACGGTATACCAACAACCCAATCTGGATTAACCCCCTATATAATGGATTGATTCCCATGTAAAGTTGATCACATCAATTCCAATAATACCATATAGGGGAAAATTTGATATAGAATATAATATAAGGCCTCCAGCCAAGATTCCAAAAAATATCACCAAAATTATTCCCTTAGAGATGATCATAATCCAATTCATAGAAAGTAATGTCATACTAAGTCCTCACAGGAATGGATTTATGTAATTAACCCTTAAGAAAACTAATACATGATGAGTAGATCAATGTAAAAAATTCATTACTGAAGAAAACAATTGTGAGTTTATTAGGTACATGGTGTTCAACACTACTAATCCCATACCATTATGTCTTTGTACCTGTGCACCTATTCCCATTCCCATGTACATATAGTCATTCCCATGCACTAAGGTAATGTTGTGTAACTAGATGTTTCTGAGTACTGATTCATTCCCATGACGTCTACCCAATATTTTTAACGTTTCCGTCACAATGAAATTTTATCCTACTCAACGCACACTGAGCTGCTAGACATGGAGAACATAGCATATGGTACGAACCACATAATGTGTGATCCATAGCATTTTGTGGAAGCCCTATCACCATAATTAGGGATACACATTGTGTGAGTTCTTTAGGATAACGTCTTGTAATATAGGTTTATCAGAGCTCTATCAGTTTTTTTATGCATATTCTATCATCCCAACTACCTTAAATCCAAAAATAATTCCTACATGTGATTGTAGATATGGTATGGTAGTGACTATATATTGTTACTCATTAAAATATGGCCATTATATTCGCTCAGGAAATGGTGTCGTAGAGTCACAATGTTAATACATTCGAAACCTTTCATGAAGAACATTGATATAGTCTAATCTACCATCGTTTATCCTCAACTATTATTGATCTTGTATTTTATGCTCAATCACAAGACATTATTATAGAATCAATATGTTGTTCCTATGACTATTTGTTCATTTATCAAATATCTGGTACATATCAAACCATGGGCTAAATAAAGTTACTTTGATGAATCTGAAATTAAAATATGGATAAAATAGTAAAAAAATAAAGTTTAGTAATGAACATAAGCTATTTTTGGATTCATCCTTGATCTTGTGTACTATAATAGATGCACAAAGACTAAAATAATCGATCAAAAAAATCAATTGTATCTAAATAAATCAACGATGCAACAATCAATTCATTTTGGAAAATTACTTACATTTGACAATGGAAAAATAAATTTGAATAATCCCCAACATACAAACATATTATATGTAGTTTGGATCCATCAATTATAAATAACAATCATTTTTTGTGGTTATTGGTGATGTCCATGAACTATGATGTCATTTGAAACCCTTGTAATAGTGATTTGATCATGCTATCTGGTGTCATTTTCTAATTCCTCTACAAAATCTACTCTCTTAGTCTATTTCGTTACATAGATAATCCTAAGACTCACCTATAATGGGGTATTTTTAGGAGAGTCTAATGTCAATACATAAAAAAATTAAAAAAATTAAAAAAATTAAAAAAATTAATTAATTTTATTATCCATGCCCACGATGCCTTTTTAGTAAATGCTCGACGCTGGAAAATATTATGTTGCACCATGGGTAAATATTGAATTCTAGGCTCAACAGTGGAATAAAATTTTAAATAAAAACATAATTTAATAGTTTTCCACTTTTTTAGGAAACCTATGTTTACATGATATTAATATATATAATATTTTTATATAAAAAATATTGGATCCATGGGCATCATAATATTGTGCTGTCTGAGTTCCAATATGCATAAATATCAGTCGAAATATTAAAAATATTTTTATAGATATAACTGATAAAGAGAAACAATAGAATAATTATTTTTCTTTTTTATTGGATCATCTATGTTTCTAAGAAAATTGAACTTATTTTTTTCTTCATTCATCTTTCTATAGGATAGTCTTCAAGATATTTATTTTTTGGTTTATAACCATTAAATATTTATGTTTATATCATGATTTACACTCAAAAACCTCATTAAATTTTAATTAATATGAAAGATTTTTATCCAACAAACTCCAAAAAACAAAATAACGAGATAAATGAATGTTCATTTTGAACACATCACTGGATATACTTCTGTTCAACACCTTTTTCATCTCATTATATCAAATATACACAATTCCCAACATCAAATCATCATAATGAAGAATATACTCTATGATATTATTTTTAGAATCCAATATTAAAGTAATCATCTCCACTTTATAACCATCAATGTTAACACCACTAAAATATTGAATTTTTACTATTGAATACATGTGCTCAATATGTCAGAAAAATAGATTTAGAGATTGAAAACCAAGTCAAGAAAATTTATCTCTGCTACCACTGATTATAACCAAGATTAATGTATACACCCTAATAGGTGAGAATGAATTAAGTTACACAATAAATTAAAACAATCAATTTTATTATTTCCCAGTGCTATAGATATTTTATCCCATTATAGGAAAGAACATGAACAATTTATCATTTTCTTGTTGATGTTGGTCTCATAGAATAATTTACATGCATGTAGTAAAAAATCCCAATAACACACAAGGATTTTAGTTGGTTCAACAAAAAGGGAAATCCAATTCCCATACAAATGGAAATACACTGAAGTACTAGAATCCACTATTCTCACTTTTAGTGGATGCGTTTTTTAAGTAACTAATGCTTTATGAAAAGCCTCACCATCCTTATAAGAATCTTGGATGGTTCACAATAAATACATGGAACAACTAATCTTCAATTTTCCACACCATTATATAGTGATGTCTCGGTAAATTTATACACATGAGGGAATATATATATATTCATCATGTGATTATTCAGGCCTTATAACTCCTTATTTGATGCTTCTTTGAAGTCCAAACTCACTAATCCTATAAAACATGATGTTATGATGAGATAAACTCATATACATGTGGGTATAGTATATATATTCCATATAAACACAACAATACCACCTATTCCTCTGAAAAAAGATAATTCCACCTCAGAGATATCCTATTGAACTATATCCTCTTCTCCATACAATCATAGTAGGTATCTTCATCTTCTTAATTTAGAATCACATCTTCAATGAAGAGGATATGAAAATGGGATTCCTCCATGGATCCCCTATTATTAATGTATGAACAAATATATGAAGTATACACTAGCTCCCTATTTTTATGGATATTCTATATGTTGTTTATAAAATAAATTAATGAATCCAAACATTAATATGATGATTGGGATTAACTTTCCTTCTTATATTCTTCTACAATAATTCCATGTGTACCAAATATTTAGTGTGTTAATAAAATTCCATTGAAATTGTTTTGAATTCCCCAATTTTTTCCATATCTTCCTTATTTTAAATTATAACTGAATCTTTTAGTAATTTTATAAATAACATATTCAATAAGTGACTTCCTCATTAAAGTGTGGTCTTCTATATACTCATATTGATTATGGAACATTATCATTACTCATATAATTATCCATATTCAAATACTGGTTATATAAAAACTAATATAATCTCATTTAAAATTCCTCTAAAAATCATGATGTGATTATCTAGTTCTTCCAGATTATAAAACCTATTAATATATATCTCACTACATTATGATAAATCAACCTAAATCCCTTTTCAAACTATTTATGAATTTTTTTACCATGGTGTGATATACATCTTCATGAAATTGGTGTCTCTAAATAGAATGTACCAAAAAAATATTCGTAATACACATCATGGTATTAAAATACTTTCCATTGTGTGGTAATAATAATAAGTTTAGAGATAAATAAAATATTATAACATATCAAGGTTTTAGGTGAATAGATCCTGGTGTATTTCCCTACATGGTTTTACGGTTATACTTATTTCATGACACCCAAATGATGTTTAAATATCATCTAACCTACAGAGTTACTCTCACAAATGGTTCTTTGTGTGAACTATTCCAATTTTCTTCTCTTTGAGGGAACCTTACATATCCAAACATTAATCTTACATTTAATTGTGATTTTCCTACCTTTTCTGTTATATATTACTTTTTTAAAATATACATTCATAAATATATACCTAGGGTTCTCAGTATTTATCAATTTCATCCAAGAGGATTTTAAGTATTATTCCAAAATAAATTATGTATTGATGTTTATTTCAACGTTATATAATTTTCATTCAGATTAATTTTACATATTGGATTGATGAACCTTACATATAATAGTGTGGTTTTTATAGGAATTTTCATTTTTATCTTGGTTTTCATAGTAATAAATTACTCTTAACTATCCATGTAGCTTTAATAGTTTTCTATATTTCATGTTATATTACTATGTCCCATACATATATTTGTTTTTTTGAAATTTTCTTATGGGAATTTCCCATTTTAATAAAATAAAATCGATATCATGTTAACCCATATGTATATATATAGTGGAATTTAGTTATTAAATAAAATTTCCCTTTTAATAAATTTTTAAAAACTAAAAACTTCAATCAAAAATTCTTTCCTTCCTCCTCCAACCATTTACATACATACTCACAACTCATCCAAATCTAGAATATTCTAGAAGTAGATCATTTGTAACCTCTCAAATCTATATATACTGTCACATCATATAACCATGTATTTTATTATTATTCAACCTTGAACCACTTCTTTATCCATGTAATTATGTCTTCTAATGTTACACCCTTGAAAAAATGGGAATTAATAGAATAAATGATACTACTCATGTCAAAAAGTTTAAAATTAAATTTTTTGATCCAACATAATTAATACTCCAATGTAAAGAGATATTTTACTGGAGTAGTGTTATGAAGGGTGACCATGTGGTATTGTTCCTATAGTGTGTGTGAGTTATGATAAATCCCATAAAATGAAAAGTGTTTTCCCAGGGGAATAGTAATTAGTACGATGAACTGTTCAGAAACATGGGTGGGCCCTTGGGATGGGAAAATATATGCATAAAGGGAATCATGGTGTGTCTAGTGGGATACTACTTCATATAAATATTAAAAAGGTAGGGTGTTTTTGATGTAACAAGTGGTCCCTATAGAGAGCACAAAAAACCAACATTCTAAATATGGTCATGAGAGATGGTCGAGACAGGTGATAGTAGTTTTCCTAAAGAAACATTTTTCCCCTCCATTGGTCCCACAAATATTCTATAAAACAAAAACGACAATACAAACCACGGTAAATTAGGATTTATTCACATGTGGGTTAGCTACTCCCAAAAAAATTATTTAAAATGCCATGATTATGACACATATCTTTTCTAACATTACCAAAATATTCAAACAAAATAAATAACTCTCATGCATATTTGAAATTCCCTTGAAACATTTCACTCATGAGTGTATAAATAGAGTCTTCACATATACTCAATCATGTAACCCAGAATACTAGAGGATTATGACTAGTGAGGAGGACCTAAAAGATATCATGTGGAGACTATTCCCCACTTTAGGACTAATAATTATAGTATAAATCATAAAAATTTCTTTCAACGCATACAATAACAAGAAAATGATTTTTTTTTTAATTTACCATAAATTTATAATTGTACTGAAGTAAAAAGTTCATATAGTAAACATAAAAATGTTAAAATAATCCCTATTATAATGAAAAATCCCAACTACATTTGAGGAAATTCCTAGTCCTTGTATCTGTGATATAATTATAACACACATTATCACCCATCAAGTATAGAGTATATTCCCATATCCAATCATATTTTTTAAAATCTACTCAGATACCAAGGTCCACATGATCAAGGTTTGAGTTGAACTTTGTAGGCCACCACCAATGGTTTAAATATTTTATAGCCTTTTTAATATATATAGTGATGTTAATCTAATGAAACTAATGTAGGATATAAATACTCTAATAAAATATACACCATAAACCCTCAGGTTCAAGGTGGCACTCGGTGTTAACCAAACCTTCTTTGTCCAGTGTTGGATGTCTCTTTCAATAGTACCACAATCAGGTTTATTATTATATAGGAACACCAGATCAAAGGAACCAAGTCTATGATCCCCCAATGTTGTGTATTTATGAATGTCACACAAGGTCCTTAGAACAATTTCAATGGAACCCCATCCATAATAATCAAAATCATAGACATATTTTATCCTTGGAATCACATCAAGGTCCCTCAATAGTAGTGATCATAATAACCAGCATACTATAACTGTGAAATCACACCAAGAACAACTAACAATAAAAATCATAATAAAATACCCTATGGTTCTTTATAATCTCATCATTGTCCACTAATTAAAATTATAATTTAATCCCTTTAATCATTTTCATAATCACAAGTCATTATTTAATTATTCACTCATCCATAAAATTCTAGGGACAATAATTAATCAACTACATTCAATCGGAGGATAAAAATAAGTAATTCATATTAATCTATTTATGTAAGTGGGTGTACCAAACATCTTAAAATTTTACATGAGTCTTTTTTTAATCTCAAGGAACCCAAAATTAGTCATATTAATTCCATTTTTAATTGTAATGGGTTGGTTCACCACATGTGGTGGCCTTTATTTTAATCATTATAGGCCATCGGGCCACTCAATGCTAGTTTGAGGGTCTATTATATTTAACTAAGAAAAAAATTCAATTATTAATTAGGTAATAATAATATTATAATATGTTGTCATGGTCACACATCATATTTACATGAAAAGATCATCAATTCATTGAGTAATATCTCTGGATCACCTATCTCAAGTGTAACATGCCTTGATTTCCAAGTATCACCACACAAATCTATCCCAATGAGCCAATGACCGTAGAACATCCCCAAATTAATTAGTTTAGAGATTTAAAATAATAAAAAAAAAGAATAAATAGTTATCTAATGTATAAAATATGTTAGAAATACTCCTACTAATTTAACATAATCTATGGATCTTAAAAATCCCATGAATTAAGAGGGAGTATTCCAAAACCACCAAGGGTTTCCATCACCAACTATATTGGTTGAGTAAAGGTCAAGATTAAAGGAATTCTGATTTTGGGTTTCTTGTAGGATTAACCTTGTACCCATCATTAAAATATCATGTAGGAATCCCATTATCCAGCCAATGGTTCGAAGAGAGTTTTAGGGCTACTACATTTCCCACCAGCTTGCATGTGGCCTCTACAAATATCAAAAGTGTTTCATAACACATTAGGATTTCATTATTAAAATACAAAACTACTCATGCTCCTATAAACAAAAATAAAAAATAAAAATACATGAGTTTGATAAAATTTAAATGGGAAATAACATTCCTCAAGAAGAGTTGTGGTCATGCTAGGGCAGTTATTATATTAATATCATTGCCAAAAACACAACACAAAGTGTACGGGAAAAACCCAAGCATGAGGTGATGGTAAAAAATGATGACGTTTTTTATTAAAGGGGTGGAGATTGTAAAACCATTGTAAAAGTGATATGTAATAGAATAAATTTTTCTACCCATTTCATCAAGGAACACATTTTTGTTCGATATTTAGCCGGACTAAATATCCGTTTTTAACAAATATTTTCTTGGATGAGTGTCATGATGGGAAACCCTCAGTGATGTTTCTTGTGGTTTTTGTGCATGGGAAAGAATAAAAATGAAAGAAAATATCAATGTATATTGGAAAAATAATTAATATTATAACATGTTAAATCATGGGTGTTCCAAATGGGGGGGACAACACGTGTGTGTTGGGAAACTGGTGGTGCCTGGTGGGCCAATACCCGACAACCATATTTAAAAGTTGTTTTTTCTATAATGTAATTTAGAACCATTTATTATATATAATATCATAAATCATGTAAATTTTTAAAAATCAAATATCTATTGTAAAAAATGTAACAAACAACCTCAATATTAAGGTTAAAACACCCCCTTTCAAAGTTCTATATATCTCAATACTTTTTTTGCACTAAGAATGTTGTTTGAGCACTAAGAACTGTTAGAATGATGATCACATATATATCTATATATTTAATTACTTATGATACATGTTATTTGGTAAATATTATTTATAAATTAATCTACATATATTTAAACTTTGAAATGGATTGCATCACTCTGTCTCCCCTTGACATAATGAATCACCACTAACTCCTCTAATTTAGGTGTTGGTTTCCTCCTCCTTATTATTCTTAATATTATTAATATATTTTAATTTAATTTTTTTTATTATTCCATCCTTTTCATTATTCATCATTCATCCCCATATGGTATTTCTACATGGATTCCATAGCCTCTCCTTTCACCACCATCACATGAAATTCCACCACACAACCCACTAATCTGGTGCTACAACACACCATCAATACATTCTTATAATAACCCAAGAAATTATAAGGGAAACTATATTAAATCTCCTATTCAAGAATATCCTTAATTATATGATTATTTAACACCAATGAATATATTCAAGACTCTATCCCCATGTCTTATTTAAGAAAAAACCTAAAACTCTCTCCCTCTCCCCCTACATGCTTCAAATATAATATGAATAATGAACTTCACAATATTAAAATGACTTACATTTCCTAGATAAAATCTATGTATCCATATCTACTCCACCAATGGTGTGTTTTCACTTTTTTAATATGGTAGACTCATACCTTTTATGAAGTACAGATTCACTTTATTCATTTTCTCTAATCTTTTTGCACATTTTTTTATTTCTTCAAAATTTATATACACTATGCTCGTTTTGATGAAATATCCTTGTGGTAGAACTAAATACCTTCATAAATACTCAAATACGAAAACCCTAATTCCATTCCCACTTTAAAATTGGTATTTTCTTGGTTAAACATGGTAGGTGAAATGCTCATTCTAGGAATACCATTGGCATACCACCATAGAACAAAGCGAAAATGTCTACAGAATTACTCGTGTTACTTTTAAATCTTCTAATTCTGTCTTTGTCTCTTCAAGGAAACACTATCCATTGTATAGACAAGAAAACTTTGAATATTTACATGATTTAGTCATTCCACTAAAAATTCCCTTGATTCCAATGATCCTCCCACTCATCCATGAACATGTTTTTAAAAAATTCTATATTAAATCACTTACATATACAATAAATGAATTTATTCATGAAATTATTCAATCTATATAAAACACTACACCATATGAAAGAATGGTGTCTGTGAAGGTGACTCAAATAGTCTTCATAAAAACATAAATTTGTTGATATTTTCTCGATGGGGATCAAATAACAGATCTTCCATTATCAATTCACTTCATGGATAAATTCACTAATCTCAAACACTCATCAACATACCCAAAAATCATGGTATATATGTTATCCATCTTTCATATCCTCAATGTTCCCTTTTTTATTTAATGGAAATAGGGGATGAAGCAAATGAAAATTTAAAAAAAAATCTATAAGATTTATCTTGTACTACAAAATCATCAAGTCTCCCCCTTGATTATAAATAGTAAAAGTAAACAAGATACTCTCCCCCTTTGTTAGAATAAATCCTTTGGTATTATTACACCTTTTTAACCATTGAAATGAAATGAATTTTGGAAACAAACAAAAAACTTATCTGGATTTTGGGAAATAATGCAATATTAAAAATACTATTATGTACTACAAATAGTCCTTCATTAGGGGATATAAAAATATATCTTTTTTCTTTATCCTTGGTTTAAAAATAATCCAATGACATCTCACCATACTCTAATATCATCTTGATGAAGTGTTACTCCATTTTAATAGAATCCATACATTAATTTTTCACTTGATTTGTAGATTGGTTTATTTAACTTTATTTGGAACACCCAATCATTAGTGGGTATGAGATATTCAACCCCCTCTATTCAAATTTAAAAATTATCCATATCATTAATGTAATGGATTGAGTGGCTACAATATATTCATATTCAATTTTAATCAATGCGACGGAATTTTAATTTTTAAAATTTTTTAGGCCCATAATGTACTTGTATACATTGAGAGGGGGGAGAATTAGTGTATAGATATTATTCTCAAAATTCATCCATCCACATTGGATCTTGACCACTATTTTTAATGGTCAATTTATTTAATTTTATGTGTTTTTGTTGATATTATTCATTCCATCTTTATCTGATGATGATGGATTAAATTTAAAGCATGTGAGAAACCATAAAGACACATCGATTTTTAATTGCTTCACCTTCATTGAGCTAAATCAAGGATCATACAAGAAAAATGTATAGATGTACCAAAAACATTAAGGCTCACTATCAAAATGATGTTCCAGGTAGATCACTTATATTCCTAGGCTCAAAATAATTACCATTTCTTTGGGAAAGCTCACTAATTTCCAAGGGTAACTCTCTCAATATTTCCATTTTTGGCTCACTACATGTGGACATGATCACCTTATTCCTCTTATTTTTTCAATCATTCATAAATTATTCATATATAGTTTAGGTACATTAGGTACCTTAATTATAAATAATGAATACATCCTTTATTTTAGGTAGATTCTCTGTTGATGTTATTCTTTCTTACAGTTAATGAGTACCACATTACCACAAATTTACTAGGAAATTCATTTTCAATATTTTCACAATTCTCACTGATTTCATGAATCTCATACACCCTTTATGAAACATGAAAATTCTTCATAGTTAAAAACTACCTTTTAGAACCAAAAAAAAATTCATGAATATGACCTCTTTCATGAAGATCAACTAGCCTTCTTGGAGAAACCTCCTTTTTCAAATCAAAAACACTTTGTCAAAGCTTTCATAGCCTACGTGATGCCCAAAAAATTTCATCTAATTTATAGAAATATAATGAAATTCAATAATTTTGTGATGCTTACAAATTTTGGTTAGCATTTATAGTATTCAAAAACTTTCTCTCATCGCAAAAAATCTTCATGAAAAACTATTGTGAATCAACTTCACAAATTCAGAGACTTTGAATTTTCATTAGCTCTTTATCTTTTTCACATCAGGGTATTTGATCCTAATTAATAGTTGTTGCCTCACATTCTAGAAGATTCTGAGCTCACCAACACAATTTTACAAAGCTCTCCAAACTCATTTTAAGAGATTACTTTTTTATCAAATCACTAGGGAAATTTTCTATTCATGAAGCTTCTCAAAAGACTCTCTTGAAATCCACAGTTGACCTCGGAAACCTATAATTTCAACAAACACAATCATCCCAAAAACACCACAATATTAAATTTAGGTATTTTTCCCTAAAAATCTCCCCCTATGGGTTTGTTCCAAACTGTTCACATTCTGATACCTCATAAAATCTTCTTCAATCTTCTGCCAAAATTTTCTTCATATGATTATAGATTTAAATGAGATATTTACTCAATACATTCTCTAACCCATAAGATCCATTCATGGTGTGAGAATAAGAGTATCATGCTAATTTCATCAATGGGTCACTTCCTTCTTGATACTAATTTTAACACTACATTTGGAGCTCAAAAATACACCATTCTTCATCCATATACCATAAATGTCTAGCAGTAAAACTTCTCCCATTATTTATCTTCATTAAATGCACATATTCTGTATATGTAGATATAACCCCCCCCCCCCTTATTCATGACTCCCCATATCATCTTCTCCCCTTCTATTGCTTATAAAATTTTGTAACACTTTTTTACCCACAACTTATCCCCCTTTATCAACGAACTCGAAGGACGCTCCTTTGTGGTTTTCCACAAGGTAAAGAACAAATATCAAAAAATTATGGAAGAAAATCATACCAAAAAAGAGACATCCCACATACCCTCTTTTTATGTATGGGTAGCTGATTTAACTTCAACAGTTAGTTGATTCCACTCAAATGACTCATTGGGTAAGGCCTTTATCAGAATTTCTGCAACCTATAGTTCTATAGGAAGACACCACAACTTTACAAGCCCTTTATCCACCTTATCTTTGATAAAAAAATATTTATTTTAATGTTTTTTCTCCATGAGTGATTGACCAGACATTTAATAAGATTTATATCACTTGAATTTTCCTAATGGGTTCTCACCAAAGAATTTACTAGAAATGACATTTCATCAAGCTGCTACTTCATCTATAGTAACTGGACAAAATATTGAGTGTCCAAAATATATTGATCATCAGTGGTTCTCAATGAAATGAAATAGTGCTTCAAAATTATCGAAGAAATACACAATCATCCAATATTGAACACACCACTCAATGTTGTTTTTTTATCATCTACAGATCCGGCCAAATCATTATCTGTATAGCCCAATACCTCATACTGATATTAGTCATTGTATATAAAACTAAAATCCACCATACCCTTTATATAACGAAGTTTTATTTTCAATGAATGTATGTGGATTTATTTGGTATTGAGTTTATTTATTGCTTCTTGTAATGATAAAAAACAATACAAAGTCTTTTTCATTATCATGTAAAATAGACTCCCAATTATTTACCTATATTATGTAACATTAACTACAAAACCTTTATCATCCAAGGATAGTGTCACCTGTGTAGACACTGGATTCATCATCCACTTGGATTTAAACATTCTAAATAATCTCAAAACCTTATTGAAGTATTTATATTTAGAAATTAATGTTTCATTTATTCCTTTTGTCATATTCTAACTAAGGAAAAACATTAGTTCACCAATTATAGACATTTAGAATTTAATTTTCAGGAATTCTGAAAAACTTTTTCACTATAATTCATCTAAGACAACATATATTATATTATATACATACACAATAACTATCATCATTTTATTACTATCATTATTGGAATATATATTTTAATCAACTCCACCATACTGTGAACTGAGCTTCTTTAAAACCCGATCTAGTATTGAATAACATTCCCATCATGATTGCTCCAACCCATATGGCACCTACTGTAGCAAAAAAAAACTACATTATCGTCTTTATGAGTCATAAAAATATCCATTATCTAAATATAAACTTCATCATAGAGAATCCAATTTCGAAACATTTACATGACGTCCATCTGGAAAACATTGAGACTTCATTGCACTATTTTGTCCAAGAATAATCTGATTGTATCAAGCCTTTCAGTAGATGAAAATGATTCATCAACATCAATAACCTCTATTTAGGAGTACCATTTATGCACTAATCATGCTTTTCGGAGAATCACTATTCCATATTCATTCTATTATAATGAAAGTCCCATTTATTCTCAATGATATTATTATATATTGGTCTCAAAATAATATCCCATTTCTAATTCATCTCAATTTGGTCAAGATCTTCAGTCATAGACTGAACCTAGTTCTCATCTCTTGATTATTATTCAAAACACTTTTGCTCCGCCTGTTATATAAAAGAGTCTTATTGTATAGTTTTCATCTTCCATATCAGCAATGAAAGTGTATGATCATGAATTTTATTTTATCACCCAATTTCATCTCGACTATTCTATATCTGTGTAGATAGGGGTTTATATACATCGTTTTTTATTTATATGAATTTTCTTCTGAATCTACTTCTGGTATTAGAACTCCAATTATAACCAATATTTCTATAAATAAAATTTTTCTTCTTATAATTAGTACATATACTATAAATCACATAAAATCACCTAAATAACCAAAGAACAACATAAATTAATAATGAATTAAATAAGTGTATTTTTTATAAATTAATGAACCAATACAAATGGAATAGTTACTTTATCATTGTAATTTTAATATGGCCATTAATAATATAAATCCATACAATACAATTGTAAACCCACCAATGAAAGTATAAAATAATATTTTTCCATCATATAAATGAAAATACGAGATAATTATATCATAGTACATGTAAATAATTTTTTTGGAAGTGATAAATTTAGTATAGGTATTTTTATGAAACAAAACTGTTTATTTAAAATTTTATTATTAATATACTGACATAAAATAAAATTTATTTTCAGAAAATAGATTCATAAATTAAGATTCAATTGTCTAATTGTCATAAATTAATTTTTTGAGATAGTAATTACTTTTTCAATGTTTTTTAAAATCAATTATAATTTTAAAATATGTATTTTCCAACTAAATAAATATTTAATATAAAAATTAAATTTCTCATAATTATAAAGTTATTTTTTTAGAAATGGAGCCCATTTTTTAATTCCACACATTAAAAATGGTAGGGGTGAATATTTAGGTTTTTTCTAAAAAAGATTGAATTTTTAGTGAATAGTAAAATACAATAATTTACTGTATAAGCTAAATACACGAATTAATGAGTCGTATATAGTGTTACAATTATTTAATAACCTTTGGTTTAAACTCATTGGCAATATATGCTATTATTATTCAAAATAATTCACACTATTTCATGTCTTGGGCCAAAATATTGTACAAATGATTAAAATAATACAAACACTCATCTCCTTTATTATAAATACCAACCCTCACCACCACATCACCTCACACCTCTTAAGACATTAAGATTATATAATTTTTAACAATACACATTCAAAAAATCTTCCACACATCCATTAAGTTCTTGTCTCGATAGAATTCCAAACCGGATTTCACTAAGGGTTCCTCAAGGAGAAGAACTCAAGAGGTAAAATCCCCTTTCATTTTCATTATTTTTCTTTTAACATTCTTTTTTTCCTATCCATGAAATATCATTCCAAAAATGAATTAAAACTCCAATATCATATATATATATATATGGTAATTTTTTAAACTAAATATAAAATCCATCATCATGTCTCCTCTCATCTTCCTTTAATTCTAGAAATAAAAATATCATCAGCGAGTTATTGTTTTATCGAATTCGAGGATGATGACATTTCATTTTCCTTTAAAATCTTAAAATATGGTAATAAATCCATTATAATGGTTGAAACAAATTTTAAATTTTATTTAGTTACCATTTTATGTTTTGGGATTAACGAAAATACATATATTATTTAATAAAACAAAACTAGGTCGTGATGAATGAAAAGGCTCCGAAATAATCTAAATGATTATCAATATTGTATTATCTAATGATTCATCCTCACCATATATAATGAAATTGATTATATAAACATTTATTCATATTTATTATAATTAATAACATATAATTTTATTTATATAAAATTGTTATCTATTTTTATGAACCTCAATACTGTCATAGAAGTGAATCAATCATGAAAACCTAGAAAATGAACACACTCGAACGATGAAATTATACACTATAACTCATTTAAGAATCCATATATTAACATAATAAAATTATAATAAATAAAATAATTGTATAAATGTTTCTTTATTATTTAATTTTATTATTTGGGGTATTAATTAAATGTTCAAAACAATTTTGTACATAAGGTATGGGATTCTTTTTAAACCAACATTTTTCCCATAGGGTTACTCTTTCTCTCTCTTTACACTAAGGTAATTATTATTTATTTTTATATAATTATTCAAAATAAGTTTAATATTTTCCAAAATAATCTATCTATATCATTTCACTATTCATTTATAGGGAAATACTTGTATTAAAAAAGTTCCCTTCTCAATTCGACCTGATAATAAATCATGATCAAAGGGAACTTCTCGATTTCTTACATGTTTTAAAGTAAAATCCATAATATATTTTAAGGAACAATTATTTTAATAAAATCACTCATCGTATAATAAAATAAAAATCGTTTTTCATTTTTTGGCTTTATAAAAACAATTATGCATTTTTTGGAATAAACATTAAAAAATTTCATTAAACTGCACCAATGTGGCTCAATTATAATGTTTCGTAAAACCTATTTTACATGAATTGAATTCAGTTTTATACCAATTATCATGATCTATGCATGTTTTACCTAAATAATGTCCATGTAAAATTTAAATACATTCTTTTATAGAAACCATTCTAATAATCCATTATTTATGATTTATGACATGATTATGATGCACACTTCCCTCCATGGGTAACCCATATGTTAATTTGTTGTTCTTCATGTGGCACAAATATTCATGTACATGTTATGATGGTAAATCCGAGATATTTCTCCAATTCATTGGCTAATGTTAAGTCTCCTAAGTTATCATGTTGGGATAGGGAGGGAACTTGTTTCCTTTATGTGACTTTTCCGCCATGTGAAATGGTCTTGGAAGTTATCCTTGACATATGATTCTGCCATATTTGTTTCACAATAATATGTTTCCATGATTACATATCCCCATTAGTTATGAATAATTTTGTTTATTCATGTTCCATACCATTTTATGTCATCATTTTATGCCTTATAACCAATGTGTTTTACCTTATTCCTTTATATATACCCTTACTGGGATTCTTAGCTCACCCCTTTGGTTCATTACACATGTTTTAATATATAGAAGTTGTATTTTAATGGAAGTTGTGAGATCTTTATCGATGACTAAAATAATATTTTATTCCATTTCCATGTTTTTTTCTTTCTACACCTAATAATCCCAAGACACTAGACATTACAATCCTTATCTTGTAATTTGATGTTAAATTATGCTTAAAATAATTTAATAATATATTTAAAAGTATGGGGTTGACGTAGTTGGTAACAGAGAATGTTCTAGTTATTTTTATATATTAGGACTAGAAATTTTTTGTAAAAACTATAGTGATAATTATATCACCATAGATTACCTATTTTGAAACTAATAGAATAAAAAATTTGGATATTATTTTCATTTAAATATTATCCCTCTATATTAAAAATTTCTTTTTATTATGATTAATATCTACATATTGAATCCCCATAAGAATAATTTCTTTTTCAGAGTAAATGGATAGAAATAGAATAACTCATGCCAACAATTAATTTGATAGAAAATGTTATGATTTCCGAAATGATATTCAAAATATGATGGTAATGGGTTCTCAAAACTTCATAAAAGTACATCCTCAACATGATCATGTTATGGCCAATAACCAGAATTGTGTTGAACACCCACCTTATCTTATAAATGAACATGTTGTGGTCAAATATTTTATGTGGCCAAGGCCTCCCTTGTTTTATGGATCATCAGATCCCCTATTTAGTGACCACTGGATTAAATCCATTAGGGAGATATTCTCTAACCTCTAGTTCTCAGAAGAAGAGAATGGTGTGTTGGAGGTCTATCATTTTGATAAGTAAGTTGATCACTATTGGAAACTGATCAAAAATAAAAATTATATGGGGGAAATTTATTCCATGGAAAGGTAATATTTAATGAAAATATTTTTCAATTAATATATTCCTTGAACCCTCTATCTCAATATTTAGAAATAGTTCCTCGAAATAAAGTATAAGGAAGATGAGTATATCATGAAGTATGAACAAAATATTACAAGGCTTAAAATATATTCCTCAGTAATTTTCATGAACACCTAAATCAATGTTGATTGCTTCTTTATCAGACTAATGTTGAGTCTACAAAAAAGCATTGGGGATTTGAGACATTAACAACTATGGGTAGATAGTTCATTGTATGGTTATGTTTGAAAATAAAATTGAAGACTCTTATTAGTCATATAGTTATGACAAAAAAATAGGAAATTGGGGTTTAATATTAATGGATAAAAAGATAAATCCCATGATGGAATGAAGACCCAACATCCCATATATCAAAATTGTGGTAATAAGCATCCTAGAAACTTCTTAAAGGGAGCCAAATGATTATTCAAATGTTGAAGAGAGGGGAAAATGGATAATAACTAAAAAATGGATTTGAAGAATTCCAATAATGCAGAAGAAGGATGTAAGGATGAGATCAACACTCATCCTATTGTGTGGTGTGTCAAATACAAGTAACATGTGCATTATGCCATTCATATCCCAAAGACAACGGTTGTTGGAGGCAAAAAATAACAAAAACCACCAAGGAAGTAAGGAAGGGAGTACTCCATCACTATGGATGAGGTGGATCCCAACAATTATAAGGTGACAGATATACTTAATTTTCATTCATTAATGGTGAAAATACTATTTGATCCTAGTTCTACACATTCTTTCATATCTTTCATGTTCAGTAGCACTATTCCAACACTGCCTCAAAATATTGAGGTTCTGTTATCTGTGAGGACAAAAAATGGGACAATTTTTATAAAAAAATTATATAACTCCACCATAGTTAATGTTTGTGGACTGAACCTTCCATCCAATATCATATTAGTTATTTTCAAGAATTTTTATGCTATATTGGGCATGGATTGTTGTCATTTTACAAATACAACATCGATTGTCAGGAAAGGGAGATCAGTCTTTATATCCTAAGGTATCCTCCATTTCATTTCATTTGTAAGGAGGATGATGAATCTATTTTAGAATATTATTATCAATCGTGGAAGTTATTTACTTATGAGTTAGAATATTTAGTTCAAATGATTGAGACAAAGGAGAGAATCAAGCTTGAGGAAATTCCCATTGTGAGGGATTAAACTAATGTATTCCCTAGAAAATTGTTTAGTATTCAAAATGATCGAGTTGTTGAATTCTCAGTTGAACATATTCCTATATATCTACCTATATCAAAGACACCTTTTATACTGTCCATCGTTGAGCTGGAAGAAATAACGAAGCAGTTATATGAGAATCTGGATAAGGGGTTTATACACCCATGTGCTTCACTATAGGGAACACTAGTCCTCTTTATCAAAAAGAAGAATGGATCAATGAACCTATGAATGGATTATAATTAGCTCAAAAAATCATGTAAAAACCCAAGTATCCCCTACCACAGATAGATTACTTGCTTGATCAAATGTGTAGGGAAATTATTTCTTCATAGTAGAACTTCAATCAAGATATCATCAATTAAAGGTGGGGAAGGAAGATATTCCCATGATATCCTTTGGAATAAGGTATAGACACAATGATTTCAGAGTGATACCCTTATGTCTCAAGAATACCTCATAAATTTTTATAGACTAAATTAATAAATTCTTTAGATATTTCCTTGAAATCTTTGTGGAACTCTTTATTGATTTTATTTTGATATACACCAAGAGAAAGTAGAAATATGAAAATAATTTGAATACTATGATAATGATATAGAGAAGGATAAAATGATATTTAGAATATAGTACATGTGATTTATGGATAGAGAAAGTATCCTTATTTGGGCATGTTATCACAAGTAAAGGGATATCTGTGGACCCTTCCAAGTCAAATGTTATTGAAGTGTGTCCAATGCCAACATATATAACAGAGAGAAACAGATAACTTGGTCTAGATGGGTACGACTGATGATTTGTGAAAAAAATCTCATGATTGTCAAACTATCCCAACAAGATGAATTAGATGGATGTTATGTTTCTCTATACTATTAAATGTGAAGACTACTTCAAAGAATTGACCAAGAGGTTTATTATTATCCCAGTACTGACTCTTACAAAATGTTTTGAACTAATTGTAGTATACATAAATTATTAAAAGATAGTATTTTGATTTTTACTAATGAAAAATTATAATTTTATAGTCTACAACATGAGGAAGTTGAAAATTCGTGAGAAAAAATATCCCACACATGATTTGGATTTGTCATATGTGATCTTTGTGTTGAAAATATAGTAGCATTTTCTCTATGGGGATAAGAATCAGATATAAACTACTAATAAGAGCCTAAAATGTATATTCAAACAAAGGGTTACTAATATGTACCCATTATTATAATTATATATGATCACAAATTATGACTTCTCAATCTACTAGAAGCCTAGTAAGGAAAATAACATGGAAGATGTATTAAGTATAAAATGTTTGGAATCTTTATTAATGATGAATATTGAGAAATACCAATATTCTTATACCTTCAAAAGCTGTAAATGGGAATCATTATGGAAATAATATCATCAATACTTTCTTAACAGATTATTCAACCATCCCTCATGGATAAAATAAATGATGCTCAGTGAAATGATATAGAAATTCAGAAAAAGGTAGAAGCTATCCGAAAGTGGAAGTCCTTATAATAAAAAATAGATGAGAAAGGATTCATTATATTTGGTTCATGACTATGTGTACCATCGAATATAGATTTATAGAAATAGATTCTGAATTATGAACAAGTCTCACCTTCCTCTATTCACCCAGAAATAAAAAAGTTGTATTGAGCTCTCCAAAATCACTATTGGTAGGACAATATAACGAATGAGATCACGGGATATACATCAAAGTTATTTTCATGTCACCAAGTTTTGGGTGAAATTATAATGGAATCATTATCTATAACAATATGGAAGGGGGAGAACATTAATATAGACTTCTTCAATGGACTTCCAAAGACATCCATAACGAATAATTCTATATGTGTTATTGTGGATGATATTACAACGAAAAATAACATTATCACAATTAGATAATACATATAAATGGATAAAATTAACTAATATACATAAGATAAGTAGTAAGTCTATATGGTATACATTTATCGATTATATCGGATGAGGATTTGAGATTTACCTCCAGGACCTGAAAAAGTTTATAACATACTCCAAACACTCAGTTGAAGTTATGTACAACCTATCATCCTCAAACTGATGGAAAATCTGAGTGAACTAGTCAGACAACAGAAAAAAATTTGGGAGCATGTTTTATGGAATTCAAAGGAGGATGAGACCAACATCTACCATTAGTCGAGTTATCTTATAACAATAGCTTCCACTCGAGCATCCAAATGGATACATTCGAGGCTCTTTATGGGAAAAGATAAATAACACTAGAATACTTGGATAATGTAACTGAATGTACGATGATAGGACACAAAATGGTTGAAGAAATGGTGGAAAAGACGAAAACTATTTTGTAGCATATCAAGGCATCCCAAATTTGATAGAAGAGTTATGCAAACAAATTTCAAAGGGGCATGGAGATTAAGGTTATAGACACAGTATTCCTCCACATAAATCTAGTGAAGATATTGGATCATAGAGATAAAATTCTACACACAAAAAAACTCAACAGGTAAAAGTAAAATAGTTGAACCATAAGTATGAATACGTAACATAGGGACAAAAGAAAGAAATGAAGTGGAAGTACCCTCACAGGTTTTCCTATTAGTTTGTAAAACAAAATATCGGGGATGAAATTTAATTAGAAGAAAAGAATGTAACGACCAAAATATTCATCAATGAAATTTCCCTTTTAAAATTATGTTATATTGTATAAATCACATAAAATCATTCAAATAACCCAAAATATTCATTATAAATGAAGTATTAATGAAATAAGAGGGGTTTTTAAAAATTAAGGATCTAATACCACTGTAATAATAACATGAACATTCGAATATTAATATGTCCCTTATGAATATTAAATAGGAGTATAGAATAGTGAACTCACCAATGAAACTTCTAATTAAATTTATAAATCTTATGAATGAAAACATGATATAATTATATCACAGTAAAAGTAAATAAATGTTCTGAAAATGATAAATTAATTATAGTTATGTTTGTAAAAAAATGTTTATTTTCAATTTTATAATTAATATACTTAATTAAAATAAAAATACTAAAAAAGATTCATAAAATAATATTTGGTTTTCTTGTTATTATAAATAAATTTTATGAGACCTTAATTAGTTTTTCAATGTTTTATAAAATAAGTTATAATTTTGGAATTGGAATTTTTCAAATAAAAGATGATTTTATGTAAAAATTAAATTTCTCATATTTATAAAATTATTTCCATAAAATGGAGATCATTTTTTAATTCTAGATTTTATAAAATGGTAGGGGTGAATTTTTGGGATATTTCTAAAAAAGTGGAATTTATTAGTCAATAGTGAAATACAGTAATTTATGGTACTTATTAAGTAATGAATTATTGATTCCTGGATATTGTTCTATGGATGTATGCACCTTTGGTAAGAAATATAATTCAACAGTTACTATACATAGTCAAAATAATCAAGATTATTTCTTTTTGTGATCCAGAAAATTATACAAATGATTAAATTAATAAAAAACAACCCTCTCATCCACTATAAATACAACTTCTCACCACCTCTTAACCTAATAGCTATTATGCTTTAAAACATGTCCAATTTCTTCCCAAAACACTTAACAATAGTATTATCACCAATACAAGAAGTTATATTCTTAATAGAAATAGAAAAACCAATTTCTCTAAGGAGGACCTCAATGATAGAAATTCAAGAGGTAAAATCTTCTTTCACTTTCTTTATTTTCATGTCACATTTTTTTATTTCTTATACTCTCTTAAATGACTATATAAGAACACGAACTATAACCCCAATATCTTATATATACAGGAATTATATTATATTAATGGAAAAAACACCATCATGTCTCTCCTCCTCTTTATTTTTTTCTAAAAATTAAAATATCATCCATGAAGTGTTAATTTATAGATTCGAGGATGGAAAGCATTCATTTTTCATTAAAAAACGTCAAATATAGATATAAAACCATTATAATGGTTGGAAAATATTGAAAAAATTATTTTACATCCTTTTTTATGTTTCTTAAAAAATATATATTCATATATTAAATAATAAAACAAAACCCTCTTGTGATGATCTAAATGACACCGAAATAATCTAAATGATTATTACCAATGTATTATCAAATGATCTATCCTAACCTCATATAACAAAATTAATTATGTAACATTTTTATCTTCTATATGATCATTAAGAACATATAATTTAAATTCTCGATAATTTTTCCCATTTTATTTTAACATCCATACTCTTATATAAGTGAACCAATCCCGAAAAACAAGAAAATGAACACTCTTGAACGATGGAATTGAACACTATATGTCATCTACAAACCCATAAATGAACATAATATAATTATAATAAATAAAATAATAGTAGAAAATGTTTTTATTTAATTAATTAATGTATTTTATTTGATAATATGGGACATTAGGCACTCATATAGAATACTTTCGTACATAATGTATGGGATTATTTTTGAACCTCGATTTTTTCCATTGGGTCATGGTTCCTCTACCTTTACCCCAATGTAATTCTTATTTATATTTAGATATTTCTTCTAAATTGTTTTCATATTTTCCAGGATCATGTATCCATATCATGTCATCATTCTTTTATGGGTAAATACTTGTTTTCGAAAGGTTCACTTCTCAATTCATACCAATAAACAAGACCGATTGAGGGAACTTCCAAATTTTGTACCCATTTTGAAGTGATATCTATAAGATATTTTAATACACCATTATTTTTATCAAATCACTAATTTTATAATATGAAATCTATCTTGGTTAATTTATTATTTTATACAAAAAATTATACCATTGTTTTAACGAATCAAAACAATTTTCCCATAAACCACACAAAATGGATCATTTCTAAAGTTTATTAAACCCTATTTTAGATGTTTTCACTTCATTTTTACATATTATATCATGATATAGGACTAATTTTCCACATTAATTTCCATGTATGATTTAAATACATTCTTTCCAGGACACCTTTTTGATATTCCATTATGTAATATTATACGACATGATTATGATTCCCACATATTTCCTGGGGTAACCCTTTTGTTTATGTTTGATTCTTCATGTGGAACAAATACACAAAAACATGTTATGATGGGTGCACCCATATTGTCTCCAATTCATCGGGTAATGTTTACTCTCACGAGGAATCATGTTGCGATAGAGAGTTAACCTGATTCCTTTATGGGAATTTATCCACTATGTTCAATGGTCTAGGAAATTATCCTTGAATCCTACTTATGTCATTTTGTGTATTGTTTTTACATTCTGATAATTCACTGATTAAATGTCCCCATGGTCTATATTTTATGCTTCCTTATATTTATTCTTGTTTTATACCCTTTTATTTAATCATGTTATGAAATTTAACATAAGTGATTTCCTTTATTTCTATTTTTATACCCTTAATATGATTTTTAGCTCATCCCCTAGGTTTATTTATTCCCCATGGTATCCTATGAAGATATATGAGATCAATGGATGTTAATATCTATAAAGTATTATTAAAATAATTATTTTTATACTCTTTTCAATTTTTCAGTTTTATGTTCGTAATCATCCAATGATACTAGACTATATGATCCTTGGATTATAATTTAATGGTTAATTATGCTTAAAGTCATGTAATAATTTGTGTAAATGGATAAGTTCTCTATAACTCCTCGTGAGCTTCTAATCACTTCATTAATATCCATTTCAAACTATTTGAGTTTTTTTTTGATTCAACTAATTTTCTATCACTACCACATTGTTACTTTCAAAAAAAATTCTCAGACATTTTTTGACCTTCCTCATAGCTTCTTGTTAATCTAAAAATATTATGATGATATCGTATGGTTAGAAAAAATTAGATAATCATGAAATACATGAATGATGCTAATTCTCCCCTAAAAAATATTCTCTTAGTAGAAAGAATAACCCTTAAGTAGAGAAATGATACCTATGGATGAATATTAAATGCGACATGGAACCACATAATCCATCAAGTATAGCTTTGACACATATTCCATTTAACATCAAAATCTTTACAATATAATCATCATTTTCCATATCACAGACCCTTCAGATAAATATTTGAGAAATAGGTTCTTTTTTTGACACCACTTGTTATGTCTGATACTTTATTTGAATTTAATGAAAATGTATTTTTGTTGTTGTATGTATATCCAATCAATATATATGAAATTTTTCATTTACATCACACACTCCATTTGTACTATATCACTCCCTATAGTCCTTTAAAAATTCCATCACATATTAGACCCATTTAACACCTAGGGGTAAGGGTGCTTATTTAATACTCAATAAGCGGATTTTGGGTGATCCTAATGGATCAACCCTATGATACTTTCTTACAAAGAACATCAATATTTTTCCCCATGATCAATTTTACCATCCAAATTAATATTATCTAGTCATATAAATATAAATTATTTACCCACATGCATATTATACTCTTGATATATAGATTTTGTAGACTTTTTCTTTTTCATAATTTGGCTTTTCAACCTAATAGAAAAAATTTCCTTCTTTGAATCTCCACCAAAATACCATTTTTTTATTCTATATCTGAGCATGAGAATTTCCAAGGGTAGCCTTCTCTTTCTTATTCCTTTATTAGAGGGATATTTCTCTTACCTTCACTTCTCACCATATGTCATGATATGTGATCTTGTCAATACATTCGTTACTCATTTTTATTTTCTCTTTTATCAAAGTCACTACACTTTTTCATACTGGTGGTGGGTCCTTTACAGAATATAAACTCTTTTTACACACAACTATAGTAGCTCCTCCTATATTCTTCTATGTTCATTCACACACTTTATAATAGATCTATTGTGAGTCTAATAGAGGAGGTGCTCAATAATCCTTTCATTGATCTCTTTCTGTTGCCTCCATGAATTTAAACATTTTTTACATATAATTTTTTATTCCAGTGTAGGACTTATTTTTATATACCAATAGTGTTGGGTATCTCCTTTCAAATTCCTTTTCCTATCATTATTTCATCCATTGAAAATATATGGAAAAATTCTTAGTATTATAACATATAAAACATATCCAATTAAAAAAATACCTTATGTCATCAATTCTCTATTGAGATGTTGATACAACCAAAGTTATTCTTGTTCTAGAATGATCCCTTGGGATTCTTGACACATAAACCTAGTGTGTCTCAATCATCCCCAATAATATCATCAATAACTAATTTCTTTTAAGAGGCGTTCTATTTAAAATTTTAAAGAATATTATTCTTATTAAAATATTTAGAAATATTTATGTCTTCATAATAGGAAATATATTCCAAATATTTTAAAAATATGAAATAGGATAATTCATCTCATATAAATTACACATTTCGTCATTAATTTTTGTATAGGTCTTATCAGGTCTCTTTACATCTTCTAAATAATTTTTCATGTTTCTAAAAATTGTTCACTACTTGTTTCCACTCATGCATGGGAGAGGGTTTATCATTTCCAATACTACATTTTCCAAAAATAAAAGGCCTTTTAGATGAGACATCCCTGTGTTGTTTCTACTAAAAAATATCATATTTTCATTAAATTTCATTATTACCTTATCATGTTCATTGAAATAGTAAATGAATATCATTAATCAATTTTGGATTTCCATTTTCATTAGATTTCCCACTTCTTTCTTGATAGAATATAGTGAATTTCCCAATTTCGGAATCTTCTTGTCCCTAGATTCTAGTAAGGAATTATGCTATCTTATGAGATTCTAACCACTATTTATCTACTATTCCAATTTTCATGAGATCGTATCTATCTTTTCAACTTTCCCTTTTATTTTATTATTTTTTTCTTACAATGGAATCATCACATCATGTATTCTACACTATAGCTTTTTGTTCTCCTAAACCAGTTTACAATGATGTGTACCAAGATAATCCTTTTTGGATTCTATATTATCAATTTCTTCTATATTAAGATTCAATCCCTTGTCATTGTCATTGATTTTTAATATCTTTCTGGAATTATTTTAGTGGTCTTTATCTTGGGAATCATTTATCTCATTCAGATTAGTAGCCACATAAATAAGCCATGTATTTAATCCTTCTAGAATATTGAACTCAATTTATAGTACTTGGATATAAATATCTTGATACTTATTTTCCATTTTTAATTTCCAATCCACTTCATTTTTCATGTGGAAAAAATATTCTACTATCCTTATTATAATTTTTTCATCATCAGTAATTCCAATATCACTTGGCATGTGTGGTTATCTATTCATTTCTGATGTGTCGTTCGGTGAGGAAATATCCTAAAAATATGATAAGTTTCTGGTTTCATTAAATAAAATAAAACAGTTTCCATTAATACTTCCACATTGATAAATTAAACACAACTTTTTCTTCTTCCTTGATGTTATTCCCTTTCCCACTGAGAAAAAAGATAAAATTAGAGAGGAACATTAATTTAAAAAATTGAATGAACCATTATAGATAAAAAAAATTTATTGAACAAACCAATACTCTAATTCCAATTGTTAATCCCTAAAGGGGATTAATTAACATATAGGATGGGTGAATCAGTGTAAATATATTCTTTTTAAAAATCTTCTTGTCCCAAAGTATCTTCACCTCTTTATTATTAGGGTCACATTATTTTATCTTAAGTGTTTATTTTAATCATACTCATTCCCTAATTATCTGATGATTATGCCTTAAAAGTAAAGAATGAGGCCAATAATAAGGAAACATATATTATTACTTGGTTCTCCCTATTTGTTTTACATCCATGGATCATAAAACTGAAATATACCGATGTGCTATATCCACTAATCATCCCTTCTAAAATGTGGTACAAACTAAATCAAATTTATAACAAGGATCACAACCTTTGACATGTTTTGGTATTTCTCACTACATTCCAAGGGTCACTACCACAATATTTCCATTGATTTATCACTACCAGTTGAAAGGATAACCTCATTCATCATCATTTTCTAACTACTCTGAAATGGATTTATAAAATGTTTATGGAAATATAGGTCCCTTCATAATAATTAATGAACACATCTGAAGTATAGGTAGATTATTTATCGATGTTCATATTTTATCAACTTGATGAATAGAACATTACCATATTACTGGCCAGTCCCTTTGTAATACTTTCATAATGCTCAATGATTTTGCAAATTTCACATGACCTTCATGAAGCTACCCAATTATTCATAAATATAAACTACCTTAATGAACCACACATCATTCCCAAAACTACCTCTTTCGTGATGCTTGACCAGAATTCCTGAATAAACCTCACTTATCAAAACTCAAACACTTTAATGAAGCTCTATTAGCCTTCATGAAGCTCACAAATTTTGGTGGTGTCTTTATAGTCTTTAAAAAAGTCAATACTTTTAAATTGATTTCATCATTTAGTTGGATTTCATAGACTTAGAGAACATCCTTTCTTCATGAAATGTTTCATAAGAAACCCCTTACTGAATCACCTAAGTGAATTTAGAGCCATTGTTTTTTTAACTCTTTGTATTTTTAAAATAACGGGGTAGAGGACTATTTATTAAAATTTCCTCCAATTATTGAAGTTTATAATCTCACCACTTCTATTTTCAAATGTCTCCTAACTGATTTGTGAAGCTCCCTATTTTAGTGAACCACCAGATAAATTTACCAATCATGGATCTTCTCATATATATGATGATTTTCCATTTTATCTCATATTTTTAAAGCTTATAGTAGTCATGGATACTTTAAATTTTTCATCATAGATATAAAAACCTAAAATCTATCATGACACAAGCTACGTTATCATTGATCAAAACAATTTAAATAATACAATCTTTGTGAAACTAATTCCATTTATATATTTTTTTTATTCATTATTATAAATCCAACTATCACGACGATTGATCTATCCTCGAAATTTTGGGTCCCAAAAAATTTGAAAACACTAATAAATGGTTCCACCTTGTATATGAAACATTCTATTCCACCAATTGAGTATCCATTCCTTTGTCTTGGATCTTTGTCAATATATTGTGATAAAAATATCTCTAAAACACTATGATAACCCTATAAACCTTTTTTTTCAATAACCATAATAATACTAAAAATACTGCAATATTACTTTGAGGGATTTTTGCCTATATAATTACATGAATCATCACATCCAATGATAATGAAAGATCCTCTATATGTAAGCTTTTGATTTCACACATATATGACCAAATCAACATCAGAATAACTAATAGGTGAAAATGTGTCCCTAACATTTATCTATATGAAATTATATGACCAATTGACATGGCATATAATTTTTTCACTATTACCATATTTGACTCCTGGGAATCTCATTAAAAAAAATTGTGACCACAATTACATTATCAAGTGTATATGTTTTTAAGTAATATAATAAATTAATAAGCCTCTGATAAATCATTTATTCTACTAATTTTTATTCTTTATGAATAGAAAACATAATCCCAAGTGTAATAAAAGTAGAGAAAATAATCAGTTTTTCTATGAAAAACTTATTTATTACTCACACTCATACTTTTATTCTCATATTAAGAAATAAATTATTGTGTTTGTGACTTATAAACACATATAGAATATCATATCACAGAATTTATCATTTTTATGGGATTATTTAATTGGAAATTTTCTCAATAATATTCTATTAATTTCTAAAAAAACATCAATATACAAATAAAAATGACTGTATTTTATCCAATATCTTAAAAAATAGATTAGAATGGAAATGCCATTTCTTAAATTAAAGTCTCATTAAGTTATTTTCTGGATTTTAATGTATTTTCCTAGAAAATTATTTGATATTATATGAGGATTATTTTTTTAAACATGAGAATCATTACCATACAATACAAATACTTCTTGTTGTTCAGTGTATAGAACCTCCACACATTTAATATTTTGAAATTCTAACTTCATGTCAATTTGGAAAAAAATAAATTCATTGAGAAAAATATCATAAGAGAAAATTGAATCATTTATAACCTTGTGATTCTATAATAATTACAATAAAAATCAAAACCATTAAATTTAGAGTATTACATTCATATAAGGAATGCATTGCTTAACTCTAGTTCCCCTTTCTCATTTTTTTTATTACAAAAAACCTATTATATCCCTATAAATTTCTTGTATTTAGGATATGACATTAATTTCCAAGTGTCATTTTAATATTATTTATCTATTAATCTGCCACTATTACATAATCCTCATGTTATTGGTGATCTTAAATAATTTATTCTATAAATTTTAAAAGAAAACTCTATGATTCAAATTCCTCAAATTTATCCAAGATTGACACATTTTCTATAGTATCCATTATCGCTCTCATCTTATAAATGACCCTAAAGTATTGATAACACAATTTCTCCTTTCCAGAGGCTTTCCTAATTTATTAATAATTATTAATTTTCATGATAGTTTCAAGAATACATTTGTTTATATAGAATAATTGTATTACTTTTGAGTATTTTCCCTAATAACTTCATCAATATCATCAATGGGAAATTATTTTTATTAAATATTATTTTTATTCATAATGAATACTTAAAATATCTAAATGTATTTTCCTATATTCTCATTATAATATTGTTTTCTCCTTCCATCATGTATATATCAAAGAAAATAGTCCTCCATAGAATCTCCCATTGAACATTACTAAATGGTTAACATTAATATTCATACAATAAGGGAGATCAAATACCTTTAATTTTATTTTTATTGGATTAAATCTTATCCATAACTCATATGTTTTATTATTCAATCCTTATCTAAATAAGAATCAACTAAGAATCTTGAGTGTAATGATTATGTATTACCTCTAAATGTTTTTTAAATTATAATTATATAATAACACTATTCTTACCATATCTACGAAGATCCAATTAAAATATTGGGATACTCTATTTTTTTGGTGTATATAGAGCGCTATATTCCTGCCTTACTCTACGCTTTTAATCATATTCCTCAAATTATTCAATATTTAATTTTCAACCATTATCAGGTAGAAATATTTTGATACAATATCCTAGATGATTACCTTCATTTCTCATGAAGTGATTGAATCTCTAAATTGATTTTGATTTACTTGGTATAAAATATACAAAATTCATTTGAGTGATATCATCAATTGAAGTCATGAAATACCAATCTCTATTGGTTTTTTATGATCATATGTCTTCACCCAACCAAGCATACAAAGACAAGAGGTTTCATTGTCTTGGTCTACCCTAAATTTAGATCATATTCACTGTTTTTCTACTATTACATGTTTTATATGTGTTGATCCATTCACAATGTAACTGATGTATATGTGTACTGAAATGTTTACCATAAAATATTGGTATAGACCACATCATGATCAATCCTTATAAATACCATTAAATAGTGTGAGATAGTACATGTTAACATTTGATTATCCCTCAAATATCAACTTCCAACCATCATTTTATGTTGTATCATTTGGTGATGATGATGGGAGGAGTTTGAATGTCAATGAAGATTCATTAAAATATTAAATGATTACAAATGGGATTGAGTTTTATGTTTCGATAGAGTGTAATAATATATGATGTTTATGTCAAAAGTCATCAATTTTACAAACATTTTGATGTCATAGGATACCTATATAAATAATTTTAACACTCATGAATGATTTTTTGTTTGTTAGATATGATTTTTCATTCAATAAAATCCTCTAGGATAGAATCATTGATATCACATTTTTTTCCAGCATCAAATAAGCTTTTATCATGTCAAAGTATTAAGAGAGTTCATACCTGAGAAACATGTCATTCTTATTATTTATGGATAATATAGTAGAAGGAGTATTTTGGATTATTATTAGGTATCACAATCAAACACTAATGAATAGAATCAACAAACCTAGTATATAATTTAAAGGAACACTATTTTTTATTTTATTATTTATTTCCAACATATAGATTGATTATGATATTTTTGTCATTTGACATAGTTTATACACTATATATAGGATTTTATACACCAAATAATATCAAACAGTAGTATTAGAGAAAGGGTTAATGTGTTAATTAATTCCTTTGATCTCTTATGAGTAAATGGTAGGCATGTGAGGCTCTTTTCCCAGGAGCAACATTATTGATCCAAATATTATAAAATCCTATGATTTGGGACACTGTAGTACTTTAATAGGATCATATAGATGTTTTCGTTGTATAATTCAAATGAGGGATAGTGTTTCCACCACCTTAGAGGTATTACAGGGATGGTTAAATAGTTATTTGATTCCTAGGAACTCTCATTCATGAGTAGTGATAAATTGTTGCTCCCTAATTACACTACCCATTACTTATTGAATGAGTTTCATAGCCCGAGTGTTGGGTTAAAAAGGATATTTTATAGGTCCATTTTAATTCCACATATGTTGTATTCATCTAATTAAATGAAATTTGTCCAACAACAGTGTTATAAGAGAAAGTATATCAACGATCTGTTTGATTTTTTAAAGTATAAAATAATACAAAGACATCTTTCCTAGGTTACATGGCATAGTTAAATCCCAAACACTCATTTTTATTGAGAAATAAATAAGATGACATGTTATATAAACAATTGTGTGTTTAAATTCATGAGGTTTATTAACCATAGTATAGTATTAGGAAAACATGCATTATCATAATCAATAAAAATAACTGGAAACATATCAAAAATGGATTATTCTCTAAATAATGGTATAGATGTTATGTACCACATTCAGGATCCACCATGTGGAATCACCATGGAATTTAAAAAATAATTTTCTATATGGGAAGTCAAACATAATGTAATATTAAATAATGTAGGCCTTGGAATTCATAATTTAAAATTATGCAAGACACATACATGATTTCATGATCACTAGGAATGAAAATCTAATTATACAAAGACATCAATTAAATAGGTTTCATATCTTGTTGGCCTCACTATAACTATTTTATTCTTATATATATATATATAGTTTCACATGTTACTTGTTTATAGGGTTTCTTTGTGCATGATAAATAGTATAATCTATCCATTTCATAACATGTGGTTTCTCCACCCACATAGTTAATATTATGTGAGCTTTACAGAATTGATATTACCTAAAATAGCCTAAAATACTGTCTCACTCCGACACATGAATAATAATATATAGACTTAAATAGTATTTTTAATGATTACATCCTCCATGTGGATGGATTTTCCTCCATTTGGAAGACCATTTCATGGTTTAATCCCTTTTTAATATGATTATAAAGACAAATTAGTTTCATTAAATTTCTCAAAAATTGTCCTAGACACTAGCCCTCCATGCATTGGGTTTAAAACCTAACAAAATATGTTTTAAAAGATTAGATCACAGTTTAATTTGGATTTAAATCGATGTATAATAAAATAAAAATATAAATTTGTTTCATATTTATTTATGATTTTTTCTTAAATTTAAACTTAAAATATTTATATTATGGATATATTTATAAATTATTTATTCCATTCAAAAATGAGTTTTGTAAATAGATATGTTCAACAACTAAAATAAAATATAGAGTGAGATATTCAATTTATGTAATCTTTTTTCATAAATATGAAAATATTTTAATTCTATAATAAATGATTTCATAAAATTAAAAATATTTGAAATATTAGGTAGTTCATATTAAAATCCTTGTGTGTGATTATATAAGATATATAATTTTTATAAAATTGTATTATTCATGACAAATTATAAAGTTTTTAATATTTATCAATTAGTTTTTCATAATTGTTTATATTATTTTTATATATTTTTTATCGATTTATGTATGTTATTAATTACATTATTCAAAGATATTATTTTTATATTTTTCATTTTGATGTATGTTATAATTTAAAAGTTAAAGTAATTATAAATTATCTTGGACAATATAAGGAGTTATATTCAAGGAAATTAAATTTATTTAGTTTTACTCTTATATTACTTTCAATTTGAAATAGATTATGAAACTAAATCCATAATTTAATTATAGTTTATATATATTTGGGTTTAGAATTTTACTGAATAGAAATATATCTTCGTTTCTGTATCTTGGTATATATGGAAATTCAATTAGATCATTCCTAATCCTGAAGGCCTATTTATTGACTAAAAAGGTGGTGGCTAACATTCTATGACTATAGGCATGCACATGTAGGGATTATGGATTTAATAAAATTATAGACCATATATTACAAGAAAGAGTTTCATATACCTAATGCATGATGTGCTTTTATATAGTGACCTAGGATTCTAATACTTGGTTATTACATCTTTTTAGATAAATATTCATTACATTATACAAACACATGATTGAAGACCATAATAGATTATTTCCTTAGGAAACATGTAAGACATTATTCTATTTTGGGGAAACATATTCAATATCTCTTATAAAGATCTTCCCCCTTAGTAATCTTACATGAAATCATTCTTTATAACAAGGGGATATGAAACATAAGAAAGGGTGATATATGATGCTTAGTAATTCTAAACAATGGAGGTATTTAAGTATAACATGATCATAAGTGTATGATAACCTGATCATATAATTTAAAAAAAATACCCTACATATCAAATATCATAATCCTGAATCATCAAATAACGATTGGCAGTTCATAAGACATGAATCATAAGATAATCAATGATAATGATCCCCTAGAGTATTAAAAATGGCATAATAAATGTAATTGGTGGAATTATTATGATCATATAAAATACTATATTAAGAGTATCTAAAAATATATTCATAACATGTTTGAATTGGGATAATAAACTATATACCTGCTTCAAGCATGGGACAACCTCCCATTTACCCTCTTATTTGAGGCTTTATATGACCACTCATGTACCATGTTGTTGAGGTCATGGTAGGACCTCCCATGTACCCTCTTGTTATTGAATTAGGATGAAATCTAGTGTACCCTCTTACTGCGGTCTTGGTATGGAATCCTACATACACTCTGGTAGTGGGCATGGGTTGACAACCCATATACCCTTTGAGACCATAGAAAATTTATCATTTCATAATGCATTGGAAGGATATATGATTCTATCACATCACATAATTAAATCAAAAATTTGTGCACCAAAATATCATAAACATTCATTATATCATAAGCTATTAAAGGAACTGGGTATAATAAACATGTCAACATATCATAACTAGTGGAAAATATAATGGTTTTATAATCATATAATTTCCCTTGAAAAGAAGCTGGTTTCAAAAGTTTTTTATCGTGGTATATCCCATGGAAATGAAATGGGTGTCAAAAAAAATTAAATCTTACACATAAACCATTAAATTAAGAATAATAATGGTGTTCTGGGATCATATCCTCACAAAAGAGTAAAATATTTCCAAGGATTTCATATTATATGGAAGGAAATTTTGAAATATAATTTAAAACATTTCGTGGGGAAATATATTTTTCTCATTAAAAATTATTTTAAAACATAATTCATTATTTAAACCCATTTTACATAAAACAAACTTTAAAACCAACTAATTTCAATAATATTAGGAAAAAAATTTCTTTAAAAAAACTTAGTGATCATGAAAACAGAGCTTCAAAGAAATGATGTCCAAGAAGGTGGGTAAATCCGTATACATCATACATGTTAAAAAAATTTCATTATCATGTAATTTATTATGAAAAGTACCATGATAGGAAAATGACAATAACATTCCTTTGGAAAATTTTAAAAATAATAATAAATTGGTAGAAATTTATTGTATAAATCATTTTTGAATGTTCAAAAACTCTTTTGAAATTAATTTTACAGAACATGGATTTGGATGAAAATAGATTTTTTACCAAAAAGAGAAAGAAAGACATATTTTCTTAAAAAAATTATTATATTAAGTTCCATTTATTTAATTTATCTTAAATAACAAGTGGAGGTTAAAATTACGTAGAATTAATGTGATATGGATGATAATGTTTCACATATGGATGTTTAATCATAAACAACCGTGATAAATGATTAGATTATAGCAGTATACTCTTACCACATTGGAAACATTGAATCATTAACCCCATGAAGGAATAAAATAAACTGAGATATATAATATAATTATTATGAAAAAATTCATGATATTACATGTCAAATGGTCTGTATATACACCATGTGAAAGAATATAGGTGCATAACCTAACGAATGTCTCAGAGAATAAAAATTGAGACAAAATCCCCCTATCTCTTTGCTAATGTTATAGCCATAATCCCCATGAAATAGAGATACTAAAATGGATTTTTGAATAAAAATTATTCTCACTATAAAAATAATAAAATATATCAATGAGAATTATATGAACCACATATAAGAAATAGGTGGTGAACTTGAATTGTGTCTCATGGAAAATAAAAATCAGATCCAAATCCCTTAATTCATGATTAACCTCTATATCATGAAATCCATGAAATAATCACAAAAATTTAAACATTTAATATATTTAAATAAATTTAATTTCTTACATAATATATCTTATTATAGTATATATTCCATTCAATAGAAATGAGTGCTGAATATTGAAATGTCTTTTAGAAATAAAAGTGATACTAGAAATCCCCTTACCTTTAGTCTTGACTATCATTTCACTCAATGAAAACTATTTCATAACTTATTTAAGTTTTTTATAAATAAATAAAAAAGCCATATTAATTTATATAATACAATATATTATTTACTTATTACATTATATTACTCTATTATTAACCATTCCATTTTAAATTACATTCCAGGTAATAACCGCTTAGTTTTTCATATATTCTTTTATTTGTTATATTTTTTTTCCTCTTACATTAATAACGATTTTATCATCTAAAAAATTATTAACATGATATAAATATCATATATATTAATTATATATTTGTTTATAATAATATATAAAATTTTGAAATAGGAAATGAGGCACACCGTTCATGGGGACTGTTGGTCGTACGTATGCAAGAACATTGCTTTCATTCTTTGGTCAGATTAAAAGAAATAAAAAAAATTATGTATTATAATTACAGAATAAAATTTATGTCATATATATCACAAATTCCTATTAAACCAATCCTTAATACATTCCATTTAAATCAGGAATGAATCATAACATTTCACGAGGTACATGTATGTCATTCACACGTACAACGTTACAATATCCCCCCAAAATGGAAATCATGAATGTATGTGAGGTATAATAATAAAAGATTCATCATAGAATCATAAAAATAATAAACATCATTCATTAACTATAAATCCCTAATTATTACCCCCCTAAGAAATGGGGTAATGAAAAATAAATGACCCGGTATTGTGAGGCGGTAGTTCACCGTACACACGAATGATGAATGCATATACCATTTCATGGAAGTGACTAAAGTTATAGTTTGGAATATTATAATAACATAATATCAATATATTTAAGTTACTTATAATATTATATAATTTTTAGATAAAAATTGAATAGTTTTTAATAAAAAATAAAACAATTTTTTTTATGAATGTTACCTCTTCTCTGGGAATCTCCATTTTTTCACTAAAGGACTTCCATGATTGTATTTAATCATAAAGAAAATAATTTTTGATGAAGTGAGTGAATTTCATAAGTTATTTTTCTAGGTAGGTGATTATCCAATTGGTTTTTAAGGTGTAAATATAGGGTAAGTGGTGGTGTCCATTTATAAGATGGTTATAGAATACACTTGTCACTTTTTAAAATAAATTTAGTTGTAACCAGATTTTTATAAAAAAATGGCTTCAATAATGCCCAAAATTCTTGAAAGGAACAGTTAGGGTAGATATATTTCCAAAAAAAGTTTTTTAAAAATTTTATAAATCATATTTCTCCATAAGTTTGCAGATTCTTCTCGTGGTAAACTTGTTTTTCTCTTAGACAGTAAGATTAATTTTAACTGTCTTCACTAATCATTTTGGCAAAAAACAAAATTTTAAAATTTTATAAATTATAAATTATCTTTATTAAAAATATTAAATACATTTTCTAAATTCAAAATATAAAATAAATATTAAGTAATTTAAATTTTAATCTCAATGACGGAGTGAAACAATGAGTTTTTAAAAAGATAATGGTCAGAAGTTTAAAATGATTTTATATCCAATTTTAGCTTGAAATATATTAAAATGAAGATAATTATATTAATATATATATATAATAGACCAAAATATTCATTAAAAATTTAAAATATAATTTAACTATAGAAAATATTCAAACAGAAAGGTAGTTTTCAATTTAAATTCATTATTTTTCACTTTTCGTAAGAAAATGTATAATTCCATAAAAATCCCAAAAAGTCATACTAAGATAATTTAGACATTCCTATTTAAAAAATGATGTTAATTTTTTCTAAAATTATTCATAAATACTTCAAAATTTGGTTTTAATTTAATTTATCTGTCAAAATAAATTGAAAACGCCTTTAAGAAAAATAAGTATTTGATGCCAAATGTTGGATTTATTATTGTCTATTTTCTTGAAAAATAATAATATAAATATAAAAAAATTCCTTGAATATTTAATATATAATTTATCTTGAAATTATTCATCTAATATTTTTATTTAATTGATTGAGATAAAATGTGTCTGTGCATAAAAATGGTTTTACAGAAAAAGAACTTTTTATTTTGAAATAGTTCTTACATTAATTTCTAATTAATTTTTTTCTAGACATTTAATTTTATAAAAAATAATTAAGAAAATTTTCATAATTTAGTTAATCCTTCTCATACCCTCCATTTCAATTTATAGAGGATGTATGTATTAATATTTTAATAATATGACATGTTTCGTTTAAACTTTATCCTGCATGTAATTTAAGCTCTGATATGTATTGTGTGTAACCCAATCTAAACATGGTGTTTCTTATAACAAAATCAAAACATAGTGTTTCATGTAACAAGAGATAAACATAGTGTTCTGCGTAGAAAATGCATAAATTGGTGTTGTGTACAAATCAATATTAACTTGGTGTGGCATGAAATAAAATCCATCCAATAATTTTGACGTATTCTTTTAAAACATGGTTATAAACTAAATTACATTAAAACCATATTGAATACATATGTGGTCATTAATTAATTGTATAAGATCTTATATTGTACAAAATCAATTTCATTAGAATATTGGGTTTATCCTTATAAATATAAATTGTTTCATTTCATTATTCTAGAATCCACAAAGATAATGATTGGAAATTTCGCTAATGGATGAATAATATGATTTATAGAGTTTCAAACAAACCAAATCAGACATGAAATTCCCAACTAAAAATATGAGGAAAAGTATTCTCTAATTATCATGGTTCACAATATCCATAATGATAACATAATAATCCCATTTTTTCATTTTTCCTTATAGGTTTTTGTAGCTAATCATCTGTATTACACCTTAGATTTCGGTAATTATTTTCCTAATTCACAAACTCATTTCAATTGAAACACTGATGTCTGGGAGGATTTTTCCGTGGAGATCTTATTATTTTCATCATTATATAACTTATTCTCATCAACTCGAAATTCATAAGCTTGATTAACATCCTTTCCACAAATCAAATTCTGTCTTGTCCCTTTCAGGCATTCACATCAGTGCTTCTTTCAATATTTATGTCATACATATTCATAAAATTTCTATTTACCATTTAAGTTTTCATGAGACACTAGTATCCTTTTCATTTCCAAAATAGATAAATTTTGGGATCCAATTTCCATTTATGACTTTAGTTCGCATCGAAGGACTTCTTCATAGCTATTAAATTCTCTTATAGACATGCCCTTTTGAAGAATTCATTTTAATCCACCAAAGAATCAATCAATTTATATTTTATAGAAAATGATTAATCCATAATAATACCTTCCAAATAATGAAAAATTAGCTTCATAAGTACTAATATATTCATCATTATCATTATTCGGATCAATGAATTCCTTCTCTATCTTTGTCTGTATAATATTTGGGAAGTACTTACTGAAAAATTTCCACATAAACACTTCCCATTCCATATATTCAATTTATTCTTATTCCATTTTGTTCATAATAATTTCCCACCATTGATCTTTTTAAACTTATAAATAATAACCCGCCAAAATGACATGCTCCAAAAATTGAAAATAAGAAAATAACTTTTCATTGGTAATGATTCATTTCACAGAATCTAGTGGATCATTGAAACTGATAAAAGAAGGTGAACTTTGCCTCAGGAAGAACTCAAAAATGTTCCTACGTAATTTTATCATTTTAATGTAAAATATGATTCATATATAGAAAACATTGTTTGATATTATCAACAATAGTTTTCATTTAATCTCATATATTATTTGGTTCCTCATGAGGACAATCATTTCATTGACTATCTCCTCTAGAATTAACATAGTTCCTTCTGGATCTATCAATCGATTAAAACCAAAATCATGGTGTGAGATACATTAATCATTGTTGTAACCATATAATCAAGAAAAATAACATCTAGTATGTCTAAATCATATCACCTTCTTCTTGTATCTATAACAACACAGTTTTTGTAGATGTTAATCACAATCATCTTCTTTTTAAATCATTCCAAATGGTTTGTAATGTCATTGTGAATTTTAAAATCATTTTCATCGGGAGTATCCAAAAATTTCCATCAAGGACTATTTTTGTTCACAATTTCCCGATCATATCTATCTCAATACAGTGTTTTCATGTTTGTTACACTGATATACATCTGTTTTAGATCCATATCCACTTGTAGTATCCTGACAGGGGTGTATTAAAAAGAAACCACTCATTGTAACCCTGACCAAAATTCATGTTCATTTTCCTCTACTTTGACTCATTCATAGACAAGTCCTTAGAGACATCTGTAAATATATCTATATAAATATCCCTAGGTATCTCACTAAAGTTTTCTCATCCCAGTTTCCAAAGGCTGTCTAAACCTTCCCTTTGATACAAACTACTATGAACCAAACTTCTCATACCTGAATATTACTTCTTTTAAGATGAATATTTATTACATGATACAAAAAATACCTAAGAATCATAATAATTTAGTTCCTTTTGAAAATTTTCAAAACATTATTCTAATTTCTAGAAAGATTTTCCCCTTGAAAACTCTTACATAAAAACATTATTCACAACCTAGGGAAATGAAACATAAGAAAGGGTGAGTTCAGATGACCAATAATGGTAAACAATGGAAATATGTAATCATAACAAGAGAATAATGTTATGATAAAATGATCATAATATTTGAAATGTATACCTTGCATATAAAATATCATAATTAGAAATCGTGGACTAAATATTGGTCGTTCATAAGACCTGAATCATTAAATAGTAAATGAACATGAGCCATGAATGTTTTATAATGGAATATGACATGTAATTTTTGTAATACACATAAGATTAGAAAATCTTATGTCAAGGATACCTACCACGACATTCATAAATTGTTAGGCTTGTGATGATCACTTGTGTAACTAATTCTGGATTGTGATGAGCTCCTGTATACCCTCTTATTTCAATAATGGGATTACATCACATGTACCCTCTTTTTTTGGTCTTGGGAAGAACTATTGGGTACCCTATCTAAGTGGGATTTAGAATAAAAACCGCATATCCTCCTATTGTGGTCTTTGGATGATCTATCATGTACCCTTTTGTGGCGTGTATGAGGTGACCACCCTTGTACCCTTTGAGATCATAAAACATATATCATAACCCAATTTATAAGGGGAAGATATGGGTCCCACCCATTATATAATGAAATAATATATATGTGTTCCAAATATCATAAAAATTCATTATATAATATCCAGATAAAGGAAATGGGTATCATAATCATGTTATCATATCACAACATATGAGAAAGAGAACAGTTCATAAGCATAGAATAGCCTATGAAAAGAATTAGGTTTCAGAAGAGTTTCATCATGGTATAACCCATGGAAAATAAATTTGTTTCATAAATATTTTTTATCTAAAAAATAAACAACAAAAATAAAAATATTAATGGTTTTTGTGGATCATATTCCCATAAAAAGCATAATATATATCAAATAATGACATATTAGATTTAAAATAATTTTGAAAGATCATTTAAAACATTTCTTGAGGAATATATATTTTCTTCAATGAATACTCTTTTAAAAACCTTTTTGAAAACCTTTTCCTTTGTAAACAACTTTAAAAATTATTTTATAGAATATTAAAAAAAAATTTCCTTAAAAAATTATCGTAGTAAGCTTCCAATATAAACTTTAAATAACTGATGGTTATGATGTTGGGTATATCTATACATTTCGTACATGTAAAAAAATTCAATTCTTAAAGTAAAAATGTTTAGAAAAGATCCACAATCAAAAAAGGATAATTTTATCCCTTTTATAAAAAAATTAAAAATAAAAAACATGTTTATAAATGTATTTAACAAATCATTTTGAAAAGAAAAAAAAATATTTTTCAAAAAAAAGATGGATTTCTGAGTGAAGAGAGAAATAAAGTAAAAGTATCATAAAAACATTTAATTTGTTATATTATATACTAAAGTGTGTAAAATAGAATCATTTATTGATAATATCATCAATAACCAATGTATAATAAAATTCATGATAACTCATAACAGATGGAAAATAAGATTTAATCAATGTATGTATAATCATAAATAATATCGATAAACGATGAGATTGTAGTAATAATATCTTACTAATTTCGTGGATTTGAATAATTAAACACATTAAGGAAAAAAAATAATACAACATAATGAGGATGAAAACATTCATGATATTAAATATTAAATGGGATTTATATACATCTAATGAAAGAATATAGTCTGTAACAAAACATGCGTCTCGAAGAAAGAAAATTGTGGTAAAAATCCCTTTATTGAATTTGTAATGTTTTAACCAAATTGCCCCTGAAATAATGATCCAAATATGGATATGTAAACAAAAAAAAATTATCAAAAAAATAATCATAAAATTAATCCATTCTTATTATACACAACATATTACTGAAATTGGTGATGAACAAGGCTTGTTTCTCACAGAAAATAAAAATGTGATGGAACTTCCTTAATGATTGAGTAAACATTAAATGAAGTTATCCAAGAAGGAATTACATAAATTAAAAGTTTAAACAACATTAAAAAAATTAAATTAATCATATAATATTTCATAAGGTAGTATATACACTATGAAATAAAATCAAGTTCTAATATGGCATGAGTCTCATAGAATTAAAAGTGAGACAAGAAATCCTATTATAATAAGTCTTGACGGTCATTTTACACATTAAAACCCCATGTATGATAAATATAAGTTTATAATAAATATAAAACAAACCCATATTCATATATATAAAACTATATATCATTTACTTATGGCTTTACAATAGTTTTTTATTAACAAATCCATGTTAATGTATTGTTTCGGGAAATAACTGATTTGTTTTTTGTATATGTTTTGATTTGTTATATTTTTATTCCTTTATCATTTATCATGATTAAAAATTATCCATAATTATAATCCTGATATAAATTTCATATATATTTAGTATATGTGTATTTATAATAATCTATTAAATATATAATTAGAAAATGAGATGCACCGTTCAAAGAGATGATTGGTCGTACCTATGCTCAAATGTTGTTTTCGTTTTTTTATTAGATTAAAAGAAGAAAATATATCATATACTATAATTCTAGAATAATTTTAATTTAATCTATATAACATATTTCTATTAAAACCATCCTCATTACAATCAATTTGAAGCATTAAGGAATCTCATCGCTTCATGAGGCGATAGTCCGCCGTATATGGAATCGACATTATCATATTCCCCCAAAAGAGAAAGAATCAAGTTATGTGTGATATAAAAATTAAAGAATCATAATTACATTGTAAATATTATAAATAACATATATTATTTATAAATACATCATTATTACTAACCTTTAACGATTTTAAATGAAGAATGAATGACATTGGTTTGTAAGGTGATAGTCCACTATACACAAGTATGATGAATGTGTATCCCCTTTGAGGAAAATGTGTGATGTTTTATATATGAACCTTATCATAAAAAATATAAATATATTATTTATGATGATTTCATTTAATATTATATATTTAAAATTAATTAAATATTATTGAGGAAAAAATGAAACATGAACTTTTTTTGAACGTTAATTCTTCCTCGGGTATCTCCTTTTGTTTTTCACCAAAGGACTTCATTGGTGGGGTTTCTGCCCAAAGTAAGGATTTTAGGATGAGTTGAGATAATTTTATAATTTTTATGGGAATTTATTTTCTAAACCAATTGGATTTGATGGTGTGAATATAACGACCCATACTTTACATACATTATTTTTACTTCAGAATTGAAGCACACTTATTACAACATATAACAAAACCACGAAAGGACCGTATAGGTATAGAGTCTTTAGAAACTGGGAAACATAAAAAAGTGGTTCATCAAGCATCTACTTTTCCTCCCATTTATTTCATCATATCTAGAGTCCCTTTTTGGCATATCCTACTTAATAACCTTCTTCCTGACATGGGGAAATAAACCATACAAAAGGGTATGCTCAAATGCTCAGAAAGGGTAAACAAAAGAAATATCAACCACATCATATACATAAGAACATAACTTTTGGAAATCGTAACCTGCAAAAAAGATCATAATTTCATAACATGGGATAAATCATAGTAGTGAAATGTAATCCCAATAATCATAACTTAAAACATGAAACTTTGTGGCATACACACATAATCATAAAGAATCATTTCTTATTAGTCAAGACTCATTTCCAAGACTATCTTAGTGGACAAAGTCCATTTATGAACTGAGTTCACTCCTCGTTTCAGTCCTGTTTCACTGAACCGGTTTAACCTACCGTTCCAGCCATGTATATCTCATGAGATATAAAATAATTACCCAATGAATTGGAGGGAGATATAGGTCCAACCCATCTCATAATTATACCATTCTTATGTGTGCAACAAAATCATAAATAATACATCATTGCATAACCCATGTAATAAAAATGGGAATCTTAAGCATTGTGACATCATAAAACAATTCATATAAGATAAAGCAATTCATAAATATAATTCCATCACAACATAATTAAATCAATGTAATAATAGGGATAGAAATAGAACCCTTTATTATCATAGATGGAAAATAATTTTGATAAAACACTTGAACTTCATTCTTGAGGAAAATATCCTTTCTACTTCAAAAAACACATTTCCTTTCTTAACCTGTCATACAATTCTAAACTAAAAGAAGTTGATTAAAAATAAACTTGAAAACTTGTAAAGTAAGATTCTTGGAAATAATGTTTTTAAAATCCATTCATGTCATATAAGTTAAAAAAGAACATTCTTCTCGTACTTTTGTCGGAAGAGTCAAAAAATACCTTGTACGAAAAACGACAAAAGATTCCTTTCATATCTTTTACTAAAAACTCACTAAAGGGTAAAATTGGATTTAGACAATTGTATGTGGATGGAAATAATATTACATATTGAGGAAACATGGATGTGGATGATAAAATACACCCCATTAAATACCAAAGTATAAACAATCTCGGATAAAAATGAGATTGTGATATTTTCCCTTACCTTAGGTCGGATTTGCTTCGTAAGTGTCCGAACCTCCTGTATAATGATATAAATAATGTAATTGACTTATTCCAGAATCATACACTTTGTTATAATATCATATATGTCCATACTCTTAGCCTCTTATTAGTAATATTTCATTGCTACATGTTATTCGGGTGTTTATTACTTTTTGTTCTTATGCGTGTTTTGTTGAATAAATTATTATTATTCTCTTTAGGTTATAGATACCTCATTTCTAGAATGGTATTAGTGTACTATATATCATATTTATTCATTCAATTCATTTATATAATCATTATTCAATGAAGATCATGTAGAACGAATCACATCACATCGTGGAGACGGTATTCCGTACGTACGCACGAGCGATGATATCATTTCCATGATCATTTAATTGTATTGGAGTGTATGCATACTATTTCAGAATCAATACCACTTTACAATAATCATATATAGTCATTATTTACACCATTATACCCATCCAAGTAAGGTGGTGGTGGAAAATAGATTACACCATGGCGTGGAGACGATATTCCGTACGTACGCATGCTTGGTGATTTTGTTTTCCATAGGATGGATAGATGGTGAAATAGGGTTGTTTCATACTTATAATAACATATCAGTATATTAGTGATACTGATGTTATTACTTCATAATGAAACAACTAAATATGAAGAAGTGGAAGAAGAAATAAAGTTGAAAGAATTGGTAACGGACATTACCTCTTCTTTGAAGCGCCTCTTTGAGATCTCCTTTTAGGGCACTAAAATTGTTCTTTGAAGAAGATAAGTACCTCTAGGATGTCTATAGGGAAATTTAGAAGAGAAATTGGCAGGGGTTGGCCGAGCTTGAAGGCTCCAAGTGGTGTGAGGAAGAGGGGGAGGAGGTTCCCTTTTATAAGAGAGGAGAGGGGCTCCTTTGGAAAAACTAAAAATATTATTTTATTATAAAGTCAAATTAGATTTTAAATAGCTCTAAATTGATTTATTTAGAATCTAAGGTGGGTATGGGTCGAAATACTCTCATAAAATAGAATTTAGACAAGTTTAGGTTCCTATTTTAACCTTATCATTTAGATTTAACATTAAGTTAAATAATTTTACTTTTACCGTGTCTTCTTGTGTTCTTATACTATAAGGTTAATATACTTACTATAAGCAGCCAAAAAAACCCCAAGTTGTTTTTTATTAATATATATAAAATTATCTAAGTCATTTGGTAGATCCTTAGATTTTTAAGAATAAAAGAACAACTAATAATATAGTATTTGTTTTAAAAACTATTTTGTGTCAATTTTGAAACTATTTAGTAATTGATTTTTGTGGAAATCATAACAGAATGATTAGTTCGAAAAAAGTTAATTAAATCAATACTAACATGTCATAGTAACCTACAAAATTAGTGGAATTCATAAAAAGTCTCAAATTATATTTATTTGGGTTTTTATAACATCAATTATGTCAATATTTCATTAATAAGATAATTGCTGCATCATCTTTGTGTCATAAATAAATTAACTTATTTAAAGTCTAATTATTACAAATAAAATATAATTATGTAGGAAATCATTTTATATTTCAAATGAATATTTATAGTTGAATTTATCTTATGTATAACCCTATATTAAAAATGATATACTTATTAAACTTTGTTTTTAACCATTTTAACCCTTCCTTAAATAAATTAATAATAAATGTCCTAATCTAATCCAAGTTGTCCTAAATGTTCATATTTTATTCCTAAGGTTTTTTGGTCGAATTAAACTTATCCAATAGAATTAGGACATGTGTTAGGGTAATAATAATATCATTTTTACCCTTAATTACCCTATTTACTTTTAACCGTGGTAAATAAAAGTAAAAAGTTGCTATTCACCAAAAATTATTTTCATCTCATTGAATCAAATTTTACTTACTGACATCAACCGTGTCTCTCGGATTTTTGAAATTCCACTCACAGAAGCGGTAAAATTAAGTTTTATGAAAAATTTGGTTTTTTTAACTACCACGTAATGGTTTAACTATTCATCAAAAATTGAATGTTTTCAGAAAAATACCAAAATTTTACCCTAGGCTAATTTCGATATTCCGAATCCAAAAATGAAGTCCATTTTAAAAAATAAAATTTATAAAATTTCAAAAAGTGGTTATTACTATTTATAACGGCTAGTTTCAATAATATTTTAATAGCATATCATTGTTTAGTGAAACTCGGTATTGCGTACGACGCAAGCTATCGAGGAAGGTCGCGATTGCGTGTAAAGCAAGCCAAGCAAGTGTTGTGTGTAGTGAAAGATTCCTTTGATGATTTATATGACATCAAAACAAAATATTTCTCATAAAAGTCTCGATTGTTACATTCTACCCCCCTTAAAATGAATTTCGTCCTCAAAATTCGTCACTTTCTAATAAACAGATGAGGATACCTCTCCCTCATCATATCCTCAAGATCCCATGTAGCTTCTTCTAATTGCTGGTTCCTAGATAAAACATTCACCAATCGAGTGTTCTTGTTTCATAGGACTTTTTCGCTATGATCTAGTATCTCAATCAGCTGTTCTTCATAAAAAAGATCTTGCTCCAGCGGTACAACTTCTGAGCAGAGTACATGTGAAGGATCAGGTATGTACTTTCTCAGGATAGATACATGGAACACATCATGAACTTGATAGATATTCGTTGGAAGCACCAATCAGTAAGCTACCTTCCCAACAAGATCCAGTATTTCGAAAGGACCGATATATCTAGGGCTCAACTTCCCCTTCTTTCCAAATCTCATGACCCTCTTCCAGAAAGATATTCGTAAGTACACTTTATCACCCACTTCAAACTCTAGTTTTTTTCTTCGGTTGTCGGCATAACTTTTCTGTCGACTCTGAGCTGCTCTTATGTGTTGTTGAATAGATCTGACCTTTTCTGCCATTTCATCAATGAGATCAGTTCCTAATAGTTTTCTTTCCACAAATTCATCCCAGTAAGTTGGAGTCCTCCATTTCATTCCATAGAGAGCTTCATAAGGATCCATATGAATACTGGAGTGAAAGCTATTATTATAATAAAATTCCACCAAAGGTAGGTGTTGATCCCAACCACCTTTGAAATCCATAGAGCAAGCTTTCAACATATCTTCTAGAGTTTGAATTGTTCTCTCAGACTAACCGTCTGTCTGAGGATGATTAGCCGTGTTGAAACTCAACTCTGTATCCAGAGTATGCTGAAGACTTCACCAGAACTTTGAGGTAAACCTCGGATCCCGATCAGATATAATAGAAAGTGGTACTCCATGCAATATTACAACTTCCATCACATATATCCTGGAAAGCTGATCCAGAGAGAAATCCTCTCTAATAGAGATGAAGTGTGCAGACTTTGTAAGACGATCAACTATGACCCAGATAGAATTATTGCCTTTGGATATTTTAGGAAGTCCGATGACAAAGTCCATAGTGATGTTTTCCCACTTCCATTCGGGTATGGGTAATGGTTCTAACATCCCCTTAGATTTCTGTCTCTCAACTTTAACTTGCTGACAAACCAACCATCGAGAGACATATTCAACAACATCCCTTTTCATGCCATCCCACCAGAAGTACTCTTTCAGGTCCCTATACATCTTCGTGCTTCCAGGATGAATAGAGAATGAAGAACTAAGAGCCTCATCCAGCAGCTCCTTCTTTAATTCAGGGATGGGAGGAACACAAACCCGATTCCTGAACTTTATTATCCCATCACAATCAAGGTTGAATTCAAGAACATTTCTCACCTTCTTTTGTAACTCGACATCTTCTTTATGTGCCTATTTAATCATCACATGTATAGATGGTTGAACATTCATTTGAGAAAGATAAGATTTTTCCCCTTCAATTATAATTCCAAGATCCATCCTTTGTAAATCCATAAATATTGGATCTTTTGTGATCCTCATCATGAATAAACTGGCATGGTCTTGTGGACTTAATGCATCTTCCACCTTGTTTGCTTTCCCAGGCTGGTAATGGATTGAGCAGTCGTAATCCTTAATCATCTCCAACCATCTTCTTTGGAGCATATTCAGCTCCATTTGTGTGAAAATATACTTTAAACTTTTATGATCAGTATAAATGTCACACCTTTCTCCATAAAGATAATTCCTCCAAATCATTAATGCAAATATTTCCACAGCCAACTCCAAATCATGAGTTGGGTAATTTTGCTCATGTATTTTCAATTGTCGTGAGGCATAAGCTATCACCATATCATTTTGCATAAGAACACACCCCAATCCCTTCTTCTATGCATCACTGTAGATCACAAACCTTTCTCCACTATAAGGCAGTGTGAGCATAGGTGCACTGGATAACCGTCTTTTCAACTCCATGAAATTCTCTTCACATTCCTTCGTCCAAACAAACTTAACTCCTTTCCGAGTCAACTTGGTGAGTGGATTAGATAATCGTGAAAAATCTTTCACAAAACGTCGATAATATCCATCCAAACCATGAAAACTTCGGATCTCAGTTATTGTTGTTGGTCTCGACCATATTTCGATAACCTCTGTTTTTGCTCGATCCATAGATATCCCCTCTTTTTAGATTATGTTACCCAAAAATGAAACTTTTTGATGCCAAAATTAACAATTGGTAAATTTGGCATAAAGCTTATATTTTCTCAGGGTCTTCAATATAATTATCAAGTGATCTTCATGTTCTTACTTGCTCTTTGAATTGACAAGAATATCGTCTATAAAGGCTACCACAAACGGATCAAGATAGGCTCTAAAGACTCTATTCATCAGATCCATGAAGGTAGTAGGGGCATTAGTAAGACCAAATGGATTCACTATAAATGCATAGTGTCCATACCTCGTACGGAAATCCGTCTTTGGTATATCCTTCCTTTTCACTCTTAATTGATGATACCCTGAATGAAGATCAATCTTGGAAAAGTATTGAGCTCCGCGTAGTTGGTCAAATAAGTCATCAATGCGTGGGAAAAGATATTAGTTCTTGATAGTGATCTTGTTAACTTCTCGATAATCAATGCAGAGTCTCACTGATCCATCTTTCTTCTTAACAAACAGAACAGGTGCTCGACAAGGTGATGCACTAGGGTGTATGAATCCCTTATCAAGATTTTCTTGGAGTTTCTTCTTCAATACCTACAACTCAATTGGGGCTATTCTATAAGGTGCATTTCAAATAGGAAAAGCACCCGGTATGAGTACTATTGAAAACTCAACTTCACGATTTGGTGGAAGACCAGGTAATTCCTCCGGAAAGACATCATCAAACTCCCGTACAATGGGCATATTCTTAATCGTGAGTTTGTCACCAACCATTTGAGATAAATAGCCTTTATTTAGTGGAATCAAGACCCATAAGATGGAATAAATTTCCTCTAGAAAGTTATGTTCGACCTTGCATCGATAGACGATCATAGATTGATCCGGAATATGAAATGTGACTTCCCTTCTTTGGAAATTGATATGAGCTCCAAATAGAGAAATCCAATCCATGCCAAGAATCACATCAAATTCCACTATAGGAAGGATCACAAGATTTGCAGGAAGCACTTTCCCACAAACTTCAATCGGAGAAGAATTATAAACTTTTGATGCGACTGTTGTTCCATTAGGGGTTGTCATAGCTAACTCAACATCTAATTGTTGAGGTAATATGGTGATATCCTTAGAAAATTCTTCAGAAATAAAGGAGTGGGTGGATCCAGAATCAAATAAAAAATTTTCTACTTTAGAGTGGATGGTAAGTGTACCATTCAACACATCATTATCGTACTCTACATCGCTGATAGAAATTTCATGTGACTTTCCTTTGTCTTTAGCCTTAGGAGTTTGTTGACATCGGCCATCATCATCAACTCTTGGATTTGGGTATTGATTGTCATAATGCCCCATCTCATTGCACTTGAAACATTGAAGTGTAGTAGGTTCATTCTGTGTATCCCTTCCTTTGTTTGAATCATTAGACTTTTTCTTCCCATCATTGCAGCATTCAAATGCCCTTTGACCTTCCTTTCCGCATTTGAAACATTTACTTGTCCCTTTAAGACAACTCCCTCCATGTCTCTTTCCACACTTTGAGCATAAGGGAAAGCTCATCTTCTTTTCAGTGTGCTCTTTAGATTTTCCTCTGAATTCCATTTTCCTCTTCTTATCAAACCCATATGACTAATGGGTTACTCCAATCTCCATCTTGACTTTGAGAGCACATCAAACTATTTCCTCATAGCTATTGAAGTCCCTTATGGCTAATGCCCTTCGAAGACTTGGTTTTAAGACACTAATGAATCGATCGATCTTACTCTCAGGTTGAATAATGAAACCAGAAGCGTACCTTGCAAGCCTTGTACAATTTGCTTCATAGGTACCAACAGATTCATCATCCTTTTTCTTTAGTTCAAGAAACTCTTTCTCCATCATTGTTCGGAGAATACGAGGGAAGTACTTATTGAAAAATAAGTTCTTGAACTCGTCCCATTCCATGGACTCAATTTCATCCCTTTGCCTCGTATTCTTAATAATATTCCACCATTGATCAGCATCACTTTCCAAATGATACACTGCTGAGATGACTTTATCATGTTCAGAACATTGAAGAACTGAAAATATCTTTTTAGTAGTATTAATCCATTGTTTAGAAACTAATGGATCAGTAGACCTGCTGAATGAAGCTGGACGATGCCTCATGAAGGATTCAACGGAATTTTGCTCCTTCCTTTGCTCATTTGGAAGTCCTGCTTGATTCATAGCTTGAGAAAGTTGTGTGAGCATGGCTACAAGATTTTGCATTCCAGCTCCCATAACGTTTGGTTGCTCAGGGGGACAATCATTGCATTGCCCGTCGCATTCCGCATTAACACGGTGCCTTCGGGTTCCAGCCATTGACAAAAACCAAGAAGAATAGTGTGATCAACACTAATTATAATAGGAAAACTACATAATCAAGAATAAAATTTCACACATAAGGTCTTATCCTAGGTTATTCATGGCCATTTCTAAAACACTAAGATTGTGTTCTATTATTAGACTTATCCTTAGGGTTCTTACTAAGGCTTTCACATCCTAGTTTCCAAAGGTTGACTATACCTTTCCTCTGATACCAACTATAACGACCCATACTTTACATACATTGTTATTACTTCAGAATTGAAACACACTTATTACAACATATAACAAAACCATGAAAGGACCATATAGGTATAGAGTCTTTAGAAACTGGGAAACATAAACAACTGGTTTATAAAGCATCTAGTTTGCCTCCCATTTATTTCATCATATCTAGAGTCCCTTTTTGGCATATCCTACTTAATAACCTTCTTCCTGACCTGGGGAAATAAAACATACAAAAGGGTGAGCTCAAATGCTCAGTAAGGGTAAAAAAAAGAAATATCAATCACATCATATACATAAGAACATAACTTTTGGAAATATTAACCTGCAAAAGAGATCATAATTTCATAACATGGGATAAATCATAGTAGTGAAATGTAATCCCAATAATCATAACATAAAACATGAAACTTTGTGGCATACACACATAATCATAGAGAATCATTTCTTATTAGTCAAGACTCATTGCCAAGACTATCATAGTGGACAAATTCCATTTCTGAACCGAGTTCACTCCTCGTTTCAGTCCTGTTTCACTGAATCGGTTTAATCTGCCGTTCCTGCCATGTCTATCTAATGAGATATAAAATCTTTACCCAATGCATTGGAGGGAGATATAGGTCCCACCCATCTCATAATGATACCATTCTTATGTGTGCCACAAAATCATAAATCATACATCATTGCATAACCCATGTAATAAAAATGGGAATCTTAAACATTGTGACATCATAAAACAATTAATATAAGATAAAGGAATTCATAAATATAATTCCATCACAACATAATCAAATCAAGGTAATAATTGTAACACCCCGAGATTTTATGAAAACTATTCTTTTTAATTAATGTCTTGTGTTGTATGCTACACCAAAAGGAGCTTGCACTACACACATCCCTGACTTGTCTTGCATTACATGCAATTGCAACCTTCCACGATAGCGTGTGTAGTACGCAATACCGAGTTTCACTAAACAATGATATACTATTACAATATTATTAAAACTAGCCGTTATGAATATTAATAACCACTTTTTGAAATTTTTAAAATTTTATCTTTCTAAACGGACTTCATTTTTGGATTTGGAATATCGAAATTAGCTTAGGGTGAAATTTTGGTACATTTCGGATAACTTTCATATTCTGATGAATAGTGAAAATTACTAAATTTTAATTAAAAACAACTTTTTTAATCGAAATAATTAATATTAATAAATTATTAATTTTAGTGGTTTTAAAGTATATTTATAATATATTTTTACAATTTAATACAATGTTGGTCATTGCATGTAATTTCACATTTAAACCAGACATAAACAAGTGTCAATCTTTTGATAGTTATTTCTCTTAAAAACACGCTATTTGTTTTGACGACGGGAATAAATTTTTAAATTAGTTAATATAACTGATATGCTTTGAATTTATTATAATAGACATCATTTTTAATTCATAATATCAAATATATCTTAGGCCTAATTTTTGATATTTTTCTGGAAACTTTCATTTTTTGATGAATAGTGAAACCACTAAGTGGGAGTTAAAAAACTGAATTTTTCATAAAAATTAATTTTACCGCTTCTGTGAGTGTAATTTCAAAAATATAAGAGGCACGGTTAATATCAAGGACTAAAATGTGGTTCAATGAGATGAAAATAATTTTTGGTGATTAGTAACTTTTTACTTTTTTTACCACGATTTAAAGTAAATAGGGTAATTAAGGGTAAAAATGATATTATTATTACCCTAACACATTTACTAATTATATTGGATAAGTTTAATTCGAACAAAAACAACCTTAGGAATAAAATATGACCATTTAGGCCCACTTGGATTAGATTAGGACATTTATTATCAATTTATTTAAAGAAGGGTTAAAATAGTTAAAATCAAAGTTTAATAACTAATTCATTTTTAATATAGGGATATACATATGATAAATTAGACTATAAAATATTCATTAGAAATATAACATGATTTACTACATAATTGTATTTTATTTGTAATTTTTAGACATAAAATAATTTAATTTATTTATGATACAATGATGATGCAGTAATTATCTTATTAATGAAATATTGACATAATTGATGTTATAAATACCCAAATAAATGTAATTTGAGACTTTTTATGAATTAAAATAATTTTATATGTTAATAGGACATTTTAGTATTGATTTAATTAAATTTTTTTCGAACTAATCATTCTGTTATGATTTTCACAAAAATCTATTACCAAATAGTGTCAAAATTGACATAAAATAGTTTTTAAACCAAATACTATATTATTAATTGTTATTTTATTCCTAAAAATCTAAGGTTCGGAAAAATGACTTATAAAAGGTTATATATATTAATAATAAAGAACTTAGGGTTCGTTTCGCTTGATATAGTAAGTTTATTAACCTTATAGTGTAAGAAAACAAGAAGACACGGTAAAAGTTAAATTATCTAACTTAAAGTTAAATCTAAATGATAAGGTTAAAACTAATACCTAAACTTGTCTAAATTATATTGGATAAGATTATTTCGACCCATCCCCAACTTAGCTTATAAATATATCAATTTGGAGCTATTAAAAACCGAATTTGACTTTATAATAAAATATTGTTTTTAGTTATTCCAAAGGTGCCCCTCTCCTCCCTTATAAAAGGGCACTTCCTCCCTCTCTTCCTCACACCACTTTGAGCCTTCAAGCTCGGCCAACCCCTGCCAAATTCTCTTCTCCACTTCCCTAGAATCATCCTAGAGGTCCTGGTATTCTTCAAAGACCAATTTTAGTGCCCTAAAAGGTGGTCTCAAAGTGGTGCTTCAAAGAAGAGGTAATGTCCGTTACCGATTCTTTCAACATTATTTCTTCTTAAACTTCTTCTTCTTAGGTTGTTTCATTATGAATTAATAACATAAGTACGACTCATATAATTATATGTTATTATAAGTATGAAACAACCCTATTTCACCATCTATCCATCCTATGGAAAACGAAATCACCACGCGTGCGTATGTACCAAATACCGTCTCCACGCCGTGGTGTAATCTATTTTCCACCGCCACCTTACTTGGATGGGTATAATGGTGTAAATAATAACTATATATGATTATTTTATAGTGATATTGATTCTTAAATAGTATACATACACTCCAATACAATTCCACGATCATGAGAACGATATCATCGCTCGTGCGTACGTACGGACTACCGTCTCCACGACGCGATGAGATTCATTCTCCACATTAACCATTCATGAATAATTATAAAGTATATATAATAAGTAATAATAAAATATATGACATAATAATGTTACCATATTTATGTCTATATATACTTATGTCATCTACTTAATTCCATTTAACTCAATAAGTAAACGAAAACGGCGTTCATGCGTACGTACGGCCTACCGTCTCCATGAACGGTGTATTTCTTTCCATTTACTGATCTATTATATATATGTATATTCTGAATATATATTATATATAAATCATCTTTTATATTCTGGAATTAAGTAATCATGATCTAAGTAATCATATGAATAATTAAAAGTCAAAACACGGACGACAAATGAAACGATTTTACCTAAAACGCTCTTTAACAAGGAATTTACAAAAGAACGGGTAATATAAAGTCATAAGTGAACCATATATAATATCATAACAATGAGTATGATTCTTTAATAAGTCCATGACATTATTTAAATCATTATATAGGAGGTTCGGACACTTACGAAGAAAATCGGACCTAAGGTAAGGGAAATATCACAATATCATTTTATCCGAGATTGTTTATACTTTGGTATTTACTAAGGTGTATTTTATCATCTACATCCATGTTTCCTCAATATTTAATATTATTTCCATCCACCAAAAATTTTTTAAATCCAATTTTACCCTTCCTTGAGTTTTTAGTAAAAGATATGAAAGGAATCTTTTGTCATTTTTCGTACGAGGTACTTTTTGACTTTTCCGAAAAAATTACGAGAAGAATGTTTTTTAACTTATACGGCATGAATGGATTTTTAAAACATTATTTCCAAGAATCTTCCATTACAAGTTTTCAAGTTTATTTTTAATCAACTTCTATTAGTTTAAAATTGTATGACATGTTAGGAAAATAAAATGTTTTTAAAGTAGAAAGGATATTTTCCTCAAGAATGGAGTTCAAGTGTATTATCAAAATTATTTTCCATCTAAGATAATATAGGGTTCTGTTTCTATCCCTATTATTACATTGATTTGATTATGTTGTGATTGAAATATTTTTATGAATTCCTTTGTCTTATATGAATTGTTTTATGATGTCACGATGTTTACGATTCCCATTTTTATTACATGGGTTATGCAATGTTGTATGATTTATGATTTTGTGGCACACATAAGAATGGTATAATTATGAGATGGGTGGGACCTATATCTCCCTCCAATGCATTGGGTAAAGATTTTATATCTCATGAGATAGACATGGCTGGAATGACAGGTTAAACTGGTTCAGTGAAACAGGACTAAAACGAGGAGTGAACTCGGTTCAGAAATGGACTTTATCCACTAAGATAGTCTTGACAATGAGTCTTGACTAATAAGAAATGATTCTCTATGATTATGTGTGTATGCCACAAAGTTTCATGTTTTACGTTATGATTATTGGGATTACATTTCACTACTATGATTTATCCCATGTTATGATATTATGATCTCTTTTCCAGGTTAAGATTTACAAAATGTTATGTTCTTATGAATATGATGTGATTGATATTTCTTTTGTTTACCCTTACTAAGCATTTGAGCTCACCCTTTTATGTTTTCTTTTCCCCAGGATATAAAGAAAGCTTTTAGGTAAAAAAAAGAAGATCTTTATGGGAGATGTTGAAGATCTTTCACCACGATTAGAAGATTACGTTCTGAGTTTCCAAAGACACTAAACTATTACGGTCCTTGTGTGTATGTTTTTGTTATGTATTAAGTATTCCTCAAAAGTAATGTAATTTCCATGTACGTTAAGATTTGGGTCTCTACAGTTGGTATTAGAGGAAAGGTTTAGTCAACCTTTGGAAACTAGGATGTGAGAAATATAGTGAGATCCCTAGAGATATTTCTAAGGTATGTCTAGGGATGTCCCTATGGTTAAGTATAAGTATAGGTTATAGTTCTGGAATTGCGCTAACGATCTTAGAATTAAACCTAAGATTTTAGATATTGAAGGTACTCACCCTTTTTTATGTTGTTTTACCTAGCAAGATTTTTTCCTCTCACACTATTCTTTTTGGGTTTTAGACGATGGCTGGAACCCGAAGGAACCGTGTTGATCAATGCAATGGACAATGCAATGATTGTCCTCCTGAACAAAAAAATGTTATGGGAGATGGAGTGAAAAATCTTATTGCTATACTTACACATGCTATGAATCATTCTGGACTTCCAAATGAGAAGAGAAGGGAACAATGTTCTATTGAGTCCTTCATGAGGCAACGTCTACCTTCTTTCAGTGGGTCTTCTGATCCACTTGTTGCTGAAAAATGGATCAGTACCACTGAAAAGATATTTTCAGTTCTTCAAGGTTCTGAACATGATAAAGTCATCTTAGTAGTATATCATTTGGAAGGTGAAGATGATCAATGGTGGATTCTTATCAAGAATACGAGGCCAAGAGATGAAATTGAGTCCATGGAATGGGACGGGTTCAAGAACTTATTTTTCAATAAGTACTTCCCTCATATTATTTGAACAAAGATGGAGAAGGAGTTTCTTGAACTAAATAAAAGGATGATGAATCTGTTGGTATATACGAAGTGAATTTTACAAGGCTTGCAAGGTATGCATCTGGATTTATCATCCAACCTGAAAGTAAAGTTGATCGATTCTTCAATGGCTTAAAACCAAATCTTCGAAGGGGATTAGCTATAAGAGTCTTTATTAGCTATGAAGAAATTGTGCGTTGTGCTATCAAGGTAGAAATGGAAGTTGGTGTTACTTATCCATCTCATAGTTTTGAAAAGAAACAAAAGATGGAGTTCAAGGAGAAATCTCAGAATAATGGTGAAAAGAAGATGAATGTTTCTTTATGCTCAAAGTGTGGAAAGAAGCATGGTGGATATTTCCTTAAAGGGACTAGAAAATGATTTAAGTGTGGAAAAGAAGGTCATCGAGCAGCTGAGTGTCGAAGTAATGGAAAAAGGGTTTCTAATGATGTGAATAAAGAAAAGACTGTAGAGAACGCACCACCAACACTTCAATGCTTCAAGTGCAAGGAAATGGGGCATTATGCTAATAAATGCCCTAATCCAAGGGTTAGTGATGATCGACGTCAGCAACCACTTAAGGAAAAGGACAAAGGGAAGTCACAAGCGATCACTATTGGCGATGTTGAATATGAAAACGATGTGGTGGAATGATTAAGTGTTTATGTAATGGGATTCCAAAAAAAATGTTGTATATAGTATCGTGGAATATTAGAATATTTATGTATTGGTCTATTGTGGTTTTCAATAATTTTATGGTACTCGTAACCATGGAAAGTGATTGAGATATTTTTTGGAAAAAAGATGACATGCGCATAATGAAGGGATAAGGAGAAAATGAAATGTTTGACAGTATTCATGAGCTCATGACTGATATAAGGAAATAGTTATATCATGGTTTGAGGTTTTGGTATGTGAAAAGAGTTAACTTTTGATAGCATTCATGTTTTCACAAAGGTTTAATGGGTATTCATTTTTCAAGAGAATACATGATTAAGGTGTTCATAGGATTGGAATGTGACCAACAAGATATATGGGGGATAAATGATGGTATTCAAATACTTGGTTGATGACATTTCAAGTAATCGTTTTCTTTATACTATGAGCTTGGACCAAAGTATTTTAGATAAGCCTAAAGATTAGAATGGATTATGTTGGAAATAAGTTATTATTGTTTAAGGATAGAACTTTTTTTTGATATCATTGATGGGATGTTATAGTAATATAGCTTTAGAAAAAGGACAACCTGCAGGAAGGGCGACAGCCCATCGCGTCAGACATGGCTGTGGGAATCGAACCCACAACCGAAGTTCGACTGACCTTTATTGCCTACCACTGGACTACAGGAATTCCATGTTTAGTAGAAACTGGTTTTATTATATTAAGAAGTATGATATATGAAGTATAAGTCCATTTTAGGAACCATATATGATTAATCTCACTATAGATGGACTTATGTATTTTTTGATAACTTTTCTAACCTTTTGTTTGAAACAGATGGAATGACCCATCATTCTATCACATGATCTGCTAACACTTCACGAATGACAAATTCAACTTCATTTCATTAAGAGATGAAGTGGAAATTGTCCAAAGAATGACCAACAATGAGACTGTACCAAAATCACGAAAGTATTTCTTCTAATTCCAATTTCATCAACTTTAGCGAAATGATCTTGAAAACAAAAAATGTTGTCCTAGTGCTCTTATATCCGATGAATCAAATGGTACCTTAGATCGTCAAAAATTTATGGATTTGTGATTGATGGCTTTTTCATATCCATGTTCTCTACCACTCTCCATCAGAACTTGATGGTTAGATTTTTGTTCCATATCCATATTTTCACCTATGTTCTCCTACATAGAAACCCAGTTATGAGTTAATTTGGGTAACCATTACATTTCAAACTTTAGTTTTTAAATCCAAGTATTGGTATTCCTTTTTAAAATGTGGGTTTCTATTAAACAAACTTTCGAGTAGTAAACCATTTCTAACCCCGACGAATTTCGAGGGCGAAATTCTTTTTAAGGGGGGTAGAATGTAACACCCCGAGATTTTATGAAAAGTATTCTTTTTTATTTAATGTCTTGTGTTGTACGCTACACCAAAAGGAGCTTGCACTACACACATCCCTGACTTGGCTTTCATTACACGAAATTGCGACCTTCCATGATAGCGTGTGTAGTACGCAATACCGAGTTTCACTAAACAATGATATGTTATTAAAATATTATTAAAACTAGCAGTTATGAATAGTAATAACCAATTTTTGAAATTTTATAAATTTTAACTTTCAAACCGGACTTCATTTTTGGATTCGGAATATCTAAATTAGCTTATGGTGAAATTTTGGAACTTTTCGGATAACTTTCATATTCTGATGAATAGTGAAAATTACTAAATTTTAATTAAAAACAACTTTTTTAATCGAAATAATTAATATTGATAAATTATTAATTTGAGTGGTTTTAATGTATATTTAGAATATATTTTTACAATTTAATACAATTTTTGTCATTGGATGTAATTTCACAGTTAAACCAGACATAAACAAGTGTCAATCTTTTGATAGTTATTTCTCTTAAAAAACACGCTATTTGTTTTGACAATGGGAATAAATTTTTAAATTAGTTACTGTGACTGATATGTTTTGAATTTAGTAAAATAGACATCATTTTTTAATTCATAATATCAAATATAGCTTAGGCCTAATTTTTGGTATTTTTCTGGAAATTTTCATTTTTTGATGAATAGTGAAACCACTAAGTGGTAGTTAAAAAACAGATTTTTTCATAAAACTTAATTTTACCACTTCTGTGAGTGGAATATAGATAATCTGAGAGACTTGGTTAATATCAAGGACTAAAATGCGGTTCAATAAGATGAAAATAATTTTTGGTGAATAGTAACTTTTTACTTCTTTTTACCACGGTTAAAAGTAAATAGGGTAATTAAGGGTAAAAATGATATTATCATTACCCTAACACATGTCCTAATTATATTGGATAAGTTTAATTCGACCAAAAACAACCTTAGTAATAAAATATGAATATTTAATCCCACTTGGATTAGATTAGGACATTTATTATCAATTTATATAAAGAAGGGTTAAAATAGTTAAAATCAATGTTTAATAACTAATCCATTTTTAATATAGGGTTATAAATAAGATAAATTCAACTATAAATATTAATTAGAAATATAAAAAGGTTTCCTACATAATTATATTTTATTTGTAATTTTTAGGAATAAAATAATTTAATTTATTTATGATACAATGATAATGCAGTAATTATCTTATTAATGAAATATTGACATAATTGATGTTATAAATACCCAAATAAATGTAATTTGAGACTTTTTATGAACTAAAATAATTTTATATGTTAATATGACATGTTATTATTGATTTAATTAAATTTTTTTGGACTAAGCATTCTGTTATGATTTTTACAAAAATCAATTACCAAATAGTGCCAAAATTGACATAAAATAGTTTTTTTATAAAAAAAATACTATATTATTAATTTTTATTTTATTCCTAAAAATATAAGGTTCGGCCAAATGACTTATATAAGATTATATATATTAATAATAAACAACTTGGGGTTCGTTTGGCTTGATATAGTAAGTTTGTTAACCTTATAGTGTAAGAAAACAAGAAGACACGGTAAAAGTTAAATTATCTAACTTAAAGTTAAATATAAATGATAAGGTTAAAACGGATACCTAAACTTGTCTAAATTCTATTGGATGAGAGTATTTCAACCCATCCCCACCTTATATTCTAAATATATCAATTTGGATCTATTAAAAACCGAATTTGATAATAAAATAATATTTTTAGTTATTCCAAAGGTCCCCCTCTCCTCCCTTATAAAAGGGCACTTCCTCCCTCTCTTCCTCACACCACTTTGGGCCTTCATGCTCAGCCGACCCCTACCCAATTCTCTTCTCCACTTCCCTAGAAACATCCTAGAGGTCCTGGTACTCTTCAAAGACCAATTTTAGTGCCCTAAATGGAGGTCTCAAAGAGGTGCTTCAAAGAAGAGGTAATGTCCATTACCGATTCTTTCAACTTTATTTCTTCTTCCACTTCTTCTTATTAGGTTGTTTCATTATAAAGTAATAACATCAGTATCACTAATATACTGATATTTTATTATAAGTATGAAACAACCCAATTTCACCATCTATCCATCCTATGGAAAACGAAATCACCAAGCGTGCGTACGTACTGAATACCGTCTCTACGCCGTGGTGTAATCTATTTTCCACCACCACCTTAATTGGATTGGTATAATGGTGTAAATAATAACTATATATGATTATTTTAAAGTGATATTGATTCTGAAATAGTATACATACACTTCAATACAATTCCACGATCATGAGAACGATATCATCGCTCGTGCGTACGTACGGACTACCGTCTCCACGATGCGATGAGATTCATTCTCCACGTTAACCATTCATGAATAATTATAAAGTATATATAATAAGTAATCATTAAATATATGAAAAAATAATGGTACTGGATTTATGTGTATATATATATATTCCATCTAGCTAATTCTATTCAACTCAATAAGGAAACGACAACAACGTTCAGGCGTACGTACGACCTACCGTCTCCATGAACGGTGCATTTCTTTCCATTTACTAATCTATTGTATATATGTATATTCTGAATATATATTATATATAAATCATGTTTTATATTCTGGAATTAATTAATCATGATCTGAGTAATCATATTAATAATTACAAGTCAAAACACGGACGACAAATGAAATGATTTTACCCAAAACGGTCATTAACACGGAATTTACAAAAGAACGGGTAATATAAAGTCATAAGTGAACCATATATAATATCATAACAATGAGTATGATTCTGGAATAAGTCAATGACTTTATTTAAATCATTATAAAAGAGGGCCAGACACTTATGAAGCAAATCAGACCTAAGTTAAGGGAAATATCACAATCTCATTTTATACAAGATTGTTTATACATTGGTATTTACTGGGGTGTATTTTATCATCCACATCCATGTTTCCTCAATATGTTATCTTATTTCCATCCACCTAAAATTGTATAAATCCAATTTTACCCTTCTTTAAGTTTTTAGTAAAAGATATGAAAGGAATCTTTTGTTGTTTTTCGTACGAGGTGCTTTTTGACTTTTCCGAAAAAATTACGAGAAGAATGTTTTTTTTAACTTATACAGCATGAATGGATTTTTAAAAAGTTATTTCCAAGAAGCTTCCATTACATGTTTTCAAGTTTATTTTTAATCAACTTCTTTTTGTTTAAAATTGTATGACATGTTAAGAAAGTAAAATGTTTTTGAAGTAGAAAGGATATTTTCCTCAAGAAAGGAGTTCAAGTGTTTTATCAAAAATTATTTTCCATCTAAGATAATATAGGGTTCTGTTTCTATCCCTATTATTACATTGATTTGATTATGTTGTGATGGAAATATTTTTATGAATTCCTTTATCTTATATGAATTGTTTTATGATGTCACGATGTTTAAGATTACCATTTTTATTACATGGGTTAGGAAATGATGTATGATTTATGATTTTGTGGCACACATAAGAATGGTATCATTATAAGATGGGTGGGACCTATATATCCCTCCAATTAATTGGGTAAAGATTTTATATCTCATGAGATAGACATGGCTGGAAAGGCAGGTTAAACCGGTTCAGTAAAACAGGATTGAAACAAGGAGTGAACTCGGTTCAGAAATGGACTTTGTCCACTAAGATAGTCTTGACAATGAGTCTTGACTAATAAGAAATGATTCTCTATGATTATGTGTGTATGCCACAAAGTTTCATGTTTTACGTTATGATTATTGGGATTACATTTCACTACTATGATTTATCCCATGTTATGATATTATGATCTCTTTTCCAGGTTAAGATTTCCAAAATGTTATGTTCTTATGAATATGATGTGATTGATATTTCTTTTGTTTACCCTTACTAAGCATTTGAGCTCACCCTTTTATGTTTTCTTTTCCCCAGGATATAAATAAAGTTTTTAGGTAAAAAAAGAAGATCTTTATGGGAGATGTTGAAGATCTTTCACCACGATTAGAAGATTACGTTCTGAGTTTCCAAAGACACTAAACTATTACGATCCTTGTGTGTATGTTTTTGTTATGTATTAAGTATTCCTCAAAAGTAATGTAATTTCCATGTACGTTAAGATTTGGGTCTCTACAGTTGGTATTAGAGGAAAGGTTTAGTCAACCTTTGGAAACTAGGATGTGAGAAATATAGTGAGATCCCTAGAGATATTTCTAAGGTATGTCTAGGGATGTCCCTAAGGTTAAGTATAAGTATAGGTTATAGTTCTGGAATTGCGCTAACGATCTTAGAATTAAACCTAAGATTTTAGATATTGAAGGTACTCACCCTTTATTATGTTGTTTTCCCTAGCAAGATTTTTTCCTCTTACACTATTCTTTTTGGGTTTTAGACGATGGCTGGAACCCGAAGAAACCGTGTTGATCAATGCAATGGACAATGCAATGATTGTCCTCCTGAACAAAAAAATGTTATGGGAGATGGAGTGAAAAATCTTATTTCTATACTTACACATGCTATGAATCATTCTGGACTTCCAAATGAGAAGAGAAGGGAACAATGTTCTATTGAGTCCTTCATGAGGCAACGTCTACCTTCTTTCAGTGGGGCTTCTGATCCACTAGTTGCTGAAAAATGGATCAGTACCACTGAAAAGATATTTTCAGTTCTTCAAGGTTCTAAACATGATAAATTCATCTTAGTAGTATATTGTTTGGAAGGTGAAGATGATCAATGGTGGATTCTTATCAAGAATACGAGGCCAAGAGATGAAATTGAGTCCATGGAATGGGACGAGTTCAAGAACTTATTTTTCAATAAGTACTTCCCTCATATTATTTGAACAAAGATGGAGAAGGAGTTTCTTGAACTAAAGAAAAGGATGATGAATCTGTTGGTATATACGAAGTGAATTTTACAAGGCTTGCAAGGTATGCATCTGGATTTATCATCCAACCTGAAAGTAAAGTTGATCGATTCTTCAATGGCTTAAAACCAAATCTTTGAAGGGGATTAGCTATAAGAGTCTTCAGTAGCTATGAAGAAATTGTGTGTTGTGCTATCAAGGTAGAAATGGAAGTTGTTGTTACTTATCCATCTCATAGTTTTGAAAAGAAACAAAAGATGGAGTTCAAGGAGAAATCTCAGAATAATGGTGAAAAGAAGATGAATGTTTCTTTATGCTCAAAGTGTGGAAAGAAGCATGGTGGATATTGCCTTAAAGGGACTAGAAAATGATTTAAGTGTAGAAAATAAGGTCATCGAGCAGCTGAGTGTCGAAGTAATGGAAAAAGGGTTTCTAATGATGTGAATAAAGAAAAGAATGTAGAGAACGCACCACCAACACTTCAATGCTTCAAGTGCAAGGAAATGGGGCATTATGCTAATAAATGCCCTAATCCAAGGGTTAGTGATGATCGACGTCAGCAACCACTTAAGGAAAAGGAAAAAGGGAAGTCACATGCGATCACTATTGGCGATGTTGAATATGAAAACGATGTGGTGGAATGATTAAGTGTTTATGTAATGGGATTCCAAAAAAAATGTTGTATATAGTATCGTGGAATATTAGAATATTTATGTATTGGTCTATTGTGGTTTTCAATAATTTTATGGTACTCGTAACCATGGAAAGTGATTGAGATTTTTTTTGGAAAAAAGATGACATGCGCATAATGAAGGGATAAGGAGAAAATGAAATGTTTGACAGTATTCATGAGCTCATGACTGATATAAGGAAATAGTTATATCATGGTTTGAGGTTTTGGTATGTGAAAAGAGTTAACTTTTGATAGCATTCATGTTTTCACAAAGGTTTAATGGGTATTCATTTTTCAAGAGAATACATGATTAAGGTGTTCATAGGATTGGAATGTGACCAACAAGATATATGGGGGATAAATGATGGTATTCAAATGCTTGGTTGATGACATTTCAAGTAATCGTTTTCTTTATACTATGAGCTTGGACCAAAGTATTTTAGATAAGCCTAAAGATTAGAATGGATTATGTTGGAAATAAGTTATTATTGTTTAAGGATAGAACATTTTTTTTGATATCATTGATGGGATGTTATATTAATATAGCTTTAGAAAAAGGACAACCTGCAGGAAGGGCGACAGCCCATCGCGTCGGACATGGCTGTGGAAATCGAACCCACAACCGAAGTTCGACTGACCTTTATCGCCTACCACTGGCCTACAGGAAGTCCCTGTTTAGTAGAAAATGGTTTTATTATATTAAGAAGTATGATATATGAAGTATAAGTCCATTTTAGGAACCATATATGATTAATCTCACTATAGATGGACTTATGTATTTTTTGATAACTTTTCTAACCTTTTGTTTGAAACAGATGGAATGACCCATCATTCTATCACATGATCTGCTAACACTTCACGAATGACAAATTCAACTTCATTTCATTAAGAGATGAAGTGTAAATTGTCCAAAGAATGACCAATAATGAGACTGTACCAAAATCACGAAAGTATTTCTTCTAATTCCAATTTCATCAACTTTAGCGAAATGATCTTGAAAACAAAAAAATGTTGTCCTAGTGCTCTTATATCCGATGAATCAAATGGTACCTTAGATCATCAAAAATTTATGGCTTTGTGATTGATGGCTTTTTCATAGCCATGTTCTATACCACTCTCCATCAGAACTTGATGGTTAGATTTTTCTTCCATATCCATATTTTCACCTATGTTCTCCTACATAGAAACCCAGTTATGAGTTAATTTGGGTAACCATTACATTTCAGACTTTAGTTTTTAAATCCAAGTATTGGTATTCCTTTTTACAATGTGGGTTTCTATTAAACAAACTTTCGAGTAGTAAACCATTTATAACCCCGACGAATTTCGAGGGCGAAATTCCTTTTAAGGGGGGTAGAATGTAACACCCCGAGATTTTATGAAAAGTATTCTTTTTATTTAATGTCTTGTGTTGTACGCTACACCAAAAGGAGCTTGCACTACACACATCCCTGACTTGGCTTTCATTACACGAAATTGCGACCTTCCATGATAGCGTGTGTAGTACGCAATACCGAGTTTCACTAAACAATGATATGTTATTAAAATATTATTAAAACTAGCAGTTATGAATAGTAATAACCACTTTTTGAAATTTTATAAATTTTATCTTTCAAACCGGACTTCATTTTTGGATTCGGAATATCTAAATTAGCTTATGGTGAAATTTTGGAACTTTTCGGATAACTTTCTTATTCTGATGAATAGTGAAAATTACTAAATTTTAATTAAAAACAACTTTTTTAATCGAAATAATTAATATTGATAAATTATTAATTTGAGTGGTTTTAATGTATATTTAGAATATATTTTTACAATTTAGTAAAATTTTTGTCATTGGATGTAATTTCACAGTTAAATCAGACATAAATAAGTGTCAATCTTTTGATAGTTATTTCTCTTAAAAAACACGCTATTTGTTTTGACAATGGGAATAAATTTTTAAATTAGTTAATGTGACTGATATGTTTTGAATTTATTAAAATAGACATCATTTTTTAATTCATAATATCAAATATAGATTAGGCCTAATTTTTGGTATTTTTCTGGAAATTTTCATTTTTTGATGAATAGTGAAACCACTAAGTGGTAGTTAAAAAACAATTTTTTTCATAAAACTTAATTTTACCGCTTCTGTGAGTGGAATATAGATAATCTGAGAGACTTGGTTAATATCAAGGACTAAAATGCGGTTCAATAAGATGAAAATAATTTTTGGTGAATAGTAACTTTTTACTTCTTTTTACCACGGTTAAAAGTAAATAGGGTAATTAAGGGTAAAAATGATATTATTATTACCCTAACACATGTCCTAATTATATTGGATAAGTTTAATTCGACCAAAAACAACCTTAGTAATAAAATATGAATATTTAGGCCCACTTGGATTAGATTAGGACATTTATTATCAATTTATATAAAGAATGGTTAAAATAGTTAAAATCAATGTTTAATAACTAATCCATTTTTAATATAGGGTTATACATAAGATAAATTCAACTATAAATATTCATTAGAAATATAAAAAGGTTTCCTACATAATGATATTTTATTTGTAATTTTTAGGAATAAAATAATTTAATTTATTTATGATACAATGATAATGCAGTAATTATCTTATTAATGAAATATTGACATAATTGATGTTATAAATACCCAAATAAATGTAATTTGAGACTTTTTATGAACTAAAATAATTTTATATGTTAATATGACATGTTAGTATTGATTTAATTAAAAGTTTTTGAACTAATCATTCTGTTATGATTTTTGCAAAAATCAATTACCAAATAGTGCCAAAATTGACATAAAATAGTTTTTTTATAAAAAAAATACTATATTATTAATTTTTATTTTATTCCTAAAAATCTAAGGTTCGGCCAAATGACTTAGATATGATTATATATATTAATAATAAACAACTTGGGGTTCGTTTGGCTTGATATAGTAAGTTTATTAACCTTATAGTGTAAGAAAACAAGAAGACACGGTAAAAGTTAAATTATCTAACTTAAAGTTAAATCTAAATGATAAGGTTACAACTGATACCTAAACTTGTCTAAATTCTATTGTATGAGAGTATTTCGACCCATCCCCACCTTAGATTCGAAATATATCAATTTGGATCTATTAAAAACCGAATTTGATAATAAAATAATATTTTTAGTTATTCCAAAGGTCCCCCTCTCCTCCCTTATAAAAGGGCACTTCCTCCCTCTCTTCCTCACACCACTTTGGGCCTTCATGCTCAGCCGACCCCTACCAAATTCTCTTCTCCACTTCCCTAGAAACATACTAGAGGTCCTGGTCCTCTTCAAAGACCAATTTTAGTGCCCTAAAAGGAGGTCTCAAAGAGGTGCTTCAAAGAAGAGGTAATGTCCATTACCGATTCTTTCAACTTTATTTCTTCTTCCACTTCTTCTTATTAGGTTGTTTCAATATAAAGTAATAACATCAGTATCACTCATATACTGATATTTTATTATAAGTATGAAACAACCCAATTTCACCATCTATCCATCCTATGGAAAACGAAATCACCAAGCGTGCGTACGTACTGAATACCGTCTCTACGCTGTGGTGTAATCTATTTTCCACCACCACCTTAATTGGATTGGTATAATGGTGTAAATAATAACTATATATGATTATTTTAAAGTGATATTGATTCTGAAATAGTATACATACACTTCAATACAATTCCACGATCATGAGAACGATATCATCGCTCGTGCGTACGTACGGACTACCGTCTCCACGATGCGATGAGATTCATTCTCCACGTTAACCATTCATGAATAATTATAAAGTATATATAATAAGTAATCATTAAATATATGACAAAATAATGATACTGGATTTATGTGTGTATATATATATATGCCATCTAGCTAATTCCATTCAACTCAATAAGGAAACGAAAACAACGTTCAGGCGTACGTACGGCCTACCGTCTCCATGAACGGTGCATTTCTTTCCATTTACTAATCTATTGTATATATGTATATTCTGAATATATATTATATATAAATCATGTTTTATATTCTGGAATTAATTAATCATGATCTGAGTAATCATATGAATAATTACAAGTCAAAACACGGACGACAAATGAAATGATTTTAGCCAAAACGCTCTTTAACACGGAATTTAAAAAAGAACGGGTAATATAAAGTCATAAGTGAACCATATATAATATCATAACAATGAGTATGATTCTGGAATAAGTCAATGACATTATTTAAATCATTATAAAAGAGGTCCAGACACTTATGAAGCAAATCGGACCTACGGTAAGGGAAATATCACAATCTCATTTTATCCAAGATTGTTTATACATTGGTATTTACTGGGGTGTATTTTATCATCCACATCCATGTTTCCTCAATATGTTATATTATTTCCATCCAACTAAAATTGTATAAATCCAATTTTACCCTTCTTTAAGTTTTTAGTAAAAGATATGAAAGGAATCTTTTGTTGTTTTTCGTACGAGGTGCTTTTTGACTTTTCCGAAAAAATTACGAGAAGAATGTTTTTTTTAACTTATACAGCATGAATGGATTTTTAAAAAGTTATTTCCAAGAATCTTCCATTACAAGTTTTCAAGTTTATTTTTAATCAACTTATTTTTGTTTAAAATTGTATGACATGTTAAGAAAGTAAAATGTTTTTGAAGTAGAAAGGATATTTTCCTCAAGAAAGGAGTTCAAGTGTTTTATCAAAAATTATTTTCCATCTAAGATAATATATGGTTCTGTTTCTATCCCTATTATTAAACTGATTTGATTATGTTGTAATGGAAATATTTTTATGAATTCCTTTATCTTATATGAATTGTTTTATGATGTCACGATGTTTAAGATTACCATTTTTATTACATGGGTTAGGAAATGATGTATGATTTATGATTTTGTGGCACACATAAGAATGGTATCATTATAAGATGGGTGGGACCTATATATCCCTCCAATTAATTGGGTAAAGATTTTATATCTCATGAGATAGACATGGCTGGAAAGGCAGGTTAAACCGGTTCAGTAAAACAGGATTGAAACAAGGAGTGAACTCGGTTCAGAAATGGACTTTGTCCACTAAGATAGTCTTGACAATGAGTCTTGACTAATAAGAAATGTTTCTCTATGATTATGTGTGTATGCCACAATGTTTCATGTTTTAAGTTATGATTATTGGGATTACATTTCACTACTATGATTTATCCCATGTTATGATATTATGATCTCTTTTGCAGGTTATGATTTCCAAAATGTTATGTTCTTATGAATATGATGTGATTGATATTTATTTTGATTACCCTTAATGAGCATTTGAGCTCACCCTTTTATGTTTTCTTTTCCCCAGGATATAAAGAAAAGTTTTATGTAAAAAAATAATATCTTTATGGGAGATGTTGAAGATCTTTCACCACGATTAGAAGATTATGTCCTGAGTTTCCAAAGACACTAAACTATTACGGTCCTTGTGTGTCTGTTTTTGTTATGTATTAAGTATTCCGTAAAAGTAATGTAATGTCCATGTACGTTAATCTTAGGGTCTCTAAAATAATAGGGATATAAATATAACCCTTTATTATCTTAGATGGAAAATAATTTTGATAAAACACTTGAACTTCATTCTTGAGGAAAATATCCTTTCTACTTCAAAAAACACTTTTCCATTATTAACATGTCATACAATTCTAAACTAAATGAAGTTGATTAAAAATAAACTTGAAAACTTGTAAAGGAAGATTATTAGAAATAATGTTTTAAAAATTCATTCATGTCGTATAAGTTAAAAAAGAACATTCTTCTCGTACTTTTGTCGGAAAAGTCAAAAAGCACCTCGTACGAAAAACGACAAAAGATTCCTTTCATATCTTTTACTAAAAACTCACCGAACAGTAAAATTGGATTTAAACAATTGTATGTGGATAGAAATAATATTACATATTGAGGAAACATGTATGTGGATGATAAAATACACCCCAGTAAATACCAAAGTATAAACAATCTTGGATAAAAATGAGATTGTGATATTTTCCCTTACCTTAGGTCAGCTTTGCTTCGTAAGTGTCTAAACCTCCTATATAATGATTTGAATAATGTCATTTACTTATTCCAAAATAATACTCTTTGTTATAATATCATATATGTCCATACTCTTAGCCTCTTATTAGGAATATTTCATTTCTACATGTTATTCAGGTGTTTATTACTTTTTGTTCTTATGCGTGTTTTGTCGAATAAATTCTTATTCTTCTCTTTAGGTTATAGATACCAAATTTCCAGAATGGTATTAGTGTAATGTATATCATATTTATTCATTCAATTCATCTATATAATCATTATTCGATGAAGATCATGTAGAACGAATCACATCACATCGTGGAGACGGTATTCCGTACGTACGCACGAGCGATGATATCGTTCCCATGATCGTGTAATTGCATTGGATTGTATGAATACTATTTCAGAATAAATAACACTTTAAAATAATCATATATATATTAATTATTGACACCATTATACGCATCCAATTAAGGTGGTGGTGGAAAATAGATTACACCACGACGTGGAGATGGTATTCCGTACGTACGCACGTGCGGTGATTCAGTTTCTATAGGATGGATAGATGGTGAAATAGGGTGGTTTAATACTTATAATAACATATCAGTATATGAGTGATACTGATGTTATTACTTCATAATGAAACAACTAAAGAAGAAGAAGTGGAAGAATAAATAAAGTTGATAGAATTGGTAACGGACATTACCTCTTCTTTGAAGCGCCCCATTGAGATCTCCTTTTAGGGCACTAAAATTGGTCTTTGAAGAAGACCAGGACCTCTAGGATGTCTCTAGGGAAGTGGAGAGCAGAATGTGGCAGGGGTTGGCCGAGGATGAAGGCTCAAAGTGGTGTGAGGAAGAGGGGGAGGAGGTTCCCTTTTATAAGAGAGGAGAGGGGCTCCTTTGGAAAAACTAAAAATATTATTTTATTATAAAGTCAAATTCGGTTTTAAATAGATATAAATTGATTTATTTAAAAACTAAGGTGGGGATGGGTCGAAATCCTCTCATAAAATAGAATTTAGACAAGTTTAGGTTCCTATTGTAACCTTATCATTTATATTTAACATTATGTTAAATAATTTTACTTTTACCATGTCTTCTTGTGTTCTTATACTATAAGGTTAATAAACTTACTATAAGCAGACAAACGAACCCAAAGTTGTTTATTATTAATATATATAACCTTATCTAAGTCATTTGGCCGAACCTTAGATTTGTAGGAATGAAATAACAATTAATAATGTAGTATTTGTTTTAAAAACTATTTTATGTCAATTTTGACACTATTTAGTAATTGATTTTTGTGAAAATCATAAAAGAATTATTAGTTCTAAAAAAGTTAATTAAATCAATAATAACATGTCATATTAAACTAGAAAATTAGTTTAATTCATAAAAAGTCTCAAATTACATTTATTTGGGTATTTATAACATCAATTATGTCAATATTTCATTAATAAGATAATTACTGCATCATCATGTGTCATAAATAAATTAACTTATCTAATGTCTAAAAATTACAAATAAAATATAATTATGTAGGAAATCGTTTTAGCTTTCTAATGAATATTTATAGTCTATTTTATCATATTTATAACCCTATATTAAAAATTATATACTTATTAAACATTGATTTTAACTATTTTAACCCTTCTTTAAATAAATTAATAATAAATGTCCTAATATAATCCAAGTGGGCCTAAATGGTCATATTTTATTCATAAGGTTGTTTTTGGTCAAATTACTCTTATCAAATAGAATTAGGACATGTGTTAGGGTAATAATAATATCATTTTTACCCTTAATTACCCTATTTACTTTTAACCGTGGTAAATAAAAGTAAAAAGTTACTATTAACCAAAAATTATTTTCATCTCATTGAACCGCATTATACTTACTGACATCAACCGTGTCTCTCGGATTTTTGAAATTCCACTCACAGAATCGGTAAAATTATGTTTTATGAAAAATTCATTTTTTCTAACTACCACTTACTGGTTTCACTATTCATCAAAAATTGAATGTTTTCAGAAAAATACCAAAATTTCACCTTTGGCTAATTTCGATATTACGAATCCAAAAATTAAGTCCATTTTGAAAAATAAAATTTATAAAATTTCAAAAAGTGGTTATCACTATTCATAACGGCTAGTTTCAATAATATTTTAAAAGCATATCGTTGTTTAGTGAAACTCAGTATTGCGTACGACGCAAGCTATCGAGGAAGGTCGTGATTACGTGTAAAGAAAGCCAATAAAGTGTTGTGTGTAGTGAAAGATTCCTTTGATGATTTATATAACATAAAAACAAAATATTTCTTCGAAAAGTCTTGGGTGTTACAGTGAATATAGGGGAAGATGTGTTGGCAATTTATAAGTAGGCGATGTGACACACATGGAATTTTTGAGAAAAAAAGTTATGTGTGCCCATGTTTTTACCTCAACAGTGTCTTGAATAATGAACCAAATTCCATAAATGAAGGGGTATGGTGAAAATACGTCCAAAATTTGGTTTTTCACAAGTTACAAAGTTATTTTTCTTCAAATGTTTTAATTTACAACCCTTGGTAAACTCATTTTTCTCAAGAACCCCATGATTAAGTATAGGTACTTTTACTAATAATTTTAGTCTACAGATAATTTCAAATGATTATCAATTATAATATTTTTTATTCCAAATAAGGAATATATTTTTTTAATGTCAAATCACATTAGTGGTAGAAATTTATTTTAAAATTTAATCCCCATGGACGAGCAGAGAAAACATATTTTTAAAAGTGAAACGTTTCACATGTTTGAAATGTTTTTATATCCAATTTCAATAAAAAATTGATTATAATGAACTAAATTGGACTAATAGATTTATAAATTTCCTAAATATGATTTAAAAAAAATGAAATATTATTTAAATATATAAAAAATTCCCAAAAAATATGTTATGAATATAAATTCATCATTTTTCACTATTCGTTAAAAAATGAATATTTCGATAAAAATATCAATATTTCATCCTAAGAAAATTTTGAAGTTACAATTAAAAATGAAGTTTATTTTTTCAAATAGACATTATAAATGTGAAAAAATATAATTTTAAAATAAATTCACCATTAAGGGGTGGGAGAACTATATTTTTAAAAAATACATCTTTCTATGCATAAAATTTGATTTATTCTTATATATTGTATAAAAAACATAAGTTGGATAATAAATAGTTGATTAAATATATAATATTTAATTTTCTTTAAAATAATTCATCAATGGTGGTTTTTTTAATTTATTGACTTAAAAAGTGTTTCGTTATAGAAAAAATAAAATTTCAGAAAATTAGTTTCATTATTTTCATAGAGTTCTTACCTCAATTTCTTATTAATTGGTTTCCATTTAATTAATTTTATAAAAATTATTATAAAAATTAATATTTAATTTAATAGTTTTCAAACATTCTATTCTAATGGATATATTTGAACTATATTATTAATTTAACAATACGACACATTTTAGTTAAAACTTGTGTTGTGTGTAGCACAAGCTAAGATCAGTGTTCCGTGTAATGAAATATTAACACGGATTGTCACGTAACAAAATTTGAACTATTTAATCCTATAAAAAAAATCTAAAAATCATTCACATAGCTTGATTATATACTAGAGGGGTGTATAGGGGCCAACATAACCTCTTGGGATCCTCTAATGAAGAAGAAATCATATTAATGTTGTACTAGACTATATGGAAATTAAACTAATGGTTTTAGTTTTTTAAATCTAATTTTCAAATTAATGAAACCTCATACACATAGTTATGTGGGTAGTGTCTCACTTTTAGAAAAAATCTATTCCCTAACAGTTCTCCCCTTGCAATATGTTTTCACGGTTTCTCTATGATGGGAAAATAGTTTTCAAAACTCAATTCCAACCCTGTAACACCAAACTATCTCAATATTCATGGTTTATAATAGTTGGGCGCTCGGTTTGGGAAAATAGTTCATCAAACATTCAAAATCCAAGAACTTCCAAACCATTCCAAATATTCTCCCGATACAATGATTAATGAAACCCAACCAACACATGATCAAAATAAGGGGTTAGGAATGTCTGGAAACAAAAACATGACACTACAACATCCCCATCATAGAAACGTTTTATCCCTAGAAATACTTTTAAAGAATGTCTATATAAAAAATATGAGGCCACTTCTATCTCACATCAGCACCTCCCTCTCCAAAGTATCATGAGAATCAGAACTTTTTATCCATAAAACTCAAACAAAATGTTTCATACCCAATGAATCACCTTTGTTTTAGAATCATCTATCCTAAATAGATGCACAAACATGAATAAATCAGGCTCAAAATCCATATCTCTCTGGTTTAGAACATGATATTGATCAAAAAAATCTACAGATGAGATACATGGAAAATGTTATTCAATGACATCAAATGTGGTGGAAGTTCTAAATGATAGGACACAATCCACCCTTCTCAACAACTGTGAATGGTCCCAAAAAATGAATATCATGTTTTTCTTTCCTCCCAAGATATCAATAACCCAAATGGGATAAAAATTTAAAAAACACAATATCACTAACATCAAATTTCAATGGTCAATGTTGACAATCATCATAAGACTTATATCGGATTTATTCCATTATTATTATCTCACGAATCATCTGAATCATTACCATTAACTCTTGAATAAAACTCAGTCCAACCAAGGAACATTCACCAATATTTATCCAACATAACGATGATTTGAAAGGCAAGTCATTCATGGCCTCAAAATAATTCATTATTATTGAAGACTGGTGACTGCTTTTATAAGAAAACTGAACTAGCACTAGATGGTCCTACCAAGCCCCACCAAAGGCAAGTACATGGAATTAGAGCATATCCTAAAGAATTTATGTAGATATATCTGTATTTCCAGATGATTATAGATGGTAAATGGACTTAATATCCTAGGTCCTCTAGAAGGCCTCACTAATAATAATAATTAAAATGTGGGTCCCTATTAGGTACTATAGCATATGGAACTCCGTGCAACCAAAAAATCTAATTCACCTGGAGATATCCCAACACTTAAACTTTTGTTTTATCATGAATGTGTATAACATGAGCTGATTTAGTTATATGATCAATCGAAAACCATATTTCATTCTTCATTCATTGGTTACGGGGTCACATCTTAGTCGGTAGTGGATGTGACATAAAATCCTGAAGTTCTCTAGTGCCCAACCTTATCCTATTTTCATGTATAAAAATGAGATAAAAAATCACTAATGCATCATCTCATAACATTCCACAATAATCCATTTCTTTCATAGTAAAATGTGTTTGTGGTTTGTGGGTGCACAACCCACTAGGAATTAATGAAATCCCCTATAAAAACTTTCACAAACTCTAATGGTAACCAAAAACCATTTCAATAACATAAAATTCCGTATGTAGAGAATGAACAGTCAATAATGGTATCCCCATCATAAAGAGAGTCAATAATTATACGAAACACGCCATCAAGATGTTATTCTTGAAGAAACAACATAAGAATATAATATTTCAACTAAACAATGGAAAAGAAACCTCTCCCCCTGATTCCTAATCTCCATTATGAAACTATTAAAATAAATCCTTAAAGATACACTATTATAATGATTCTTTCATGGATTGGTTCACTATATTCCTTCTTGAATTATCTATAATCACATTCCCCTTCCCTAGTGTATATATCATGTCAAAGTCAAATGATTACAGGAACTCCACCCAATGCCTCTAGTAGAGATTTAGATCTTTTTTTGCGGAGATATAACTCAACCGCATGTGTTCATAATACATGGTAGACATTTCCCCAAGGAGGTAAAACCACTAAATCTTAAGTGTGTGCATCAAATCTTCTAGTTCAAGGTAATGGGTTCTGTAATTCTTCTCGTGTGGCCTATGCTGACGAGATTCATTAGAAACAACATGAGCACCTTGCATAAGATTACAACCTAATCCTAAACCCAATGAAACATAGAAGGCTAAATATCCCTTCCTGACCTCTGGAAGAGTCTACACTAGCAAACCAGTCAAATTACATTTCATATCATCAAAAGTGTTCTATCATTTTTATTCCCAAATTATTTTTACTCCCTTTTGAGTTAAAGCAGCGATCAGACAATCCATAATTGAGAAGTCTTTAAATAACTAGTTATAATATCCAGGAAAACAAAAGAATCTCTGAATCTTGAAAACATTTCTAGGTTGTTCCCATGTAATAACAGCTTTCTCCATTTTAGGATTAACTAAAAAACAATATTCTGAAACCATGTGTCATAAGAACTTCACTTCCTGACTCTATAAATAACATTTAGAGATATTGGCATAAATTTTGTGATTTCTCAAATATTCTAGATGAAATATTAGTTGACACACATGATCCTACTCCGACATTGATTATACTCAGATTTTCTAAACAAATAAAACCACAATAGTATAAAGATATTTCTAGAAAATCATGTTCATTAAATCAATAAACACATAAAAATAATTGGTTAGATGAAAATGAATGATAGGGTACTCATAATGGTTTTACCTACTTTGGATGGATATTTTTAAATGTCATATTCTTTTATTCTCAACTGATGCAAACCAGAATGAAGATTGATCTTTGGGAACCACTTCTCCCCTTTCAACTGATCATAAAAATTCAATACTCCATGGAAACAGATACATTTCTTTACAATATCTTGATTGAGTTACTGATAATCCACACAAAGGTAAAGAGAATCATCATATTTCTTAGAAAAGAGAACTGGTGCCACACAAGGTGACACACAGTGGTGTATAAATCCTTTCTTTATATGATCATCCAACTGATTCTTCACCTATTTCATTAAATAATGATCCATGGGATAAGAAAGAATAAATAGAATACACAAGCGAGACTAGATAGGACCTTCTCTATCTTCATTATAGGAGATGTCATAATATTCATCACATAATTTAAATGATTAATAAGAAAATCTAAAATATTGACAATATCAGTTACAATAAATTAATAAGATGCACCATTATCAGATAAACGAGTCACTAGTGATGATTCTATAGTGATGGTACCTCTCACAGTCACTGGACCCATATATGCTTCCTTTGTAGACTCTTCCACTCGATGAAAAAGATTAACTCAATATGATTAGGGTTAGAACCCCTTTTTCCATTAATAATATGATTTCACTATATTTTTAATATGTATTAATGATATTGAGACACTACATCGAGTATAAAAGTAATTGAAGAAATTCTACAAGTGGCCTGAGCATCCTCACGAGCCACATATCATGGGCCACTAAGTTAAAACACATTTATAGTGGCTAGGATTTCACCCCTGGTAGAAAATTAGAGGGCCTATTCATTCCAATAAATAATATTAGAAAAAACATTAATATATAGAACTACCATGAGAATCATCAGTCATCCCATTTTTTTAGAGGAACTTACTAATCCACCCTAGAGAGAAAAGGGAAATATTTTCAACCCTTACTAGAAATACCATATCCACCATCAATGCTCCATGCATCACATAAAATTAAGAAGGAAAATTTAAAAAAACTTGATAATGAATATAATATAGAATTCACATATTGAACCATCGAGTCTACATATTCTCATTTGATGAAATCTTCAGTGAAAACTATACATCCTCAGTAAAATGGTTTGGATATTTTTTCATTGTTCTATCAACCTGATTGAGTTTGAGAAAATATACAACATTATCCAACACCATAGTCTCTAGATATAACTGGTTAGTGAATATAAAATTATACTATTTCCACACTAATACTGCATTCTTCTTCATTTTCACCATTGTTTCTAACCATCTCTATCTTTATTTATCCTACATTATTGTGTCATACATCATCTTTATTTCCTTAGGTGTGTCCAAGAACTCAAAAAAATGTTCAATATTTCTCCAATATTACTCAACATCTTGTGGATCATTGGATCTTTTGAATTCTAGTGACTTCAAGAGAATTAAATCCTACAAATGATTATAGAATATATCCCTCTACATTTTCAAAGTAGGTTCCTAGGTGGGAACTGGTGGTAGAGCAGGTTCTAGAGCATGGATAGTACACACATTAACTCCAACTAAACATGGGTCCACAAGAGGATTTTCTCACTATAGTTCATCAACTGCTTCCTTATATATCAGATTCACATATCCTCTCTGAGTCATAATGCTACATGAAATCAACAAACATCATTGAGGAAATCATTTTGACACTCAATAGAGAAACAATGGAAAGTTAAACCAAACATATAGGTATACATGATTCAGATTTCATCCTATCCAAATGAATATTAGGGAAAAGAAATGACCTAATCCTCATGAAATATCTTGTAAACCAACCCTAAGGAATTTGGGTTCATTATAGTGTGATCAGGCTAGGCACTCAATAACAACGACCTCCTATATCCTGAAAGATTTTAGAACATCATACTAACACTAATGAAAAATTCTTAATCTACACCTCTGATAACACTTTTTCACAAACCATCATAGATACTACGGTACCTTGATAGCTAGAAAGGTACTAACATAGCTAAAAGCATATTCCAAATCCCCATGGGTTGGTTACTAGCACATGGAATTATACAATATTAAAGTGGGAGTGAAGTTTCCACAAACACACCATAATCAAGATCGACAAGACTGAATAAATATAAGAAAAACTCAACTGATAGAAGTGTATGAGATTTAAACATACATAAATTTCCCAAAAGTACAACCATAAATTACAAGAAAATTGGATAACTACCAAGGTCCCAATAAACATAACTGTCCAAGCCCATGGATCAACAACTAGAACCACATCTATGTGTAACTTTACCCTTGCTTAAACCTGGAAGGGGATAATCTACAAACACCCTAAAGAACATGTATGGGGTGAGATAAAATCATAGTAGGTCTCACCAAGGATTCAATTATAAAATTATATAATTAATTAAACAAATAATTCATTAAATTTTTAAAAAGACATGAATTGAAATTTAGAAGAATATTTAAAAACCATGCTTTACATTTCAAATGATGGAAATATTTCTAAAAATGTCTTAATGAACATCTTAAATAAAAGTGTTTATATATATTCAAAAGAATGTGTAAAATAGTATAAAACCCTATAATATATATATATATATATATATAATAGTCACAAATGATCAACAAGGTTATCTACCAATAGTTACAATAGTTCTAGGCTACAAGATCCTCACAAACTCATAGGGAAATCATGGAAATATTTGTATACACAAATCCTTTATACTCTATTCCAAGAGGAATCATCACTATCCCATCTGGTATGTGTCAAGCTCCACTATGTTTTGTTTCAATTTTAAAGCATCAAAAGAGTGATATCCTAAAACCACAAAACCATATTAAGCTATTATGTTATCTAACAAAAAACAATAATGGGTATTTTTTAAAAAAAAATTCAAATAACAATTCAACCCATTTTCTCCATTTTAATATGTCAATTTCTCATTAAAAACCAATATTCATGTTTTCCTTCAAAATAATAATTTTTTCAAGATAAAAACACTTAGTCTAAAACAAACCAATTTTAATCCATTTTCATAAATTCAACATTGAAATCAAATTCCTGAAATAAATTTCTCAATTTAAATGAAGAATTTAAATTTTACAATTTTCATCATTTTCTCAAATTCACCCCAACTCATTAGAATTTGGTGGTTTTTCTCAATTTTTTATCAAATCATACTCAAATCTCCAATTCACTAGAATTGGGTTTTTAATGAACCCCTTCAATGAAATTTAATTTAAAACAAGTAATTTAATTTAAATCAAGAAATATAGGTTTAATGAAGTCATCCATCTTAAATGGAACCACTTACCTCAGAATAATAGGATCATGAAATAGAAATCCCTAATCCAGATGTTCAAATGAAGTTATTTGGAAAAGATGATTTGAGAATAAAACCAAATTTCAAGATCTAAAACATTGGATATTAGATCATCCAATAACAGGTATATAAAAAACCTATAAGGAGTAGAGAAGGTATAGTGGGAGAAAGAGAAATGGAATAGGAATCATATAGGGAAGAGATTGAATATTGTTCTCCAAGAATAAATTTTCAATCAAGGGGGTTTAGAGGAGCCAAAATCACATCTAGGGAGCCTCTTAAGAAGAAAAAACCATATTATTGTGGTATAGGTATTCAAGCACTTAAGACCGAGGGTTTTGAGTTTTAAAAACTAATCCTCATATTAATAAAATCTCGTACACATATTTATCTGGGCTGGAATGCACAATATGGAAAACTATAGGCCCTAACCACGAACACCCTACTATAGGGTTTCATGGTTTCTCTTCGCTGGGAATAAAGTTTTTCAAAATCTATGTCAAACGTTAATATCCTCAATGTCTTGATTTTTAAGTTTTATACTAGAAGGGCACACTTTTTGAGTAAATCATGTGCTAATCATGCATATCCCATGAACCTCCAAATGTTTCAAATTTTCTCCCGATATAACCCTAGAAACCCAACCAAAGTGTGATAAAAATAGGATTTAATTGTACATAAAAAGTAACCAAATGTTATAATATCCAATTTAACTTTAGTCTCTAGTCACATACTAAAAATGATTGAGTGTGTTAATGGATTTGATGGGGTGTAAGTTTTATATAATGAACATTTTGGTTAAGGAGTTCCTATTGGAATAATTTTTGTAAATTTCAAAACAATTTGAATGATTTTAAGAAATGTTTACCCAATTTTATGACAAAGTTGTGGAATTATGAACTGTAAACTAGATATCTTGGTTCGGGTATTGTATCAATCATTAAAGTGAAAAAAAATTATAATTTTAATAATAAAAGTTGGTTGGAATTCCCAACCGTGTATATCTGAGAAGCTTGCCAATGTCATTTAATCCTAAAGGTAGTGTCAGGAAGAAAAAAATGAATCAATTTGATGGTATCATTTGAGATAACTAGAAGATTTTATACATCTTCTTTTAATTTATATATCTGGTCTTTCTGTTTTTCAAAAAAAGTTATACCATTTTGAATGGTATATGACACAAAATGTATAAATTAAACATTTTAAAAGTATACAAGATTTAAAAAATGTAAGTATTATTGATAAAGATTGAATTTTTTTTCAATTGATGAATAAAATGGTTGTTGAATCATGGATTATAATTCAATGGAATATTATCAAGATAATATCGATCTAAAAAAATATTTTAATCTTTTTTATATTATATGAAAAGTAAAATTTTCTACTAAAAATGATTTGTTATGCATATTACAAGATGAAAATTTTGATACACATGGCATGTGGTTAATTGGATATTATAAGTTGTTAGAGAAGAACAATAAGATAAGAGGATTTTCATCAGGTTTAATTAAAAAAATGACCTAGGATACTTTCTAAACTGGTACCACAATTAATCCTCTACTTCTCAGAAGAGGATTATCAATCCCCACGGGCCGGTGACTATCACATGGGTGTGAAACAAAAAACAAATGTAATTATTTAAAACATACTAATTTTATACACATGGAATATATATAGAACATAAAGAAAAAATGGAAGGAAAACAAGAATAAATAGGTTTCATATTCAAAGAAACAAAGTGGTAGTGATACAACCTAAAAGAAGGTAGCAGAATATCCCAAAGTACATGTGAAACAAAAAATGGACAACCAAAGTAGGAAACAACAACTCCATGTGATATGTGGTAAATGAAACACCATCTCACCAGCAGATACCCATACCTAGCTGACATAAATTTCAATGCCTCAATATGTTTTCTTGTATTTCACAATATGAAAATACAAAAAAGGTATACACATTACCAAGGTAATGTGCTAGGTGCGAGCTAAACATGCTAAGTTGGATCCTACCCATGTGTCCCATATGATGTATCTATATTATAAACATAATATGAAAAATTTTAAAAAATCAATGCATGATAAAAAATGTTAAAAAAAATTTATATCAAATGTAATGTAAACAGTTTCCCATTTTCCATGATTCACAAAAAAAAATATTGGTCAAATAGTTTCAAACCATAATTTTCATAAAATAGTTAAATTCAAAAAAAAGTATATCAAATCCAAAAAAGTAAAATAAAAAATAATACTGTAAAAACTTCAACGATAACTTAAATTCAAAATTTATTGGCCACTATTACATTTATTTTTATTAGTTATTACAAAAATCCTCTATGACCCATGCATCAAGGTCTATGGAATACACGAGCAACCTAGAATGTGAATCCCTACCATGTCATTCAAGTCCAAAATCCAAATGAATCTTTATCTAGGAAGGGAAGAAAGCCGAAGAATGTGAACCCACAATAAATAACCTAAGATTCTCTCAAATAATACACCCTCATTCTATGTACCAATGTTTTAATAACCCAATATTTTAAAATAAGAACATTTTTTCAAGAGCGTATATGACATGGGACAATGAGCTTAAACGAATCGTGTAATATATTACTATCATAACATATCCATAAATTTAGTGAGTTGTAATAAGATTAACTGAATTATTATATATATATATATATATAAATCCTTCTCAATATGAATTTATTTATAAATTCCTAGTTAATAAAAACATAATTTTTAGTAATGTTATATAATTTGTCAAAATTATGTTTTCTTTATAGATGATTTTTGTGGTTTTTGAATGAAATATTATAATTAAATAAAATAAATTATGAAAATTTATTTGATAATATGAAATTATTTTTTGAAATCAGAATATTTAAATAAATTTAGGGTGAAATTTTGGGATTTTCTTAAAATATTGATTTTTTAGTCAATAGTTAAAAATAACAACTTTTGTAAAATTGTTCTATATTTTCAGTGAATTAAGAAATTTAAAAGTATTATTATCCCTTCTATAACATTTCACATAACATATGTATAATTCTTTTATATTTAATCCAAATAATTAAATTTCATTTATTTTTATACTATTTTTTGTATAATATTTTTTTTTTAAAAAAGACATTTTTTTCAAAACTCTTTTATAGTGCATATTGTTTACCTTTTTTAATAAATAAAAATTCACTAGTGAGGAATTATTTAAAATAAATTTATATATTATATATATATAAATATTAATTTAAATTCATATAATGAGGATTACAGGTCATATAGTTAATATATAAACATCAATTGAAAGAAAAAAATGTTTCAAAAAAATGGCATTTTCTTCACGTCTATGGGATTGATTATAAATTTAATTATTCATTTTATGTGAATTATATTTTTTAAAATGGAATAAATACTTTTTATAATAATAATTTATATTATATTATATATAAGAAATTAATTTTAAGTCATAATACACAGTGAATAACTAAATTGTTTTTACCATTTTAAGGTAAAAACTGGTTTGCGGGGGGGGGGGGGGGAGAACTAAAAGGACAAGGGTTAAAAAGGAAAAAATGTCAAATTTTTATTATATGTAAATACATAGACCTCATATTATATAATTATTTATAATGGTATATTTTGGAAGATATTTTATTCAATAAAACATGGGTATAACTTTATCTTTTAAAAAATATCATCTGTTCCTCTCACTAGCTAGTAACATGACTTCCACAATCCTACCCAATTCACACATTAAATAAATTTTTTTCATCTCATAACTACCCAAATATCATCCTTAATTATCTACAAACATCCTAGTGTAATTTTACTTATAAATAACCAAATCTATAATGGATTTTGTTATAATCATAAAGGGGTGGTCCAAAGAAGAAGATTTATTCTTAATCAAAGTGATTTTGTTTTGTTCCTTCTTCTAATTTATTCAAATATTATTCAAACATACTGATAAAACATTATATATATCCCATATTATTTTGTTTTATTATTTTAATTTTATAACCTAAATCATTATCTACTTATATAAAATGTAAATTGATCTCATCATTCGCGTGTATGGTGGACTACCACCTCCCTCATAGATTCAATTTGTTATCCATTATCTCCTCTCATTGATATTTTAAATGAATAAAATAATCATTATATATTAAAATAACTAAATAAAAATATATATTATTCTTAAAAATATAATATATCATTTAAATTTTTTCTTTCTTTTCAATTAAAATCTATATCCTCCTTCAAGGAAATGTGAAGACAACCACCTCTATAAAGAGATATGCTTATTTTTTCATCACCGCATCTGATTAATCATAAATATTAGTGTATATAAAAAATAATATAAAATTTATGATATATTTATAAATATGTAAAAATAAAAATATAGTTACCTTCCATCCATATTGATAATTGAAAAATTCAAACGTTACTCATGCGTGCGTAATGAATACCATCAACACGATTGTAACAAAATTAATTTCCCATAAAAATAATTTTTCTTTGGGTTTTAAAGTATATATAATGTAAAAATATTATAAATATGTCATTATTATTATTTAGATGATATAACAATTACCTCTATGACAATGGTCAATATACTACATTTTTCTGAAAATTTGGAACGAATGTCTGCCAAGCTTCTAACATAGACTTGAATGAATAAATATTTAAATATGTAATTAAACAAATAAAATGAATTATTTAATTTTTTGTATTAAATAAGTAATTTTTTTTAATAAACAAAATAATTGATATAATCTTATTTAAATGATTTAAAGGATATACATGAAAATTCAAGACTCGTGGTATGGGTTTCTCATCTCGCATTTATTTCTCTGAGAAATATGTCATATTAAAAAAACATATTTTTATTTTGTGGTGTATATACTGACCATTTATATATTATATCATCAATACATCAAGATTAATGGTGTTTTATGTTGTTATTTTATTTAATTCATCTAATTGTATTTGACATGAATGTTACCATGTGATAAGGTGTTTCATAATGCAATTTCTCTTTATTAGGTCATATTAATTCCTTATTTTCATAGATGTGATATTATTATGTGTGAAATTGCATCTGATTTTATTATGTTTTATTTACACTATTTTTTTTGATTTAAAATTATTTCATATAACATAAACATTAATTAATAGTTTATTCAATGATTTGGTCTTTGTTAGATCTTTTTGAATCAAATTCAAATTCATAGGGACATAATTTTAGTGATATGAACCTGTCATATTTTATGAGGTGTATATACTAACCATTTGACATATAATATCCATAATATATGTATGATCATTATATTTATGGTTTCAATTGATGTTATTATTTCATGGGTCTTATCATTGAAAAGTTACAAAAGTAGAATAAGCTTTATGGTTCAACCTCCTTTATTTTCAGGAATATTTATAATGAAGTTTTTTTTGGGTGAAATAATTTTGTCATATTTTCTGGAACCATAGCACATTTATTGTCTTATATTTATGATTTTAGTTCACATTCCTAATTTCCATTTGCACCCTTATTAGTTAAATAAACATCAGCAAATTTGATTGTAAGTGATACTCATCATGTACCCTTTTTTGGATCGGGAATATTTGCCTTCCCTATCCCAGACTTCTAAAATGATTTAGATTAAATTTCTTTCTAAAAGATAAAATATTTCCTAAATCACTTTTACATGGTCTTTTCCCTAAAATTATTTTAAATTGCAATTTCTTAACTTTGTTCTGTAAATGTGTCACTTTTGACTCCATTTATTAAGTGTTTCTTTAGAATGTTTATTGTTAACAATTAAATCATGAATATATATTTTCCCCCATCCTAACCATAACATTATTTTAATATTGCATTATAATTTTACAATTTCACTTTAAAAGAATATATTTTTCAAAAAATTATGTGAATTTTTTGTTTCTAAAGAAAATTATTAAAGTGAAAAATTTATTTTCCTATATAATGTTTTTAATTACATTTTATTGGAACTTCCATTTATCAACATCAATAGAGCATGATGTTAATTATTATCTTTTGGGAATATTTTTTAATTATTCTACCTATATAATTCCTCAATAGAGATTATGATATTGAAAAGGAACCCATTTATTTTTAACGTGTGAATCATGAAATGAATAAACATTTACTATTATAATTTTGAAAAGTGAAAGATACAAATTTTTTATCCATAAACTATACCTAGACATTAAAAATAATCATGGGTACACCCAAACAACATTGTGTAATCTTGATATATCTTGTATGATGGGTGCTCCCCTATAAAACCTAGTGATCCAAATATTGATTATATGATGGGTGCGCCAAGACAACTCCTCAATATATTGGGTAATTATAATTTCTATGGAGAATTATATTTGAAGTCATATGTATCTTTATTCTAATTTAAAAGGGTTCTAAGAAGATAATGTTATAAGATACCAACATGTTATTATTATTATTTTTATAAATGTTTCCATAACCATTATTAACATTTTATGGTCAACGGTTACTTTTTTTTGAGACTCTTACCATTGTTAATACTTAATCCCTTTTATCATGATTCATGATACATGTATTTGTGGGTATTATTTCTCTTATTTGTTCTCATTTACTTCTATTATGTCATCATAACCTTATGATTATCTTTTTCTCACTGATGACTTTTAGTAATTAATTATTATGTTTACCACTGTTCAGAATTTTAGCTCTCCCTTCTTAAGATTCATTTTCACAAGGTTATCAAGAATGATGTAAATAAATTATATCTAAATGGGTTTTATATTGTTGGAGATAGTAAATAAATAAGGAATACGAAAAGATGGTATAATGGTAAGAAACTACATTAAAATAATGATTATTGATTATGTTAGAGTTCTCTATATTTTTATAAAACCCTAAACATAATAGCTCATTGAGGATGTAAGTGATCCAATATAATCTTTTGATGTTATAATTTCTTTATGCAACAAATTGGGTCACATTAATTTGTATAAAATAAATAAATGTAAATATAATTTTTTTTGCACGGGGTTTAGGAGTGTGGGTTTAGGGTTATTATACCATTCCATCATTGTAGGTTCTAGGCACAAAATAAGTTCCTTCAGTGGGTATTAAATTAATATTTATTTTAATTAAGAATTTACCAAAACCTTGAGGGTGGATCTTTCACATTAAATATTTCATTAATTTATATAAATTAGGTAAAATGATTTCTTAATCATATGATTCTTTCATCGATGATGTTTTTGATCTTCAAAAAACATTTCATATTACCTTCAATGTGCTGTAAGGATTCAAGAGTTGAATCCCCCTGGTAGTGATCGACACATGATCCATTGATCTCCAAGAACCACCAATTGGTTTATAGGTTATAGAGTGGTGATTCAAATGTCTTACATTGTTCTTCTTGATTGAACCAATATCCTTTCATCTTGAAGTAATTATTCTCAATCATCTAAGGAAGAGTTGAAGATTTTGGGAGAGAGAGATAATTACATTGCATAAAACGAATATCTATCCTAAATTTTCGAGTAACCCTACACAATAGAAATAAAAACTTAATTATAAGGTTTGGGTTTAATATAAAAATAATTTATAAATGTGTACCAAACCTTATATAAGAATATAATCTATAAAAATCATCATTCTATGTAGTATTATTATAATTATTATTTATGACATGTACTCACTAGTGAACTGATATGTTTTATTCTACTGTATTGTAAATTATTATTCATCATCAAACATGATCTTATTATTCTCAAACTACTCATCATTTATTGAATACTCTAATAAATATTTTATTCACATAAATAAATATTTATAGACAATCCGAAAAAATATATTTATTAAATGTTCAAAAAATTAAATAAATATTTTAATAAAAAACATGTCTATAAATATTAATTATATAGTCACATAATCAAATAAATAATTTAATAATAAATATATAATTATTTATTATCTCAAGAATATTACTGATTAATAAAACACAAATAGAATCATTCCTTCATCTTAAGGACACCACTTTTCCATAACGTGGCTTTGGAAATAAAAAATGGATTTTGAGATAAATAACTATAGAGAGTGATAGAGATCAAAAATAATAATTAATTGGGTGATCAAGAAAATCTTAATGATCCCAAAAAAATAAAATTTTTATAATCTATGAAAAAATTCGATTCATCAGGACTGAAGGTACTAGGATAACATTTTTTCCCAAGGTCTATTTTCTAAAGTAACATATTTTTCACAATGATATATACTTACTATATTTCATTTCATTTCTTATGCACAATATCATCCATAAATTTTCACTTGTTCAATTTTCCCTTCCACTTAATCCATGAAATAAAGGTCAAATTCATCTATTTGAGGAACTAATGGATCATATGATCCATAAATAGTATGATAATTTATTTCATCTATCCTCAGTTTTCATCACAACATAATGCTTAGAATAAGTTATCCAATGTGCATAAATCTTCATATGGTGAATAATTATATTAATATATAAAATCCCAACGAAAGTTAAAGAAAATATTTTTCATAAATTTTTAGCCATATAATCAGTGTCAATATTCATAATTTATGAATAAGGTTACTAACATTTCTGAAAATTAACATAATAGTAATCCAAAAAAATATCATGAAGTATCTCTTGATTTACACATATAAAACACATGAATTTATTAATATTGTAGTCTCATAAAACATATTAATAACATGAATTATAGTAAAATCATATTGAATAAATACATTCCGATTAATTCCATATATATGATTTTATCTTATACAAAATCACTTTAATTGTAATACTCAGTTCATCCTTATACTGATAAAATGTATGATTTCATTATTCTATAATCCAAGTAGACAATCACAAGAAATTTCACTAATGGATGAATAATATGATTTCTATATGGATCATACATACCAAATAAAACATTAAATTCCCAAATAAGTATAGGAGTGTTGGTTGGAGTGAATACTCAAGAGGGGGTGAATTGAGTTCTAATTAAAAATTTCTGTTCAAAAAGATTTCTATCAAAATGCCCAAATTAAATAAAAATTAAACTGTAGTGAATTTATAAATATTGTAAGTTTTCAATTATTCTCTCAAAAGATTTATTATTTCTCAGTTAACTCAACATGAATATTAGTTAAATTTTGAGACTAACTTACTGGCTAACAAAAATTATCAACAATTGCTGGTTTAACTATCATAGTTACTTTAAAAATAGATTTGTATTCAAAGTACTTAGTAGAGGAATATTCAATATAGTTTAAAACAAAAATAAACCATCACAACAGGATCAACCCGGAAGTTCAGTCTCAAGCCGAGACTTAGTCCTCCCAAGTAGTTTATATAAACTTTGATCCACACCCTGGATCGGGGTAAACAACAGTACACCGACTGTCTAGGTACTAATACCTCTACCACAGTTCTCTGTGGGAAAGACAAAACAATAGATCACAGGCTATCCAGGTCACACTTGACCTCTACCACTACCCACAGTGGGAATCAAAATATTTAGAAAGATGGAGTGAGGATTTTTGGATATCCTCTAGTTCTACACATGAGACAATGTGTGTCTAAAAATACAGCGCACACACACTGCTCAAAATGTAAATAAATGAAACATAATAGAGATAAACTGATAGGGATGAGTTTAGAATGATCTATGTGTTTTGAGTGAAGCTCTGGACTCCTTGAATTGATGCAGATGAATCTTTGAGTCTGTCTCTGGTTTTAGTTAAGAAAATAGAGCGTCGTTTTGGTATCTGACTTCCAGGTCCAGGTTGATCAGCCTGATCAGCTTGAGTGTAGATGAAATCATTGAAGCACTTTACTCCTTGAATGTTCTGGTTCTAAAGATTCAGTATGTATCCTTCCTTCTTCTTCTATGCATGTAATTCTCTTTGTATATCTAGAAGATTGTCTCGTATGTTTAGGAAAAAACTGATCTCCCGAACACCTTTTTCTTTAGCAGTTTGAGGTTCCCTTATATAGATTTTAGCTCTAGAAAGGGGAATGATTACCTTTTTACAGGTACAAGGTACGGTTCCTAAAATACCCACAACTATCATTAATTAATATAATGTTCATTAAAAGCATCACATAAGACCATTATTAATAAACAAACATAACTAGGGTTTAGAGAAATGGTGACTAGTTTCTATCGATAGCTCTCTCCATTAGTGAGCTTGTAACTATGGACTTGAGTCAGTATGTCTTGCATCGGTAGCTCTTACTCTATATAATAGTAGATCTATGTATCAGTATCTCTTTCCATTGGTAGATCCTTTTATCGGTAGCTCTTTTGTACTGGTGGCATTCTTGTATCGGTAGACTTTTTAGTTGTAGTTGTCTGTCTGTATCAGCAGACTTGTATCAGTAGCTGTCTATCGGTATATGTCTGTATCGGTGGACATTGTTTGTCTCTATCGGTGGACTTCATATTGGTAGCTGTGTATGTCTGTATCGGTGGATCTGTCTGTTTTTCTATATCAATAGATCTTGATTATAATAGTAGGTCTATCTATCAGTGATCTTTTCTTAATGGTAGACTATGTCTTTAATAGTGACTATGATCATACATGTAGACTTTCTCTATTGGTAGGTGTGTATTAATGACTCACAAACTTAATACTTATTTGTTCTATGCAAATCATATCTAGATTTAGTTAGAATTATTTCAAAGAAAGTATAAACGTAGATAACCACTGATTAACAAATTCCAATGATTATTTTGATATTTTATCAACTCAATATTAGGATGCCATAGATTGAATGAATTAATATATAGATAAACATTATTTGGGATTATCAAAGAATATTGAAACATAATTGAAATTATCAAAACAAGTGAGGTCAACAATCTCCCCCCTTTTGATAATCACAAATTATGATATTATAATCCAAAATAATCAGTAATGTATCAGAGGATATTATATTAAATGCAATTGTATCAGAGGTAACAAATGTACTAGAATTATAAAAAAATGAATCAGAGGTAAAATATAATGGTTCTTCATATCATATTTCTCCCCCCTTAAATAAATTAAGCTATATTATGCTCATGTTTCTCATATGTCTCCCCCATATATAAATTAAGCTATATTATGCTCATATTTCTCCGCCTTTGTGATTAGAAAAAAGGAGGAAACAATGGATAAGAAAATTAACATATTGTAAGTGAGAATGAAAGTATTTATATATTTATTGAGGTAGAAATACATAGAAATACAGAATTGAACCAAAAAGAAAACAATGATTCCTATCAAAGGTTCTAGACACTAAGAAATCCACCTCCTCAGTATGTGATTTGTATTTGCCTTTGGGATATGAAGAGTATTCAGGATGGGTAGATGTAGGTGGAGGCTTGGGAAGACCAGTGATGATCAGAGGAGGCTGAGCAACTGATACACTGCCTAGCCTATAAGGGGTACTCCTTGGAGTAATTAAAGGTGTCAAGCTTCTTGATAGCTTGAACTGGTGTCATCTAAGGAATGCAGGCAGAATGAGAAGAGGCAGGTAGATCTGGAGGTGCAATGATAGGAGTACGTTCTACATGCAAAAATGGGAGCAACAGATTCCTAAAGTCTATAATGATTCATCCTCCTCTTTCCATAGAAGAGATAAAGTCATCCTTATTCTCCATAAACTTGTCTCGAGCATGAGTCAACTCTCTGAGCTTGCTCACTTGTTCTCTGAAAGCTTGAGTGATTGGAGGCAGTTTCATGTTCTCTAACATAAGTTTGAAGTGGTTGTTGAGATGATGCCTGGTATAGACCCTTTGGAAATAGTAATCCACTTTGCCTTTTACCTATTTCTGAGAAGTAGTGGCCTCTCTCATAAAATTCTGATAAATATTCCTTATATCCCTAGTGGTAGTCACCACTTGGGTTAGTGCAGTAGACTCTACTGAGCCACTGCTGGTAGAATATCCAATCTCTTCTCTCATCACAGCTCAAATCTGATCAATATCCAAAGAAGGCCTGGTAGAACTCAGAGGTGCAACTGTAAAGGCTATTGTTTCCTTAAAATATTTAGTCAGCCCACTTATGAGATTTTTCACAAGAGAGTCCTGGGTGCTGACATGCTGCTCCATGGACTTCTTAAATTCCTCAAAAACTGATACCATCTGGCTAACCAAACTTTTTACAAATGAAAAATCCTTGTATGCTTGAGGTTTAGAGCTCATATAAGATTCCAGAGAGACAATAGATTTCTTTAGAGATTCAACATCCTATTCCAAGCTTGAAACTTGATTCTGGAAGGTCTTGTCTTCATTCACCATCTCTGCCAAAGTGGTTGACAGAACACATCCAAGAGAGAGCTCAAAATATTTTTCCATTTTGCTCAGATCTTCAACAAAATAGCTCCTTAAGTCTACAAAAAATTCAGTCCAAATATCCTTCAACTCAGCCTTGAAATATTCAAGATCATCCTTAGCAACCAGATTTGTAGGAACAACTACAGGTGCTCTTTCTAACACAATACTAGCCACAGAGTCATTCATAACAGATTGAATGAATGATATTAAGTAGGTTTCCATTCTTTTTATCTCTTACACAAATGAGGTATTATGATCAAACATCAATTGGTCTAGATCATCTTTTCTTACCACATCCTTAGGTAAAAACATAGAAAATATATTATAGTTAACTTTTGGTCTATTGATGGGTGTCTCATCTTCAGAATCAGGATAGTCCAACCCAAAAACCACAAAACATGGGTCTTATCCCCAGTATTCAATCTTAGTAGCTACTGAAACAGTGCCAAGTCTAGTTGGATGCTCCCCCTCAATTTGTTCATTCTCTTATATATGTAAAGCAATGTCCCACTCAGCAGCTCGATCTTCCTCAGGAGAACTCTCCACAACCATTTCCATTTCTCCAATTGGAGGCTCATTAGGAATGGGTGCAGGTTTTTCCATCTCAATAAAAACAGCCTCTATAGGCATAGTAGTACTTCCAATCAATAGAATCAAACTCAAGGTGTTATCATCTGAGATATCAAAAACATGTTCTCCACTTTCATGGAATTCTTCCACATTCTCTAGAGCAGGTTGGTCTTTCACATCAATAAGAGCTTTCTCATTGCTAACTTCCAATATATTTTCCTTTCAAGATGAGTCTATTTTAGCAACTGGACTTAGAGGAAAGCTTGGATCCCTTCCATCAGCTACAAAGGTATCCTCCCCATCAGTATCATAACTATACTGAGGTTCCTCTTTATCAGGTCCTAGACCTAGATCTCTTATGTCTCTTGGACTATTAGGATGGTCAATATGGTTAAACTTATCCTAAAACCTCTCATCATCAATTACCCACTACCTTTTCCATGGGATCCACCCAATCTTCATATATTTACAAACTATGCTTGTGATGCAAAAAAAATTTCCTTACCACCACTATCTCATCCTGATACTCAGCTACTTCCTTTACTTTGATCATAACCGATATTAACCTGGAAAGGAATAAAGCATTAGAATTTGATTTGGGCCTGGTCATATCCTCAATCTGAATCATTAACAGTCTTCACAGATTCACCTTAACACCATGTCTTAACAGATGCAGAAAATATATATCTTGATACCTCAGATTTGCAAAGTCCCCTCATCTTGGGCTTAGAACATGTTGGACGAACTTGAAAAGAAATTTATTTTCTCCATCCATCTCTGCAGGCACTACTTTAATTTTCTAGCCACTACTGGTGAGCTCTTCCAACGAAATCTCATAATCAAAAATGTCACTGGTAGGAGGAATTTTCTTTGAGAAATACCCAAAAACACCTTCACGTGCTACGTTCAAACATTCAGCCCATTTAACTGAGGAAAAGGATATTTCCTTTCCATTCACAACTGAATCCATTCTATTCTCCCCTTCAGATTTCACAAAGTGCACAAACACATATAACTTTTTTACCAGCTTGGGATTATAGGGGCCATTATTGTTCAAGAAGCATTCTACCCATTTTTGATATTCCATCACTTCTAGAACTAAAGACTTACTGTTCATCAACCATTCGTGCATTACTCTTTCTCGATTACAATTTCTCTATTCTTCAAGTGCGGGTTCACTATATTCTTACCTGACCTTATTCTACTGCCATTGTCACTAGCTTCAGGTCCTTTTTTCTGCTTCTTCTCACTCGTATCATCACTATCATCCCTGAATGTCGAGATTTTTGTTATTTCCAAATCTAATCGAGGTCCTTAGGGTTACGTGTAATGTGGGGGTTCAAGAAGTGGGGATTGAAGAGAGAGTAGAGTTTATGGTGGATTGAAATGAGACTAAGGCTTAGTTTTTATCATTTAGGAATCAAAAAATAAATAAAATAAAACATAATAAGTGAAAAATAGATGATACAGATTTTGGAGGCTAAAGATACAAAAGTTTAAGAACAGCGCAACCTAATGGTAATACATACAGGTGAGGATTCCTAATGGTGAGGTCTCTCTAATGGTGAGGTTTCTCTAGTGGTGAGGACTATGGTTGTGAGGAATCTAGCGATGAGGATTCTAGCAGTGAGATTTGGCTAACGGTGAGGTTTAGATAACGGTGAGGATTGGCTAACAGTGAGGTTTGGAAAACGGTGAGGATTTGGCTTCTACAAAGTCTATCATTCCTAACTCATGTATAATGTAACTTAACCTATCGGAACATAAGGGCTTGTTGAAAATGCCAGGTAATTGATGTTCAGTTACAATAAATTCAAGAGTAATATCACCCTTTTGGTAATGATATTTCAAAAAGTGGTGCCTTACATCAATGTGTTTGGTCCTAGAGTGAGACACAAGATTTTTAGAGATATTGATCGTACTAGTATTATCACATTTTATAGATACATTTCTAAACTGATATCCATAGTCTAATAATGTATGTTTCATCCACATAATTTGTGCACAACATCTACCAGCAGCAATATATTCTTCTTTACCAGTAGACAATGAAACAGAGTTCTACTTTTTACTGCACCAAGATATCAGTGACTTAACTAGAAAATTACATGTTCTAGAAGTGCTCTTTCTATCTAACTTGCAACCAGCAATGTCAGCAACTGAAAAACATATTAAATCAAATGATTGTCATTTTGGATAAAATAATCCTAATTTAGTAGTATGTTTAAGATATTTGAAAATTATTTTAACAGCAAGAAAGTGACACTCTTTTGGATTATCTGGAAATATTGGACACATACACACACTAAACATAATATCTGGTCGACTAGTTGTAAGATAAAGAAGACTCCCTGTCATAACTCTGTAGTTGGTTTGATCCACTGGTTTTCCAGTTTCATCAGCATCCAACTTACAACTAGTGATCATAGGTGTATCACTTTCCTTAATAGTATCCAAAGAAAAACATTTTAAAAGATCCTTTGTATATTTATTTTGATTAAAAATAATACAATTTTCATTTTGAAAAACTTGAAATCCTAGAAAATATTTGAGTTCTCCCATAAAATTCATTTCAAATTCATTTTTCATACTCTTTGAAAAATCAATACACAAAGTACTCTTATATGATCCAAAAATAATATCATCAACATAGATTTGTACTATCAAAACATATTTGGAAATTCATTAAATAAAGATAGTTGGATCAGAAATCCATTTAGAAAAACCCTTTGAAATAAGAAAACTACTAATTCTATCATACGAAGCTCGTGGGGCTTGTTTTAAACCATATAATTCTTTAGAAATCTGAAAAACTCGATTTGGAAAACTCGATTTGTAAATCTAGGTGGTTGTTCAACAAAAACACCTTTAATTATAAAACCATTAAGAAAAGAACTTTTAACATCAATTGGATATAACTTGAAATTCAGATAAGCAACATAGGCAAGTAGAATCTTAATAGCTTCTAATATCGCTACTGGTGAAAAGGTTTCCTCATAGTCTATTCCTTCCTCTTGAAAATATCCTTGCGAAACTAGTATTGCCTTATTTATAATGATATTTCCTAATTTATCAACATTATTTCTAAAAAACCATTTAGTGCCTATGGTCAAAGTGTCCTTATGTCTATCAACTAATTCTCAGTCATTGTTTCTTTCAAATTGATTTAATTCTTCTTACATAGACATTACCCCAAATTCATCATTGATTGCATCATTGATATTTTTAGGTTCTAACTGTGAAAGAAAGTCTTGATGTTCAACCTGGGTTTTTAGAGAAGCTCTAGTCTGTGTCCCTCTATCAAGATTACCTACAATAACATCTAAAGGATGATTCTTTAGAAACCTAGTTGATCTAGTAAAGGTGTGACTAGAAATTCCAGGTTCTTCTCTATGCTCAGGTTCACCAGAAGTTTATTCTCGAATATATCCAGAACTGGTTTTGTTTACAACAGGTTCACTGATGTTATTATTAAGGTCTAGAATAGACAGATCTACTTCAAGATTTTCAAGAGAAGAATTAGGTTCATGGGGATCAGTTTCATCAAATTTGATGTGTACTGATTCTTCCACACATTTGGTTGTTTTGTTAAATACTATATATGATTTACTAGTTATAGTGTAACCTAGAAAGATTCCCTCATCACTTTTAGAATAAAACATGTCAATATTATCCTTAGTATTGAGAATAAAGACATTGCAACCAAAAACTATGATGTAACATAATTTAGGCTTTCTATTATTCCCCAGTTCATAAGGGGTATTCTAAATAACGGGTCTAATCAAGAATATATTTATAATATAACAAGTTGTATTCACAGCTTCAGCCCAAAAATAAATAGGTAGGTCATACTAATTAAGCATAGTTCTTGAAATTTCTTGAAGGGTTCTATTTCTTCTTTCTACTACACTATTCTGATGAGGTGTCCTAGGGGCAAAGAAGTTGTGATTATATCCATTGTGTGAGTAGTAAGATTCAAACTCATGATTTTCAAACTCACAACCATGTTCACTTCTCATGGTCTTAATTTTAAGTCGGCTTAGGTTTTCTACAGACTTGGAATATTTAATAAAATAAGAGTAAGCTTCACATTTGTGAGCTAAAAAATATACCCAAGTGTATCTCGAAAAGTCATCTACTAAGAAATAGACATTGTGCTTCCTATTTAAACTAGAAACTCTGGAAGCTCCAATCAAATCCATGTGAACCAACTTGAGAGGTTGAGAAGTTGAAACTTTTTTCTTTAATTTAAAAAAAATTTATGTTTCATTTCTTTTTGATAGGGAGTAAAAACTTTATCAGCTTGGAATTTCAGTTGAGGTAGGTCTCTAACTAAGTTTTTCCTAGTCAGTTTCTTAAGTTAATGAACATTGCAGTGTCCTAATCTTCTGTTCCATATCCACTACTCTTTATTAAAATCATTTAAACAAGTAACCTTTTGTTGGGATAAAGAATTTAAATCTACGACATTAACATTTTCATTCATTAAGGCAGAAAATACTAAAACATTTTTATAATTAAAAACATTACAAGCATCATTTTCAAATTTAACATTGAAACCATCATCACACAGGTGAGAAATGTATAGTAGGTTGTATTTTAATCCATCAAAAAATAAAACATTAGAAATTAAAATTGAATCAGTGTTACCAATCTGGCCTAAGCTGACGATTTTTCCTTTTGAATTATCACCAAAGGTGACATTCCCTCCATCAACCTTGATTAAACTTTTGAAACAAGTGTAATCTCCAGTCATATGCCTTGAACATCCATTTTCCAAGTACCATATCTTCTTATAATAACTCTTCAAGCAAGTCTCCTACAAAACAGGTTTAAATAGAAAATGATTTTGGTACCCAGATTTTCTTTGGTCCAGATAGGTTAGAAAGCAAAACATTTGGTACCCAAATTTTTCTAATGGTTCCCATACAATCAATAGATTAAAAATATTTTTAATGATAAAAATTGTTTGATATATAACTATTTGAATAGATAGTTGAGGCATTGTAATTCCCAGAACTGGAACTAGCAGCATACAATCCAGATTTAGGAATAAATCTATTTTTAACAAGCTATCTATGTCCACGATGATACCGTATACCAGTAATATATCTTGGTTCTAGTTTTCTACCTATAATTTTTGTAAGAGTGTTCTTTACATTTGTGAAATTTTCCCAATATTTCCTAAGTTTCTCATTAGATAGTTTCAGTTCGGTATTTTCTTTTAATAGATGAGAATTCTTTTATTTTTCTATAATAAGATCAGATTTAATAGTACTGGACAAGGCATACAATTTCTTTAATAATTTGTACTTATCCTTCAGCTCATTGAATGTTTCTTCTAACATATTACAGTATTTAAATAATTCGGCATTAGACATATTATCATCACTATTTGAATTTGTTTCTTTCACAGAATAATAATCATTCAGTATAGGGGAAATAGGTACCTCAGAAGTAATATTCATGAAACACATGTTGGCACGATTCTTTTCAGAATCAGATACTTCAGACTCACTTGTGATGTCTTCTGAAGCAATCCATGTTTCCTTCATATCTTTCTTATATTTTTTGTCCTTATAATCATATTTCTTCTTGAGCTTCAATTTTGGATAGTGAGCCTTAATGTGTTCTTTCCTTTTTCATTCGTAGCACACTATCTCAACATCCTTATCAGCTTTCTTCCAATATTTATTTCAATCACCTCATTGGTCATACTTACCCTTATAATTTGATTTTATGAAAAATCTCTTCTTCCTATAGAATTTTTTGAATCTCTTAGGCATTTGATCCATCTATTCATCACTATCAGAATCTGAACCTCCACTTGTTGAGCTTTCAGTAGGTATGTGAACATTCTCTTTGTCCTTGCTCTATGTGGCAGTAGACTTAAATACAACTATCTTTGTAACGTACTGGTTCCGAGTTCCCCCAACGGTGCCCCAAACCTGGTTTTCCATAAGACCTCAAGCACATTTCCCCAAACACCAGAGGCTGCCGGCTAGCAGCGAAGGCCCAAGTCTGATAGTGGGGAAACTATACCCTTATTTTTCAAAGTGTAGTGCAGTGGAAAATAAGATAAACATACAACAATAGCGGAAGAAATAAACCATACACAAATGAAATGAACAACTGATGAAAAAAAGGGAAACCAGAATCCATATATATATATGAAGATGCAGTATGTCACTATTCTATAGAACAACCAGAACATGTTACACTGCAATACAATACATCACAACTGAAGTACAAGTACAGAAAGCAAAACAGAACATCCCACAACATCATGAGCCAATGCGCGGTCCCATTCTCTCCTACACCCAAATAGCAATCAAGTACCTGTATAAGGACCCTTTCCCTTATCTACACCTACAGAAACTTAATCTGTTTTGGCCGAAAATCATGGCCCAAATAGGGTGTGAGAAATATATCTCAGTAGGAACCCACCAAAGGCCTGTGCCCAACTGTGTGTAAACATGAAACAATAGTGTGCAGTAGTAAAATGCAATAAAATAAGCATAATTCAAATGTAACTAACATAATAGTTATATTTTTCATTTAAGTTTTCATTTAACCATTCAATTTAGTAACATTCTGTGCTCAATAGCACTGAGCCCTCATGCCAACCAGAACCATTCCCTCAGGCTAATATAGTAAACCACACCCTTCAGGCTTGCCCTCAGGATATACAGAATCCAACCCACATGTATTTCCCTCATGCGTCATAGAAATTTCCCTCAGGTGTAGGAAGTGTCACCCTCAGACACAGAAGTCAAGGCCTCAGGAACAAAAGGTTTCCCTTAGGCAAAATAGAATGTTTCCCTCAGGCTAATATAGTCACATCCTCTGGCTATAGTAAAACACCCCCCTCAGGCATAAGTAATCGGGCCATGCCCAACATATAAATATTCACTTTACCTAAAATACCTCTCATGGAAAAAGTAATGCATAATTTAAACATGGAATACCCTTGGATATCCTGACCAAATGGCTAAACAGAGGAATGCACCCCCGGGGTGGTCTTGGATCCAAGAATTGATCTCAAACAATAGTTTCACAATTTTATTAATTACCTATACAATTCTAGGTATTTAATATAGCCACAGCCTCAGCCACACGACACCCTAAATATGGGTTCATAGATCAAAACACACAAAAACGCACAATAGTTGGAAAAGAAACACCAAGACACATACCTTTAACACCAACAAATGATATATACAATTGATGCGTTCTGAAATGTCCAATAATGTCGTAGATCTGAGGTAAAAGATTTCTCTCTTAAACCCAAATAACTCTCATTGGGGGAAGAATTGGAAATTACTAATCATGAAGGGTGGAGGGATTACCCGTGGGGTTCCAAGGAGATTGTCCGAGGCAGAAATAGATTCCGGACATGTGCTAGGAAGATATCCAAAGCTCTGTCCTCCCTCTCACTCCTTCCTCTGGTTCTAAGCCTTCCCTGTGAGCAGGGGAGGCTACTGCCCATTTTAAGCGAAAAAAACAAAGTACACTGCGTGTAATTCTAAGTACAAGGCATGTAATTCCCATTTTTGAACTTTTCCTCTGGTGGCTTCCCGCCAGCGTGGAACTGTTCACCTGTCGACATGACTACATGGTGTGTCTTCATGAGCACACGGTGTGTTCTGTCGCACAGCTGGCCACCACCTTACTATTCACCTGCAGACTGACTACACTACGTGTAAACAACCACTACACGTCGTGTAGTTGGTTCCTACACCCTTCATTGCCGGCATGGCCACACGCCCTATGTACTCATTCCACATGGCTAGAAGTACATGGCGTGTGAAAAAGTACATGGAATGTACTTACAAAATTTTGGATTTTTCCCCATTTTCATTATTTTCTCAAAAATACTTAAGGAAAAGAGAAAAGTAGAAACTCATACCTCAAGAATAAGAACTAGGTTCTTTCAAACTTCCACCCTTATAGAAATTCATCCCCAAATTTCCCTTCCAAGGGTAGCGAAGATATAGCTGAGAATAGCTCTGGCCACTGAGCACATACATCGGTCTCCCGCTCCCAGGTTTCATCCTGCACTCGGCCGTGCTACCATAGCACCTATACGAGAAGAAATGATCGGCCTCGGATAACCTTCATGCTCTTTTCAACGATACGAATCCGATGCTCCTCAAAAGAAGGAATCCATCTAAAGCTCAACCTCCTTGGGCTGAAATATGTGGGACGAGCCTGAATGATAGAGACCCAACTGAGAGACATGGAAGACGTCGTGCATGGCTCGGTACCGCTGCAGTAACTGCAACCGATAGGCAACCAGCTCAACACTCTCCATAATCTCAAATGGCCCCACATACCTCGGTGAAAGCTTACCCTGTCTCTTGATCCATCAGTTTCCTAGCCTCGGCGAAACACACAAGAAAACCTGATCCCCGACCACGAACTCCAACGGTCATTTGCGACGATCAACATAAGATTTCTGAAGACATTTTGCTGTAGCCATCCACTTTTGAGTAAACTGGACCTGCTCAAGAGTCTCATGCACGATACGTGGTCCCAGAAAAGCTGCCACACCTACCTCTGACCAGCACAAAGGTGATAGGCATCGCCTACCATATAAAGCCTCGTAAGGTGACCACTCGATAGTTTCCTAAAAACTGTTATTGTAGGCAAACTCGACTAGGGGTATATGCTTCTCCCAAGATCCCCGAAAGTCTAGGACGCATGAACGCAACATTTCCTCTAAAACTTGAATCGTATGCTCTGACTGGACATCTGTCTGAGGGTGGTATGCTATGCTCAGAAGCACCTGTATACCCAGTGCCCTATGAAAACCTTTCCAGAAACAAGAAGTAAAACGAGCATCCCTATCTGAAACGATAGAATGAGGGACCCCATGAAGACGTACGATCTCTAGGATATACAACTTCCCAAGCTCGTTAACACCAAAGGTCTCCTTGATCAACAAAAAAGTGAGCTAGTTTCTTGATTCTGTCCACAACAACGCACATGGAATCATTGCCTCGAGGTGACCTCAGAAACCCCGTCACAAAATCGATCGTGAAATCATCCCATTTCCACTCCTAAATGGGTAACTGCTGTAACAGTCAGGCAAGCCTCTGGTGCTCCGCATTCACCTGCAAATAGGTGGAACACCTCGTAACAGAACCAGCTATATCTCTCTTCATAATCGACCACCAGTACTGATGTATCAAGCCTCGGTACATCTTGGTAGCCTCGGGACGAACTGCCCAATCTGAAGCATGGAACTCTCGCATCAGCTCCTTGCATATATCCCCTAGAACCCATACTCATCTATGGAAACGTAGTACTTCATCATCGCCTATCGTCCATCCCGGAGGAGGGCCCTCACTTTCCACCGACTCCCGTAGAACAAGGCCTCCTGGATCAGATAGCTGTCCCATCCTCACTCTATCTAGGAGGGTGGAAGTCACAACTAGATGTGAAAGATAAGTCTTCCCCTGAATGTCATGCACCTCTAGATGCATCTCAGAGAACAAGTCCATAAGCTTCCACTCAACACTGGCCTCCTGCACTGCCTGTATCTGAGTCTTCTTGTTCAGTGCATCAACTTCTGCATTACCTTTACCAAGTGTATAGGAAAGCTCAAAATCGAAGGACTATAGGTTCTCGACCCAACTCCTCTGCCTCAGATTTAGGTCACGCTGAGTAAAGACATACTTGAGGCATTTGTGGTCAGTGAAAACCAAAAAATGCTCTCCCAAAAGACAATGTCTCCAAAAGTGAAACACATGAACAACTGCAACCAACTTGAGGTCATGCGTCAGGTAATTCCTCTCATGTGGCCTCAACTTCTGAGACCCGTACGCAACGACTCGATCTCCCTGCATCAAAACTGCTCCCAGCCCAATACCTGATGCATCACAATAAACTGTATTGATCTTCCCCTGCTCTGGGAGTATCAGGATCAATGTTGATTTCAACCTTCCTTTCAGGTCCTGAAAGGCTGTCTCACAAGCTTCCGACCAAACAAACTTCACACCCTTCTTAGTCAGACCCGTCAATGGTGCTTCTAAGTGGGAAAAGTATGTTATGAAGCATCTATAGTAACCATCCAGCCCTAAGAAACTCCGTATCTCAAACACGTTCTTAGGATGCTCCCAGGATACTACTACTCTCACCTTCACTAGGTCTACTGCAACTCCTACCTCTAATATATTGTGACCCCAGAAGTGAATCTGGTCCATCCAAAAGTGGAACATTGAGAGCTTATAATTTAGCCGATTCTCTCTCAGTGTACTCAATACGATCTCAAGATGGGTGGCATGGTCGTGTCGAGTGCGAGATTACACTAAGATTTCATCCACGGATAATACCACAAAATAATCAAGATACGGATGGAGCACATAATTTATCAGATCCATGAAAACTGCTGGCGCATTCGTGAGTCCGAATGGCATAACCTAGTACTCGTACAGACCATATCTGCTCTGAAAAGTTGTAAGCGGTATATCCGATAGTCTCACACACAGCTGATAATATCAAAACCATAGGCCAATCTTCGAGAACACTCGTTCTCTTATAAGTTGATCAAAAAGATCATCAATCCTCGGCAAGGAATATCGGTTCTTAACCATCAACTAGTTCAGCTTCCGATAATCCACACAGAATCTGAGGGTACCGTCCACCTTCTTTGAAAAAAGGACCGGCGAACCCCAAGGAGAAGTACTGGGTCAGATGAAACCCTTCGATTGTAACTCCTATAACTGCCTTTTAAGCTCATGCAACGTAGGTGTGACCATATTATAAGGAGGAATGGACACCAGTGTTGCTCTTTCCACAATCTCAATAGAAAAATCCACCAATCTCTCTAGAGGTAGACCTAAAAAGTCATTAGGGAAGACATCCCTAAAACGATCAACCACAGGAGGGAAATCCGTCTGACAAGCCCCTTGATCATCCAGGTATAAGCTCACAATCTGGGTTGTGACTCCACCTCGTCCATGATGCTTTGGTCCAGCTCGACTCGCCTGAACATCCAATTCTACCTTCTATAGAAACTCTCCGCCCTCTATTGACGTGAAGCTCACCCTGCGATGATAGCAGTCTAAAAAGGCTCGGAAGGGAACCAACTAGTACATCCCAAGAATGACATCATATCTCGTCATCTCTAAGACGTAAGGGTCCCATAAAAAGTGACACCCACCAACCTCAAGGGGGCACTCCTTGCACTGACGCACACCAGCCGTTCTATTCCCCAACAGAGTTTCTAGCGTCATGATATCAGAAGAAATAGAAACACCAAGCCCAAGGCTCTCCACAACAGGTACAGATATGAAACTATGTATAGCACCCATATCGAAAAGTACTGAAGATAAGATAGAAGCTACTAGAATAGTACCTATGACTATAGAAGGTCCGGGACCCTGCTCCTGCTGGGTCTATTGCACTGCATATGCCTGCCCAGTACTGCGGCCCTGCGACACAGCCTGGCTACCCTGAGCTGTCCCACCCTACTGCATCTGATATCCTGGTGTCTGGCTACCACATCCACGACCACCATCTCTGCATGCATGCCCTGACGTATTCTAGTTCCCTGACGGGTAAGAATCCACTGGTCCAGCTCCCGCATGCGAAGTCTGCATAGAATCCATTTCATTAGCCACTGGTAGAAACGCCCTTCAAAAGCACTGTAGATGACCCATCTTGCCGCAAGCTCGGCACGCCACTGGATCACACTGACACTGTGGTCTCTTGGGCCCCTCTTTACCACACTGGTAGAACCTGATCGGGCCACTTGAAGAAACTGCATGGCTGGTACTACCACCCTGAGAGATATCCATATGTCTCTTCCTCTTTCCAAAAGAAAATGTACCAGTAACTGGTGCTGAACCACCCTGGCCCACACCACTCGATTCCCGCAGGTTCGTCTCTGAAATAATCACTTGGTTCACAATAGTATGTAATAAAGGAAACCCTAAAACATTCACCAGCACTCAGATTTCATAACGAAGACCATCCTCAAAACGTCTGGCTCTCAAAGTCTCATCACCCACCAGCACGGGTGGAAAACGCTGAAGCTCGGTAAAGCGAGTAGAATAGTCCATCACAGACATAACGCCCTGCTGCAGATTCATGAACTCTCTAGCTCTATCTTCCCTCAGCGTCTCTGGGAAAAATAATTCATAGAAGACTGCCTGAAAATATTCCCATGCCATGTCTCAGTTATGCTCTGATTGGGTGGTAACATCCCGCCACCTCTTGGCGGAATCACGCAATATATATGTCACGAGCTTGACCCTCCACCCTGGAGGTGTCTCAAGATGCTTGAAAATAGTCTGCATCGACCCCAACCAAGAATCTGCAGCCTATGGTCTGCCATCCCCTGAAAATGTAGGTGGATGCTGCTGCTAGAAGATACGTGTCAGCTCGGCCATAGATGTGGCAGCCTGCGGTGCTCCCTAAAAGGTCTTCATGAACCGCATAAAGCCTTCACAGAACTGCGCCTCCACGCCTGTGTCCGGTATAAAAGTCGGCGCCGCATATGGCTCTGCTGGAGGATCCACTGGTATCCCATGACCCACCATCTCTGGAGTATACTCGTTACCGCTCTCCTGGAGAACAATGTGCGGTCATCTAGGCGGCATGACACTAGAAGGTCAAAATCACTCATAGATTCAAGATTTATCAAGACTGAAAGTGAAGGAACCACAAAGGGAACAAGAGGAAGAAGGCATTTCAAGATTTGAAAAACAAGACTACACAGCGTGTACAATGACTACATGTCGTGTACATTACTTCTCTTCCCCTGCCTGGGTCCTTCAACACGGCTAAGCCACACGGCTCCTGTTGAACAAAAGCTACATGGCATGTATTATATCTACACGACGTGTATTATATCTACATGGCATGTATGGTGTTATTTTCCAACTGCCCGTGTCATTTGTGACACGACCGACTACTCGGCTTGCAACTACATGGCATGTTACACCCACACACGGCGTGTACACTACCCCGTCTCCCAGCCACATGGCTAATTCCATACGGTCTGTCCTTGGAAAAGACTACACGGCGTGTCCCAGAGGTACACGACATGTTCAAGGAAAGGTGACTCCAACCTGTGTTTTTAGTTACACGACCGAGTCCCCAGGTCACACTACACGGTGTGGTCAATAGTGGACATGGCGTGTATGTCTTAGGGTCTCATCCGTCCGTGTTTTTCATTACATGGGCGGACTCCAGGTCAACACCACATGGCATGTACATCCGGTACACAACATGTGTTTCCCAAACATTCCCTACCCCGTGTCGCCCTCACACGGTTTGTGACACGGGAAGAGACTACACTACGTGTACTCTAGGTACACGATGTGTACTTAAAAAGTTTGTTTTTCTTCCCGAACAGACGGACATACACGGCGTGTTTAAAGATACTACATGGCGTTTATACTGGGTTTCCAGACAGTATGCCTCAAAAACATCCCTGGAACCCAAAAAATACCAAAAACAACACCTATGTGTCAAATTCCGACCCGTGAGGGCCCATACTCCCCACGAATCAAATTTTGACATCTTATCTATGTTATAAAAAAAATAAACAGTCAATGAGACGCCAAATTCTGGTCAATGAGGGCCCATACTCCCCAAATACCAAAGTTTGGCATTCATTCTATAAACCAAATCAAATAAAATTACCCTATCACACAGCAAGTATTTTATCAAAGAAACTATCAAAACAACATTCTTTACTAGCACAACAACTATCGCAAAAACATCTGAAATTATAATGCACCTACATGGCATGGAACTATGCACGACATGTGATTTCTAGCATGTGCCTATATGATGCATGAGATTTCATACCCTCATCTCATTGGGTTTCCAATAAATAGAACCCATAGATAAAATATAATAGCACAATCACAAGTGTGTCACCCAACGGTGAAATCAAATCAACTATAAATTTCAATATCAATAAAACTGAAATCACGAGGTAAATCGACTTTTCCTTGTACGCGGGTTAGCTACACCCGGGTACAGCTTATTACCAACTACCGTTCATCCTATCCCTGACTATGGCTCCAAATAGTAAGTCAAAGTAAAGAACCCCTCTGATACCACTTTGTAATGTCCCGGTTTCGGGTTCCCCCAACGATGCCCCGAACCAGGATCGCCACAAGACCCCAAGCACAATTCCCCAAACGCCAGAGGCTTCCGACTAGCAGTGAGGGCCCAGGTCTGATAGTGAGGAAACAATGCCCTCATTTTTCAAAGTGCAGTGCAGTGGAATATAAGATAAACAAACAACAACATCGGAAGCACTAACCCATACACAACTGAAATGAACAACTAATGACAAAAATGGAAACCCACAGTTATATATATATGAAGATGTAGTATGTCACTATTCTATAGAACAGCCAGAACATGTTACACTACAATACAATACATCACAACTGAAGTAAAAGTATAGAAAGCAAAACAGAACAGCCCGCAGCATAATGATCCAATGCTCAGTCCCATGCTCTCCTACACCCCAGTAGCAATCAAGTACCTGTATAAGGACCCTTTCCCTTATCTACACCTACAAAAATGTAATCTATTTGGTCCAAAAAGCAGAGCCCAAAAAGGGTGTGAGAAATATATATCTGTAGGCACCCACCAAAGGCCCATTCCCAACTGTGTGTAAACATGCAACAATAGTGTGCAGTAGTAAAATGCAATAAACTAAGCAGTACTCAAAAGTAACTAACTTAACAGTTATATTTCAATTTAATTATTCATTTAACTATTCAATTTAGTAACATTCCGTGCTCGAAAACACCAATCCCTTAGGCCAATGAGAACCTTTCCCTCTGGCTAATATAGTAACCCACACCCTCAGGCTTTCCCTCAGGCTATACAGAATCTAACCCATAGCTATTGCCCTTAGGCATAGAAGTCAGGACCTCAGGCACGAAAGGTTGCCCTCAGGTGAAATAGAAAGTTTCCCTCAGGCTAATACAGTCACGCCCTCAGGCTATAGTAAAACACCTCCCTCGGGCATAAGTAACCGGGCCCTGCCCAACTTATAAACATGCATTTTACATAAAATTCCTCTCAAGGAAAAAGTAAATGCATAATTTAAACATGGCATACCCTCGGGTATCCTGGCCAAATGGCTAAACAGAGGAACGCACCCCCGGGGTGGTCCTGGATCCAAGCACTGACCCCAAACAATAGTTTCACAATTTTATTAATTACCAATACAATTATTGGTATTTTATATAGCCACATCCTCATCAACATGACACCCCAAATACGGTTTCATAGCTCAAAACATGAAAAAATGCACAAGAGTTGGAAAATAAACACCAAGCCACCTACCTTTAACACCAACGAAAGATATACGCGAATGATGGCTTCTGAAACGTCCAAGAACACTGTAGATCTGAGGTAAGACATTTCTAGCTTAAACGAAAATAACTCTCGTTAGGGGAAGAATTGGAAAGAACTAATCAAGAATGGTGGAGGGCATACTCGTGCGGTTCCAATGAGATCGTCTGTGGTGGAAACGGATTCCCAACGTGCGCCCAGTGGATCTCCAGAGCTCCATCCTCCCTCTCACTCCTTCCTACAGTTCTAAGCCTTCCCTATGAACAGGGGAGACTACTGTCCATTTTAAGCGAAAAAACAAAGTACACAACATGTACTTCTAAGTACACAGCCTGTACTTCCCATTTTTAAACTGTTCCTCTGGCAGCTTCCCGCCAGTGTGGCACTATTCACTTGTCGACATGACTACATGGCGTGTCTGCATGAGCACATGACATGTTCTATCGCACAGATGGCCACCGCCTTACTATTCACCTGCAGACTGACTACACAGTGTGTAAAGAACCACTACATGGCGTGTAGTTGATTCCTACACCCTTCATCGCTGGCATGGCCACATGCCCTGTGTACTCATTCCACACGGCCAGAAGTACATGGCGTGTGGAAAAGTACAAGACGTGTACTTCCAAAATTTGGGATTTTCCCCATTTTCCATATTTTCTAAAAAATACTTAAGGAAAAGAGAAAAGAATAAACCCGTACCTCAAGACTAAGAACTGGGTTCTTACAAACTTTCTATTTGGTTCATCATCTTCCTCTTTGTTTACCTTTATCTCTTCTTCATATATCATCAACTTACCAATTAGCTCCTTAAAAAGAAGTGATCTTATATCACACAATTCTCTTACTGAAACAGATGTGCCTCTCCATCTGTCTGGCAGACACCTGAGTAACCTAATGATTTTCTCCTTTGCTGGAAAAACCTTTCCCAGTGAGCTCATTGTATTAATAATATCATTGAACCTGAGATACATGTCATAAATAGGTTAATCAGGTGTTATTTTAATGTTTTCATACTTAATACTGTAGGTATTCAATATCATTTCTTTAACATTGGTTGTTCCCTCATGGGTAAAAGCCATAGTATCCCATATTTCATAAGCAATCTTATAAGAATATATTAGATTAAATTATTCATCTCTTAAAGGACAATACATGGCATTCATTGCTTTAAAATTATTATTGTAAGCAGTTTTCGTAGGTTCATCCCATGTAGTTCTTTAAGTTTCTGATATCTTATACCGAGTCTCTATATCAGTCCAAATGTCAAATCCCATACTTTCTAAATGAATTTTCATTTTTAGTTTCCACAACGTATAATTAACACCATTAAAGAATGGTGGCATGTTAGTAAAATCACCCTCTAATCTATTATCAATAATTAGATTTCAGCAGATATAAAGACATAAAATTTAGAACTAAGAGAAATTTAAGATCATTAAGATATAATTAAAATCATAGTTGAAAAACAGAGTGTTTGAAAATCCTTTAAAAACAACAACCTCTAATACCAAATGTTGGTCAGAGTGGATACTCAAGAGGGGGGTGAATTGAGTTCCAATTAAAAATTTCTATTAAAAATATTTCTACTAAAATCCCCCAAATTAAATAAAAAATAAAATGTAGTGAATTTATAAAGATTGTAAGTTTTCAATTAGTCTCTCAAGAGATTGATTATTTCTCAATTAACTCAATCTGAAGATTAGTTAACTTTTGAGACTAACTTACTGCATAACAAAAGTTATAAACAATTACTATTTTAACATCTGAGTTACTTTAAATATAGATTTGTATTTAAAGTACATAACAGTGGAATATTCAATATAGTTTAAAACAAAAATAAACAAGCACATCAAGATTAACCAAGAAGTTCAGTCTCAATACGAGATTTAGACCTCTCAAACAGTTTATATAAACATTGATCCACACCCTGGATCCAGGTAAACAGCAGTACACAGACTATCCAGGTACTAAGACCTCTACCAGAGTTCTACGTGGGAAAGACAAAACTATAGCACAAACTCTATCTAGGTCACACATGACATCTAACACTACCCACAATAGGAATCAAAATATTTATAAAGATGGAGTGATGGTTTTTGGATATCCTCCAGTTCAACAAAGGAGACAGTGTGTGTCTAAAAATACAAGGCACACACACTGCTCAAAATGTAAATAAATGAAACACAATATAGATAAATAGATAGGGATGAGTTTAGAATTATCCATGTGTTTTGAGTGAATATCTGGACTCCTTGAATTGATGCAGATGAATATTTGAGTCCATCTTAGGTTTTAGTTAAGAAAAAATAGTATCGTTTTTGTATTTGACTTCTAAGTCTAGGTTGATCAGCCTGATCAGCTTGAGTATAGATGAAATCGTTGAAGCTCTTTACTCCTTGAATATTCGGGTTCTACAGATTCATTATGTATCCTTATTTATTCTTCTATGCATGTAAGTCTCTTTGTATCTCCAGAAGATTGTCTCATATGTTCATGAAAAGGCTGATCTCCTGAACACCCTTTTCTTTAGCAGTTTGAGGATCCCTTATATAGCTTTTAGCTCAGGGAAGGGGAATGATTACCTTTTTTCAGGTACGAGGCACGATTCCTGAAATACCAACAACTACCATTAATTAATATTAGGTTCATTAAAAGCATCACATATGACCGTTATTAATAAACAAACATAAATAGTGTTTAGAGAAATGGTGACTGGTTTCCATTGGTAGCTCTCTCCATTAGTGATCTTTTAACGGTGGACTTGAGTCAGTATGTATAGTGTCAGTAGCTGTTAATATTTATAGCAGTAGCTCTATGTATCAGTAGCTCATTCCATTGGTAGCCCCTATTATCAGTATCTCTTTTGTACTAGTGTCAATATTGTTTTGGTAGACTTTGTAGTGGTAGATGTCTGTCTGTATCAGCAGACTTGTATCGGTAACTGTCTGTTGGTATCTATCTGTAACGGTGGACTTTGTCTGTTTGTATCGGTGGACTTCATATCAGTAGTTGTGTATAACTGTATCAGTTGGTCTATCTGTTTATCTGTATCAGTAGATCCTGATTATAACAGTAGGTATGTCTACCAGTGATTTTTTCTTATCGGTAGACTTTGTCTGTAATAGTGACTATGAGCATACAGGTAGAATTACTCGATCAGTAGGTGTGTATCAGTGACTCACAAACATAGTACATATATGTTCTATGCAAATCATATCAATATTGAGTTATAATTATTTCAAATCCAGTATAAACTTAGATAACCATTGATTAACAAATTCCAATGATTTTTTGAAAATTTTATCAACTCAACAGTAGGATTTCATAGATTGAAAGCATTAATATATAGATAATATTTATTTGGAATTATGAAACCATATTGAAACATAATTGAGATTATCAAAATAGGTGTGGTCAACAAGGAGGATAAGTCTTTACTAATTATTGTTGTTCACATCATCCATTATGATAGCATTAGCTTTCCCATTTTCCTTTATCATCAAAGGATTTGGTGGCTTATCAACCATATTATTCCTTAGATTATGGAACTTATTAGCATACTTTCCAAACTCCTTTCAATTGACACACTGATTTCTTGGAGGATTATTTTCTACATATATCATTTTATTTTTATAATTTGAAAAATTATCCGCATCCCTTCGAAATTAACCAACTCGATGACCATCATTTCAAAAAAAATCACCCTCTTGTCCCTTTTAGGCATTCACCTGAGTGCTTATTCTCACATTTATGGCATATAAATACATTTAATTTCAAACCACCATTTATGTTTTCATGATTCTTGATCATCAATTTATTATCCAAACCATAGGAATGGTGGGAATATCTAATTTCCATTTCTTCCTTCAATTCACATATAATGACTTCTTCACAGCTACTGAAGACTCTTATAGTTAATTATTTGTGATGAATTGGTTTCTGGCCACCAAAGAATCAATAAATTTTTATTTTATGTAAAATTATTAACCTATAATTGTAAAATTAAATCCTTTTAAAATAATTTTCATATGTACCAAAATATTCATTATAATTTTTCACAGCCTCAATGAATTGCTTCTCTATCTTTTTTTCTAGAATACTCGGGAAGTTCATACTGAAAAATGTCCACATAAACACTCCCCATTCCATATATTGAATTACTTCTGGTTATATTGTGTTCTTAATAAGTCCCCAACTTTTATCTTCTTCACATTACAAATAATAACAATCCAAAATTACATTTTCATTCTCCAAAAAAATAAAAAACGAAAAATATTGTTTTAGTGGTACTGATCCTTTATAGAGATACCATTGGATCATTAGAGGCACTAATATAAGGTGAAATATTCCTCGTGATGTACTCAACAAAATGTTTTTGCCTCATTTTATCATTTGAATGTCAAAATGATTCAAATATATACAATGTTGTTTGAGAATATCAACATTAATTTTTTTATTTTAGTTCCCATATAACTTCATTTCTCATGAGGACAATCATTTCATTCCCTATCTCCCCTAGCATTATAATGGTTCCTTTGGGTTCCATCAATCAACTAAAACCAAAATCATAGTACAAGAAACACTAATCATTGGTGGAACCACATAATAAATAAATGTTTCATATAAGATTTATAATTCATAGAACCTTATTCATCAATCTATGGAAAATTTGGTTTATATGAGGTTAATCATGGTCATTTTCTTTTTAAAACACGTCTAACATTTCGTAAAGTGTTTTCAAGTTTACAAAGCTAATCCCTTGGGAGTGTCAAACCATATATTCAACAAGGCCCATTTTTTTGCAGTTGTTCCTGGTCAAGTCTAGATCAATATGGTGTTTTCAAGGTTGTTACTTTTATGTACATATGTTCTAGAGATACATCCACTTATATAATTCTGATAGGAATTTATTACTATGAAATCAATCTCTTTACCCTTACCAAAATTATGGTACATATTTCTATTCATTGAATCATTCTGAGAAAAATAATTAGAGCCATCCATAGATATATCCTGAGAAAAATGTGAAGGGATCTCACTAAAGTTTTCTCATCATAGTTCCAAGGGCTGACTAAACCTCCAATTTTATACAAACTATTGTGACCTGGGTTTCACATAAATGGATATTACTTATTTTAATATGAATATTTATTACATTATACAAAAAAAACACATGAGAATCGAAAAAATTTAGTACCTTTGGAAAATTTCAACCTATTATTCTAATTTTGTGAAAGATGTTACCCTTTAATACTCCTACATAAAACTGTTATTCACAACCAGTGGAAAGGAAACCTAATAAAGGGTGAGTTCAGTTACCTAGTAAAGGTAAATATGGGAGATATATAAGCATAATGAGAGCATAATGGTATAAGAACCAGATCATAATATTTGGAAAGTATACCATTGTTTTTAAAGATCATAATTATGAATCATGGGATAAATATTGGATGTTTATAAGACATGAAGCATAATATAGTTAATGACCATTATCCATGAGAGTATAATAATGTAATAATACATGTAATATTTTCCACACACAAAAGATTAGAAATATTTTGTCTAGGATCTCTAGGAAGACATCCATAACTTGTTAGGATTCTGATAATCAACTCTGTACCTTATTCTGAATTGGGATAACCTGTCATGTACCCTCTTATTTCGTTCATGAGATTATATATTGTGTACCATCTTGTTTTGGTCTTTGGAAGAACTACCACATACCCTATTGTAGTGGGATTGGGATGAACTCCCATGTAACATCTTCTTGCGATCATGAGCTTGCCACTACTATACCCTTTGAGATCATATAACATTTATCATTACCAAATTAATTTGAATAAAATATTAGTCACACCCATCATATAATGAAATCATAAATATGTGTGCAAAAGATAATAAACATTCATCATATCAGATCAAAAGAAGGAAAATGGGTATCATAATCATTTTATCATATCATATGATGTGGTAAAGATAACTATCTCATAATCCTAGAATAACTTGTGAAAATAAGTGTGTTTCAATTGCATTTTATCATGGAATAAACCATGGAAGATAAATGGGTTTCATAAAAAAAATAAACTTAAACATAAACCATTGAAATAAGAAAAACAGTGGGTTTTTTGGATCATATCCCCAATAAAACATAAAATATATAAAATAAAGTCATATTATATTGAAAATAATTTTTAAAGATCCTTGAGAATATTTCTTGAGAAAATATCCTTTAAAATTATAAAATATTTTTTAAAACATAAAACCTTTTTGATAATCTTTTCCTTTGAAAACCACTTAAAAATGATTTTACGAAATATTTTAAAAGAAATAACATTGTAAAATTCTAAGGTACACATCAATCAAATGACAGTCATGATGGTTGGTATATTTGTTCTTTCTGTACATGTTAAACAAATAATCATTAAAAGAAGTAAATATTATAGAAATGATCCGTAACAAAAAATGACAAAGATATTTATTTTAAATAAAATAAAAAATAGAAAAAATTTATTGAAACTTATTTAATAAATCATTTTTAATAGATTAAGAATATGTTAAAAAATATATTACAAATCATTGTTCTGAAAGAAGATTGATTAATGAGCGAAGAAAGAAATAATGTTAGATTCGAATAAAAAAATTTATAATTATTTTATGAAAAAAATATGGTAAAATGGAATCATTCCATGAAGATATCATGAATAAAAAATTTATAATAAAATTAATAATTATTCATGATATATGAATAATATTATTTAATCAATGGAATCATAATTATAAATAATCTCTATAAATGATGAGATTATTGCAATAAACTCTTACCAATTTAGTGGATTTGAATCATTAACCCCATGAACGAATAACTTAAAACTAATCATATTGCTTCATGAGAATGAAAAAATTAATAATATTAAATGTAAAATGGAAATTATATACATCCCATGAAATAATAAAGGTGCATTAAAAACTTTCATCTCAAAGAAGGAAAAATGAGACAAAAATCGCCTCACCACATTGGTAATGTTTTAACCAAAATTCCCATGAAAGAGAGATCCTAAGATCGATATGTTAATAAAAAAAATCTAAGAATTATAATTATAAAATAAATCCATTTCTATTATACACACCATATGCAATAAATAGGGTTGAACATGGCTTGGGTCTCACAAAAAATTAAAATGAGACAGAAATCCCTTACTACTTGAGTAAAATTTAAATCAAGAGATCCATGAATGAATAACAAAAATTAAAAATGAGAATAACATTATGTAAATTAAATACGTAATATAAAATTTTATAGGTTATTATGTACACTATGGAATATAAATATTGGTAATATGGCATAAGTCTCACAGAAATAACAGTGAGAATAGAAATCTTCCTATATTAAGTATTGATAGTCATTGTACTCACTGAAACCTCCTGTATAATAAAAAAAATAACTTGTAAAACATAACCATATTCACATATATATATATAATCCAATATTATTTAGTTATTACATTATATAGGAGGTTTATTAACAATTCCATGATAAAGTTGTGTTTCAGGAAATAACCGCCCGGTTTTTCATATATGTTATGATTTGTTATATTTTTATTCCTCTTATATTTATAATCATTTAAAAATATCCATAATGATAAAAATGATATAAATATCATATATATTCCTTATATGTTTATTCATAATAATATATAAAATATAGAAATAGGAAATGAGATACACCATTCATGGAGATGATAGGTCATACCTACGCAAGAATGTTGTTTTTGTTTTTTATGATATTAAAAGAAAAAAATAAATCATATAATATCATTATAGAATCATTTTCATGTCATATATATCACATATTATTTTCAAACCATCCTTAATTCCTTCAATTTAATGCATGAATGAATCATATTGCTTCACGAGGCAATCGTCTGTTGTACATGAGAATGACATTATCGTATTCCCACAAAACAGAAAGCATAAATTTATATGTCATATAATAATTAAAGAATCATAATAACATCCTAAATATCATAAATAAAATATATTAATTATAAATACATCAGTATTCCAAACCATTAAAGGAGTCAATAGAATAATAAATGACAATGGTTCATAAGACGGTAGTCCTATTTACACCAGAATGACGAGTGTGCATCCAATTTGATGGAAATGTGTGAAAGTGTTGGTCAGAACCATATCATAAAAAAATATTATTTTAATTACAATGATTCTAGTTTATAATCTTAATAAAAAATTAACTAAATAATATTGAGGAAAAAACATTCTTTTTTAATGCTACCTCTTCCTCAGGTCTCTCTTTTTGGTTTTCACCGAAGGTCTTCTTTGGTTGGGTTTCTACCTAGAGTAAGGCTTATGGGATTAATTTAGATAAGAGTATAAGTTTTTTTGTGTAGGTATTTTTGACACCAATATATTTCAAATGTGTGAATACAATGGATTTGTTTTTGGGCTAGTTTTGAGGTTACTTTTCTAACCATTTTAGTCAAAAAAATAATTTGAACTGGTTATTCTATATAAATTATTCTGATTCCAAATATAGAATCTATTTTTTTCAATGTTAAATAATATAATTTATAGAAATTTATCTTAAAATTTAATCTTCATTGATGAGACGAGACAACATGTTTTTAAAACCGAAAATCTTCAAATATTTGAAATGTTTTTATGTCCAATTTCAATGAAAAATTTATTATAATGATCTAAATTGAATTAATAGATATAAAATTAATGTAAATATACATTAAAGAAAAACTATAACATAGTTAAAATATATTAATAAATCCGATAAAAATAAGCATTCAATTTAAATTATGAATTTTTCTTTATTCATTAATAAATGAAACTTTCTATTAAGATATCAACATTTCATCCTAAGATAATTTTGACATTACAATAAAATTTTTTTTTTTTTTGTAAAATAGGCATTATAAATTTTAAAATCTCTAGTTCTAAAATAATTTCACCTTTAAAACATGAAAAAAAAATTCTTTTAAAAAAATACATATTTTTATGCCTAAAATTTGGTTTATTCTTATCTCTTATATAAAAACAAATAAGTTTAATATTAAAGATTTGATTGATTATATAATATATAATTTTCATTAACATCATTCATTTAATGTGGTTTTTATAATTTATTGATGTAAAAAGTGTTTGTTCAAAGAAAAATTGATTTTCCAAAGATGAGTTTCTTTATTTTCAATTAGTTATTAATTTTATTTCTTATTAATTGGTTGTTAAGGAATTAATTTTATAAACCTTACTACAAAATTCATATTTAAGTTAATATTTTTCATACTTTTGATTCTAACGGATAGGTGATAACTATACTAATAATTTAATAATAAAACACATTTTGTTTAAACTCATTATTGTGTGTAACATAAGATAAGATTAGTGTATCATGTTACCCAATCTATATTTAGTGTGTTGTGTAACACAATACAAAATAATTTTTTCATGTTTCAAAATTTATACAACATTCATGTAACATCTATTATCTTCTGGGGGTGTGGAGGGGCCAAAATCACCAAATGGGGGCCTCTAAGGAAGAAGAAATAATATTATTATTTTACTGGACCATTGGGAAATAAAAATGAGGGTTTTATGATTTTAAAACTATTTTTTAGATTAATATAATCTAATACGCATGGTTGGATGGGTAGTGTCTCCCTGTTTGAAAATACCAGTTTCATTACTGTGTACCCATTTTTGTAGGGTTTCATGGTTTCTACATGGTGGGTGTATAGTTTTCCAAACTCAATGCCAACCCAGAAATCCCTCACTATCTCAATTTTCACGGTTTTCACTAGCATGGTGCCATATTTGAGAAAATAGTGCATAAAAAATTCACATTCCTAGAACTTGAAAAAAACATCCAAATTTTCACCCCATACAAAACTAAATGAAACCCAACCAAATCCTGATCAGAATAGTGATTTAGATTACCTAAAATTTTTAACTTGATGTTAAAACCTCCCCACAATGGAAAATTTATATCCCTATAAGTCCTCTTAAGAATATTCCATATCAAAAATATCAGGTTGCTTCTCTCACAGATCAGTACCTCCCTCTCCTATATCTCTTGAGAAGAAGAATCGTATAGCCACAACAATCAAAACAAATGTATCATCCTCCCTTGATTATAACAACCCATACTTTAAAAAAATTGTTAATACATCAAAATTGAAGCACACTTATTACAACATATAACAAAACTAGGAAAGGACCGTATAGGTATAGTGTCTTTAGAAACTGGGAAACATAAACAACTGGTTCATAAAGCATCTACATTGTCTCCCATTTATATCATCATATATAGAGTCCCTTTTGGCATATCCTACTTAAAAACCTTCTTCCTGACTTGGGGAAAGAAAATATACAAAAGGGTGAGCTCAAATTCTCAGTAAAGGTAAACAAAAGAAATAACAATCACACCATATTCATAAGAACATAACATTTTGTAAATCTTAACCTGCAAAAGAAATCATAATTTCACAACATGGGATAAATCATAGTAGTGAAATGTAATCCCAATAATCATAACTTAAAACATGTGACTTTGTGGCATACACACATAATCATAGAGAATAGTATTTTAGCAGTCAAGACTCATTGCCAAGACTATCTTAGCAGACAAAGTCCATTTCTGAACCGAGTTCACTCCTCGTTTCAGTCCTGTTTCACTGAACCGGTTTAACATGCTGTTCCAGCCATGTCTATATAATGAGATATAAATCTTTACCCAATGAATTGGAGGGAGATATAGTTCCCACCCATCTCATAAAGATACCATTCTTATGTGTGCCACAAAATCATAAATCATACATCATTGCATAACCCATGTAATAAAAATGGGATTCTTAAACATCGTGACATCATAAAACAATTCATATAAGATAAAGGAATTCATAAAAATAATTCCATCACAATAAAATAAAATTTAATAATAGGGATAAAAACAGAACCCAACATTATTATATATAGAAAATAATTTTGATAAAACACTTGAACTCCATTCTTGAGGAAAATATCCTTTCTACTTCAAAAACATTTTTCCTTTCTTAACATGTCATTCAATTTTAAACTAAAATAAGTTGACTAAAAATAAACTTGAAAACTTGTAAAGGAATCTTCTTGGAAATAATGTTTTAAAAATCCATTCACTCCTTATAAGTTAAAAAAACATTCTTCTCATACTTTTGTTGGAAAAGTCAAAAAGTACATCGTACGAAAAATGACAAAAGATTCCTTTCATATCTTTTAATAAAAACTCATTGAAGGGTAAAATTGTATATAAAAAATTGTAGAAGGATATAAATGTTACATTTTGAGGAAACATAGATGTGGATTATAAATATTCCCCAGTAAATTCTGAAGTATAAACAATCCTGGATAAAAATGAGATTGCAATATTTTCCCTTACCTTAGGTCTGATTTGCTTCGTAAGTGTCCGAACCTCCTGTAAAATGATTTAAATAATGTCATTGAATTATTCCATAATCTTACTCATTGTTATGATATCATATATGGCCATATTATTAGCTTCTTATTAGTAATATTTCATTGTTACTCGTTATTCGGGTGTTTATTACTTTTTGTTCTTATGCGTGTTTTGTCGAATAAATTATTATTCTTCTCTTTTAGTTATAGATACCTCATTTAAAGAATTGTATTAATGTAATATATATCATATTAATTCATTAAATTCATTTATATAATCATTATGCAATGAAGATCATGTAGAACGAGTCGCATCACATCGTAGAGACGGTATTCCGTATGTACGCACGAGCGATGATATCATTCCCATGATCGTGGAATTGTATTTGAGTGTATGTATACTATTTAAGAATCAATATAAATTTAAAATAATCATATATAGTTATTATTTACACCATTATACCCATCAAATTATGGTGGTGGTGGAAAATAGATTACACCACAGCGTGGAGACGGTATTCCGTACGTACGCACGTGCGGTGATTTTGTTTTCCGTAGGATGGGTAGATGGTGAAATAGGGTTTTTTCATACTTATAATAACATATCAGAATATGATTGATACTGATTTTATTACTTCATAATGAAACATCTAAATAAGAATAAGTGTAAGAAGAAATAAAGTTGAAATAATCGGTAACAGACATTACCTCGTCTTTGAAGCGCCTCTTTGAGACCTCCTCTTAGGGAAATAAAATTGTTCTTTGAAGAAGACCAGGACCTCTAGGATGTTTCTAGGGAAGTGGATAAGAGAATCTGGAAGGGGTTGGCCGAGCTTGAAGGCTAAAAGTGGTGTGAGGAAGAGAGGGAGGAGGTGCCCTTTTATAGAGGAGAGGGGCACCTTAGGAAAAACTAAAAATATTATTTTATTATGAAGTCATATTCGGTTTTTAAATAGCTCAAAATTGATTTATTTCTCAGATAAGGTGGGTATGGGTTGAAATCCTCTCTTCCAATAGAATTTATACAAGTTTAGGTGTCTATTTTAACCTTATCATTTAGATTTAACTTTAAGTTAGATAATTTAACTTTTACTGTGTCTTCTTGTTTTCTTAAACTATAAGGTTAATAAACTAACTATAACAAGCGAAAAGAACCCAAAGTTGTTTTTTATTAATATATATAACCTTATCTAAGTCATTTGGCCTAAACTTATATTTTTATGAATAATATAACAGTTAATAATATAATATTTGTTTTAAAAACTATTTTATGTCAATTTTGACATTATTTGGTAATTGATTTTTGTGAAAATCATAACAGAAAGATTAGTTCTAAAAAAGTTAATTAAATCAATACTAACATGTCATATTATCCTATAAAGGTATTTTAATTCATAAAAAGTCTCAAATTACATTTATTTGGGTATTTATAACAACAATTATGTCATTATTTTATTAATAAGATAATTACTGCATCATCATTGTGTCATAAATAAATTAAATTATTTATTGTTCAAAAATTACAAATAAAATACCATTACGTAGGAGATCGTTTTATCTTTATAATGAATATTTATAGTTGAATTTATCTTATGTATAACCCTATATTAATAATTATTTACTTATTAAACTTTGAATTGAACTATTTTAACCCTTCTTTAAATAAATTAATAATAAATGTCCTAATCTAATCCAAGTGGTCCTAAATGGTCATATTTTGTTCCTAAGGTTGTTTTTGGTCGAATTAAACTTATCCAATAGAATTAGGACATTTTTTAGCGTAATAATAATATCATTTTTACCCTTAATTACCCTATTTACTTTTAACCGTGGTAAAAAAAATTAAAAAGTTACTATTCACCCAAAATTATTTTTATCTCATTGAACCACATTTTAGTCCTTGATATTAACTGTGTATCTCAGATTTTCTAAAATCCACTCACATAAGCGGTAAAATTAAGTTTTATGTAAATTTGCAAATTCTCCTAGGAGGTGGGTAAAAGACGGTGAAAGTTAAATACAACTTTTATATATCTAAAATTTTTATAAAATGACTCCAATGAATTGAATTGAACTTATATAGGTATTATGTATCAATTTTTACCTCAAATAAATTTAAATAAAATAAATAATTATTTAAATAAAAATTCCGTTTTTAAATAGTAACCTAGTGTTTTCACTATTCATCAAAAATTGAAAGTTTTCAGAAAAATACCAAAATTTCACCCTAGGCTAATTTAGAAATTCCAAATCCAAAAATGACGTCCATTTTGAAAAATAAAATTTATAAAATTTCAAAAAGTAGGTATTACTATTCATAATGACTAGTTTTAATAATATTATAATAGCATATCTTTGTTTAGTGAAACTCGATATTGCGTATGACACAAGCTATCGAGGAAGGTCGCGATTGCGTGTAAATCAATCCAAGCTAGTGTTGTGTGTAGTGAAAGATTCCTTTGATGATTTATATAAAATAAAAACAAAATATTTCTTATAAAAGGATTGGGTGTTACACTGATGGACCATTGTTTTAAAATCAACTATCCTGACTAGATGACCAACCATGAATATATCATGCTTAATATCAATATCACTTAATTTTAGAACATGATATTGATTAGAAATATATTTCCACATATAAGATACCTGGATAATGTTATGTAACGACATCAACTGTGGTGGGAGTACTAAAAAATATGCCATATTACCCCTTCTCAAAAACCTATTAATGTTCCCAAAAATGAGTATAAATCTTCCCTTTCCTCCCAAAATATCAATAACCCAAAATGGGGTGAAAATTTCAAGAACATCTGGTCAGCTACTTCAAATTCCAATGGCCTATGAAGATGATCAACAAAAAACTTATATATGCTCTATGCCATTAAAATTATATGAAATATAAAATGAATCTTTAATGTTATATCATTAACAAAAATCAATCCAAAAAATTAAAATTCACCAATATCCGACCAACATAATGAATATTCGAAATACTGGTCATACATGGCCTCAAAATAATCCATTTTGATTGATGATGTGTGACTAATGTTATAAGAAAACTCAATCGACACCAAATGGTTATCTGATACCCCACCAAAGTTAAGAACATGGAATTAGAGAATATCCTTAAGAATATATATATATATTTATTTATTTATTTACATATAATTTCAGATAGTAAAAAGACATGACATCCTAGGGGATCCTAAAGGCCTATCTAAAATGAACATTGAAATGATAATCCCTATCTGTTACTATAGAATATGGAACTCAATGCATCCAAAGAATCTATTTCGCATGGAGGTCTTCCATCTATTAAATTTTTTAATTATGAATTGGTATAAATTGAGCATATTTTGTTAGCTGATGAATCAAGACCCTTATTGAAAACTTTTTTCTCTGGGTACAAGGAAACCCAACCACAATTTCCATTGAGATCTCATTTGACATCCAAGTAGGCACTCAAAGTAGTTAAAAATCACCAAGGCCACTAGTGCTCATCTGTAACCTATTCGAATGTATAAAAATGAGATAAATAATCACCAATGCCTCATCTCATGCCATTCCACTGGAATCTATATCAGGCATCACAAAACATGTTTGTGGTTTTTGGGTGCACAATCCACTAGGAATAATGTAAATCCCCTATAACAACATTCCATACCACTAATGGTAACACAAAAAAAATTATAACATAAAATTTATTATGTATAGAACGACCAGTTAGTAATGGTCTTCATATTATTAATAGATTCACTTATTTTATGAAACTCATCATCAAGATACTTAAGAATAGATAATGTCAATTAAACACTGGAAAAGAAACCTCATCCCCTAATTTATAAATTCCAATACGAAACTATTAAAATAGATCCATCTTGATCCACTCATCTAATTATTATTTCTTGGATTTGGTCAGATGTTTTCTTATTGAAAGATCTATAATGAAATTACCTTCCAAAGATGTTTTGTCAATGTTAAAGTCGAATGAATACAAGTACTCCACCCAAAACCTCTGGTAGAGATTTATATATATTTTTTAAAAATAAATAACTCAAGATCATGTGGTTATAATACATGGTAATCCATTCCCTAAAGTGGTAATACCACAATCCATTAAATGTGTTAATCAAATTTGTGAGTTCTAGTTAATGGATTTGGTAATTCATCTCATATAGGGAAAGTTAACGGGATCTATTAGAAACCAAAAAGTAACCCAACATAACAATGCTTTCTAATAATTAACCTGATGCAATGTAGAAGACTACATAGCCATGCCTAACCTTTGTAAGAGTCTACCCGAGAACTCTAGTCAAAATTCATTTCATATCAACAAAATAGTTCAAACATTTTTAATCCCAATTTTTTTTACCCCCTTCTGAGTTATAGAAGTCATCATGGAGTCAAACATTAATATGCCTTTAATGAATTATTTATAATATCAAATTAAACCAAAGAAGCTCTAAATTTTTCATTAAATAAGGATCCATGTGATAAGAAGGAATAAATACTTGTTGATTACCAGACACTAAATAAATGGAAAACTCTACCACCCTTACTATTATTAAACCAAATAATTTAAAATGATTTTTTTGGAAACATGACATCTTGTAGAGGGTTATCATCACTCGAATTTTCTCAGTTCAGATCAATGAATAACATAATTATTACATTCCTAATATTTGGATAATAAAGTACACTCGGCTTGACCTCAGTTCTCATTCTACATAAAAGAAATTTCACGCACCATTGGGTGTAGTGAAGATACATGTCAAAGATAACAATAAATTTGGGCTTTATTGAAAATGATACAATCCATACAAAATATAATGTCAAGCAGTTTCTTGTGAAGAACATGATAATCCCATGAAATATCAACATCTAATTAAGGGAAAAACAAACGTGACTACGAAGACCCTTATCTCTCTTCATTAAAAGATGTGTAGTAATAGCGATCACATAAGTTAAAGGCCTTATACGAATATTTAGAATATTGAAAATATGGGTTGAAATAAATTAATGACATTCACCAATATCAAATAAAAGAGTTATTGGTGATGAAGTTATAGTGATGGTATATCTCACTATCCTTGGATGTGTAGTTTCTTCCTCTGTAGTCTCTTCCACTATGTGAAGAAGATCTGTACCAGATGCGTGGGGCTAGAACCCCTTTTTCAATTAATAATCTGAGAGCACAATATTTTTAATAGGTACTGATGATCATGCTCTACTACGTGGAGTAGAATGTCACTATATAACTTTTTCATGTCACATAAGCGTCCGCATGAACCACATATCATTGGTCCCTCTGTGAAAATCCATTCAAGATGACTGAGATTTCTACACCAGTGGAAAATTAGAGGGACAATTTTTTCCACTACAGGATGTCAAGAAAAACATTGATATCATGATCCAACATGATAATTATCATGCTTCTGTTTTTCTTTAGAGGAACTCACTGAAACTCCCTAGGAGAAAAGAGAATTGTCCTCATCCATGACTTATGAGTAAGGATATATCCAGCATCAATTCTCTATCCTTCACATCAAAATATAAAGGAAACGTTAAAAAACCTAATAGCAAATTTCATATAGAATTCTCATCTCTCACCATCGAGTGTTCATCTTCTCATTTGATACACTCTTAGGTGAAAACTGCACAAGCTCAGCCAAACAGTTTGGACATTTTGTCATTGTTCTATCAACCATATCTATTGTTAAAAACTCTAATACCTTATACAAGACCATAGACTCGGGATTGAGATGGACAGTGAATATAATATTAATACCTTTCCACACTAATACCTCATGATTTTTCTTTTTCACTGTTGTGTCCCACCATCTCTTTCTTGATCCCTCGGGCATTAAGGTGTCACACATCCCTATTATTTAATCAGGTGTCTCCATGAACTCAAACAATTATTCAATCCTTCTCAAACATTCCCCAACCTCTTGAGGATTATGAGACCCTTTGAATGTTGGTGGTATCATGTGATGTAACTAATAAGAATGATTATAGAAGGCATCCCTCTAAGGATTCTCCAACTGTTCATGAGCAGGAACTAGTGGTGGTGCCTATTCCATATCATAGATAGTACTCATAGTCACTTCCACTAGACATGGGTCAACAAGAAAATTTTCTCATTGTAATTCATCAATATCTAGCTTTTGGATCTCAAACACACGTCCCCTCTGAGGAATGATGCTACAAAACATCATCAAACATCATTGAAGGTGTCATTATAACACTCAATATAGAAACAAGTTAAAACTAATCCAAACATAGATATGTAAATTTTTTTATCGTGTCTTATACAAATGAAAATCAGCCAAAAGAACATATCAAATCCTCCAGACATATCTGAATAACCAACCCTTGTTACTTAAGGTTCATTATGGTGGGAGTTGGCTAGGCACTCAATAGAAACTACATCGTATGTTCTGGAACGAATACCGAACAACATACTAACATCAATTAAAAATTCTTAACCTACAACTCTGAAACCACTTTGTCACAAACCAGCCTAGATACCGTGGTACCCTAATAGTCATACAGGTCCTAATATAGCATGAAATGAATTTCTGAGACCCATGGGCTGGTGACTAGTGCCTGGAATTATACTATATGAAAGTGGGAATGAAGTTTCCATAAACACAATAGAATCAAGATAAACCAATCTGCATGAATATAATAAATACATCACATATTAATGTGTATGAGAAGTTTAACATACATAAATATCCAAAAGTACAACCACAATGTACTATAAAAATAGGATAACCACCCATGTCCTAGAGGACACAACTATCCAAGCCCAATGATCCACAACTACAACCACCTCCCAGTGGAATGTTACCCTTTCTTGAACCATGAAAGAGATAATCTAAAAACACCCTAAAGAACAAGTAGGGTGTAAGATAGAATCATTGTTGGGTCTCACCAATGATTCTTTAATAAGATTACACAATTAATTAACCAAATAATGGTTTCAAATTAAAAAAAACGGGAATTGAATTTCGAAATAATATTTAAATAAATCATTCTCTACATTTCAAATGATGGAAATTTTTCAAAAAAATGGATTAATACACATTTTATATAAAAAATATTATATAAATTCACATGGAATGTGTCAAGTAGTTTAAAAAAATGTCATATATTTAAAATAGTCACAAATGAGAAACATGGTTATCTACCAAGAGGTACAATTGTTCTTTACTATGAGATCCTCACACACTTGAAGGTGAATCGTGGAAATATGTGTATACACACATTGATTAAACTTTGTTCAAAGAAGACATGTCATAATCCCATCAATTTTGTGACCTTATCCACTAGGTTTTGTTTCAAATTAAATCATCATATGAGTGATATCCTAAAAACTCTTTAACATCATAGTATTTAATATTTTCTAAAACTAAACAATAATGTGTATTTTTTAAAAAACTATTCAAAACACAATTCAACCCATTTTCTCTTCTTTAACAAGAAAATTTATCTTTAAAATCCAATACCTAGATTTTTAATCAAAATATTCATATTTTCAAGATAAAATCATTGGGTTTCAATCAAACCCACTTTATTCCATTTTTCGTAAATTCAATTTTGAAATCAAATTAATCAAATAAATTTCTAGATTTAAATGTGACATTTTAATTTCACAATTTCTATAAATTTCACAAATGCACCCAAACTCATTAGAATTGGGGGGGGGGGGTCTTAATTTCATTCCCATTAAAACATATATCCTAAATTAACTAGGATTGGGTTTTTAATAAACCAATTGAATGAAATTTAATTGAATTAATGAAATTTAATTTTAAAAAATGCAATTGAATTTAAATCATGAAATTTTGGGTTAATTAGATCAGGCATTGTAATTGGAACCTCCTACCACAGAATAATAAGACAATGAAATAAAAATCCCTAATCATTAATCTCAAATGAAGAACATCAGAAATGATTATTTGAGAATCAAACCATGTTTCACGATCTAGAATGTTAGATACTAGATCAACCAAAAATAGATATATCTAAAAAAACCTTTTGGATGAGAGAGGAGAGAGCTGGAGAAAGAGAACAAGAATAGGAATTTAATCGGGAAGAGATCACGAATCATTATTTATGAATCGATTTTCTTTCATAAGGGTGTATAGAAGAAAAAATAACCTCATGGGAAATCTAAATAAGTATAAATCATATTATAGTTATAGAGGCCCATAAGTCACATAAAATGAGGGTTTTGGGATTTTAAAACTAATTTTCATATTAATTAATTTTTTTACGCATGGTTATCTATGTAAGGATGCACAGTATGACAAAATGTGTCCCCTAATAGTGAACCCATTGCTATAGGGTTTCATGGTTTCTCTATTATAGGAACACTATATTCCATACTGTGTGTCATCCATTAAAACCATTATTACCTAGAATTTCATAGTTTCCACTAGCATGGTGATATTTTTTGGAAAATCATGTTTCAATCATGAATATCCCAATAACTTCCAAATATATCTAAATTTCACCAAATACATCCCTAAAACCCCAACCAAATCTTGATCAAACGAGTGGTTTAGTAATACCTAAAAAAGATCATGGATGTTACTATAACCAAAGTAAATTTAGTCTCTAGTAACATACTAAATATATTGTGAGTGATAATGAATTTGAGAGGGTGAATGTTTTCTATAAGTCTTATTTTGGTTAAGGGATTTCTTTTGGAGTCAATGTTGGAAATTTTATAAAAATTTGAATGAGTTTAAGAAATTATTACACTATTTTATTACTATGTTCTAGAATTGTGAATTTTTCATCATTTATCTTGGTTTTGTTATTTTATTAATAATAAAAGTGGGTAAAATTTATAATTGGTAGAATAAGAGTTGGTTGGATAGTCCAACAGTGTTTCTATGAGAAGCTAGAAAAGTTCATTGAATTCAAAAGGTTATGTTAGGAAGAAAATAAATTGAATAAATTATATGGCATCATTTGGGATAAATAAAGGAGTTAATAAATGTCCTTCTAAATTATATATCTGGTATATATGTTTTAAAAATCATATTATACCATTTTGAAGGTATATGATACAAAATGTATACAATGAAAATTTTTATAGTATAAAAGATTTAAAAAACCTAAGGATAATTGAATATGATTGATGTCTTTTTCAAATGATAATGTAAATTGTTGTTGAATCGTGGATTTGAATTCAAAGGAATATTATCAATCTTGTATGGATCTAAACAAAGGATTTGAATCCTATTTCTCTTATATCAAAAGGCAAATATTTTTTTACAAAATCTCTGTTATGCATATTAAAAGATGAGGGTTTTGATATATCTGGCATATCGTTCATCAGATATTATAACTTTTTATACAAGAATAGAAAGAAAAAACGAGTCTCATCTAGGATAATTGAAAAACAACAACCTGGGATACCTTCTAAACTGGTACCAGACCAAATCTTCTACTGCCCATAAGGGAATTTTCGATCCCCATGGGCTGGCGACTATCACATGGGATGTGAAAAAACAAAAAATAGGTAATTATTGAGACCATCTTAATGTGATATATGTGGAATATATATAAAAATTAATGAAAAAACAATTAAAACGAGAATAAATATTTGTCATAACCAAATTAATACAGTGTTAGTGATGCAATCATAAAGAAGGAAGAAGAAAATCCCAAATTACATATCAACCAAAAAACTGACAACCATAATTTAAAACAACTACTCCATGTGATATGTGGTAAATTCAACACCATATCACCACTAGATACCCATAAAAATATTATCTAAATATTACTACCTCAATACGTCATCTTGTATTCTCCAATATCAAAAGACAATAAAAGGTCTACACATTCCCAATGTAATGTGAAGGGTAAGATCTAAACATTCTAAATAAGATCTCACCTATGTGTTCCATATCATGTATCTATATAATAATTTCAATATTACCATTTCGAAGAAATAAAGGAAAGATATAAAATTGAAAATATTTATGCCTAATTCATGGTAAAGAGTTACCCTTTTTCCACAGTTCTCAAAAAATATAGCTAAAATAGTTTCAAATCATATTTTTCATAAAACATCGACATTTCACAAATACGTATATCAAAACAACAAAATTAAAATACCAAAGATAACGAAAAAACTCTTAGTAAAACTTACGGTCATAATTTATAGTTCAATATTACATAAATTATTATTGGATATTTCAAAAAACCCCTAGTACACATGCATCAAGGTCTAGGGAACAAAGTAATTCCATAGAATGTGAACCCTCCAACCATGTAAATCAAGTCCAAAATCCAAATGATTCTCTATCTAAGAAAGGGAAGAACGCCAAATAAAGTTAACCCACAATAAATAATCAATAATGAGACCTAATAATACTCCATCCTCATGATTATCCAAGTTTTAATAACCAAGTCTTTAAAAATGATTTTTTTTCAAAAGCGTATATGAGATGCAACAACGAGCATAAATGAATCATGAAATATATATCCATCGTAACCAAGCCATTAAATCGGTGTGTAGTAAAAATATTAAATAATTTATGAAATTTATAAATATATATACATCCTACTCAATATGAATTTATTTATATGTTCTTAGTAAATAATAACTCAATTTTTAGTAAAGTCATTTTATTTATTAAAAATGTGTTTTCTTCCCAAAACAATTTTATTCATTTTTGTAAAAAAAATATTATAATAAATTTATATAAATTTACAAAAATTTATTTTATAATATGAAATTATTTTTTGAAATCATCATATCAAAATAAGTTTAGGTTTAACTTTTCGGATTTTTTGAAAATATTGATTTTTTTAGTCCATAGTGAAAAAATACCAATTTTTGTAAAAAATTCTTTATTTTTAGTAAATTAATGAATTTAAAAGAATAATTATTCATTGAACTTCATTTTAAATTAAAAAATTCGTATTTTTTATATTTAATCCAAATAATTACATTTCATTCATCTTTATACTGTTTTTTGTACAATGTTATTTTGGGGTTTAAAAACACATTTTTCTGAAAACTCTTTTATAATTCATATTGTTTCCCATTTTTAATTATATAAAAAACCTTTAATAAAGAATTATTGAAAAGAATATATTCTATATTTTTAAATATTAATTTAAATTTATATAATGAGTATTAATAGTCATAGAGTTAATATATAAATATAAAATGTTAGAACAATATGTTTCTTAAGAATGGATTTTCTCTATGTGTGTGGGTATAATTTTAAATTTAATTCATCCAATTATGTGATTATATTTTTTAAAATGGATTAAATAATTTTTATAATAATAATTTATATTATACCATATGGTAAATATTAATTTTTAGTCATAATAAATAGTAACAAAAGAAAAAATCTATTACCGAATATAAGGTGAAAATGGGTTTTCCAGGGGGATACTAAAATAAGGGTTAAAAATAAAAAGAAAATATATTTTAATTTCTATTATATGGAAATAAATATACAATATATCATATAAATATTGTTAACAGTCTATTTATTATCCTTTTTATTAAATAAAATGTGAGTTTAACATTATGTTTTGAAAAATTTCAAGTGTTCCTCTCGACCATTTATAAAAGGTCACCCACTATTCTACCCAAATCTCACCTTAAAAGAAATTTTTTCACCCAATAACTACCAAAAAATCATCCATAATTCAATACAGACATCCAAATGTAATTTTATTTATCAATAATATAATCTAAAATGGAATTTGATATAATCTTATGGGGTGGTCCAAGAAGAGGTGTTGTTCTTAATAAAGTGATTTTGATTTATTTCATATTCCACATTCATCAAATATTTTTAAACATAATGATAAAAACTATATATATACCATTTCATAAGGTTCTATTATTTTAATATTAGAACCTAAATCAATATCCACTTATATAAAATGGAAAACTAACCCATCGTTCATGTGTATGTAAGTCTACCACCTCACTAACTGATTTAATTTGTATCCCATAATCACATCTCATGGATATTTTTAATTAATGAATTAATAATTATATAAGTTACTAATAATATATTTATCAACATTAAAATTATAATATATTATTTACCTTTTACTATTTCATTTGATAAAAAAACTATATCTTCGTTCATGCGTAAGTGAAGTCTACCACCTCCATACAGAGACATGATTTTTTTATCACTGCATCACATGAATGATAAATTATATTGTATATAATGAAATAATATGAAATTTATGATATAATTATAAATATTAAAAAATAAAATTATACTTTCCTTCTTTTCATAATGATCATTGAAAAATGAAAATGTCACTCATGTGTGCATGTGGCCTTCCATTGCCATGATTATAACATAGTTGGTTTTTCTAAACAATAATTCATTTCTAGTTTTGAATGTTTATATAATGTACGAATATTATAAATAAGTAATTATTATTTTTTAGATGATGGAACAATGACCCCTTTGACCATGGCCAAAAAACTGAATTTATTATGAATATATGGAACGAATATCTTCAAAACATTTAATGTGGTCTTAAATGATCAAATATTTAAATATGTCATTAAATAAGTAAAATAAATTATTCAACAATACTTTATTAAACCAAGAACTATTTATTAAGAGATAAAATAACTGATATAATCTAATTATAATTGGTTTAAAGGACATACAAAGAAATTCAAGATTTCAAGTATGGGTTTCTCATATAGAATTTAGTTCTCTAATAAAAATGTCATATTCACAACTCATTTTTATTATTTGGTGTATATACTACCCATTTATATGTTATATCATGAATCCATCAATATTAAATGTATTTTAAGTTTTTATTTTCTTATTTAATTCAATTTTATTTTACATTAATGTTACCAAGTGATAAGGTGTTTCATAACTCAATTTCTTTTCATTGGGTTATATTAATTCCTAGTTTTCTTCGATGGGATATTATTATGTGTGAAATTACATATAATTGTATTATCTTTTATTTCAAATCTTTTGTTTTTTGGATTTACAATTGTTTCACATAATATCCCCTTTTATTAACTCTCAATTAAATGATATGGTCTTTGTAATATTTTTTCGAATCAAATTCCCTTTATTTGGGGCAGTAGTTTAGTGATATGCACTTATCATATCTTATGACTTGTATATAAAACTCCTTTTATGCATAATATCATCAATAATTTAATGATCTTTATATTCATGAGTTCATTTGATGTTATTATTTCATGGGGATTATCATTGAAAAGTTACAAAATTGGAAATGGCATTGTGTTAAAACATTCATTATTTGTGGGATTGTTTATATTGAAGTTTATTTGGTTGAAATTATTTGAAAATATTTTCTTGAACCCAATATCATTTATTATCCTATTTTCATGATTTTAGTTCACATGATTCATTTTTATTTACACCCTTATTGATAAGAAACATCAATAAATTTTATTGTAAGTGATACTCATCATGTACCATCTTTTAGATTGTGAATATTTCTCTTCCATATACCAGAGTTATAAAATTTTCCCAAAAGTTTTTCTTCGTAAAACCTAACATATTTCATAACTAAATTTTACATGGTCCTTTTCTTCTTTTAAATTTTTTTAAATGGAAATATGTTAACTTTTTTCAAATGTTTCACTTTTCAATCCCTTTACAATGTGTTGGAATAAAATGATTATCGTTCACATTTACATCATGAATATATATTCCCTCAATCATGAACATAATTTTATTTTCTGATTCCGTTATAATTTTCCACCATTATTTTCAAAGAAAATAATTTTCCCAAAATTTTTAATTTCTTTTGATTTTAAAAGTAATTTTAAGAGTGAAAAATTCATTTTACTACAAAAAGTTTTATTGATATTTCAATAGTATTACAATCATCAACATCAACTGAACTTGATGTTACTTATGCTCTATTGGGAATATTTTTCAATGATTCTATCCATATTCTTCCTCTATAGGTATTATGATATTGACAAGGAACCCATTTATTTTTCATGATTGAATCAAGAAATGAAAAGACAATGCCTATTGTGATGTTTAAAAGTGAAAGATACTATTTTTTATCCCTGAATAGTACTTAGACATTAATGACGATCTTGAGTGCACCCAAAAAGAACTGTGTAATCCTAATATATCATCTATCATGGGTTCTCCCCGATAGCACCTAGTGAGAAAGATATATCTTTTATGATGGGTGAGCCAAGATAGTACTCCAGTATATTTGGTAATGATAATGTCCAATAGAGAATTATATTATAATTCTTCGGTATCTTTATTATAATTTAAAAAGGTTCTATAAGGGTTCCAAGAATATTATTTTATAAGATACCAACATGTTTTCATTAGGATTTTTATAAATGCTTCCATGATCATGATTAACATTGAATGGTTAATGATTATTTTATATTGTGACTCTTACCATTAATAATACTTCATGCCTTATTTCATGATTCCTGATCCTTATATTGATGGGAATGATTTCTCTTATTTATTCTGTTACACTTTGATTATGTCATAGTACCCTTATTCTTATCTCTTTCTCATAGATTACATTTAGTAGTTAATACATTTGTTTACCATTGTTGAGAATTTTAGATATCCCTTTTTATAATTCCTTTCCCCCATGTTATCAAAAATGATATTAAGTAAATTATTTATAAATGGATTTCACAAGGATGATTGTGGTGAATTAATATGGATTTTGAAAATATGAGTAAATTGGGAAAATACTTTATTAACCTAATGGTTATTTATGGTGTTAGATTTTACCTTAATATTATAAAACCCAAAACTTATTATGTAATTGACTATGTATGTTATACAATATAATATTTTGATATTATTTTTTTGGATGGAGATAATTGGGTCACATTCATTGATATCAATTCCATAAGGGTAAAAATTATGTTTTTTAGATGGGATTTAGGAGTGTGGGTGTAGGGCTGTTATACATGGCCCTCATTAAAGGTTCTAAGAAGAACTGAAGTGACTTTGGTGGGTATTAAAATAAAAATTATTTTAATTAAGAATTTATTAAAACCTTGAGGTAGGATGGATCACATTTAATATGTAAATAATTTATTTAAATAGGGTAAAATGATTACATAATCCTAGGATCCCTTCATCAATGATGTTATTGATCTTCCAAAAAACATTTCATATTACCATCACTATGTTGTAAAGATTTTTGATTAGAATCCCTCTAATAGTGATCCACTCGTGCTCTATATGTCTCCCAGAAACACCAGTTGATTTACAAGTTCTAGAGTGTTTATTTAAATGACTTTTGTTTTTTTTCTTGATCACTACAAGAAATTTCAAGATTGAATTAGTTCTTCTCAATAATGATATAAAGAGTGGAGGATTTTTAGATAGAGAGAGAGAGGTTTAGGATAAAAATAGTTTTTAATTGTGTGCTGAACCATATATAATAATACAATATTCAAATATCCACATTCCATATAATAATAAATTTTTTATTATTATTTATGACTTTTGATTACATACATGTTGATATATATTATTATACAGTGTTATAAATTAACATTCATAATAATACATGATCTTAGTGTGCTCAAACTACTCAAAATTCATTGAATAACCATATAGATATTTTATTCACTTAAAAGAAATATTTTATTCACAATATGAAAAATAAAAATTTATTAAATGTTCAATAAATAAAATAAATATTATATTAACAAACTCGTGAATAAATATTTATTATATATTCACATTATTAAATAAATAATTTATTAATAAATAAATAATTATTTTTTAACTCATGTTTATTATTGATCAGTAAAACGTAAATAAAATTATTCCTTGGTCTTTAGAATAAAATTTATTCCTAAAATAAAATTCAAATAGAATTTAATTGAGGACAATGAAAACACATAGTATGTTACCCCCTAGGATTATTTATCCTCTAAATTTTACATTATTTTCAAATGTCTATGTTTCCTATCTAGAAATAGTTCATAGAAGCCATGAAAAAGAACATAAAGTCACAATGATGATGACCACATAAGAATTATCACAATGTAATATAATTACATTATCTTAATATCACATCATGTAAATTTCAAATTTGTGTCATCAACCAATATTCTTGATAACACTTTCTTTGAATACCTTGAATAAATTTCACTAAACCTTGTCCATTTAGTTTAATTAGAATGATACATTTATATAAAGAAGATGAGATTTCAATATCCCTATATGTGGAAGGGAAAAATACTTCTTTTTAAAATTTAATAATAACAAGTCATTTGTTTCCCACCCAACATACTCAAATTCCCAAAAAAATATGGATTGATGGTTCTTATCTATAAATATATGTGTTTGAGTTATTTCAGGCACTAATTATAATCTTAATCACTAAATAACATTATAAACACTCATTGATAGGATTATCCGATGACATTAAAACATAAAGAATTTATATTGGCATTTTTATTCTCATAATACCCCATCTTGGATATTACCAAGTACTAACTTCATGAGAAGAATTTTATTCTACTGATATTTACTCACACCTAACAATCATTGTACTATGATCCCCTTAAAACCACGTTATCCAACCAAATACCTTATTTTTTGAATATCATTATATAATTTAAATTTTCTCTTAATAGCTAGGAGTTTTTATTCCCCTTTCAATGTGATAAATAATATTGTACATTATCCCATCAATTTTATGCTAAATAAAAATCAATATTTGATAGTATATTTAAGTTAATATTCACATATTTTAATATATGTGTAATATTATGTAAAATATTAGTTTGTTCTAGATAACTAACTACAAAAAAATCTCACTTGAACTAGACCCAACTACGGATGACCAGTTATTTCTCAAAAGTAGCAAAATGATTCACTTGGGTATGGAGGTATGTGTTAGGTCCATAAAATTTATGTGGATAGTGAAATAAAATTTTTTAGTAAAAATATCTCAAGGTAACATTGAATCATTTTTCGGATGACTGTTTTTGTTGACAAAGATGTTTTCTATTGACTATAGTGCATGTGATGGGATATTTTTGACAATATATATTGACAAGGACCCATGAAAAATAATTGGATGATCTAGAGGAGGTACAAATAGATCATATATATGGTGGCACTATTTTCAAGATATTGATAATTTTTTGGGTCTAATAAATGGAAATTTGAAAAATGTTTTTTTAGAAACAAAAGTTGTATGACATTGTCAAGGATGATAGAATGTTGTTCTCTCTTCATGTTTTAGGAACAGAACATAGAAATATGGAAAATGAATGAAGGTTTCACAATTTATGGAGTGGACCGCAATGTGACTTGCGCAAGATAGGCTAGAGTGAATAGACTTGCGCAGTTGGGGGAAGGTTGTGCACCTCACACCCATGGTCTCCAAAATGCCTATAAATAGATGGCTACCCCCTAATTTTGTATAATCTCAACACTTTGAGAAAATCATAGCTATGATCATCCATGTGGTGATGGAACTGAAGCACAAATTATTAAAAATTTACGCTCCAGAACTGAGTTGCACACTAATATTGATTGGGGCATAAAACGGTATGTGTCGCACAAGATAAGAGTAGTACACAAGGTGGGTTTTCATTGATAAAGGTGAAAATTGTGCACTATTCTTAATATAGTGCTCAATTTATCCTATGTTTTCAAATAAGTTTTAGTTTTCAAGTAAAACTATGGTAAAGCAGTATTCATCAGTGGATGAAGTTGGAAATTCAACAGAGCATATATCTATAGTGGAGGAAGTGGAATTGTTGAAAATCAAGGGACCTACAAGTCACTAAATCTATGTGTATATCCCTTCAAATAGTATTATGTGAAGTAAGAGGAAGACGAAGATCCTTTCAACCAGATATGATCAAGAGAAATAGACATATGGAGTGACCATTGGGAATATGGTTACAACACCCCAAACTATGTAAATTTAGTTAGACTTAGAAAAGAAGTAATCTAGCCCAAGCCTTGTAAAGAGAAGTGTGATTTTAGTGGTTTTGGTACATCATCATATTGTCGTTGTATGCTCCTTAGATATATCCCATTGAGGGTGAACCACGTCAAATCATTGTGTCTCATGTATAATTTAATTTTTGTTCATATGTTGCGATGGGATAAAGGGAGAAGTTTGTTTTGTTTAATGATGAAACAAGATCATAAGGGGTAGTAGTTTTAATCTTTCATTCCCTTATTCAACCCCTCTAATGGTATTTAACCTAGTGGGAATATCAATTGGTATCATCAGAAAATGTTAATTTTCGTAATTGAATATAAAAGGTTTGAATGGATGTTTTCAACCACAATGTAATTCAGATATTCGATAGGAATAATTTTTAGTTATGGATGAATCATATGTAGCACTAAATCATATATTTAGGAACTTTTTTTTACATTAGGGATGCATAGTATTTCATCCAATATTGACAGTGGGTCTTTTTTAGAAGGTGGGTGAAGATAATTGGAAGTTGATGTTAAAAGAATCGATTCTTTAGGGGGATCTATATATAATGAGATTTATATTAAGGTAATGTCATGTAAAACATCACATTCTATGTAATAAATGCTATGTAATATCTACGACAGAGATTCAATGTTTAATGAGGAAGATTTGTAGGTTTTGTGGAACACGTACAAATACTTGAAAATGAAACTAAATGAATCTAATGATATATTATTTTACATGGTGAATGTTGTAGTGGAATATATGTGTGGTCCTAGTGAAGTCATTTACGATATAATTATTGTGAATTGTGCCTCAAGGAAACATCCACCTTGTTTTATTCCCCAAGTTTCAATATTAGAAGATAAATATCCAAATGATCTAACATTGGATTACTTTTATAGTACCCATGTATCATATGAAATGAGAAATGATGGAAACAATACTGTGGACAAGGGGAAATACAAAGGGGATTCATTCAAGGCCATAGGAAAGGTCTCTATTGAAGATGGATAGGAAGATGAAGAGACATATGAGGTGATTTCATTCCTCTACTCAAATATTCAAAGAGGAAAAAGAATGTGAAAGGGGAAACTACCACTTCTAGGATTTTTATGTGGAAAGATTAGATAACTTGTTGTGAGGTTCATGAGGATGTTTCAAAAAGATTAAGCGGATTACATTTAAATTACAATGATAAAATCTTTAGCCTATGTGAAAGGGAAAAAATTAAACGTAATTTTTTTAAAGAAGAATCTGCTTTCAAGAGAATATGAAAGTTCAAAAAAAATTGTGGTTGATGATTTGGAGGACTGCAAGTATCCTAATGTTTATTTTCTGGTGAATGTTTTCTGAAATATTTTAATAAAATAAAAACATGATATTGAAGAAGGGGTATTTGAATGAAGAGTTAAACTTCAGGTCAAATTATAATATTCTCGTGATGAAATAGATCTTTGGAGATCATAAATGAAGAAATCCAAAAAACTGGTTCATGATGCCAAACTCTACATGTTTAAGGAGGAAAAAGATAAGTGTTATCTAAATAATGATATTGAAAAACTAAATTCTTCAATTTCATAGAGGTTGGATATGATTTTTAAAAACTAACCAAAACCTTAAGTACAGAGAAGGAAAATTGAAGGGTTGACCAAAAATGTAAGAGGTCAAATCAAACATATTGATGAAATGGAAAAGGTGGTTGTTAATCTGTGATAGAGTGTTAAGGGTCAATAAAAAATGTTAACTATTCGTATGACATCGGGAAAAAAGATCATTTAGGAAATAGAGATGATAAAGGTGGAGTATAAAGGTGTAGGAGAACATAAGAATCAATCAAATTGAAATGATAATTCCTATATAGGTCATGATCAAAAGCAGAAAGTAGTCATGGTTTAAGTCAGACCAAAATCACCTACTCTGAGATTAAAAATTGATTTGGTTTTGAAATAGTGTCATAAAAAACAGAAAACCCAAGGGAAAAACTATTATAGATTTGACATGTAGATATAAACCTAGAATCGGGTTTTATTGCTCCAAAAATATGGGGCACTCACAAAATAAGTGTTCCTTATCCAAGATATACTGAAGGGAACAAGTACACCAATGGATATCAAACAGAGTGCAATACACTTGAAATTATTTTGAGGAACATTTTTGTTAGTATGGAGGATTTGAACACATATCCAGATACAATCCATAAACTGTACAGAGTAATGTGTAGAAGTAGAACCAAATAGGTCACAATCATTAATTCAATGAATCATCAAGCAATATGAAAATGAAAAACTAATTTTCAGCTTTACAAAATGAAGCTGGTCAATCATATACCATTTAAGAACAATATTATCATTCAGTATATGATACGATGACAAAAACATGTTTCAAGACTAAAAAAATTGAACAGTAAATGGTTGTATGAATTTCTTTTAAAGCATCAGATCACACTATAATATGGATCATTGACAGTAGATGTACCTCACATATAACAAGAAATGACATTCCAGTGGCTAGAATTAGGTATGATAATGAAGTTATCATAATATTTGGTAATGATGAAGTCCATAATATTTTGGTCTTGGGAAAATCCAACTTGGAGGGGAAAGACTTCAGACATGCTGATTTATTATTTGTTAAAGGTCTCAATTTCAGTTTTCATAGTGTCAGTCAACTATATGACTTAAGACACAACAAAATATTTTCAAAAAAATTACTACTATTCAAAGAAAATGGTGGTGTAGTTATTTTACAATAATAGAATTTGAAAGGGAATCTCTTTCTTGTAAGTGTAGATGTAGATATGTTCTTTCTGTATGGAAAAAATATAATAATTTGTAACATAAAAACCTTGTCCACTTCATCCAAACGTCCATGGAAGATCTCATGAAATATGTTGTTTCTTGAGATATCTCTATATTTTCATGTGATCATACCCATATGTGAAATTATTTTCAGCAATGGAAGATCATTCAAAATACATATAAGACAAAATATAAAAAGTCCAAAAATTTACATGAGTTGGTGTATATTTATTTATGTGGACCAATTTCACTAAGGGATATTGATGGAAGGAGGCACCACGTTCACTTCATTGATGATTTTAGAAGAATGGAGTGGGTATAAATCATTACACACAAGTCTGATGTGTTTAGTTAAATTATAAGATATCGATGGGAAGTTGAGAAGACTCTAGGTTAGATAATTCAGAAGATTCGAATAGAAAATGGGACAGAGCACACATATATGATAGTGGATTATTGTTTAAAGATACATGTTATAAGGCTTAAAATTTTAATGGTATGAACTCCAAAATAGAATGAATCTATCGAAATAAGAAATGGTATTGTCAAAAACTTGTCTAGAATGACTCCCTTTGAGAAAAACCACCCCAAGAAATTTTTTAATGAAGAAGTGGTGATAGACGTCTATATGTAATATAGAGAATTTCTATGTTTGAAATAAGAGATGTATCTATATGAGGTATGGTTTAGAAAGAAGTGATCATTGAAGTACTTTTGATTTTTTTAAGTAAGTGTTACATTCTCAATAAAGAGAAACACTAGTATATTGGATCCTCTGAATATGAAGGATATTTATTGGATACTCGATCAAAAGAAACTCTCTTTAATTATTCAAAAAGAGACTAGGAATTATAGTGGAAATTTATAATGTTACTATAGTAGGGAATGAGTAGAATCTTCAATGAATACATGTTCCGACACTGGAAGATAGTGATAAAGAGATAAGCATATCAGGGGATTTTCCAATTACAGAGGCTGATTCAGAAAAAGACTCAGATGAGGAGGAGGATGATAATAAACCAGTATGTGCATAGAGACCACTAAGAAAAGCTTAAATTAAAAAGACAAAACATAATTGGTGATCAGAAAATACCAATTTATAAAAGGAATATTAATACACTACAGTAAGAATAATACATATCATAGGTAGAGCCTAAATATTTTCGTGATATAGATGGAGATGAGAATAGGGTCTAATCTATGAATGAGGTGTATAAGAAAATTAAAAAGAACTAGACATGATATATTGATTGAGGTCAGTAGATAATAATTTTATCAAGACATGATGGGTATTTTATAATAATATTAATGAATATGTTATTTTGATTTGAAACAAATCAAGAATAGTGTTCAAATAGTACTCCCATATAGAGAGTATTGACGTGGATTAGTCTTTTTCACATGTTTCTCAACTAAGGAAAATCAGATTATTCTTGGCCATAACAGTGAAAAGAAAGTTCAAGGTTTTATATATGGATATCAATTATGAATTAATTATTGAGGTTATGGAAGAAATAGTATATATTGATCAGTTAGATGTTTTTCTCATTCATAAAGATGATAATACAGTTTTTTTCTACTAAAAAGGGCCATATACATTTTGAAGCAAGGACAAAAAATATGGAATTAAAGGCTAGATCAGTTTATGAAAAATCATTGTTTTTAGTTTAGTTGAGTTGATTATAACCTATATGTTAACCACAAAATTTATAAAAGGATGATGGTTATGGTATATATCGATGACACAATATTTGGTGGACTGGATGAAGCACAATGCAGACAGTTTACCAAATTCATGAAAAGTGAGTTTGAAATGTCAATAATTTGTGAACATGAATTTTTCCTTGGTTTACAGGAAACACATGGAAATAATGGAACATTAAAGTATCTATATAAATATTCCATGGGTGATTTTAGATGTTTGGAATGAAAAATTATATGGAGATGTCAACTCGGGTGGCTACCCGGATGAAACAGTCTCCGCATGATTAAGGAAATGTGGTCAATGTCGCAAAATATAAGAAAATAATTGGAAGTATGTTTACCCTAATAGTGACACAACTAGATATTTTTTCCCACATGTCAATAAACATGGTATCGAAGAATTCCCAAATAAGGTCACATGATTTCAGAAAAAAACAATTCCTCAGTATATCAAGGTCATAGTGGATTTTAGTTTGATGTATAATGAATATTTTCATCCATAGTTATTGTAATATATAGATGAAGAGTGGTGAAAATTAGAAAATTATAGGAAATCAACATTAGGATATGCTTTCTATCATAGTTGATTGTTTATTTCTTAGTTGAAAAAGAAAAAAGATTGTATTTCATTGATTTCTGAAGATGATTATTATATTGCAGCTACTAAAGAATACTTGTAGTTTTTGTGGATAAAGAAGCAGCTTGATAGTATGGTAGATGAATTGAATTCTCTAATTGGAATCCATTTAGATATTCAAGTTATATATATCATCCGAAAAATCCAGTCCATCACTCAAGGAAAAAAAATTGATATTATTTTACATTTTATCATAGAGAAGGTAAAGCAAGGACTTTTGATATTGAAGTATGTGCCCACAGAGTTACAGGTTGCCAACATTTTTTCAATAACCTTACCCAAAGAAGCTTTTGAGAGGCATCAACAAGATATGACTATTCAGAAAACTCCCAACACATAAACAAGTTTTTATGTAAGACCCCCACCCTTCTACCCGAGGTATGGTGTGGTCTCCCCTAATGTATTTAAATAATTTATTTTCCCAGTTTCATACCTTGAGGGACTGGCCTTTCGATTCATTAGAAAAGGGGGAGAAAGTGTCGTTGTTTAAAGAAATAAAATGTTTTTCTCAAGAACCATGGATCCACTTTGATAGGATGAACAATGAGATAGGGGTGTTGTAAGATTGGGGGGGGGGGTTCAAATCGAATGATTCTAGATGTGTTGAATAAAAGGATATATATCATGACCGGATGATCATGATGAAATCATAAGAGTCGGTTTGGAATGGAATGAAGTGATTCAATGATGAAATTTGTATATTACTCTTGTTTCTCACATAGAGCATGGATCATCTTGTCTTATATTATGTGTTGAGTAAATCTTTGATTGCTATTATAATCACAAGAATTTAATGGTGGTAGAATATGGATGAATCTACAATGTTGTATCAATTTATGAATGAGTTTTCAACAAACCTAAAGGGGGAGACTGTTGGATAAAATCCCTCAAGGTAACAGTAAATACTTTTTGGGTTGATTTTTTTTGTAGACATAGATGGTTTCCATGAATTATTGTGGAATTATATAGATATTGAATTTAGTATATATTAAAAAAAATCCATGACAAGGATTCGATGATATGGAGGTATTACAAAAGTATCATATACAAGGTGGTGCTATTTTCCAATGATTTGAAATATTGGGGTATGAAAAATGGAGATTGGAGAAAAGTGTTTTTGGAATGAAGAGTTGCATGTTAGTATCATGGAGGCTTGAAATGTTTTGGACCATGCATGGTTTAGGGTCATAACATCAAAATATATAAAATCAATAAAGTGTGTGAAAGTTATTTACTGACATGCAAGAAAACAAGAGCAACAGATGCTAGAGTGAATTGATTTGAATAGTTAACGGAAGGTTGTGAGCCTCTCATTCAAGGTCGCCAAAATTCCTGAAAATAGATGTTCAACCCCCTTATTCTTCATAATCTCAATATAGAGAGAAAATAGTTGTGCTAGTCGTGCAAGTGGTGAGGGAATGTAAGTAGAGAGTTATTCTGAAGTTTCATGGTAGAAGTGAGTCTCACACCAATATTTATTTCTGTATAAATGGGTAAGTCTCACACAATTTTGGAGTAGCACAAAAGTTGGGTTTTATATGAAATTGGTTACACTTTTGTGTCTTGCATAAAATATCTTTCAAGAACACCTAAGGCTTTGGAAAAGTTTTAGTTTCCTAGTACATCTATGGAAAATCATTATTCATCATTTGATTAAAGTGTAACTTCAATATAGCATCTCTCTATATTTTAGGATGCAACATTCATGGAAATTAAGGGAACTAAAAGTCCATAGAATATATAGGGATCCCTTCTATGATTTTTGATAGAAGGAATAAGAATATGATGATCCTTTCCACCATTAGTGATCCCAAAAAATAGACATAGGGAATGACCATTGGGAATGCATTAAAAAAACCCTAAACCTTGTAAAAGAAGCGATACTAGGCATAGAAGTGATATCGCCTTAACATTGTAAATAAAAGTGTGCTTTTAATGGATTTGATATATCAAAACATTTTCATTTTATGCTCCTTGGACGTAGCCTAGTGAGGGTGAACCATGTAAAATCATTATGTCTTGTGCATGACATGATTTCTATTAAAATATTGATATGGAAGAAAGGGAGAATAGTTTTTGGTTTATTGATGAAATAAGATCAAAAGGGGTGGTATTTTTAATCTATCATACCCTGATTCACCCCCCCCCCCTCTTAGGGTTTTTAACTCAGTGGACCTAACAAAAAAAACATGTATTTGTGGAAAATATATTTCCATCAACTTTACAATGTAGAAAAACTACATCAAGTTGTTATATATGTGAGTTTCCACATATTACTCTCAGGTATAAGTCTTCACATCTAGAATAAATCAATATTTAAATATTATCATGTTTATAATAGTACTTATTATTATGGTATAAATAAAAATTACAATATGACATTCCTAAACCAATCCTTATTCTTTATAAAGTGATGCATCATACTAGAATATTGTAGATATTTCTACCAAAATATGTAAAAGGTTTTCCTTGAATATTACCATAGCATTTACAGTGATACTAGATCAAATTAAAGTATATTAAGAAAAAATTTCAATTCACATGATCACTTGTATTCCCACATCATTAGACACTATGAACTAATCAAGTTCCACTTCGTAATGTATTATGGGATAGTTCAAAACACAATTCCATGCACTTATATTTGATATATTTTATATTTACATGTTATGAATCATAGATTAGTAAAAAAACATCAGAAATTATCATGATATGTGAGATAAATTCCTAGAACCTAAGATTATGAAATTATATTAATCTGAATAATCACTTCCTTTGTATATTCATGTTCTGCTGGATGGATAATATGCCGACAAAAAATGATCATGAATTGTTAAAATGGTTATTCTTCATTTTATAGTTTATATATGTACTATAAAAAAATATATAAAACTCATGGTTCTATCATGTTAATCATGATCCCAAGAACATAGTTAATGACTTAAGTCTTACATGGAGAAATTATATTCCTTAGTCTTAAAAAAATGGTAAGGAACCACATTTTTCCCATATGTTATCAAAATATCTATATTGAAAACCTATAGTGCTCCCAATAACAAGATATATACACATAACACTCATTAATTTCCAAATTAATATTCGATAATGACTACTATAGATTTATTCATAAATTAGTTTTTGTAACCATATTATCATGTTTGAATTTATTAATCTTACTGACCATTTCTAGTTATGCTTGGTAGAAATAAACCATAGCATCTCCTTTTGGTCGTGTCATATATATATCTACCATAAGGTTTCCTCTAAGTGAGTATCCCTTGAATATAAATTTTCCAATATAATGATCATATAAATATTCATTGGCAGTATAGAATTTAAGATGGATTTTATTTATGAATATTTTTGTACAGTTTTTTTCATAGACTATACCACTAAAAAATAGATCTTTCTATATTTGTATTGTCTTGTACCATCCATTTAAAAATTCTCTTGATTATCCACATCAATATTAATTCATAGAATCATTAAAATTATGGAGTCCCTGAATCTTGATTTATATATTTCATTAATTAAATGTATATATACCATTAAACTATAGTGTAATACCATTTACTACTGCATTGTAGGAATCTTTAATATAAAAAAATAATATGTGTACCACCCACCATAGTTAACATAAATCACCACATTGGTTGTTGATTACTAATTATTCTGTGTCTCTAGAACTACTCCTCTCACTAAGCTGGGTGGAGTCCAGTATTCCTATTGAAACTCATGGGATTCTACAACCTTAAATGATATATATTAATTCTAGTCCCACTATTTTCAAAGATATATGGTTCCACTTTTTAAACCTAGTTGATCTTGATTAGATGTTAATATCCATAGTTTCCATAGGGTCATTAACTTAGATTCACCTTACTATTTTCTCTTTCATTTGTAGCTAGGATCAATTTTTAATAACTAGTTTCCAAAAAAATGTGTAATTTGTTTTATTATATTCTTATAATATATTAATTTTAATTATATAAACTAGAAATTTTAGTTGGTATAAGGTTTATTTGTCACACTCCTACTTGAAAAACATTTCTTGGAATAAATATTGAATGATTTTAAATATATATAAGACTCTCCATTAATCTTCTTTTTATTACCATTTAGACAATGATTTGTATAATTATATTTGGGTTTGGTATTACCTTTACTGTACATATATTTTCAATGAATACCTAGATAAGATGTTCTCCAAAAATACAGCTAAGAGGTTACTAATTCATTACCAAGGGAACTCATTTACTTACCTGAGTGTTTCTAAAACATCTTAATGAAATTTTAGGATGTATATGAACTTAAATTTATCTATAAAATAGTTCACATGGCTATGTTGAACTAACTCTATTTTTTACACATAACTTTTCATATATAGGTTTTAGTATACAAAATATATTAAGTGGTTTGATTTTAAATCTAGTATCTTACCATAATTGAGGGTAAAACACATTATTTGGTATAAATATGTGAACTAATTCCAGTTTTATTTGAAATATAATTTTCCTTCTACTATCAGGTAGAAGTATTCTATTTTTCTATTCATTATTCATTACACTATATATTTGTGATTAAAAATGTTTAAAACTATTAGTTTAGTATTTATGTAGCGTAGTTATTTTCTCTAAAAATTAAAAAACATCTCTTGGTATCAAGAATGAACTAAGAAAAAAATTTATATCACACATTTTTGGATGATTAGTCAATCCAATATGGAAAAGAGAAATAGTGATATCCCCTTGGATGGCCTAAAAATTACCATTTTGCTTCTATTTTCATGTTCACTCTATACCTTTATAATAATAATTGCCTATTGTATTTAAATACATGTATGTTGTAATTTTATTGTATTTAATTCACATGTGGAAAATAGAAACATTATAAAAAAACATAAGTGGGTCCAACTATTTTCTTCCCCAATTCATTAGAATTTATTTTCTAGTGTCCATTCATTTCATATAAGAAGAAAATATCCTCTTGTTCATTCCTATACATTTGAATCTTTTTTATCTTTGAAGGAATCTATAAAGGATGCTTTAGATTTATATTATCCATTTTATCTTCATCCACTTTTATCAATATATTCACTAAAAATAGCCGATAAACAGTTTTCCACCCGCCCTTTTTGATATTGGAAAAATAACAATAAACTTCGTGGTAAGGATAATAAAATAAGATTAAGGGATAATTTATTATCTAAGTGGAACATGAATTTTTCTAAATGATATATATACCCTATAATTATGGAAGCATTATCTATATCTAGATTTCCTTCTTCCTATTTTTATTGACAAAGTTATATACTTTTATCCCGTTTTTCTCTTTCTTGTGAAAATAGTGATGTGATATTTTTAAGTATGAATCCATGTCATTATATTTTATAATAAAATCTCAATAAATAATTTAAAATATAAAAAATGAATATTGGAATCATCCAGATCATATTTCAATAAGGAATCCTTTTCAACTTCTCTCACCAGTTGGGGCGTAATAACTGCAATAGGGAATTCTAACATACAACACAAACTTTTTAATAATTAGGAATCACATAAAAACTTATAATATGGTTGTAACTTTTTTATTTGTGGTGACATACTCTATGTTATGTAATGATAAAAGAGGTTTTTAAGTTTTACTTTCAATTTTCTAAATTTATTAAAATAAATTATTTGTACTTTTCATAATTACCAAATTATGTGAGAAATAATAATTAATTAATTGCATAAAATCTAAATCTATTTTATCTCATCCTAATAGCCATCAACATTGACATTGTAATGTCTAGTTAAAATAATAATCTAGTGGAAAGAATCTATATTCCCATTCAAATAACCCCACTCAATATTGATCAATCTATTTGAAGGTATTTTGGTATGAAAATATTTTCCAAATGGAGACTTGTAACTCCTTTATTTGTTTAGTAGACTCCCCAATCATAATATACATCCATGTATTTTCTAAAAAATTTCTTGCAAGTTACATCAATTCTAGACAGGGAGTTTTCTCTTCATTAAGATGGTTAATTCATCCCAAAAAATTCATAAAAATACACATTAAAAGTATGTTTCCCAAAGAGGTTATTTCAATCACATAGTTATTAGGCTTGCAATCCAAATCAGGTAATGGAATTCCAAGTCTAACATAATATATATTTAAGATATTTTAATTTATTTTTCATAAATTTTATCCTTTTTATTCTTTACATGTAAATTTAAATATTTAGTAGATTTTAATTAATTAATTATCCATGTTGCATAAAATATTTCCAAAAAATATATTTTTTAAATTTATTTATTTTATTGAAAATAATTCATTAATTTATGTGATATAAATCCCAAATAGATAACATAAATTATTTAAATGACAAAAATAAATTAATAACTAAGGAAATGATCAAGATCTTTCCTATTGTTTTATTTATTGACCAAACAATAAATCAACCTTTGGCCTAGGGGAAAATTCCTTATACCGGTCAGGGAACAAGTGACAACATTCTACATATACACATGTGTATCACCTAAGTGGGCATCATTATGGTCACCTGTTAAATCGAATCCATGCACCTTGAGTTAATTCATTAATTATAAGTATTTATAAATCATTGGAAGGTGAGAGGAACCATTGGATTGGTTAATGAGGAATAAAAATACAATCATGGACAAAAAAGTCCAACATAATAATGGATGGAAGGATGACATGAAGACCATAACATTTATTTTAATATTAAATATTTTCATACCCATGAAATAAATTAAATTAAGACATCAAACACAAACACTACTCTTGGTCATTCTTCGTGATGGTTATATATACCATGTATAAAGAAAATAAAACAAGTTAACATTCTTTAATATGAATTATTTATTATTATGATAAATGTAATTTATTTATTAATTAATTCCCCTTCAACTCAATGAAAATTTGAATTCATTTGGATATACCAACCATTAATGGAACTCATGGAAAATAAACATCCAAAACAATAATTAGATATTTATTATAATAAATTAATTAAAAATTTATAATTTCTATATAACCATTATCTAATTATAAAACATATCTGGTACTCCCATTAATAAAATAATGTATTAATTATGATATTTTCAATTTAATTTTGTTCTATCCACAATTATGAGACTACATGATGTGTACATATGAGCTATATGTCATGTACCTCTATTCTAATGTACCAAAATTACATTCCTGGGGATTAATTCGTATACTTAAGATGGAATAAATTGAATGTAAAAGGTAGCTATAGTCCATGTATCATAGATTTTATGTATCCAAACAACTTTCCAAAGATCTCAGTGTGTTTGTAGGTCACAAATATACGCTCTGTAAAAAGTAGATACACATCATGTATCACTCATGTCGTGTGTCAGTGTACCTCATGAAATGGATCGATCTGTATGTTTGATGAGGGAAACGATGAGATACATGCAATGGAAACCATATAGAAATCATGTATATCCTTAATTCTCTCTTCTCTTAGTCATACATAGTTTGAACATACACAATGACCACATACATTTTATAAATTTTATCTTTAACCCCTATAGACTACAAGGAATGCATTTCATCTATACATCATGTATTTATGGATGCCTTGTGCCATGTTGGACAGACCTGCGCATGGTTTGTAATAAATTCATTGTATATAATTACAGCTCAGTGTGTCATCTATCCCATAAAATGGTTGTTTTCAATGCACGTCTGTTCTTTGTGTGCACTTTAACAACACTCTATATAATCCCATGTTATCTATCCAAATTCCTTGACATTACCATATGGATTCTCCAATCATTCATCATCTTTTCTCGAACATAAGAAATTTTAATCCTTGAACAAAGAAATTAAAAGTCTAAATAAATTATAATTAAATTCATATTAAATAATGAATGATATGAAATGAAAAATTCAATATTGATTGCACATACTTATCAACAATTTACAAACTAATTATAAATTTAAAAGAGGACCGCTTTGATAACACCCATAGCATTCAGACACTATGGATGCTCGTTAGTTGGGTGTTAAATTGAAATTTATTTTAATTTATAGTTTCATGATACCCTAAAAGAGGATATTTCACATTAAATTTATTATTAATTTACATAGAGAGGGAAGAAATTATTACGTTGTCTTATGATCGTTTCATTGTTGATGGTGTTGATCTTCCAAAACTCCTTTGTAATTTCCTTCCTTGCGATATAAGGATTCAGACATAAAATCTATTTAGTGGTCTACATGTTCTCCCATGAAACCTAAAGAACACCGAATTAGTTTTAGATATTGTGTGCAGAATCAAATGTGTTGTATTGTTTATCTCGATCCCTTCAAGTTCATTCATTCTTGAAGGTGTTCTTTCCATTCCTAGGAGGAAGAGAGGTGGAATATTAGATATAAAGTGAAGTATATTGTGTGAAATAACTCTATAACCTCAATTTTAGATGAAAAATAAAAAATACATATAACCATCTAATTATAAAGCTAGAATTTATGTTAATAAATTATTCAATTATATAATAGGAATCAAATAATATTTTAATATTTCTCAAAAATCATTCCATTTAATAATAATTACCTTATTATTATTACATGGAAAGCACTGTCTTGTATGATAGTAAATATTATTTTAATATTTTGTAAATAATGATTCATTATTTATACATGATCTTTATCAGTTTAAACTCCTCAAAATTTATTTAATATCAGAATAAATATTTTATTCACTTAAATAAATATTTTATTTAGAATATAATGAATAAATTTTTATATAACATTAAATAAATAAAATAAAAATATTATTCATGAACCACTGAATAAATATTTTTCATATATTCACGTAATCAAATAAATTATTTATTAACAATATAATAATTATTTTATACCTTATATATTTGAGAAATCAATAACATATAAATCAAAATATTCATTATTTTTTAGAATATTTTTTTCCAATAATTAAATGAAAATAGAATTCAATCAAGATCAACAAAAACACATAGCGTGTAACCATATAAAAATCATTCTAATTGGAATTAGGAAATATTCCTAGATGTTTATGATTACTTTCTAGTAATAAATCAAGGAACCCATGATAAATAACTTGAGTTTCAATCAACAAGATCCTCATATGAAATCAAATTGTATAATAAAACCCCCTTTTATCAAGATCTCGTAAAGCATGTAACACATATGTTTAATTAACTTATATGAATGATTTCTATTCCATTTATTTTTTGATGTAAGCATCATTACAACATTTATATGGAATTTAATAGAATAGTTTTACTGGAATCAATGACTGATATATCAACTTAAAAATATGGAAGGGAAAATCCTTCTTTGAATTATCCTTTAATATCACGTTATTTGTGATGGAATCATCTTAACCAACTTCCTCCCAACATATCGAGTGATTGTTTTTGTCAGTAAATATAGGTGTTTGATTCATGAAATTCATTAATAATAATCTTAAATACATAGAACAACACATGAAATCATAGATATGAATATCTAATAACACCAAGCCATGAAAAATTCCTATAGGTGGGTATTTTCTCATAATCTAATGTTCTAGAGATTACAAAGTATGAAATTTATGAGAATAAGGGTCATCTACATATGAGTAATCACACATTACATTCAATTTACAATAATACCTTTCACAACACATTATCTGGCCACATAACTATTTTTACGAATATCATATTAGCATTTAAAGGTTCTCATTATAGAGGGGAACTATTATATACTTTTTATGTGAAAGATACTCTTGGAAATTATCATCTAAATTTTATCTAGAATAAAAATAATTATGTGATCTTATATTTAAATTAACATTCCCATTTTTCAATATAAATTTATTCTAAAGTAAAAAAATTGTTGGTCCAAGGGCACCAACTCCATCACACATTTTTTTCATCTATCAAATAATTTGAAAAGGGTTTATCAAATTTCACAATACAATTCAAAACAACCCTTTACCATAGAAACCATCTATAAAAACTCATTTCACCATCCATTTCACAATAATTATAAAAATAGATTACTTTTACCAAAAACATGGGGAAACCCTCTAATCTTAAAAATTCATTTTTGTACACAAACCAATCAGTCCATGTTTCATCTCAATTTATTTATAGATTTATAAAACCAAGAAGAATTATAGTTCAACCAACATAGTCAAGAAACAGAACCACCATCATAAAATTTAGGCCACACACCCACTATGAGAGTGTATGCACAAACTAAAGAGAAAGAAATACTGAACAAAAAGTTTATCCTCTATCATTGATTCAAACTTCTTATAATCCAGTAAAATAATAACAGTTTTAATTAGAAATAAAAAACAACACATGTATCAATATTCCCTAATGTCATACCCCAAATAATGTGATACCTATCCTTTAAATGATGATCTCACAATAGATATTGAAGGGATGTAGAATCATCCATAAATGATTAAAATACAAAAAACATAACCCATCACCACTGCAAACCCAAGAGAGTGAAACAATGAGACGAAAACAAACTCACGTAACAAAATATAATTAATTTTCAAATTTGGGGAAATAACATTGAACAGAGGAACCCAGCAGAACTTGAACAATCCAATAATTTTTAGAGGAAAACTAGAGTACAATAAATGAAAAAAATCATAATAATGGCGTTTCTAGGATAGAAAAGGAAAAAATACATTTTAAATAAGTTATTCTCTTAAAAAATGAGTTATTTAAAATATGAATCTCTCATATAACATATATGATAAGAAGCTAATCTTCTCCTTATAAAAAATTGAATGAAAAATTCAATAAATGAATTCCTTTCATGTTATGAAATTTTTTTCATTCCATCGATAATGTTTTCATGGATGATTTTATATCTCAATTAATATCATGAATCTAGTTAATGTTGTGAACTATTTCTACTACCATAGCACAGTACAACCCCAACATAAAATTCTCAGAACTCCATAGATTATCTCAAACACCATTTGAATAATAAAATGGCACACTTAAACATTAAATTAGAGTGTAACTTTAACAAGTATGTTACTATATTCCCAAAATAGAAATTTCTTTACCTATAAATTCATTTTTAAGAATAGTGCTCAAGAAAGATGAGAGGCCACTCCTCCGTCAGTAGTGATTCATGATCCCTAGTCTCATAAGAATCCTTTTTATTCTACCACAACATTCTATCCAATGGAATTGTATTGCCTAAAATAAATTCTTTTCAATTCATACATTCTCCATTTGTTTCTCCATACAAGAAAAAACAAGATCCAAATCAATATCTTCCCAAATGAAAACATACAAGGGGTTAGGGTTGTACTTATGAAGCTGATATATGTCGAAAACATATTATAAACCTGTTAACTAAACAAAAATGAAAATAAATAATAAAAAATATCCTGAAAATTAATAATATCAAATGATCCAACATATATTCGATTTTGTTTATCATCGGTCCCATAATTATGGCGACCCAACCGAGGATAAAAATTCCATAAAACCTAGTAACCAATAGGTAACTGTAATGGAATACATTGAAAATACCAATATAATTTCTGAAACCACTATGATGTATACAATTGTTGATGTATGTCATCAAAGATGTATCAAAAATGAGACTCAATACTATAAAAGAGGCCTTATCCAACCTCATCCAAAAAATAGGTGATCTTCACGGGTGACCATACAAATCCTCTATGTGATTGATTTTGATCGATTATTAATATCTATTATTATAATCACACACATTATGTTCCATATGGTTTTCCCACGAGCCATCAAAATCCAAAATGAATAGATGAATCATTTCCTAATGATTTGGAATAAAACTCTCCATATAACCATCTATCTATGGATGGTAAGTTGTACACAACATTAACTAAATCCTCATCACCTCTAGGAGATACTTCTAGAGTCAAAAAGTAAACTTCGGATCCTCATCAAAGATAATGGATGAGGAAACCTTATGAATTCTCAAGACCGAATTATGAAAAATATTATCTATATATATAACTTTGGTTATATCCCTCTTTAGGAAAAAATGGAATGATTTCATCACTCAATAAATCATTACCCTAATACCATTCACTCTTTAGGAATATATGATAATCCAACATTGAATTCCATGTACACCACAGCCCATTTCCAAACCAGTCCTAGAAGAGGTTGTAGAAAACTAGAAGGCTTTAGATGCAATGTATTTATATACTAGAAGGTGTAAGGAAAGGACAGTCAATCAAAAATGTCATGCTTCATACTCGACATCATAAATGATATCTTAGGTCATAATATATATTCATTGTTATAGGGTTATTGTCCCATGAAGTATTATTAAAATCCCGAAAAACTAAATTCCCCATGTATGATGGGACAAAAAACTTATTCCTAAAGATGATAATACCATTAGAAGGAAGATACCAGGGAGAAATGTTCTCCCCCATATGAGTCTTCCCTAAAATCATTGATCTTATCCTCATACCATTGATTCTATATAATATAAACAAGGAGAGATATAATAAATGATCAATAGTTAAAACTAAAACATAATTTTCCTCCATTGTATCTATATGAAACATAGAAAAGAACCCTATAAGTTTCTACTCCACCTTCAATTCTAAAAAAATATTGGGGTGTATATTTCCTTCTAATAGTGTCTATAACAACATTCCCCTTCCACATCATGTAGGAAATGATGAATTCAAAAATCTGGAGGTATTTAACCCATCATCTCTTCCTAATATTCAATTACCCCTGAGAAAAGATATTTCTCAACCTCATATTGTCTGAAAATATAGTAAACATATCTCTTAAAAGATAGTATCTCCCACATTTAAGAACATGTGTAACTACAACAATATTCAAATAATTTTTTTTCTGTAATTATTCCCTTGAGAATGAACCTGAAGTTATCCATATGCCACAAAATGATAATCCTTCAAAATAACACAATGCATACTCGCTCCCGAAGCATTGCAGCATACCACATACCTCACATGAGGCATAGGATAGATCAAAATAATATCTGATTTCAAAACATATTCAAATCAATTAAATATGTTTTAAATTTAGAATCCCATATATATTTCCCTCCATTCATAGTATGAGAGAAAAAGGTGACTCCAACTTTTATAAATCCTTGAAGAACCATTAAGAGTATCCAAGTAGTCCTAGGAATATATATATATATATATAATATGTTATCTAGCTCCTCCTATAACAAGATCATCTTCAGCTTATATGGATCAATGAATATCGGATGTTTAAAAATATTGTGCCCTATCAACATCATAAATTTTATCCATAAATTACATTTCAAAAGATTCTGAAAGAGGTGATAACCCATAAGGATCTCCAAAAACAAAAATTTGATGGAGCTCATGCTCACGTTGTGGTCTAGAATAAATTAGGATATCATCCACAACCACATCCTCAAAGGTGTCGAGATACTGATGAAATATCTGGTTCATCAAAGGCATAAAAACATTAGGATTCCTCTTCACTCCAAAAGGAATAAAAATATATTCATAATGGCCATATGTACTTCTAAAATATGTTGATGAAATATCAGACTTCATAATGCTGAGTTGATGATAACCGAAATGAATGTTGTTTTTTTTAATTCCCCTATTTAGCTGATAAAACAATTCATCAACATGTGTCAAAGGGTTCTTGTTCATAATTATCACAAAGTTCAACATCTGATAGCTCATGAAAAAATGAAATGGACATCAGCCTTTTTGGAAAAGTTTATGAATGTTTCCTATATAGTAACACTAGTATGAATAAATCCATACTTGATAAGATATATTATAAGATCCTCTATCTTTTTTAGATTAATAGGTTCTATATATAATAGGGTATTTTCATTGGGCTCAAATATAATCGAATATCCCTAAGTGAAAATTTCATGCATGACCAGGCCTCATAACACACTCCTTGAAACAACCATGATCTCCCATCCATAGTAGAGAACAAAAATTAAAAATTGTAAAAAAAATTATCACCATGGTGAAAAACAAGATAGTCCATCCAAATTATTACTTAGAAAATATACATATTGAGAGCCAAGAAATCCTAGACTAAATCCATGTTAAATTTTGATAGAGAGTAAGAAGAAAAATAAAACACCTACTTTTCCTCATTCAAATTCATTTTTCTAGCTCCAGGAGAAATGATATAATCTCTGTTGGATGTTTTATAATATAAAAAATTGATAAAAATTGGCGATAGGATCTTATCCCAAACAAAGAATTTTTTATAGAATATTTTACAAAAATGGTAGCTCTCATTATCATTGGGTCTATGTTAACCTCCATAAAAAAGTTATACATTACATGAAGGAGAATAATTCATGAGGAATATTGATAGATCCCTATCAACTTAGATTAATTTGAATGCACTAGAGTGGCCTTTGGAAAAAATATAACACTGACCATAACTGGTTATATTTTTGGCCATTAAAAACATCTATATATGGCCTTAGTGGCCATAAGCATCAGATATCTTCAGAGGAGAAAGAAAATAATGGTTAGTGTTCCCGGACTTTACCAATATATATAGTGTTCAGGGAACACTAATGGATACTATTTTTGGTACACATGAGGACCCATATTGGGTATCACCTCCACCACTCTTACAATTGTTATTCTAGTTCCTTTTTTTACATTATGGGACACTAAAACTTCCCCAGAGTGGAAGTGATTAGGAAATATACCCAATATTTAATTTCATACCAATTTATTTCATTATTTCTTCGTAAAATGTGTTAATATAGGAGGTAATATTCATTATATAAACCTATAATATAATTTATGGTTGAAATACATAAAATTACTATTGTTCTCTCGGCTGATAAATCATCAACCCTGCTAGAAAAAAACAAACTAGATCAACAAAATGGTTCATGCACTCCAACATTGAGTGATATACCTTGTTAAAAGAGAGTAACTGTAGAAATTAATATTTCATTAGAGACTCTGGATAGAAAATATGAAAGTATAATATCTTAAAACCCTTCCAATATAATCCCATGGGTTGATTTACCAGTATTGTATAATTCCACAAATTCTTGTTGGTACCATTAATCATGAACATTGAACACTTAATCTTGATATCCTTAGGTGTATCTAGGAATTAAAATAATATATTTAACTTATCCATCTAGTCCATCACCTCTTCATATTCATTCATAGCAATAAAGGATGGGTTTTCTTCATGTAGTTACTCTCATGATCAGTCCATTCCCCCTCCAACACCATGCTGCACCTCAACTGCTAGGTTTTGAATTCATATTTCATTTACTTCGATAGAATGAACTATTCTTTTAATAGCATCTAAAATTTTGTATTACAAAGTAGGTTTACCTTGACAATCATTTCATGTTGTTAACGTTTTCCAAAACTCAAGGAACACAACTCGAATAAATGTTACTACACACTAGTAATCGAAGAAAATGATTAACCAATTTTATAACCTCACTTCAAACTATATAACCAAAAATGGATACTAAAATTAAGGATACAACATTACATTGGTGACACACAATACAAAATCTTATGGAGACTTAAGGCACATCACCCCAAGATCTGTTTAGGAACTCACTACAACTTACCTCACAAGTAATTGAAATACAATATTTGGTCTAAAAAATAACCCATTTCAAGGACCCATGATTAAAAACAACTACTTTCTATATTAATTTATAATGAAAATACTTTGAATATTCTTTAAATTTGTACCCGAAAAGATCAACTACTAACATGAAGGGAAATACCGATACCAATGGGTCGTAGACAAGCACCTAGGAATCAATCTACAAAAAAATGAAATGATTCCACCCAACATAAAATAAAAAACATGGAATATATATATATACAGTAGATATAATTTTTGGATGGAAAACTAGAAAAAATATTCCTTAACTAAATAAAGATATAAGAAGTTATATAATATAAAATAAGGAAGAAGAAAAACCCAAAGTGAATGTATGAAAACCAAAAAAGCAAAACTTAAATAAAAAAAAGTCTACATCTAAATGCGGGAAATGGCCCACAATATCACCACCAAATACCAATACCCAGATTACATAAACCCTCCAAAACACTACTATGATTTTACTTTTACTACATCAATATTCATTATAATTTCTACAATTTCCCTAGGTAATGTATAGGGTGTGATATAAACAAGCTCAATAGGATCCCACCTAGGTGTTTCATATCAATTCCCTGTACAACAATCTAAATATTTTGAATTTCTATAAAACAATGTAATATAAGAAGTTAAATAGTTTTATATCAAAATCAAGGTAAATAGTTCCCCTTTTTCTTTTGTTCTAAAAAAATATAGGAATATTTTTTTCAAATAATAATTTTCAATAATGATTTACATTTCAAAAGAATGTATATAAAATAAAAAATAGTAAGGGTCATAGTATAATAGTAAAATAATTTTAATGAAAACATACAGTCAGAAAATTTAGGTCATTCATACATGAATTATTCCAAGTGCACATGACAAGTACCTAAAACCCATTCATCAAGGACTAGGGAGTAGAAAAAAACCTCATAAATTGAACCATTCTACCATGTCAATCAGGTCTAGATCAAAATCAATCTCTATATAAGAATGAAATAAAACATTAAAAAGTAAACCCCCAATAAACAACAAATGTTGATCCTTAATACTACATTCTCCACCTAGGTTCCCAATAATATAGTGTGTTTATATTATCTAATAAGTTATAAAGGGTTTATCATGTTAGACAATAAAATTTCAAAAAACCCTTTTCATAAACAAATTGCTTAAAACCCCATTTCGCAATCCATTATTCACCTATTTGAAAAAACCCTTTATTTTACCAAAATAAGGGTAATTGTTTTCCTAAAAAATCATTGACACACACAAATCAGGAATTTTTTTATCAATTAATAAAACTGTGAGAAATTATTCTTCATCTAATATATGGTATAGAAATAACAGCCTAACTCATTCTTAGGTTACACAACAACCATTAAGGGATCCACACACAGAATGGAAAGGAATAACGGACTAAAAACATAATTCTTATCCTTAACAATAAAATCATAGAGTTGATCTCCATAAATAAATGGTTTGGTTGAGAATAAAAACAAACACATTTGTCAAGGTTCTAAAGCACCAAAAAATAACTAAAAAACACAATCCATAGAAGATTATCGAAAAATAAATCTGGAAGGGATATAAAAACATCATCATGTAATAAAAAAAAATAGCCCTTGACTACCAAAAAACTAATAGAAGTGAAACTGATGAGAAAAAAACAAATAAATTTAACAAAATAGAAGAAACAAACCAAGTCAATGATCGAGAACCAGATAGAGGAATATTGAAGAACTCTAACCACCCTAAATTTGTTGGAGGATTCCTAAGGTTTGACATAGTGAAATAAAATCCAAATAAGAGAGGTTAAAGGATAGAATTAGATAAAAACTCACTGGGTGAAATGGATTCACATTATGAATTAGTTATTTACAACATTAAAATCGGATATATCAAGTATGCTAAAAATGTATTTCCTTATTTTAAAACTTGTTAAAAAATATATGATGTGAATTACTTTTATGTTATGAACATTTTTATTTCATTAAGTCTAGTGTTAATGGATTAATCACAACAATTATTCATATCATCAATCAAACTCATGAAGTGAACTAGTTCTACATCCATATCCTGACACATCCCCTATAGAAAACTCCATGAACTCCCTAGGTCATCACAGATTCCCTATAAATTAGAGTAACTTGCTCTTAAATATTAAAAGTGAGCCCTAATTTAATAAATATATTACTATGAATCTATTGTATCATGATGTTTTTTAATGTAATAGGAATATACTTTGAAACCTAGTTAGTGTAATATTGTAAATATAAATGGATTATTACAAATATAACGCTAAAAACACATAAAATAACATATTTTATATGAATAAAAATGTATAATTTTTCACATTACCTCCAAGAAAAATTAATTTTATTTCCTAAAACAAATGAATTTTTCAATCTTAACATGATATTCTATAGAGATTATTGTTTTTAAGAATCTCGTAGGAGTATGTTTGGATTTAGAGAAGTTGAGTGTTAATAAACAAATGATTATTTCATCTACTACTCAATGTGAATATTTTCTAAAATCATAAAAGATTTTAGGTTATGATTTAAAGAGGAATTTAGAGAGTAACCTTTTGTAATCATAAGGGATATAATGTCACTTTATATGCTAATGATGTTTAGGATGTGTTAGTAAAGAAATAATGTAAATATTTACATTATTTACCAAAATAATCTCAAATGAAAAAAGGTTTTGATGGAAAGTCTAAGAGAATGATGTTGATGATAGACATTGAGGGATTATTAAGTAGAAAAAAAGTTATTAATATTCTATCATTTTATTATGTGCGTTAGAGGCGTTTGAATACTTTTTCAATGAAATGAACATGAGGAATATTATTCTCAATTATCACCATTATTAAAAAATTAATTACATCAAAGATGTTTTTTAAAAAAAATGTTTATTAATAGGGTTTTATTTGATAGTCTAATAGTGATATTGAATAAATTAAGTATATATTTAATGATTATTTGAAAACCAAAAAAATAAAACATAAGGGTGATTTGGTTGACAATCATGTTGGATATGATTATATAGGTTCTTATTTTTGGTTTTGTTAATATTATTAAGGTATTTTAAGAATATAAAACATATTATGTTAATACAAAAAAATTCTTGAAGCATTTACATTAGATTCTTATATTATGTAAATTATTTTATAAAAGTGAAACATTAAGTTATCCCTTTGTGATTTTAGTCATGGAATATTATATATTTTGATGACATATTAGGGTAAATGTGAGTATAACTTCACATATAAATACATAATTTTATCATGAAGCATAAAATAGGCTTTGCAAACTCGATGATCCCCATTGTATATATCATAGGGAGTATAATACAGTATGTGTCCGGTATACTATATGTGCATATTTGATATTTGGATTTCATTTTATCTTTTATTGGATAAATACCTATCATGGAGATGCTTATAATTTGATTCATTTATTATCCAATCCTTCATAATTATCTAATCAGGGGGTGGTTGGGTATATTATGGACCACCCCATATATTGGATCTTCGCCATGTTGGGATTTCTCTTATCATATAATGATTCAAAAATCTGGACTCATTTTTGAGATAGACTATGAAGTGTACTTCAAAACTATTATAGTACATATGATTTTATAATATATTTATTGACAAGAATATAATGTACACATTTGTAGGTTTTAGTGTCATGTGATGTATTCATCATCTTAGTTCATCTATAGTTTGAGAATCAAGAATATATGAATATGTTATAATTGATTTACATAATTTGTGTCACATATTTACTTAACGACTATGAAAAAGAAATCATATGAAAAAATCATACAATAATATAATACAATTGGTGGATACGAGTATATAGATGAATTTTTCTAATGAAGATAATTCCAAATCCATTTATATCATGGATATTTTCTTTATATTGGTAAATTTTTTACATTTATGGATTCTAGAATAGATAATTTTTCTAACCATTATAAATTCATACATCATATTTATCTATTAATAATATTCTTAATAATACTGTTACATAATTAAAAATTATTATATTTTCTTTGACTATTTTATGAAGAATATATTAATATTATTATATTTATAATATATAATATCATATAATTCAAAATATCCAAAAATAATCACTAAAAATACATTTGACATGAACAATCCAATTAAAATATATTAAAAAATTATCTATTAAAGGAAAAACATAATGCAATAAATATAATTTTACCCCCCAAACCAGATCATTTCATAATTAGTAATTATTTCTAGTGATTATTAATCCTAAAAAAAATCAATAATAAAATTTTATATTATATCATTTACTTCACATTATTTATGAGAATCATCAAAATTGTAAACTTTATAATAATTTCATCATATTTAATTTTAAAAATTCACCACATTTAAAAAAAATATTTGAATATATCATGTGCATATAATATTTAGGGAGATATAAATATAGGGCCTATTAAATATGTCATTATGACTTTTTCAAATCAGGGATTTAGGTAAAAACTATTCCATATATGGAAACAATAATATAATTTATAATCTTTAATTAAAATAAATTATTTTCTAATTTCTCTCATCAAGTTTCTTAAAAAATTATAAAACATAGAAAAAGTGGGAATGAAACATAAAATAAGATCCACTTTATTAAATTCAAAATTAAATACAGGTTAAAAAATATAAAATATAATATTTTACATGAGAGGGATAAACATTAAATACTGACTTTTTAATTGATTATTTGAGATGAACTCAATGAGATGAAACTAAACAAAAAATTTTGTTTTTTTAAAACAATGCATTGAATTTATATATATATATATATATTAATTAAATATTTTGATCATTATAAACCCAATTTTACCTCTCATGAACTTCTCACCATCATGTTTGTTCTCTACCAATCAAGCCTAAATAATATATATGGTTGGGAACCGAGTACCTCCTCATTTTCTATCTAAAAAGGACCTATCAATAAAAATTTATTGTTGGTTATCAATCAATTTGGGTACCATATCAATAAAACTATCATCATCTATCGTATAAACCTAAAAAATGGAATTTTCTCCTATATTCACATTATCCTCAATCATATTCCGAAATTACTTCCCATGAGAATTATATTTTACCACATAGATAGTGGAATTAATTGAATTATATATTCTTAATATCCACATCCAAATCCACTTTAACCATAATTTTAGATTTAAGAATAAATCCTCTAAAATTCCTTAATGTCATGTGAATAAGTGTAGAAACCAAGGCCTAGGGTCTTATACCAATTACGATTTATGATATTAAATTGAAATTTTTTTAACATAAGACATAAACATTCATTATATAATCTAAAAGATGGGTTGATGTGAATTTATTACCAACATATCATTCCAATTATGAAACTACATTCACTATCAAATATGTATGTATTTCTAATGCATAATACTTGAAAGTGTCGTAATGTATATAAAATATATGAAACTATGGTTTTGGAACATGTTCCCTTACAAGGTAAATAACAAAGTAGTGTTTTCTCAACATAGTTACCAAACAACAATATTTTTTTCTATTTTGAAAAAATAACTAATTTCATTATATCGTAAAATATAAAACAACTTAATATGAAAAAATATCTTGACTTATCTAAAATTATTAATTCATAAACACTAGTATAAAAACTCTTATAATGAATGTAAATAATATCAAATGAACTTGTGTGTTATTACAGATAATCAAATCTTTAAATTTAAATCCATAATTATATTTAAATAACCTATTAATAAAAAAATTTCATTTACGGTTTCATCATAAATTATCAATCAATGATGTTGATGTTAAATGAATTGAAAAGAATGTAAGCATGACTACCACTAATGATCAAATTGGTGAACCATATATAACAAACCACTACCACACGAACCACACATTGAGGCACAATAATGTAATACCAATTTTCAACTACATTGAATGATATTTTCAGGATCATATATTTATGGTTTTTTGTACAATGATTGTTTCAACAATGTTATGTAAAAAAATGAAATACAAAATAAGAAGCTTTTTTTGGTAACATGGGCAGCGATACATGCATTTGTAAAATTATAAAACAATAATATTTACACTAAAAATCTTTTATTGTACCGTACCAAACTCTTAAACCCATTAACATTGAACATTATCGGCACTCGGAGGTTTCATGAAGGATTTTTGAGGAGTTTTGGAGGTTACAAAAGTGTTTTGTTATTTTTTAACACACCACATATTTGTATAGGATGTGGTGTTGGCCCGATGAGGCCTTAATAGAGTATTGAGCATGGATTATACTATTTTGTACTTGAAATATTATAGTTTTTTCAAAGAGTTTCTCATTTGGTGTTGGAGGCTACCTTGGGAAGTGAAATGGCTTATCTGATAATTTTTCAAAAGGGTTTTCTTTCATGTTTTTTCTTATAAAAAGTGACGATACAGAAATAGTTTTTGGAGTTTTATTGAGAATAATGGATAGGTGTTGCACTTATTCAGTCCTATAATAGAGAATAAGTAGTGTAATAACTTCTCAATATGTAGTGATGTGTGTGGTGGGTGTAAAACCTCTTGGGTTTTTACTCTACACTATGTTGGAGTCTGTGGTAGTGGTCAAACCAGTTTGAAAGTGGTTTAAATTCATGAAATATTTGTGATATAAACACCCTTAAAGGTTATATATTCTTTGAATTATGGTAACTACAACATGGTTAGGAGTTCACTATGTCATGGTGAATGCTTTTGAGCATCCCTAATAAGTATAGGATCTTAGCTCCCTTTGTTTGAATTTTTTCTCCCATTCTTGAAATTTTTTTGACACATATATATCTCATCACTCTCTGGATGAACCATATTGAGTCTAAAAACATAGGGTCATCAAATCAATATCCCTGATCCATAAATTCCACTTTATCCTCTCATCATTTTTTTAATCCTCTTCATCTTCCTAAAAAAATTGTGTGGAAATTTCTCTGTTTTTTGGATGGGAATTAGGGTAAGATTTAATTGTGAGTTTTTTCATTGGTTCTGGTGATGGTTACTTCATTTGGGAATGTTTCCTTTATATTTGGTTTATTCTCAATAATTTATTCTTCCATTCATAATGTTTATTTTCTAATCGAGGTAGGCGATCAGTGACTTCTCTTATATTTTTTGTAAGTGTGCTTTTATCATTAATTAGTTACAAATTTTAAAATGTGAGTGATTAACCATAAAAATATAATTTTTTTGCAATAAAATGATGAATAATTATTGATAAATATAGATAACATAACGAAATTAAAATATGATATAATATCATGTTTTTTAGTAAAAAAATAACATATGACTATTCTGGTTTTTTGAAATTAATGTAATTTTTTATTTTTGATAGAGTGAGATTTTATTTTGGATTATTGAATTTTTTATTTAATAGAATAATAACTTGTTTTAGTGTTATTTTATTTTTTAATAATCAATTATAGAATAAATAAAACATAAAATTAAAATTCACAGTATTACTCTTATTATTATTTAAAAAACAAGGAAAACCATGTTTTAAATGTTTATTATTATTTTATTATAGGAATTAAATAACTAAACTAGTTGTTTTTCTATTGATACAATATTATTATTATTTTTAGAAATATAAATAATGGAAATGTTTTTAATGTAATATTATAAGTTTTTGAATAAGAGTAGTAATAATATCACAAGAATTAGTTTATAGAGTTATATTTATATTCTATAATTTATCCAAAAGAGATAAATAGATAATCTCGTTTCATAATTGTAACGCCCCGACCCCATTTACCCAGAGTCGGTGCATTACTTCGTAACATTGGCATGATCACAAGAAAGATCAAATCCCGAAAGACCGATTGGTTTAGTAGCCTTGGAAACACTAGATATAATCATAAAGTTTTACATTACATTTCAAAGTGAAAAACTACTACAACAACAAAGTCTTCATATCCACACTATTAACCCCTCATAATATCCCTGCAAGTCATTCATAATTTACTTCTTCACTACCTGGGAAAAATAAAACATAGAAAAGGGGTGAGCTCAAATGCCCAGTAAGGATAACAATATAGCGGAACATTCAAAATAAGCATAAACATTTAAGGCAATGCATTACTAAAACAAAAGCCTTTTAAACTTGAACTTCAACATAGTATGGCAAAAGTAAAATGAAATAATGCCATTTACTTATTCACATGGATATTCTACTAATCGAATAATCACATGCAAAAATCAAAAACCACTTTCATAATGTTGGAATGCATAATGCCAGACTATCATAACCACATAGTCAAGGCCTCGTGCCAAGACTACAAATAAGATTTTGTCAAGGCCTTGTGCCAAGACACTAGTTTGTCTCATGAGACCTACCGATGCATCGAGGAGCTATAGCGGGCTCCACCCGTCACTTATTAAGTCCAATGCATTCCCATATGAAAAGGTTTAAACATAACATAAACATTCGTATTAAAACTAGCATACGAAATGTCAATAATTTCACCATAAACTATGAATGGTATAAAAATAGCACATCCACAGTCAAACATATCACAAAACCTTCAATACAATGTAGAAGTTTTGTATCATAATAAATCAACTTCAAATAATCTTAAAATCCATCAAAGGATGTTGACCTAGATGAAATCAAAATTCTTTTTAAAGAAGTATCTCCTTTTATTTTGAAATCATTTAAGATCCATATAAAATAAAACATTTTCTTTGAAAATATTCTTATAAGCTTGTATGGAAAGCTTCGACGATTTTATAACGGCGGAAAATAACCTCACCCGCCGTATAAGTTAAAAAAAACATTCTTACCTCAATTCTGTCGAAAAGGTTAAAAAGGACATTGTTTTGAAAACGACGGAAAGATTCCTTTATAAACCTCTTATAAAAAGTAAAACAAGGGTATAAATGACTTTAACCCATATTCTTGTAAATAGTAAAAATGTTTTGAAATACATTTTTAAGAAAACATGTATGTGGATGATAAAGAGATCCCAGTAGATTATTACGTATATACAACCTCGGATAATGAAGAGATTGTGAAATAACCCTTACCTTGAACTTTCTCTTAGTCGATGGTATGTTAACCTCCTGTATAATAATTAAAACATTGTTATTAAATTATACAATAATCATATACATCAATATGATATCATATATGATCTTTTAATATTGATTTGATAATAATATCTTAGTATTATCGTTGTTTCGGGTGTGAACTTTCTTGTTTTCTTTTGTATGTTTTGTTACGTAAGACATGTTTGTAATGGATAGATTATATCTTATTCATAATCAGAATGATATTAACATTATTTTTAACCCCAAAATGAGAATAAGACTTGAATGGATATGATGGAGAATGAATCTTATCGCGTTCATGGAGACGGTAGTCCGTACGTGCGCACGAACGCTACTTCCATTTAATTAATTTTTATTTTAAAAGAATCTAATCCAAATGATACATAGGTATATTACTATTCCAGTATAGTATTTTATATATGTTACTTAAGTTCATTAACACCATCCTTTATACGTTCCATGTGTGGTATGAACGAGTCATATCATTTTAAGGGGGCGGTAGTCCGCACTTCCTCAAATGAAATTATCGTATGTATATACAACATGAAACGAATAATGGTATGAAATAAAATGGAATTACAGAAGCTTATATATAAAATATATATCATTAATATCATATTTAATTACAGTGCCATCATAATGGCCACCATGAGAGGTGGTAAGATGTATTTGAACAATCATCCTTTCGTGAGGCGTTAGTTTTCCATCCACAGAAACATTATGTTCATCATCCATTAGATGGAGTTGTGTGTATGTGTAGTTTGAATCCTTCTTATAACGACATCCTAGTATATTTAGGATACTGGTGTTGTTACAAAATAAAGGAAATAAAAAGATTTTGGGGGTTGGAGAAGCAAAATAAATGAAGATACTTTAAGAGAAAATTGTTACCTTTAATTTAGGTAACTCACTTTGGTTGGAACCAAAGGACTTCTTGAAATGCTTTCTGCCTAAGGGGAAGCTTCAAGGAGGAGGAGAGGGATGTGGGGAGCTTAGTTGGGCAGAGTTTGGACGAGCCAAGTGGCTTGAGAGGTGTGAAGAAATGAGAAGGAGGAGTGCCCTTCTATAAGAGGGGTGAGGGGCACCTTTGGAAAAGCTAGAAATATTAATTTATAATAAATTCATATTCGGTTTCTAATGGCTCCAAAGTTGACTATTCAAAGGTTGAGGTGGGGATGGGTCGAAAACAACTCATCCAATAGAATTTAGACAGGTTTGGGTACTTATATTAACCTTATCTTTAAGTATTAACTCTAAGTTAATTAGTTTCACTTTTACAATGTCTCTTTGTATTTTTATATAATATGGTTAATAAACTTACTATATACATCCAAGCGACCCCCAAGTGGTTCATTAATAATTAACATATCATAATATAAGTCTCTTGGCCGAACCTTAGATTTTTAGGAATTTAATATCAATTAATATTATAATATTTATTTTAAGAACTCTTTTATGTCAATTTTGACACTATTCAATAGTTGATTTTTGTGAAACTCATAACAGATTGATTACTTCGAACAAAGTCCATTAAATCAATCCTAATATATCATATTATCCTAGAAAATTAGTTTAATTCATTAAAAGTTTCATATTATATTTATTTGGGTATTTATAATATCAATTATTTTAATTTTTCACTATTATAGTAATTACTGCATCATTATTGTGTCATAAATTAAATAAATTATTAAATGTCTAAAATTTATAAATAAAATATAATTATGTAGTAAATCGTTTTAGCTTTCTAATGAATATTTATAATTGAAATTCCAACATGTATAACCCTATGTAAAAATTGTTCTTCTAAAAGATGTAAGCTTATGCCATTTTTATTTTTATTTTAACTTTATTAATATAATGTGTCATTATCACTTACAAGTGGATCCATGGGGTCCCAAAATAGACCCAAAGATTCCCATGGTCGACCATGTATCATCAAATAGGGTTAAGACACGTTTTAGGGTAATTTAGTATTATTATAATATTATTTTTTTAACCCTTATTTACCGGATTTACCCTTAACCATAGTAAATAAAATATTTACCGCAGTAATTATTCAAAATATCTAAAAATAAAAGTTACCTATTTACACAATTTGAACAACCTGATTCCAAATATGGAATCCATTTTCCTAAATTCAAAACACAGAAGTGGCAGAAATTAATTTAAAATTAATTCCCGCTGTCAAAACAAAAAGCGTGTTTTTAAGAGATAATAACTATAAAAAGATTGACACTTGTTTATGTTCGGTTTAATTGTACAATTATGCCCAATGACCAACATTATATTAAGTGGTAAAAATATATTCTAAATATACTTTAAAACCACTCAAATTAATAATTTATCACTATTAATTATTTTGATTAAAAAAGTTGTTTTTAATTAAAATTTAGTAATTTTCACTATTCATCAAAATATAAAAGTTTTCCGAAAAGTACCAAAATTTCACCCTAGGTTAATTTCGATATTCCGAATCCAAAAATGAAGTCCATTTTGAAATATAGAATATATATGATTTCAAAAAGTAGGTATTACTATTCATAACTGCTAGTTTGATTGGTTACGATGTGTGTTAAAACTCGAAGTTGCGTATAACACAAGCTACTGTATTATTCAAAGGAAAGCGTACCGTGGAAGCTTGGGATGTTTCATTTTAAATTTTTTGATGTCCCCATTTAGTTAAAATGTTTAAAATATTGTATTTAAAAAGGGTTCACTATTAAAAGTTGATAAAAGTGCAATACTGAAAATGAATTTGTTCTTGCATTATATCAAGGAAACTCATAATATGGATTCTAAAATTATAAGGATTATATAAAGTTTAAAATTTAGATAATACTATTCATAACCGCTTTTGAATGGATTATTTTTGTAAGTCATGGTGTGATTGAACTCGGTGTTGCGTGTAGTGCAAGTTATTGAATTATTTTGAAGAAATAACATACTATGAAATCTTGGGGTGTTACATTCTCCCCTCCTTCAATAAATTGCGTCCTCGCAATTTGAAATTATTCTTCGAAAATAAAAGGTTGAAAATAGAAAATATATTTGTGGGAAAACCCACATCGGAAATAGGGTTACTAAAATTTAGTCTTAATATGAGGAAAAGAGAAATGAAAGTGTCACCACCAAATTATGATCTCGATTAGGAGAACATTGGTGGTAATTAGAGACATATAATTGGAGGAAAAACGTAAATATTTATAGGTAGTGATTGAGGTCATCAATCACAAACAAGTATAAAATTGAGGTCCTTAAACTCATCAATCTATGATGATTTGAAATACCATCGGTTCAACAAAACATATAATATTGGGATGACACATTTTTGACGTTCCAAAATATCTTAGTTGAAATCCCACATCGAAAAATGAATTAATGAGGCCTCTATTTAAAATAAAGAGTGGAAAGTATGAAGATTACAAAAAATAACACATACTAGGGTTCCATGTAGGAAAATATGGATATGGAAGAAAAATCTAACCATCATTTATCTGATGGAGAGTGGTAGAAAACATGGCTATGAAAAGGCCAACAATCCCAAAGCCATAAATTAGTGATGATTTAAGGTACCATCTAGGACAACATTTTTATTCTAAGTTCCTTTTCTTAATTTTGAGGAATTTATTTATGAGATTGGCTAAGATCATAAGGAGATATACTTACTTTATAATTAGAGTTTTATCCATTAATAAATTTCTACCACAAACTCATCTTTCACTCTAAAAGATAATAGAATGTAAAAAAAAAATTCTATTTACACTATTCGTATAGGGTTCCAAAATAAACGAATTTGTAATTCATCTACAAGATCTTTTAATAAAAACTACATTATTTAATCCAGGACATCTCGTGGGCCAGTGGTAGGTGATACACCCTTGTCGCCCTTCGGTTGCGGGTTCAAGTCTCGCAGCCTTGCCGGACGCGACGGGTTGCCGCCCGACCTCCGGGTTGTCCTTTTATGGAAATCCAAAATAATCCAAACTAGAACTATCCAAAATACTTCTATCCAAACTCACAGTCCAACATTTATAAGTAAGGTAAACATAATGTAGAACCTTTTTACCCCGTAATAGCATATGAATACCTTCATCATGTATTCTTTTAATACACCGAAACATCCTGAATTACCATATTCCTTATTGATTACATTCATGCTCCCTTATTCCATATAGAAAGCTGGATATACTTCATTAATCCAAAAATGTTTTAAACCCCAAAAATGATGGAATATACAAATCATTAATCAGTTCCAGGGTAGTCAAGAATATCCAATATAATTTATCCAAAACAATCACATATTATTCCAAAATCACTACCTCAGTATCAGAACTATATTCTCTCAACCATATATTTTCCAAAAATTTATCCTGCTATTGAGTCACTTTTCTTTGTTCCACACAATCTCAAGTCCTTAATGAAATAGTACTGCAGTACAATCCTTATATGCTCCATGATTATTGTAACAAGTACATTGTTGATACAACACTCAATTGACATAATCAACATAAGAACTCTAATCATTCCTCTTCATCTGTGGTAGTATCATAACTTGATTATTATCCAATAACATCATTTGCGGAATAGTCTGATGACTGGGACATAGGTTCGCGTAGTGTCCAAACTCCTTGCAAATGAAGCATTGTACATTTGAAACCATTTTCTCACCCTTGCAGTCACGTACTTTGTGCCCTTTTCCTCCACACTTATAAAAAACTCCCATTCCTTTCAGGCAAGTTCCAGGGTGTTTCTTTCCACAGTTACCACATATGGGAAAATTCTTCTTTTCCCTCTTACTTTTATCCATCTTTCTCTCTTCCATCCTTTTCTTCTCTTGCTTCCCTTCAAAGCCATAGGACTCAGTAAACTCTTTACTTATCTTATCAACACATGATATTATTTCTTCATATGATGATAATACATGGGAGACTATTTCTCTTATAAATTCTAGCTTAAGACCATGAAAGATATGATCCTTCCTTCTCTTTGAATCATGTGTATTTCTGGAGTTCTCATTCCTTCTACTGGGCGCCATTTCTAAACAATGGCATACACTAGATCAGTTTATGAATCAAAATACATAATCCCATACTTATAAAACACTTAACATAAATTGAACTATTTATGGATATAATCCATAATCATAAAAATGTCTCCTTTGAGGATGTATATACTCATAAACCCTTCATAATGATTTGTAAAGAAAATGAGAGTTATCCTAAGCATATCCCCCGGGAGTGTCGTAACCAAGAGTGCAGCAAGGCCCGTTGTCGTGCACCAGTTCCCGTTCGAGTCTAGCTCAAAGCGGTGTTTTCGGGTTTTAACCCTAGGTACATCTGTGCCAGAGCCGCCTCTACCTGCTCGTATCCAAACAGGGATGTATTGCTTGGAAAACTCACAAAATCTCTACAATACCAAAATTCTAGGAAGTTCTTCTATACTAATCCTCAAAGTTCATCTTAGGTCTACGTGCTCTAATCAGAGTTTATCTAAATCTAGCTTCCAAGGTTTGTACTAAACTTCCTCTGATACCAACTGTAACGCCCCGACCCCATTTACCCAGAGTCGGTGCATTACTTCGTAACATTGGCATGATCACAAGAAAGATCAAATCCCGAAAGACCGATTGGTTTAGTAGCCTTGGAAACACTAGATATAATCATAATGTTTTACATTACATTTCAAAGTGAAAAACTACTACAACAACAAAGTCTTCATATCCACACTATTAACCCCTCATAATATCCCTGCAAGTCATTCATAATTTACTTCTTCACTACCTGGGAAAAATAAAACATAGAAAAGGGGTGAGCTCAAATGCCCAGTAAGGATAACAATATAGCGGAACATTCAAAATAAGCATAAACATTTAAGGCAATGCATTACTAAAACAAAAGCCTTTTAAACTTGAACTTCAACATAGTATGGCAAAAGTAAAATGAAATAATGCCATTTACTTATTCACATGGATATTCTACTAATCGAATAATCACATGCAAAAATAAAAAACCACTTTCATAATGTTGGAATGCATAATGCCAGACTATCATAACCACATAGTCAAGGCCTCGTGCCAAGACTACAAATAAGATTTTGTCAAGGCCTTGTGCCAAGACACTAGTTTGTCTCATGAGACCTACCGATGCATCGAGGAGCTATAGCGGGCTCCACCCGTCACTTATTAAGTCCAATGCATTCCCATATGAAAAGGTTTAAACATAACATAAACATTCGTATTAAAACTAGATTACGAAATGTCAATAATTTCACCATAAACTATGAATGGTATAAAAATAGCACATCCACAGTCAAACATATCACAAAACCTTCAATACAATGTAGAAGTTTTGTATCATAATAAATCAACTTCAAATAATCTTAAAATCCATCAAAGGATGTTGACCTAGATGAAATCAAAATTCTTTTTAAAGAAGTATCTCCTTTTATTTTGAAATCATTTAAGATCCATATAAAATAAAACATTTTCTTTGAAAATATTCTTATAAGCTTGTATGGAAAGCTTCGACGATTTTATAATGGCGGAAAATAACCTCACCCGCCGTATAAGTTAAAAAAACATTCTTACCTCAATTCTGTCGAAAAGGTTAAAAAGGACATTGTTTTGAAAACGATGGAAAGATTCCTTTATAAACCTCTTATAAAAAGTAAAACAAGGGTATAAATGACTTTAACCCATATTCTTGTAAATAGTAAAAATGTTTTGAAATACATTTTTAAGAAAACATGTATGTGGATGATAAAGAGATCCCAGTAGATTATTACGTATATACAACCTCGGATAATGAAGAGATTGTGAAATAACCCTTACCTTGAACTTTCTCTTAGTCGATGGTATGTTAACCTCCTGTATAATAATTAAAACATTGTTATTAAATTATACAATAATCATATACATCAATATGATATCATATATGATCTTTTAATATTGATTTGATAATAATATCTTAGTATTATCGTTGTTTCGGGTGTGAACTTTCTTGTTTTCTTTTGTATGTTTTGTTACGTAAGACATGTTTGTAATGGATAGATTATATCTTATTCATAATCAGAATGATATTAACATTATTTTTAACCCCAAAATGAGAATAAGACTTGAATGGATATGATGGAGAATGAATCTTATCGCGTTCGTGGAGACGGTAGTCCGTACGTGCGCACGAACGCTACTTCCATTTAATTAATTTTTATTTTAAAAGAATCTAATCCAAATGATACATAGGTATATTACTATTCCAGTATAGTATTTTATATATGTTACTTAAGTTCATTAACACCATCCTTTATACGTTCCATGTGTGGTATGAACGAGTCATATCATTTTAAGGGGGCGGTAGTCCGCACATCCTCAAATGAAATTATCGTATGTATATACAACATGAAACGAATAATGGTATGAAATAAAATGGAATTACAGAAGCTTATATATAAAATATATATCATTAATATCATATTTAATTACAGTGCCATCATAATGGCCACCATGAGAGGTGGTAAGATGTATTTGAACAATCATCGTTTCGTGAGGCGTTAGTTTGCCATCCACAGAAACATTATGTTCATCATCCATTAGATGGAGTTGTGTGTATGTGTAGTTTGAATCCTTCTTATAACAACATCCTAGTATATTTAGGATACTGGTGTTGTTACAAAAGAAAGGAAATAAAAAGATTTTGGGGGTTGGAGAAGCAAAATAAATGAAGATACTTTAAGAGAAAATTGTTACCTTTAATTTAGGTAACTCACTTTGGTTGGAACCAAAGGACTTCTTGAAATGCTTTCTGCCTAAGGGGAAGCTTCAAGGAGGAGGAGAGGGATGTGGGGAGCTTAGTTGGGCAGAGTTTGGACGAGCCAAGTGGCTTGAGAGGTGTGAAGAAATGAGAAGGAGGAGTGCCCTTTTATAAGAGGGGTGAGGGGCACCTTTGGAAAAGCTAGAAATATTAATTTATAATAAATTTATATTCGGTTTCTAATGACTCCAAAGTTGACTATTCAAAGGTTGAGGTGGGGATGGGTCGAAAACAACTCATCCAAAAGAATTTAGACAGGTTTGGGTACTTATATTAACCTTATCTTTAAGTATTAACTCTAAGTTAATTAGTTTCACTTTTACAATGTCTCTTTGTATTTTTATATAATATGGTTAATAAACTTACTATATACATCCAAGCGACCCCCAAGTGGTTCATTAATAATTAACATATCATAATATAAGTCTCTTGGCCGAACCTTAGATTTTTAGGAATTTAATATCAATTAATATTATAATATTTATTTTAAGAACTCTTTTATGTCAATTTTGACACTATTCAATAGTTGATTTTTGTGAAACTCATAACAGATTGATTACTTCGAACAAAGTCAATTAAATCAATCCTAATATATCATATTATCCTAGAAAATTAGTTTAATTCATTAAAAGTTTCATATTATATTTATTTGGGTATTTATAATATCAATTATTTTAATTTTTCACTATTATAGTAATTACTGCATCATCATTGTGTCATAAATTAAATAAATTATTAAATGTCTAAAATTTATAAATAAAATATAATTATGTAGGAAATCTTTTTAGCTTTCTAATGAATATTTATAATTGAAATTACAACATGTATAACCCTATGTAAAAATTGTTCTTCTAAAAGATGTAAGCTTATGCCATTTTTATTTTTATTTTAACTTTATTAATATAATGTGTCATTATCACTTACAAGTGGATCCATGGGGTCCCAAAATAGACCCAAAGATTCCCATGGTCGACCATGTATCAACAAATAGGGTTAAGACACGTTTTAGGGTAATTTAGTATTATTATAATATTATTTTTTTAACCCTTATTTACCGGATTTACCCTTAACCATAGTAAATAAAATATTTACCGCAGTAATTATTCAAAATATCTAAAAATAAAAGTTACCTATTTACACAATTTGAACAACCTGATTCCAAATATGGAATCCATTTTCCTAAATTCAAAACACAGAAGTGGCAGAAATTAATTTAAAATTAATTCCCGCTGTCAAAACAAAAAGCGTGTTTTTAAGAGATAATAACTATAAAAAGATTGACACTTGTTTATGTTCGGTTTAATTGTAAAATTATGCCCAATGACCAACATTATATTAAGTGGTAAAAATATATTCTAAATATACTTTAAAACCACTCAAATTAATAATTTATCACTATTAATTATTTTGATTAAAAAAGTTGTTTTTAATTAACATTTAGTAATTTTCACTATTCATCAAAATATAAAAGTTTTCCGAAAAGTACCAAAATTTCACCCTAGGTTAATTTCGATATTCCGAATCCAAAAATGAAGTCCATTTTGAAATATAGAATATATATGATTTCAAAAAGTAGGTATTACTATTCATAACAGCTAGTTTGATTGGTTACGGTGTGTGTTAAAACTCGAAGTTGCGTATAACACACGCTACTGTATTATTCAAAGGAAAGCGTACCGTGGAAGCTTGGGATGTTTCATTTTAAATTTTTTGATGTCCCCATTTAGTTAAAATGTTTAAAATATTGTATTTAAAAAGGGTTCACTATTAAAAGTTGATAAAAGTGCAATACTGAAAATGAATTTGTTCTTGCATTATATCAAGGAAACTCATAATATGGATTCTAAAATTATAAGGATTATATAAAGTTTAAAATTTAGATAATACTATTCATAACCGCTTTTGAATGGATTATTTTTGTAAGTCATGGTGTGATTGAACTCGGTGTTGTGTGTAGTGCAAGTTATTGAATTATTTTGTAGAAATAACATACTATGAAATCTTGGGGTGTTACAATAATGAAAATTATATTTGACAACATAATTATGATAGGATATTTTAGTGTTAAACTGATTAATAAATTATTATGAGCATTAAATTATAAGTATAGATATTAGATAACTAAATTTAGAAATATTACAGGTTAACAATGATTTATATTTCATGTTTGGAATTAAATTATTGGTCGGGATTCTATGATCTAATGTGTTTTATGTTTAATATTGATATTTACATGATATAGTCTTATATACTTCATTGTATTGTTGATTTTATGTTGTATGATTAATATTCTTGGTAATTGGTAAACAATATGAATTCAACTATCATAATTAATTAAATGGAAGGAGAATTAGATGAATAAATATTTCTCCTCTTAGAATTTTTAAAAAAAGTATTTAATTATTGAATCATGTTCCATTGATTTTATTTATTTTTAGATTCATCCTTAGGTTTCCCTATTTTAGAAAACCTATGTATAATAAACTTTTATATTTAATACGGAATAAAAAAAGGATGATTTTAAAATATAATTGTTTGGGGTTGAATGAGAAAATTTTATTTACCCAAGGATTTATTTCCACAATTTGATGGACTTAATTACCATTGGATATATATGTAGAAATACATATCAAATTTATGTACACTCTTGGATAATTTGAACTTTATAGTGGTTTTATGTGAACCTTGTTGTGAATGTTGATTACCTGATATCATAGTTTTCAAACATGAATCATAGTGTGACATGGAAGGGATCTAATATCCCAATATCGGTGATGAGGATCAAGTCAAGACATATTTATTATTAAATCATGGGGATGTTAATATAATTTAAATAATATAATTCTATATATAAATATGTTTAAAATTTACAAAAATTACACAAAAACTAAAAACACTCTCAAAGTCATAATTGAAATAATTCATAATGCATAAAAAACATGTCCAATATAATGTTTTATAAAAAATTACAATAAGAACAAACAATGATAAATCAAATTATAAATTTTAATGATCTTCCCTTTCTTTTTCACCATCACTTTCATTATCATCACATTTATAAATATTCCCTTCATTTAATTCTTCATCGTCCTCATCATTTAATCCATCATCATTATTTTATTTTTCAATAATCATCGTTATGTTTCCATTAAATATTAAAATTATTGAACTTGTAACTACTCCCCCTTTTATTTTCCTCCTTGAAAAATTAAAATCTTCACTATCCTTGATATATTCCTTAACTAATCCTAAATTCAAGGTTTCTTCATCTTCAAAAATCAATTCAACTTTAGTGTAATAATCATTACCAATAATTTTTATTAAAAACCACACACTACAATCATAATGAAATTTAATTGGGATAATGGGATCAATGAAATCCTTGGAATAAAAATTTTCCTTCAATGCTTTGTTTTTTTGATGAACACTTCGTCTTGCAATGAGTTATATTCTATATGAATTCTCTTTTTAGAAATAATACGGTTTTAAATAATTAAAAAAATTTGTATAACTAATGATGTTTAAAAACACATATCAATTTGGATTTAATATTGATATGAAGTTTCTTATAGGCTCCAAGTCACCCCAATTCCACTATCATCCTAATTAGATACATGTTACTCTAAAGGCATTAATGGGAATAATAATCAAGGATGGTGTTACTTTTTATTAATAATTTAATAAATCAGCTAAAATTATTATTTAAAATCATTTTTGGTAATGTTTTAAATTAAATATCTTTTAATTAAATAATAAAGAAAAAAATAAACTATTACAATAAAATACTATACATTATTCTCTTCTGAAGCCTTTCCCGCTAAAGAGGTCATGTGATCCTTTATAAATTGAAATTTCTAAATAACAATTGTATTCAACCTCTATTTTAGGATATAATCTGTCAACAAAATTATATAAGTATCTTATTTATTTTTCATATATTTCAATAGATGGATTTCTCTATAAAATTTAGGACTCAAATAATAACTAACAACATGTAATTCACGATGAAACTAACAATTTCTTCCATCATAAATTATCCGATATATATACATATAATTGGTTTCATAATTCTTTAAAATATTTTTAATGGACTCTTATTAATATTCATATCCTCATAAATGATATACACTATGGGCTTCTTCTCATTATCAACCAATATAAGAAATTCTAGAAGTGGTCCTGTAACATTGAGACTCAAAAAAATCATCCAAAAATGATAAAATCAACAGGATGTTGAAAACATTCTTTCCTTATACAGAATATACATTCTTGGATCTAATCCACTATTTATAAGTGATCATATTTCTCATATGTTTTTTAAAATAAATCTTTTATATAGTTAAAAAGGTTGTATAAAATCTATTAACTCCATATCTCACCAACTCAATTTTATTGAAGAAGGTCTTTATAATTTTCATGGTCAATGAGTGATTTTAGATGAAGCACACTAGCCAAATGCCTCTATGAAAAAACCTTTTCACTCTTTTATTATTTTAAATGTTTTCTAAGATCATATAAATGAAATGTGAAGTGCATGGAGTAAAAAATATGGGTGGTCTCATAACCACTAATGTAAAAAAAATGAGATTTTATGAATTTGTTTTCAAATTAATTAAATCTTATTATAATTTCACTTCAAAAAACACTGAATAAAGATTTTTTATTTTATTTTAACATTATGCTAAGAAATATGTTATACATAACACCATCTAAACCTTTCACTACATGCATCACCGACTTGGCTTGCGTGACACAAAACATCGAGTTTCTCTAAAACAACACTTTGCTATTATAATTATTTAAATAAGATAATTATGAACTATCTTTTAAAAATTTAATATTAATAGTAATAAATATTTTATAAATATTAGTTATAATGGTTTTGATCATGACAAATATAATTTCTAGTAAAGTCTTTATACATTTGAAAATACTAATGTCTCAAATGAACAACTTTTCATATCCATCTTTAAAAAATAATAAAAATAATTTTTGACAGTCATATTAATTAATTTGGATAAAATAAACATTATTTTTTAAAATTTAAAATAAAAATTAGTTTATGGTGAATTGTTTTTATTTTTCTGAGAAGCATCAATTTTTGATGAACGGTAAAGATTACTCCAAAATAGTTAAAAACTGAGTTTTTCATTTTTAATATTTGTTTTAATTTAAATTAATTTTAAAGCCACAATATATAAAAAAACCATATATTAATTAAATTTATGTTATTGCAATGATTTTTATAATATAATTATATATTTATAGTTATTCAACGTTTTAACGTCTCTTTTACCCATCTTGTAGCCACATTTACGAATTACAATAAAACATAATTTTACCACTTCTGTGAATTAAATTTTAAAAAAAAATTACATACATGGTTGTAATAATTATGAAATTTTTTTTTATAACATTATCAAAATAATATTCGGTGAATAGTAACTTTTAAATTTTTTTTACCACAATTAAAAGAAAATAGGGTAATTAATGGTAAATATAATTTTATAATAATATAAAATTAAACTAACCATTGTCTTGCATTTTTTGGATATGTATGTTTGTAACACCCGAGACTTTTATGTTATATAAACCATCAAAGGAATCTTTTTCTACACAACACTTGCTTGGCTTGCTTTACACGCAATCGCGACCTTCCTCAATAGCTTGCGTCGTACGCAATACCGAGTTTCACTAAACAACAATATGCTATTAAAACTAGCCGTTATGAATAGTAATAACCACTTTTTGAAATTTTATAAATTTTATTTTTCAAAATGGACTTCATTTTTGGACTCAGAATATCGAAATTAGCCTAGGGTGAAATTTTGGTATTTTTCTGAAAACTTTCAATTTTTGATGAATAGTGAAACCACTAAGTGGTAGGTTAAAAACTGAATTTTGCATAAAACTTAATTTTACCACTTCTGTGAATGGAATTTCGAAAATCCGACAGAAACGGTTGATATCAGTAAGTAAAATGTGGTTCAATGAGATAAAAATAATTTTTTGGTGAATAGTAACTTTTTACGATTTTTACCGCGGTTAATAGTAAATAGGGTAACTAAGGGTAAATATGATATCAATATTACCCTAAAACATGTCCTAATTCTATTGTACAAGTGTAATTCGACCAAAAACAAACTTAGGAATAAAATATGACCATTTAGGCCCACTTGGATTAGATTAGGACATTTATTATTAATTTATTTAAAGAAGGGTTAAAATAGTTAAAATCAAAGTTTAATAAGTAAATCATTTTTAATATGGGGTTATACATAAGATAAATTCGACTATAAATATTCATTAGAAAGATAAAAAGATTTACTACATGATGGTATTTTATTTGTAATTTTTAGACATTAAATAATTTAATTTATTTATGACACAATGATGATGCAGTAATTATCTTATTAATGAAATATTGACATAATTGATGTTATAAACACCAAAATAAATATAATTTGAGACTTTTTATGAATTCAACTAATTTTATAGGTTACTATGATATATTAATGTTGATTTAATCAACTTGGTTCGAACATATAATTCTGTTATGACTTTCACAAAAATCATATATCAAATAGTGTCAAAATTGACACAAAATAGTTTTTAAATCAAATATTATATTATTAATTGTAATTTTATTCCTAAAAATCTAAGGTTCGGCCAAATGACTTAGATAAGGATATATATATTAATAATAAACAATTTGGGGTTCGTTTGGCATGTTATAGTAAGTGTATTAACCATATAGTGAAAGAAAACAAAAAGACACGGTAAAAGTTAAATTAATTAACTTAGAGTTAAATCTAATTGATAAGGTTAAAATAATACCTTAAACTTGTCTAAATCTTATTGGTTTATAGTATTTCGACCCATACCCACTTTAGCTTCGAAATAATACCCTTTGGAGCCATTATAAACCGATTTTGACTTCAATATAAAATAATATTTTGAGATATTCCTAAGGTGCCCCTCTCCTCCCTTATAAAAGGGCACCTCCTCCCCCTCCTCCTCACACCAATTTGAGCACTCAATCTCGGCCAACCCCTGCCATTTTCTCCTCTCCACTTCCCTAGAATAATCCTAGAGGTCCTGGTCTTCTTCAAAGACCAATCTTAGTTCCTTAAGTGGAGGATTCAAAGAAGCGTTCCAAAGAAGAGGTAATATCCATTACCGATCTTTTCAATTTATTTCTTCTTCAACTTCTTCTTCTTTAGTCGTTTCATGATAAAGTAATAACATCAGTATTAATTACATACTGATATGTTATTATAAATATGAAACAACCCTTATTCACCTTCTATCCATCCTACGGAAAAAATGAAATCACCGCGCGTGCGTACGTACGGAATACCGTCTCCACGCCGTGGTGTAATCTATTTTCCACCATCACCTTACAAGGATGGGTATAATGGTGTAATGAGTAACTATATATGATTATTATGAAGTAATATTGATACTGAAATAATATATATATATACTCCAATACAATTCCACGATCATAGGAACGATATCATCACTCGTGCGTACGTACGGAATACCGTCTCCACGATGTGATGCGACTCGTTCTACATGATCTTCATTTCATAATGATTATATAAATGAATTGAATGAATGAATATGGTATATACTACACTAATACCATTCTGTAAATGAATTATCTATAACCTAAAGATAAGAATAAGAATTTATTCAACAAAACACGCATAAGAACAAAAAGTTATAAAGACCCGAGTAACAAGTAACAATGAAATATTACTAACAAGAAGCTAATAATATGACCATATATGATATCATATCAATATATATGATTCTGTAATAAGTCAATAACATTATTTAAACCATTATACAGGAGCTTCGGACACGAACAAAGCAAATCGGGCCTAAGGTAAGGGAAAATATCACAGTCTCACTTTTATCCGAGATTGTTTTTACTTTGGTAATTACTGGGGTGTATTTTATCATCCACATCCATGTTCCCTCAATATGTAATATTATTTCCATCCTTCTACAATAGTTTATATCCAATTTTACCCTTCATTGAGTTTTTAGTAAAAGATATGAAAGGAATCTTTTTTCGTTTTTTTTCGTACGAGGTACTTTTTGACTTTTCCGACAAAAGTACGAAGAATGTTTTTTTTAACTTATACGGCACGAACGGATTTCTACTGTTTTATAAAGCCTTATTTTCATGAATCTTCCTCTAAAATATTTCATGACTATTTTTAATAAAATCTCTTTCTTTTAAAATTGCATGATGTTTTGTGAAAAGAAATTGATTTTGAAGAAGAAAGGATATTTTCCTCAAGAATTCAATTCAAGTGTTTTATCAAAATTATTTTCCATCTAAGATAATAAAGGGTTCTGTTTCTATCCATATTTTTACATTGATTTGACTATGTTGTGATGGAATTATGTTTATGAATTACTTTATCTTATATGAATTGATTTATGATGTCATGATGTTTCAAGAATCCCATTTTTGTTACATGTGTTATGCGATGATGTATGTTTTATGATTATGTGGCACACATAAGAAAGGATTCATTATAAGATGGGTGGGACCTATATCTCCCTCCAATGCATTGGGTAATGATTTTATATCTCATGAGATAGACATGGCTGGAAAGGAAGGTTATTTCGGTTCAGTGATACAGGACTGAAACGAGGAGTGAACTCGGTTCAGAAAGGGACTTTGTCCACTAAGATAGTCTTGGCAATGAGTCATGACTAACAAGAAATGATTTTCCATGATTATGTGTGCATGCCACAAAGTTTCAAGTTTTATGTTATGATTATGGGGATCTCATTTTCACTTATATGATTTATTCCATGTTAAGATATTATGATCTCTTTTGCAGGTTTGATTTTCAAAAAGATATGATATGATTTTTATTTCCTTTATTTTCCCTTGCTGAGAATTTGAGCTCACCCTTTTATGTTTTCTTTTCCCCAGGTCAGGAAGATGGATATTAAGTAGAATATGCTAAAAGGGACCCTAGATATGATGAAATAAATGGGAGACACTGTAGAAGATTTATGAACCAGTTGTTTATGTTTCCCAGTTTCTAAAGACACTATACCTATACGGTCCTTTGTGGTTTTGTCATATGTTGTAATAAGTGTGCTTCAATTTTGAAGTATTAACAATGTATGTGATGTATGAGTCGTTATAGTTGGTATCAGAGGAAAAGTATAGTCAACCTTTGAAACTAGGATGTGAAAGCCTTAGTAAGAACCCTAAGGATAAGTCTAAGCATAGAACACAATCTTAGAAATGGCCATGAATAACCTAGGATAAGACCATAAGCATGAAAATTTTATTCTTGAATTATGTGGTTTCCTATTATAATTAGTGTTTCTCACACTATTCTTCTTAGTTTTAGTCAATGGCTGGAACCCGAAGGAACCGTGTTAATGCGGAATGCGATGGGAAATGCATTGATTGTCCCCCTGAGCAACCAAACGATATGGGAGCTAGAATGCAAAATCTTGTAGCCATGCTCACCCAACTTTCTCAAGCTATGAATCATGCAGGATTTCCAAACGAGCAAAGGAGGGAGCAACATTCTGTTGAATCCTTCATGAGGCAGCGTCCACCTTCTTTCAGCGGGTCTGCTGATCCATTAGTTGCTGAACAATGGATTAGTACTACTGAAAAGATATTTTCAGTTCTTCAATGTTATGATCATGATAAAGTCATCCTAGCAGTGTATCGTTTGGAAGGAGATGCGGATCAATGGTGGAATCTTGTTAAGAATACGAGGAAAAGGGATGAAATTGAGTCTATGGAATGGGACGAGTTCAAGAACTTATTTTTCAATAAGTACTTCCCTCGTATTCTCCAAACAAAGATGGAGAAATAGTTTCTTGAACTGAAGCAAAGGGATGATGAATCTGTTAGTACCTATGAAGCAAATTTTACAAGACTTGCAAGGTACGCTTCTGGTATTATTATCCAACCTGAGAGTAAGATCGATCGATTCTTTAGTGTCTTAAAACCAAGTCTTAGAAGGGCGTTAGCCCTAAGGGACTTCAATAGCTATGAGGAAATCGTTCGATGTGCACTCAAAGTCGAGATGGAGATTGGAGTAACCCATCAGTCACATGGGTTTGATAAGAAGAGGAAGATGGAATTCAAAGAAAAATCTAAAGAGCACACGGAAAAGAAGATGAGCTTTTCCTTATGCTCAAAGTGTGGAAAGAAACATGGAGGGAGTTTTCTTAAAGGGACAAGTAAATGTTTTAAATGTGGAAAAGAAGGTCATCGGGCATTTGAATGCCGTGATAATGGGAAGAAGATGTCTAATGACGCAAACAAAGGAAGGGATACACAGAATGAACCTACTACACTTCAATTTTTCAAGTGCAAGGAGATGGGGCATTATGCCAATCAATGCCCAAATCCAAGGGTTGATGATGATGGTCGACGTCAACAAACTCTTAAGGCTAAAGACAAAGGAAAGTCACATGCAATTTCTATCAGCGATGTGGAGTACGATAACGATGTGGTGAAAGGTACACTTACCATCCACTCTAAAGTAGCAAATGTTTTATTTGATTCTGGATCCACCCACTCTTTTATTTCTGAAAAATTTTCTAAGGGTATCACCGTATTACCTCAACAATTAGATGTTGAGTTAGCTGTGACAACACCTAATGGCACATCAATCGCATCAAAAGTTTATAATTCTTCTCCGATCGAAGTTTTTGGGAAAGTGCTTCCTGAAAATCTTGTGATCCTTCCTTTAGGGGAATTTGATGTGATTCTTGGCATGGATTGGCTTTCTCTACATGGAGCTCATATCGATTGCCAAAGAAGGGAAGTCACATTTCATATTCCAGATCAATCTACGATCGTATATCAATGCAAGGATGAACATAACCTTCCAGTGGAAATTTCTTCCATCTTATGGGTATTGATTCCACTAAATGAAGGTTATTTATCTCAAATGGTTGGTGAGAAACTCACGATTAAGAATATGCCCATTGTACGGGAGTTTGATGATGTCTTTCCGGAGGAATTGCCGGGTCTTCCACCAAATCGTGAAGTTGAGTTTTCAATAGAGCTCGTACCGGGTGCTTTGCCTATTTCAAAGACACCTTATAGAATGGCCCCAATTGAGTTGCAGGAATTGAAGAAGCAACTCCAAGAGAATCTTGATAAGGGATTCATACGCCCTAGTGCGTCACCTTGGGGAGCACCTGTTCTATTTGTTAAGAAGAAAGATGGATCAATGAGACTCTACATTGATTATCGAGAACTTAACAAGATCACTATCAAGAACAAATATCCTCTCCCACGCATTGATGACTTATTTGACCAACTACGCGGAGCTCAATACTTTTCCAAGATTGATCTTCGTTCAGGGTATCATCAATTAAGGGTCAAAAGGGAGGATATACCAAAGACGGCTTTCCGTACAAGGTATGGACACTATGAATTTATAGTGATGCCATTTGGTCTTACTAATTCCCCTGCTATCTTCATGGATCTAATGAATAGAGTCTTTAGAGACTATCTTGATCAATTTGTGGTAGTCTTTATAGACGATATTATTGTCTATTCAAAGAGCAAGGAAGAGAATGAAGATCACTTGAGAATTATATTGAAGACCCTGAGAAAGGAGAAGCTTTATTGCAAATTTACCAAGTGTGAATTTTGGCTTCAAAAAGTTGCATTTTTGGGTCACATAATCTCAAAAGAGGGGATATCTGTCGATCCAGCAAAAACAGAGGTTATCGAAAGATGGTCAAGACCAACAACAGTAACTGAGATCCGAAGTTTTCTTGGTTTGGCTGGATATTATCGACGTTTTGTAAAAGATTTTTCACGATTATCTAATCCACTCACCAAGTTGACTCGGAAAGGAGTTAAGTTTGTCTGGACAGAGGAATGTGAAGAGAATTTCAAGGAGTTGAAAAAAAGGTTATCCAGTGCACCTGTGCTCACGCTGCCTTGTAGTGGAGAAAGGTTTGTGATCTACAGTGATGCATCCAAGAAGGGATTGGGGTGTGTTCTTATGCAAAATGATATGGTGATAGCTTATGCCTCACGACAGTTGAAAATCCATGAGAAAAATTACCCAACACATGATTTGGAGTTGGCTGCGGTAATCTTTCCATTAAAGATTTGGAGGCATTACCTTTATGGTGAAAGGTGTGATATTTATACTGATCATAAAAGTTTAAAGTATATTTTCACACAAAAGGAGCTGAATATGCGCCAAAGAAGATTGTTGGAGCTGATTAAGGATTATGACTGCTCAATCCATTACCACCCTGGGAAAGCAAACAAGGTGGCAGATGCATTAAGTCGACAAGACCATGCTAGTTTATCCATGATGAGGATCACAAAAGATCCAATATTTATGGATTTACAAAGGATGGATCTTGGAATTATAACGGAAGGGGAAAAATCTTATCTTTCTCAAATGAATGTTCAACCATCTATACATGTGAAGATTAAAGAGGCACAGAAAGAAGATGTCGAGTTACAAAAGAAGGTGAGAAATGTTCCTGAATTCAACCTTGATTGTGATGGGATAATAAAGTTCAGGAATCGGGTTTGCGTTCCTCCCATCCCCGAATTAAAGAATGAGCTGCTGGATGAGGCTCATAGTTCATCATTCTTTATTCATCCTGGAAGCACGAAGATGTATAGGGACCTGAAAGAGTACTTCTGGTGGGATGGCATGAAAAGAGATGTTGCTGAATATGTCTCTCGATGCTTGGTTTGTCAACAAGTTAAAGCTGAGAGACAGAAGTCTAAGAGGATGTTACAACCATTACCCATACCCGAATGGAAATGGGAAAACATCACTATGGACTTTGTCACAGGACTTCCTAAAACATCCAAAGGCAATAATGTTATCTGGGTCATAGTTGATCGTCTTACAAAGTCTGCACACTTCATTGCTATTAGAGAGGATTTCTCTCTAGATCAGCTTGCCAGGATATATGTAAAGGAAGTGGTAAGATTGCATGGAGTACCACATTCTATTATATCTGATCGAGATCCGAGATTTACCTCGAAGTTCTGGTGAAGTCTTCAGCATACTCTGGATACAGAGTTGAGTTTCAGCACTGCTTATCATCCCCAGACAGACGGTCAGTCTGAGAGAACAATTCAAACCCTAGAAGATATGTTGAGAGCTTTCTCTATGGATTTCAAAGGAGGTTGGGATCAACACCTACCTTTGGTAGAATTTTCTTATAATAATAGCTTTCACCCCAGTATTCAGATGGCTCCTTATGAAGCTCTCTATGGAAGGAAATGCAGGACTCCAACTTGCTGGGATGAAGTTGGGGAAAGAAAGCTATTAGGACCTGATCTCGTTGATGAAATGGCAGAAAAAGTTAGATCTATTCAACAACACATAAGAGCAGCTCAGAGTCGACAGAAAAGTTATGCCGACAACCGAAGAAAAGACCTAGAGTTTGAAGTGGGCGATAAAGTGTTCTTACGAATATCTCCCTGGAAGAGGGTTATGAGATTTGGAAAGAAGGGGAAGTTGAGCCCTAGATATATCGGTCCTTTCGAAATACTGGATTGTGTTGGGAAGGTAGCTTACCGATTGGAGCTTCCACCGAATCTCTCTCAAGTTCACAATGTGTTCCACGTATCTCTCCTGAGAAAGTACATACCAGATCCTTCACATGTACTCAGCTCAGAAGTTGTACCGCTGGAGCAAGATCTTTCTTATGAAGAACAGCCGATAGAGATTCTGGATCGTAGCGAAAAAGTCCTACGAAACAAGACCACTCGCTTGGTGAAAGTTTTATGGAGGAACCACCAACTTGAAGAATCTACATGGGAGCTTGAGGATATGATGAGGGAGAAGTATCCTCATTTGTTTGTTACAAAGTGACGAATTTCGAGGGCAAAATACTTTTTAAGGGGGGTAGAATGTAACACCCGAGACTTTTATGTTATATAAACCATCAAAGGAATCTTTTTCTACACAACACTTGCTTGGCTTGCTTTACACGCAATCACGACCTTCCTCAATAGCTTGCGTCGTACGCAATACCGAGTTTCACTAAACAACAATATGCTATTAAAACTAGCCGTTATGAATAGTAATAACCACTTTTTGAAATTTTATAAATTTTATTTTTCAAAATGGACTTCATTTTTGGACTCAGAATATCGAAATTAGCCTAGGGTGAAATTTTGGTATTTTTCTGAAAACTTTCAATTTTTGATGAATAGTGAAACCACTAAGTGGTAGATTAAAAACTGAATTTTGCATAAAACATAATTTTACCACATCTGTGAATGGAATTTCGAAAATCCGACAGACACGGTTGATATCAGTAAGTAAAATGTGGTTCAATGAGATAAAAATATTTTTTTGGTGAATAGTAACTTTTTACGATTTTTACCGCGGTTAATAGTAAATAGGGTAACTAAGGGTAAATATGATATCAATATTACCCTAACACATGTCCTAATTCTATTTTACAAGTGTAATTCGACCAAAAACAAACTTAGGAATAAAATATGACCATTTAGGCCCACTTGGATTAGATTAGGACATTTATTATTAATTTATTTAAAGAAGGGTTAAAATAGTTAAAATCAAAGTTTAATAAGTAAATCATTTTTAATATGGGGTTATACATAAGATAAATTCGACTATAAATATTCATTAGAAAGCTAAAACGATTTACTACATGATGGTATTTTATTTGTAATTTTTAGATATTAAATAATTTAATTTATTTATGACACAATGATGATGCAGTAATTATCTTATTAATGAAATATTGACATAATTGATGTTATAAACACCAAAATAAATATAATTTGAGACTTTTTATGAATTCCACTAATTTTCTAGGTTACTATGATATATTAATGTTGATTTAATCAACTTTGTTCGAACATATAATTCTGTTATGACTTTCACAAAAATCATATATCAAATAGTGTCAAAATTGACACAAAATAGTTTTTAAATCAAATATTATATTATTAATTGTTATTTTATTCCTAAAAATCTAAGGTTCGGCCAAATGACTTAGATAAGGATATATATATTAATAATAAACAATTTGGGGTTCGTTTGGCATGTTATAGTAAGTGTATTAACCATATAGTGAAAGAAAACAAAAAGACACGGTAAAAGTTAAATTAATTAACTTAGAGTTAAATCTAATTGATAAGGTTAAAATAATACCCTAAACTTGTCTAAATATTATTGGTTTATAGGATTTCGACCCATCCCCACTTTATCTTCTAAATAAGACCCTTTGGAGCCATTATAAACCGATTTGGACTTTAATATAAAATAATAGTTTGAGATATTCCTAAGGTGCCCCTCTCCTCCGTTATAAAAGGGCACCTCCTCCCCCTCCTCCTCACACCAATTTGAGCACTCATGCTCGGCCAACCCCTACCATTTTCTCCTCTCCACTTACCTAGAATAATCCTAGAGGTCTTGATCTTCTTCAAAGACCAATCTTAGTTCCTTAAGTGGAGGATTCAAAGAAGCGTTTCAAAGAAGAGGTAATATCCATTACCGATCTTTTCAATTTATTTCTTCTTCAACTTCTTATTCTTTAGTAGTTTCATGATAAAGTAATAACATCAGTATTAATTACATACTGATATGCTATTATAAATATGAAACAACCCTTATTCACCTTCTATCCATCCTACGGAAAAAATGAAATCACCGCGCGTGCGTACGTACGGAATACCGTCTCCACGCCGTGGTGTAATCTATTTTCCACCATCACCTTACAAGGATGGGTATAATGGTGTAATGAGTAACTATATATCATTATTATGAAGTAATATTGATACTGAAATAATATATATATATACTCCAATACAATTCCACGATCATAGGAATGATATCATCACTCGTGCGTACGTACGGAATACCGTCTCCACGATGTGATGCGATTCGTTCTACATGATCTTCATTTCATAATGATTATATAAATGAATTGAATGAATGAATATGGTATATACTACACTAATACCATTATTTAAATGAATTATCTATAACCTAAAGATAAGAATAAGAATTTATTCAACAAAACACGCATAAGAACAAAAAGTTATAAAGACCCGAGTAACAAGTAACAATGAAATATTACTACCAAGAAGCTAATAATATGACCATATATGATATCATATCAATATATATGATTCTGGAATAAGTCAATAACATTATTTAAACCATTATACAGGTGCTTCGGACACGAAAAAAGCAAATCGGACCTAAGGTAAGGGAAAATATCACAATCTCACTTTTATCCGAGATTGTTTTTACTTTGGTAATTACTGGGGTGTATTTTATAATACACATCCATGTTCCCTCAATATGTAATATTATTTCCATCCTTCTACAATAGTTTATATCCAATTTTACCCTTCATTGAGTTTTTAGTAAAAGATATTAAAGGAATCTTTTGTCGTTTTTTTTCGTACGAGGTACTTTTTGACTTTTCCGACAAAAGTACGAAGAATGTTTTTTTTTCTTATACGGCACGAACGGATTTCTACTGTTTTATAAAGCCTTATTTTCATGAAGCTTCCTCTAAAAGATTTCATGACTATTTTCAATAAAATCTCTTTCTTTTAAAATTGCATGATGTTTTGTGAAAAGAAATTGATTTTGAAGAAGAAGGGATATTTTCCTCAAGAATTCAATTCAAGTGTTTTATCAAAATTATTTTCCATCTAAGATAATAAAGGGTTCTGTTTCTATCCATATTTTTACATTGATTTGACTATGTTGTGATGGAATTATTTTTATGAATTACTTTATCTTATATGAATTGATTTATGATGTCATGATGTTTCAAGAATCCCATTTTTGTTACATGTGTTATGCGATTATGTATGTTTTATGATTATGTGGCACACATAAGAAAGGATTCATTATAAGATGGGTGGGACCTATATCTCCCTCCAATGCATTGGGTAATGATTTTATATCTCATGAGATAGACATGGCTGGAACGGAAGGTTATTTCGGTTCAGTGATACAGGACTGAAACGAGGAGTGAACTCGGTTCAGAAAGGGACTTTGTCCACTAAGATAGTCTTGGCAATGAGTCATGACTAACAAGAAATGATTTTCCATGATTATGTGTGCATGCCACAAAGTTTCAAGTTTTATGTTATGATTATGGGGATCTCATTTTCACTTCTATGATTTATTCCATGTTAAGATATTATAATCTCTTTTGCAGGTTTGATTTTCAAAAAGATATGATATGATTTTTATTTCCTTTATTTGCCCTTGCTGAGCATTTGAGATCACCCTTTTATGTTTTCTTTTCCCCAGGTCAGGAAGATGGATATTAAGTAGAATATGCTAAAAGGGACCCTAGATATGATGAAATAAATGGGAGACACTGTAGAAGATTTATGAACCAGTTGTTTATGTTTCCCAGTTTCTAAAGACACTATACCTATACGGTCCTTTGTGGTTTTGTCATATGTTGTAATAAGTGTGCTTCAATTTTGAAGTATTAACAATGTATCTAAAGTATGGGTCGTTATAATGTTTCTACCAATATAATGGTAATGACTAAAATATGATCCTTTTTAATCCAATTTTGTTATATTAGGACATTTATTATATTTTATATAAAAAAGAGTTAAAATGTTATATTCAAAATTTTAATAACTATTGTATTTTTAACATGTTGTAATACAAGTCATATGTTCGACTATAAATTGTATTTAGAAATATAAGTAATTTTTATACATAATGATAATTAATTTATAATTTTTAGACATTAAATAATTAAATTAAATGGAGAGACAATGATAATAAAATAATTTATTTAATTAATTTAGATGTCAATTAAGAAATATTAAAAATATTAAAATAAATATAATTTTACATAATTATTTATATAAAATAATTTTTAAAATTATTAGACATATTAGAGACATATTGTATGTATTGGATCGAAGTTATTAAGTTAGTTTTCTATTTTTTAAAATTAAAATATTGAATAGTATTAAAATTGATATAAATTATATTTCAAAATAAATACTATTTCATTAAATGATATAAAAGTAATAAAAACATAACGTTCATCAAAATAACTTTTATAATTTTAAATACATAATTAAATATCCAATTGGGGTTCTTTTGGAATTTTATATTTAGTTTATTGACCCTATAGTATAAAAATATATGAAGAACCAGTAATAGTTTAAATGTTTAACTAAGGGTTAAATCCATAAGGTAATGTTAAATTTATGATCTAAGCATGTATTAAATTAATTTTTTGAGGGGATTTAGAACCAAAATAATCTTATCCTAGAAATAAATCACTTTTTATTTTTTTTATTCTGAAAATAAATTTATTATGAATTAATATTTTAGGATTTTCCAAAAGTGCCTCTCACCTCTCTTATAAAAGGGTACTTCACCACGGCTTTAATTTAAACTTATAAAGCCATTTTTCATAGCCAATAAATACCCATTTACTCTCCTAAATTTCCTCACTACATTCTATTGTCCATATTTTTTGCATGAATCCATCCTAAGGAGTCCTTTTTTTCAAATCAAAAGGTGACACTAGAAGAAGAAGTAAATGTTTTACCAATTCAATTCAATTTCTTTTCTTCTTATACTAATCCTTACTGTGTTATTTCCAAAAAAAGTAATAACTCCATAATATAATCTATTCTTGTATGTTGTTATTATTATGTTACTACCATATTCCTCCTCCCACCGATCTTACAAAAAATAAAATCACCAAGTGTGCATATGTACGACTTATCGTCTCCATGCCATGGTGTAAACAGTAATTCATTTACACATTATTTATATGCGTATAACAATGAATATAAAGGATTTAAATAGTAAATATAACATGATATTGTTTCTGTAAAATTAATACTTTATCCAATTCCATGCCATTTACCCATTAAGGAAATGATATCGTCGCTCGTGAGTACATACGGCTTACCGTCTCGACGATGCGATTAGATTCATCTTCCATGTTCAAATTTCAAGAATGAGTATAGAAGTATATGTTAATAATAATTATGAACAATATGATAAAATAATGATACTATAATAATAAATATAAATTTATTTATGTATATATATGTCATTCACTTACATCCATTCAATACAATAAGTTAATGTAAACTGCGGTCATGTGTGTGTATGAAATACCGTCTCCTTGAAAGAAGTATTCCATTTCTTATATATATCTGTTATATATTTATATTCTGAATATATATGATATATAAATAATAATATACATTATTTAAGTGATTAAATCCTGATCAATGTAATATTATCAAGAATAACAAGTGAAGACATGTACGATAAAGAAAGTGATTATTACGCTAAATGTTTCTTAAAATTGGAAAATTTTAACCAATGGGTAATGTAAAGATGTAAAAGAATAATATATGATATCATAAAAACTATTATGATTCTGTTATAAGTTAATAATACTCTTAAAACCATTTTACAGTAGTTTCAGACATGTACATAGAGTATCACACTTAAGGTAAGGGAATTACACATCTCTATTAATTTTCTTGAGATAAAATCCATGTTCACCGTCGGTATCTTGTGTGTGGTGTATTTAATGATCCTATTATATTTTATATAATGAATACATTTATTTACATGGTATTTTAAGATTAATTTAAAGTTATTGGTCTTATTATTGAAATTTTTAAAGTGGAATGGGATTCTTTGATGAAATAATCATTTCTCCATTTCAATATTATTGATTTTATTTTACATAACTATTTATATGGATATAAAAGGGTTATAATCGAACTTTTATGTCTATTTTAAGTTTATTAATATGTTTTAAAAAGGATCATTTTTAACATTTTTACATAATGTTTAATTTCACAATCCCACTATTATCTGTAGTTGTTGTACATAAGTATATACTAGGGCGTCCTTATCATACATGTCCATGTTTTCTAAAAATGTATTCATAAAATATTTTATTATCATATAAATGTTTAAATTCATTTTTACCAATTTTTATACTTTTTAAAACACGTTTTGATGGTAATATTTCTTTTATTTTCCAAATAAATTACTTTTTGACGTATTTAGTAAATATATGAGAAGAATGTTTTATTTTAACTCATACATCATGAATTGAATTTTATGATTTCACAACGCCTTATTTATTTGACGTGTCCCATGAATGTTTTCAAATGTATTTTCAAATAAATTCTTTTCTTTTAAAATTACACAACATTTTAATTAAAGATAACTATTTCAATAATGAAATAATATTTTCCTTAGTATTTATTTTAAAATATTTTCATGATTATTTTATATTTTTTCAAATTGTTTTCCATGAAAAGGTTTTTGATAATTTTTTATGTTTTAAAAAAGATATTTTTAATGAAAATGAATGTTACAAGTTATCATTCAAAATCCATCCCAGCCTTTGATGATAGAATTTTTTTATTTTTCAAGAATACCATTCATATTATCTCACTCAATAGTTTCTGTTTCAATGGAAGGATGTTTAAAAAACCCTACTTCTTTTCATGGGTAATACTTTTGATGAAAGGATCATGAAACATGTATCTTTTCTATAGGTTATCAAATGATTACATGTTTATGATTCGAATTTTATTACATGGGTTATATTTATGATAAATATTTTATGTTTTCAAGGAAAATGTATGTTTGATTTCATTCTGAGATAGGTGGGACATATATCTCCATCAAATTTATTGGTTAAATATTTATATCTCATGAGATAAAATAAAGTGGTCTAGGGAGTGAACCTTGACTACTAAGATGGACATGGGTGTGAACCATGACGACTAAGATGGTATGATGAGTGAAGTAATGCTACTATGATGGCCATGAGAGTGACCCATGACTACCAATATGGAATGGGGTGTGAACCCGCACAACTAAGACAGTTATAGAAGGGATGTCTTGGCAATTTTGGAAATTGGTATGTACTTGTGTGTCATAACAATTCCATGTTTTATTACTATGCTATGTATTCATGACTTATGTTCATTATTTCCTTATGATTTATATCTTTTTAAGTTCCATTATTCATTTATACGATCTTGGATATGCAGGGTATGATCTTATGTTTTCTTGATCATGTTGTCATACCCTTATGCTCGTGACTATAATTATATATCTCCCTTTTTTACCCTTACTGGTTATTTTAGCTCACCCCTTTCTAATATTTCATTTTCCTAGTTTTTGAAGAATGGTTTTACATTGACTTAATAAAGGTGGAGATCTTTATGAGATATGTGTAAGATATTTCACTAGGATTGAGGATTTTGCTTCCTTGTTTCCAAAGTCACTAAACTATTACATTCCTCAACCATGCATTATTGTAATGTTCTGAATATACACCTAAAATGATGTAATATAAATTTATGTTAACCCTAGGTCTCTATAACCGAAAACTAGACTAAAATCATAAAATAACAACAATAAACAATTAAAATAATACGTTTTTAACTAAAATGATAAATATTAAAATGAAATGAAATTACTTAGAATAAACATTTTTGTTATAGGCTAACTTGAAATTTCTTATATTATTTGTAACTAATTAAACATTTTTTATTATACAATATCATACAAAAAATCATCCAATAAATTAAAGAAAACTTCTTTAATTTTCAAAAAGCATAATGCATCAACACCTTTTATAAATGGAAAATTTTTCGATAATTTTTTTAAAAAATAGATCAAGGTTCTCCCATTGTTGTTAATCCAATCATAAAACATAGTTGAGTAACCATAATTATCTCATTCAATTTCATGACCCTTTATCATTTCGTTTGTATACACTAAATAATTTTTTTTAAAATGAACAATACACTTGTGATAGTTTTTAACCTTAAATTGTGTTCCATATTGTCCAATTTCATTCACTACCATCTTGAAGATTCTAAATTGAAAAAAAATTAAATAAATTTACCTTGATGAAAGTAACCATTATTTTTATTGGACCACCAGATCTCTTAATTTCATTCTATTAGAACATTTATTGCTAATTTTTTATCCTTTACTACTCTTGTTTTGGTTTTTGGGCCTTCCATGAAAAATACATCAACTATCTCAATCACGTTTTTCACTCTCTTTCCACTATTGTGGCACAATTTTTCACTTGAGTATGTACACATTATTATTTCCACGGTAACTGGAATTAATTTCTTCAATATCATCATCCATATCATCATTCATATCAAGAATCTCATTTATATGTGCAGATATATCATCTTTTTCATTTCATGGGTTGTAAGATGTTTTTCTCTTACTTCTTAAGGAATTTTATTACACTACTAACCATTTCACATTAATCACATTCAATGTTATTCAGCCGAGTAATAACCCCACTAGTCTCTATGAGGAAAAAATATCATGTCAATTTATTTTTCATATTTATGTCACTTAAATTATACATCTTCAAAACAATTTCTAAACTTTTTCCTTGAAAGTTCACTAATGGTGGAAATTATTACATAGATTCAGCATTAGGTAGTGGAATGGTTGGATAAAAAATGAATCCAAAAATATAGATAAGGATAAAATATTATCGAGGGATTTATAGATATATCTAACACAAATATCTTATAAAATTAAGATGTTTGAAACAACAAAAAATAAAAATACTATGAAAAGGTTTTCACCACAATTTCATTGTTTCCAGTAGTTACAAGTATCATAATAGTGTAGATTAGAGTAATAGAGGCTAATCAGAGATGGTTGTAATTAGAAAAGGAGGGAATAATGAAAAATAGAGAGTGGTGGTCCATTATATATAGGATGGATAATTAGTTCTTAAAGGAAAAAAGGGTGCAGTAGAAAGGTAGGCTTCCACCGCTATAATGATTGGAGAAATAAGATTTTTAAATTAGTGGTGAGGGGGTTTGGTGAGTTATGAGATAAAATGGAATAAAAAAAATGATTCGGTTTCTCCCTCTATGATCGCAATGCATCTGTTATAGTTGAGAACATAGTAGGGGAGGTATGATCTTGTTCTGTAAGAGATCTTCCTTCCACACTCATTGATGCATCATTTATCACCACACCTGAGATATCATTTCCACTCGAATATTTTTTTAAATCTACTCCTAATATGATTGGAATATTTTTTAAGAAATGGGATAGATAAAAGAGGCTATGATTATTGATGGTCGGTTAGATATTGAGTAATTTGTTTAGAGTATGTGTCTATAAGTATTTTCAATACATATGATAAATAGAAAAATTATACTACGAATAATGGTGTGAGAAATTTAGATGTTCGTATGAGTTTAGATTGGGGATTTCTCGTCGATACATACTTCTTTTGGGTTGTTTAGTTTTCCAACAAATGATCAGATCTTATTTATATGATCTGTTTCCAACAACAGGGTATGGTTTGATGTTATTCACTATAAATGGAATTTTAATTATGTTATCATAGGATGATTCCTAAATCACATGGTTACTTATGAAATTATAATGAATTATGTAATGAATGCAGTTAGTTCTTGATTCATACATATAATGATAGAATTCTTATGAATATAAACATGAGTTATAGTTTTGAATTGATTATATTAATATAAAAAAGTATTATACCACAAGATCGGAATGAAATAGTGTTAATCATTGGCTAAGTAATTAATAAATATTGAACATTATGATTTTATACTTGTTTGATTTCATGACCATAGAAGTGGTAGTCTGGGGTACCATTTGATGATTATAGAAGATGAGTCTATGGAAGGGTAGTTTATGATATCACATTTTTATATGGTATTATTATAAATTTCTCATTTGATAAGATTCCCATCCAAGGATGTTTGGAAAATGACACCCAAATGTTTTTAGGGGTTTTTGGTTAATATCTTATATTACGAGGGAACAGATGGATGATTTCTCCCTTTACCCCACTCTGCCTTCAAAAATAGTATGAGTAGGTGTATCCCTAGTTATAATTGAATATGTTATAGGATATATTACTAATCAAACTTTTATTAACCATTGTTTAGTTATATACTACTACATAGGCTGCAATGGATTAAGATATATCATATAATTTTATCTGGATGTGTTGGATCTGGCTTCCCATTTTTGTTCATGTGTGGGTTTTCATGGATTGAGTTATAATTCATATACAACGATGGTAATGGATTTTATAAATACACATGGTTATTAATGGAATGATGCTGATGATGAGTTAGATACAGGGGTTGATGTAACATAGTATGTTGGGACTTGTGTGAAACTAATGTAATTTGGTTCCTACCACAAATCACATCAAGGATGACATGACTTGGTGGTGGCATGAAAATAAGACATGGTCATTGGGTAATGAGAGAAAAAAACATGGATAATTGGAAGTGGGGTACCTTCACACACACACACATATATGTTTTATAATATATATTAACTTAATTATATGTGTTCTTTAATGTCTATTCCATGGTGAGAATTTGAAAATAATAGAATAGATACTTAGGTGGTGAGTGAGTACCAATTATATATTCACCAGGATTTAGTCTGCTTCATTCACATTATATAAGTGAGGTTTTAGGGAAGTTACAAATAATTATAAATTTAATCATCACCCTATATATATAAAATATCTTTTCATGTATGTAGGGGTGGTTGATGATTGATTAATACATTTCTAGGTTGGGGAATTGTTAAAGTGTGGTTGGGGATTTGTGGTCACTATTGATGATTTGTCTCTCTTTTTTAGTATTTTCAGATGTTTTACTTATATGTCATTATAATTATATATTGGGATTATAATATATTATATTTTGATTGTTTCTTTTATATATTAATGGTTTTATCTAGTGTTTTTTTCGTCATATCTATTGTTTATTAAATTTTAATAATCTAAATTATGTTCACGTGTGTGATTAATATACCCTCGGTTCTCTTCGTCAACCAATGACCTATAAGAGGCATGATTTAGGGAATATAATATCCACTAATTTTAATCCAAGGAAGGTTAACTTTGTATGGTGGGGGTTATGAATGATTGTGTCAAAGGTGATGGATAAAAGATAGAATAGAGTTTTCTAGTTAATAATTAGAGATGATTCAATGTTTGGTTGAGAAACTATATCAATTGTGCCTTCTTCATGATGCAAACAAGGGAGGCTCATAATAAAACATGTGATCTTACACAAGGACCATCACGTTTACTAAACATTAAAATTTAGGGGCTGATACTTATAGAGTATAAATATAAAAAAGGATAATGAATCATGTTGGTATAAATATGATTTTAAATTGGGTAGGAAATAGGAAATAGTTTAAAATGAATAACCCAATTAACATTAAACAATATATGTCCCATTTAAAAAAACTAATTTTTTTCTATTGTAGGAATGTCTCTAGGAAAACATCCCTATCAGGTTAATGTTCAAGAAGTGAATGAAATTTTTTGCAAAGCGGGGGTTGATGAGGACACCAATTAAAGGATGACATTATGATAGCATCAATTCTATATTATATAGAATTAGAATGATTAATTTAAGTTGATAAGATATAATATGCTTGAATGAGGAAGTGATATAATTTTTTTTATCAAAAGTGGCAGTTGTATTCTTTTCTTGTGATAAAATTTCCAAGCATAGTTTAGAAATGGTGTTTATAGTTCCTAATGGATTTTGAAGAGTCAATTTTTTGTAGGTAATTTTAGGATATTAGTTTTTGGCCAATTTTATTTCTTCGATAGCAAAGAAAGATTTTTGGTTGGTGATGTTTTTCTATATATTTGGTCTTTTTAATTCTTCTCATGATATGTTATGGAACCATCTCATCCATTTTGGTCCTTAATCTTCCAAATTTCAACCCTAAAAATTAAAGGACCTATGTTATCACCATTCAATGATTTCTAAAACATTAGAATTATTGTATTGAAAACTCTACAATTTTCAATTGAAACCCAGATATTAAATCCTTAATAAATTATTTTTTTCATACCGTAGACCTTTATTTTCCATTCAATAAATAATTGGATTCATAGATAGTAATTATAATTCATTCAATATAGGCCTAATGTTGAGAAGAAGATATAGTTTAAGTAATTTTTTTTCTAAACATGATCATGTAATTTCAAAACATTCTCTCACTCAGATCTAGTTTGGTGAAGATTTGGTGTGGGGGAACATTTCATTATATGTTTTAAATTATTTTTATAAATATACATTTCACTCATTTCTGGTGATATTAGCCATTTTCCAGTGGAAGGGGATATTTTATTCCATCACTTTAAAATATTCTTTGTTAGTATTATATTTTATCACTTGGTTTTTAATTAAAATCATGTATGTAAAATAAATTTCATGTGGCTATTTATGTGTTGTTTTTTATATCATTCCTTTCTATTTGACCTGAGTGTATTCCTAGTAAATAAAGAATTTTTAACAACATAAAAAGTTTATAATATAGGGTAAGGTGGATTGTTTTATCCTCATGTTTTTTATGATTAATATTAAGCATTAAAATGAGTTCTCTAATTATTAAGTTATGTGTATTAAAATTAATTTGATAAATAACAAGTAAAATACTATATGTTTTAGATTATTCTCATATTGTTTTAAATTTATTACAATTTATATTTCTTTGCAAGGAAACAAGTTATAAAATTTAATTATAGTAGTGAATAGGTTTTTTATATTTAGAGAACATAAAAAATTAAATATTTTGACATAAGATAAGTATAGATGGTTTAATTAACAATTTAATGATATATAGAAATTTTATATCTAAAAACATTATATTTATGAATTTTCCTCCTAGAAAAATGATAATATGTCCACCGAAATTTAGTGAGAATCACTTACAGAATTTAATTAAGTGGTTGAAAAGAATTTTCATTAAATTTGTGTTCATTTTTAAGTACATTATTTTAAAGCTAAATTGGAATTTTTTTCATAAAAAAATAATTTTACATGAATCCTTTTTAGAAATAAAGATTCATATATTTTAATTTAATGGTTTTCCCACCAACCATATTTTCAAATCAATAAGTATTTGTGGAAAATTTGTAGTAGTATGCTTTTATAATCTTTACAAGCATTAATCAGAAATGTTGTAATACAAGTCAAAAAGATAATAAATAGTCTAAAAATAATGACCGAGTTTAAAACACTTTAACCTACATGACTTGATTAATAATTTTAAATAGAATATTTAAAATTCTTTGTAAATTATTATGAATTCAGGCTAATATAATTTATTTCTGGCATGCTCAGCAAGATAAGTTCTAACTATTATGAATCAAATAAAAAGTATAATTATTATTCTATGATTTTATTATATGTAAATTCGGAAAGGGGGACCATGGATAAATTAACCAATAAATTAAAATCATGATACATGAGGCTAAAGCATGTGAAAATATAACGTAGATTATACCTAAGTAAAAAATTTTATGTTTGAAATATAATGATGTTTCATATTAAATGTAGTTCTATGTATTTGGATTCAATTAGTGTAAAGTGACTATTTCGGAAATTCGTTTCCTTATATCGTGTTTTGCTTGTCTCTAATTATTATTCACTTGATATTAATTTTTTTTTGATTTTTATAGCTATTTTTGTTTCCCATGTTTTGATTAATGTGACTTTAACAGGGAATGATAATTTGATATGTGTTCTCATTATATCAAATTGTTGGATGCATGATTTTTTGAGATAATTAATTTGATATCATTTTTTAAATGAAATTGATTATTCTCATTCATGTAGTGATTTAATAATGGGCTTGATCTTGTTTTTTTAAGGAGGTGTCTCGGGCAAAGTCCAAGACAAAATTTATTACTAATCATAGAAACAACTAAAAAAGTATGAAAGAGAGAATCTTATTACAATTTTTTTGGATGAGGTTTTTTGGTTATATAGTAGTTTCTTCTTTTATAGTGGTTTTCTAAAAATTGGGGTAAGATCCTTGAGAGGGTTCTTATGGGGTGGTTTTTTACCTCATTCTTAATTTTTAAGGTTTTCATTAAAATTCTAGTGGATGTTAATTATTTTTGAGGTATCTCACATCTGGTCTCAAATATCTAAATCCATGTACTTCATATTTTCCCTAGAGTTAGAGACATCATAAGAGATTTTGAAGGATTTATTAGGGTTAGAGAAGTGTATTTTCTCTTTTGAAGGTCACCACAATGTAGTAGTGTCTGTGTTGATATCCATTTTGAAGATCATTTGGAGGCATGAAAAGGGGGCATGTTGTTTTAAAATTAACTATTCTAATTTTATCTATATAGTTAGATATTTGGTGATAAAGTTCATCATGAGAGAACTAGCTTGTCTGGATAATTTACAAGTATATCTTTCTTTCAAATTTATGCTTTGAAAAATATAGATAATGAAACAGATTGGAGAAACATTTCGATAAGTGTGGTTGGGTGTGGTGCTTAGGTATTTATAATATAAAAAAATTAGTTTAAGAACATTACACACTATAGTTCAGGGTGAGATTGGGGTAGAACAACTTTAATTACATCATTATGTAGTAGTGCAGATTGTGGTGGTGGCCAAAATGGTTCAAAGAGGGTTGTAAGGCATGTGATCATCAAGATTATAACACCATTAATAGTAAGATATTCTTGCACCAAGTGGAACTACATTGAGGTGGGGAGTTCTTCATACTATGGTGAACACTTTCTGGATTCCTCCATAAATATAGTATTTGACCTCCCTTGGTTTGGATTTTATCTCCCTCTTGAACCCTATCTAACTCATACGCATCTCATCACTCTCCAACAATACAATTTAGAGTCAAACACCTAAGATAATCATAAAAATGTATAGATAAAAGTATTATCATATTTATTTTTTCATCATCATTTCCCCTTTTATACATCTTCCGTAAATCTATTTTTTTGAAATACCTCGATCTTTAATTGTGTATTTGAGTTAGTGTTCATTGTTGGTTTTTTTTTGTTTTGGTTTTGTTTCCAATATTTTTGTAGTGTTTCCTTCAATGGTGGTGGATTCTTGATCATCAGTGTTTAGAGAAAATTTGTCATTTAATCAAGGTATGTGATCTATGTATTCTCATATGATTTGCGCATGTGTGATTTTATCACACTTTAGTTTTCATTTTCTAATTGGGTATTGTTAACCTTAAAAATACAAATGTATAGTAATGGCAACAATAATAATTTTTGAATAACATATAAAACTTATTTAAATTATATGAAGATAAAATCACATATAGTTTGGTAAATAAAACAATTTTAATATGATGACTCTTTCTTTTTTAGATTACAGGAATTTTATGAATTATGTTAAATAATAAGATCATATTATGGATTATTGATATTATTATTAAATATAATAATCCCATATTAGGGAATAATGATAATTATCTGTAATTTTATTAGATAGAACAAATAAATAATCACAAAAAATTTCATTATATTTTTTTTATATTATTTCATGAACATGGAAAACACATGCTATAATTGACATTTATTATATCATCATATGATTTGAAGAACTATAGTATATGTACCTATCATGTTGTGGTATTAGTTTTCCCAAATATTTATTTGATTCGAAAATTTTGAAATAGAAAAATATCATTGGATGTATTTCATTAATGATATGTGGTAGTATGAAAATATCAGTTAGTTAAAAAAATTTATTGTAATATTTTTACAACTATAATTAGATTCAAAATAATATCTCATATTACAGCTTATAGAATTAAGAATTATATTCTACAATTTATCAAAGGGAGATAACTAGATAATTAAATGTCGTAGTATATATATTATTTGACAATAACTATATGAAAAGATGATTCAGTGTTAGATGGATTAAAAAATTATGATGACATTGCTTTTATAATCGTGGATAATATATAATCAAAATGAGGATTGTTTATTTTTAATAATGATTAATGTTTTGTGTTAGAAATTATATTACTCATTGTGAATTCATGATCGATTGTTTTTTATGATTACTCTTGATGTTTATGAGATTGTGTGGTATTTACATGGTTTTAGTGTTGATGTTATGTTTCATGAATAAGGGGATATGAAATTAGTAAACAATATGAATATCATTGTATTGAATAATTAAATGTATTGATCACCAGTAGAATACCAACTTCTCCTCTTGGAATTTATTTAATGTGGATTTAATTCCTGAATCATGTTTTTAAGATTATAGAAATTTTGGGATACTACCTTGTGTTTCCTTTATGTAGAAAACTTTTTCTTATTAAAACAGCTTATTCATGACGGATTAAAAAGGTTTATTGATAAATATAATTGTGTGGGGATGAACATTCCAATATATATTTGAAGGAGGATTGAACTCCTTGATTCAATGGCCATATTTTCCTTTAATTTTTAATAAATAAATACATGTGAGATGTATATAATCTATAATTTGATTCAATCCTTGTAATCATTTTATGTGAACCTTGATGTGATTATTGAAAAACTCATATGGTTGGAATGTTTTATGATATGTGGGTTGGAGGCCCAGTGATGTGTTAACTGATAGTTGGATAAACATATAGAAATTGGATTGGATCCCTAGCCTGTAGTGATGGATCGTGTCTGTGATGGTAGAAAAAATTATACTATGTGAAATGGTGTGGGACACTTGGGTAGTTTGATGACTTTAGAATGAGGATTTATCATCAAAGATTACTTATTTTGTATGCTTTCTTGATGCCCAGATGCCCATATTCTATTTATATGTTCAGTTTACAGCTACAATACAAAGTTGTATTCTATGAACTATAAGTTATTTTTTAATTATGGTGGATTTTTATGAGTCTAAGAGTACCTGGATAATAATGAAATGATATGGTCGGTTTTTAATGCTTAATTATGATGATTATATAAATAGGAATATAAAAAATAGATATAGTGTCGAATGCATGGGCTTAAAGTATTATAGAATTAATCTTGGAAATTATAATGTAATAATGATAATTTATTTGTGATTAATTTAATAATATGGACCATGAGGCTTGTATGCATGTTTGATATCTAGACCTTTGTGGTGGTACTCAAGGTCATGTGAGATGGTAATGGTAGATGAGTATAGGGTAAGATTGTGAAACTTTTTGTGGTTTGAACATGATTTTATTATATATTTTTTGATATCATATGTCTCCCCACATAGATTTGTAGGTAAATAAACACCCAAATGATTTACGGGGTGTTTCCCCAACATCTGGGAAGTGGTGGGAACAAATAGTATAATTCAACCTTACCACCACTCCCCCTTTATATATAGTATAAGTAAGTGTACTGTGGAATATAATTGGTTATGGTATATGGTATATGAAAATCTGGGTTGTGATGGATCTTTTTTTACTATACTTTATTGTGTGGGATATAAAGTTTTGATGTATAACACATACTTGTATCCCGGATTTGTTTCATAGGCTTTTTATAGTTGTTCGTCCATTAAGAATTATATCATCATGAAATAATACATTTTCACAGGTTGTAGTGGCTTCCAAGAATACACATGGTTACATATGCGATGATGTTGACGATGAGGTATATCTGTGAACTCATTCCAACAAGATATATTGGGACCTATGGGGGATACGGTGGGTAGGGTCATGTCTTGACTTGAATCATATATTACATTACTTATAAAATTGATTGACATAGAACATATTCATTAAAACTTGAGAGAAACAAGATTATTGGCATCTAGAAACGAGGTACCATAACATAAATGTGGGTATTTGTGTGTTTTTTTTAAATAATTATTTACTTATATCTATATGTTATTTGATGAATGATTTTTGGAGAGGATGGGAATAGAATAGTTTACTTTCTTAGATGATGAGTTTTTCTTTTATTCATTCTTTGGGATTTTATCTTATTTCATTCACATTCTTCACTATAGGTTTTAGGGAGGATCCCATTTAGTATACATGTTATACTCACCCTATGTATATATTAATTATTATTTTTAGAAGTTGTTTGTTAGTGATTAAACTAGACCATACAGGTTTAGGGAATAATTCAAGTTCTATATATGATTTTTGATTCATGTCAAGGTTTTATCTTTATTTTTTTTCATTAGCATTTGTGTTAGTTATGTGTCGTCATATTTGGGTACAAATCTTATCTTGCTTGGAATTTGGTGTTCTTATTATTTTATGTGTGATGTTTGTTTTTGGATTTTCATTTTATATATTTCTCAATAAATCATTATACATGGAAATGTCTCTATTGTGTTTGAATTATATACCCTCAGTGATGGTATCCAACCCATGGAAAATAGGACTCTATCTTAATTGTTAATATCTCTCTTCCTTTAATGTCATCTTGGGAGAGGTACCTTTAGTGGGTGGGGTGTGACATTCATCATGTTCCTTATTAACATGATGAGGTTCGAAAGTTGTAATATTTAGCATGTCTTCAATAAATAATTATTTATTTAATTGAATCAAAAAAATATAAAATGTAAATAAATATCCATTGTAAAATACTTTTCAAAAAAATATTATAAAAAATATCATTTATGAAAAAATAATTTATAAATGAGATTCAAAAATTTTTATTAAAAATTATTTTCTATAACCTATATATGGAATTTTATTATGACTTTATTTTTAAATTTTGTTATCGATAAATCGAAAACAATTTTTTCAATCTACTAATTGTATGTGGGGTGTTCTATAAGAAGTAATAAATAAGTGTCACAAGAATAATTTATGACTCATTAAGATTAATAAAATCTATATATAGATTGTTTTATGAGAACTAATCCACCAATTAAATATATTTATCTGTATAAATTATTTAATCATTTTTAAATTGCATGAAGGCTAATTTTATATACCCTTTCAAAAAAAATTTCTATGAAACATAACTAATCGATATTATTAAAAGATAAAATGAAAACAAATATCAATCAAAACAAAAAATATCAAATTTTCAATAAAAATCATAATTGGAAGTAATTTAATGAAATAGAATGAGTGTTAATGAAGTAAGGATTATTATAAATTTTTAAATGAAAAATAAATATTAAATAACCACGAAAGAATATTAAATAAAAAAAGACTAAATTGCAATAATATTCTACAACAAAAATCATCAAAATGTATTAATTTTTGAGCTATTGGATAGTAACCATTGATATTCATTATACTTCTCACATTAATCATGTATTTCAAAATAATATAAAAACAGAGTCAACACCACACTTCTAGAAGGAATGTTACATCTTTCTTACGACTTGTAAAATAGATACAGGATAAGAATACATGAGGGTAGAGCTTGAACCACAACTGGGGCATAGGGGGTGGTGAATATCTAGGTTGAAATATTGGAATGCATGAGTAGCTGAGTTAGGTGAAGTGGTGGTGGAAGAGGTGGATGCTATATTTTGGGAAATTTAGGTTGATACAAAGAGTTGAAAAATATTTTAATTTCTCTTTTCCAATGAATTTCGACACCCAAAATAACTATTTTTAATTTTTTTTAATATTTTAAAAGTTATATATGTCTAAAAAATTATTATATTACTATATTATCAATATTTTATTTTTAGGAAAATCAAATATTTTAATTGAAAGATGATATGATTTTAGTAAATAAAATATATATAAATATTAAACCATTAATAAAATAATTTTTATTATTAAATACTTGATCATAACTTATATTTATAATGGTAAAATATTTTTTAGAAATAATAATTATTAAAAATATATTAATCTATTGATATAGAAATTTTCTGGTTTTAGAATAGTAAAACAACATAATAATTTGTGAATAAAATATTTTTTTGGCATTAAAAAATAATATCAACGGATATATTGAATGGTAAAAAAATTTGGGACTACAAATGATCCCGAAAAAATAAAATATTTGTTTAAATTTCTCTATTTTAACAATAGATAATTTTATCAGACATTGAATTAATATTGGTACTAATACTATTATAGTTGATTATAAGATATCATGTCATTAAAATCACTAAAAACCTGAGATACCCTCAAAATAATTTTTTTTCAACCCATAAACAAAGAATAATCGTTGGATTTGTTTCACTAATCTTAGTCAATGAAACTCCTTTAACATTATGGGATTTATAATTGTGGAAAGTTACAAATCCATTATCAAACATTTGGATTTATTTTTAATAGTTCTATTATAGATTATGATTGATGAGCTACCATTATCGGGTTTTCATTTTTTCTCTCTTTTTCATTCAGTGTAAGACAATTATACCACTATTTCCAACATAGGATTTTTCTTTATAATGATAGATTTTATAAATTTTATATTATCCACTATAATAGAATTGTAAGACACATTTTGGTGGTGTTTCATTGTTAATCACACCTCTAAAATGTTTCCTCAATACAATCAAATTAATTTTTCAATTGAAATTCTTCTTTTAGATGTTGGCTTCATTGGCCTGTGGAAATATATGTTTGAAACCCCCTGGATTCATAACCTCTATGTAATTGGGTTAGTGAAAAATTTACCATCACACATGTGATCAGAGTCCATATATTTAACAATACTATAATCTTTCTTCAACGAGAAATCTTCAAAAGTAATAATTACATTCTTCAAAATCTACAAGTTAATTTTTATAGTGAATAAAATTTTATTTTTATTATCTCTTATCATTGTTAGGGTCATGATTTTTAACCCTGATTTTTTTCATTGACTTCCTATCAATATAATTCTTCTCCCATACATCCTTGTTTTTATAATTTTTAGATCCATTAATAAATTTAGAAATATTTTTTTTCTCAATATTGAGTGTTGTGACAAAAATATATTTTCCTTTTTCCATCCTACCAAAACTTGAATTACAATATAGTTTTCAGAAACAATTGTTCAAGGTACAATAGTACAATCACCAGGTTAATTTTTGTATCAAAAAACTTATCTTCTATTTTGGGTCATTTATAGATTTCCTAGGATAAATTTTGGAACATGGGGTGAGTAATAAATTATTTTTTTGTTTAAATAGTTTCACATAAAGATATTTTACTTCTTCATTAATAAAATATAGATTTCCTGTGGAAATATTGAGAATCATATCCCTAGTTTCAAATATTTATTCATATCTCCCCTCTTTTATGTGAACTATACATGAAGTATAGAAATATATTTTTATTTTTATTCAAGAAGATATTTTCTCCCTGAATCATTCTTAGATTTAGAAAATTTCACTTCTATATCAAGATTTGTTTTTATGAATACTGGGATCTATAGCCTTAATAGAAACTCTTTTGGTAAATTTTCATCACTAATTTCATCCACTACACTAATTAATTTTTTACTTGATGGATCCTTTTGATAATTTGGATTATTTATAAATGATATTATCCCTTAATAAATAAATTAATCTTGATCTCTTTAAAATTTATCAACAAAACATGTGGAAATATGTTCTGAGAGAAAAATATTCTTCCTTGTTGTGTTTGTCTTCTCTATTCCTTTGATGAACCATCTTCCATTTTGATGGATTTTCACCATGTCCATCCATTTTTATAACCTTTTAGACTATCCATCATTATCATATTCTAGTTCCTTATTTAGTAAACTATATAAAAAGTTCCTAATAATTCCATATTTTAGAGACATTAATTTAGGTTTACCATTGTATTTAAATTTCCTTTATTACAGTAAATTTTAAAATAAAGATATAAATTTCTCAAAACAATATAAAACATCTTTAGTATCCATTTACTGTTTTTGAATACTTTTTATGACCAAGTACTGTTTCACCTTTATTAGTGTTTATAAATATTTCATTTTCATAACATTATTTTCTTCTTAAGGTGGAACCTCTTATCATCTCAGTAGACATTAAAAACTCATTTATTTTATCGATAGTCCACTCATCCAACTCATGATTTTATAGGTGTAAATATTCAAATAAATTTTTTTCTAGTAGTATTATTATCATTTTTTCACAATGATATTGTCTCCAAGAACCTCCCTATATCATTCAATAAAGTTTGAAATTATCTTCTCCCAAGAGAATACAAAGACATTTTTTCAACTTCTCAAATCTGAATATATTCTATTTTATCCTATAATATTTGTAATAGTTCCTTGTTCACTTTTTATCTACCTTATTGATATAATAATGTTTCCTCCATATTTTATTCACTCTATTCAAAATATTTTCTTGTTTCGACTTCTTCATTAATGGGGATAGAAGTAATGAATTACAATATCTCCCACAAAGTTAGAAGGTAATTTTTCAATTATAGTATATGTTTTTCTATATTTCGGAATATTTACACCGTTATCAGAGATGTCAAGAATATCAAAGTGAAAAAATATTGGCTATGGACCTATACTCTCTCTTCATAGATAGAATCTGTAACAATCAAACAAAATAAATTCATTGTTTTTTATATTATTTATTAAATCCATATATCATTTCAATGAAAAATATAAGTAGTGACAGAAACTCGGATTAATGGAAATACCTAGAACTAATTTTCAGATTCTCTAGTTCTAATAATATTCCTAGAATGGGGTAATCCATTCCAAAAAGGGGGATAAATCAGAGGTTGACAAAAACAAAAACTCTAAAATATTTATTCATCATCACTAGTGAGTGTGTATGGATCACAATAGTGTATAAATAATGATCAGAGATAGAGTAATAAGAAAACACACAATATAAAGATGAATACAAAGTTCTTTAACACTTATTATAAAGAGGATTGTCACATATGTGAAACAATTGTGACATTTCTTCCTATATTAAATTTTTATTATGAAAATAGACAATTAAAATAGATGGTTGATGGAATTTAACACCCATTTATAGGAATGAATTAGAAGAATGAAGAATTTGGTCGGTATTTAGTTCTTTGACCACAAGATCTTCTATAATTATGATCTTTTGATCAACCTTGTAATTATAATCAAATCCTAGATAAACCCAACTAGGAATTCTCTACCGAATGAATTATAGGATAAATAATATTTTATATTTAATGGAACATTATATAGAAATTAAATCACATATTTTATTTATATATAGGTCCTTATTATGATGTTGGTATATTCAAAACACCAGTTTTGGTTGTTTCTAATATTGTACATATTTATTTATATCTCTTTAGTCCATTTCCTCAATCCATTTAATGTCATTATATATGACTAAAACTCAAAAATCACAAAGTTATTCCTTTTTTTCTCTACAATATCCTATTGTGGCATGTAATATCTTATTCTTCTCTGTTCATGAAACTGGTCTTATTTTAAAACAGAAAGTCACTCTAGCTATTTTTCAACAAGAGTTTCATAGAGAGTTATATTTATTCAAAAATGGAGTCTGTTATAAAAAATTTTATGCATGATACTCATGGTTCATAAAAAATCCCTCTAAAAAACTCAATTGTTGAAACCCATAAGTTTCACCCACTATGAAAATTTCATGGTTAGAAATAATATTAATTTTTTTGGGATCCCTATAAAATACTACCATATATCCAAGGGACAAAGAATAATGAAACATTCATGTTCATATTAACAATATAAACTTTGTTTCAAACTCATAAAAATATCCATGGTGTAGAGGAAACTCTTTTCAGTCTTGAATATTTCTTCCAAAATTTTAATTTCCAATCAACTCCAATGAGCCTCTAAATCATCCATGAGCATGTTTTCAATAAATATATCATGGAAAAAATTATATATCCCATAAATTAATTACATTGGAAAAATAAAAAAATAATACTTCTTATGCAATGGTTATAAAACCCCATACCATATAATAGAATGGTGTTTGTGAGAGTATCTTCAACTGTTTATGTATGACCAATGCTTTACTGAAAATATCTCAATTGATAAAAACTCATAGCTCCCCCTTTATCAATTAAATTCATGAGGTAATTCTCAAATCTAAAACATTGATAAAAAACAAAAATTAAGGGAACTTTGAACTCCATCTTAGGAAGATTCAATCTCTTATTTTTTTTAATTGTTGGAAACAAGGGAGGAAACATTTGAACCACCATAAGAGAACATTAAGATTCAACTTCTACTTATAACTACTCACCCCCTCCCATTCTTATATATGACAAATATATTCCTCTCCCCTTTTAAAATATAGATTATTTTTTTAATAACTCCCATTATATATAAATGAAAATGTATAATGTTTGAAAACACATAAGGAAACCTATTGGGGTTTTGAGAGAAAATGAACTCCCAAAAACACCCACAAGTGCTATAAGACTTCTTTCATTGGAATAATCATAAATACATACTTGAAATTAGACATGGTTGAAACACATTTAAAAAATATATCACAATGATCATTCATATCTTCCTTGAAGTGGTAATTTATATCAATTTGTTTGGACATTGAATTTTTTGACATATTATTTGACAGGTGGATTGTACTTTAGTTTCCAAACAAAATCATCAATTAAGATAATGGATGCATATTCATTCATAAATTTTGTGTCATTCCTTAACTGTCCATGATATATTCATTTTTTTAATCTAAATTTGTGATCATTTTTCTTTGAGTTCCATGTAGCGTATCTACCTCCCAAAAATAAGGAACCTCTATGAGATGTCTTAAAATCTTCTATATATTTTCCCTAATCAACAATAAAATAACTATACTGTTAAAATTATGTTTTGTTTTCATACTGTAAACCAAAATTAAAATTACATTCGACATAGATAATGTTCAATTTCATCTCAATAAAAGAAAAAATCTTTTTGGCCCCTTCAATATAATGCATAAATATTGACAACAAATATGACATCAAGTTGAGATAACACAAAGTAAAATAGTCTACTAAAAACCCTATAAGTCACAATTTAATCCATAATCATTATTTTCTTATCAATGGAAAACATACTACATTGTAAAATAGGAGTAGTGACCACTCTAAATTATTACACTGCGATTTTCATCAATAATTCATTATCATGAAAAATCATGGAAATATAAAACCTTCTATGTATATGATTAAAAAATATAAGAAAGTATTATCTTATAGATCATTGAAATTACAATGTGTTTCTTTATTTTGGTAGAAAATTCATAACAAGCCTATTCCTCATTTCTGTAAAAAAACCATCAGCATAAGTAATCAAAATGAGTGAATTTTTATCACCTCCCTTGACATAGTGATCATAACCCATCATTCATTTCATGAATTATATACTCTTCAGGAAACTTTTCATCTTTGAATACCACACTCATGGTACTTATTTGGTCCTATATAAGTCTTTTTTAAATTATAAACCTCAAAATACATCACTATTAAGAATGAAGACTTCTGATTGTTCAATGCAAACCACTTCCTCAAGTTCACCAGTAAATTTTTTTCATATCACGTCCTTTTGAAAAAAAATATTGACAAAAAATCCAAAAAATTATTTGAATCCTTTCAAAACCTTTGAATGAATAAAACAAATCACCAAAATGAAATTTCCTCAATTTGTGAGAATCACTTTTAATAAAGAAAATATATTTGTTCATGATTCCTATCCTTTATCATCAATTTTACTTCTAAATACCCTCATTTCCCATCTCACATTATTTCTTATGGGATGTGAAACCAATTCCAAAGTGTAATTATTATCATTTTTACTCACCTATTAATCCATTTCTAATTTTGTATCCTTGTAATATAGTTATTATGAAATAATTTTTTAACCTATAAAAGAAAGATGGTAAGAATGGAATTTCTCAAACTCATATGGATATAAAAACCATTTTTACAGTATCCTAGGATTTTATTAGCTTCAATATACTTACTATGTCTCTAGAACATTACTTCACCTTGATCAACGAATTTATTATTACATCATATTTCATTATCTTTTTTAAGGTTTTGAAATTATGTTGTGAATATAAAACAAACCAATGTTTTACATTTTTTACCCCAAATGATCATCAATTTAATCAAATAGAAATGTTTTTTTCAAATTATTTTTGATTTTCTATCACCTTTACATCAAATATATCAAGAATGTTTCCTAAAATATATTTTAACCATATTAGCACATTATACCATGTCTTCGTCCAGGAAATATTCATTCAACATCTCCATAATTATACATGATTTTTATTACATTTAATCATGATATAACCAGGAAAACCAAAGAACATCAAGTTTATTCGTCATGGATTCCTTTTAAATAGTTACTCAAAAGGTTAATTTTTCAAATATTTTCAAAATAAAAATAAATTCTCCAAATAAAATATAATATTTTTTTCTTTTCCCCAAAAGTACTTAAAAGTTTCAGGCTTAGATAACATTCTTTTTCAATGAATACTAAACTGCAATTATTCAACTCAACTACCCTATTTTACTAGGGTGTGATGGAGTTGTTTCATCAACTAAAATAGAAGATAAACTAAAATATGGGGGTTTAATTTTAGTAAAAAAAAATTAATTATAATATTTCACAACCTATATCATTAAAAATAATTTATTTTATTAGCTTATGGTCAATCTAAAAAAATATAAACACATAATATATCGTAGTAGAGAAATTTTTCTAAAAAAATACGAATTTTTTTGTAGTTTGTTATACATATGGAAAAATAAAATGCAATATACAATTATAAACAATATAATATTTATTAAGTAATGTATAAATTAATAAAACATAGAGTATTTATTTAAAAATCAAGTTCCCCGAAAATGATATTATTAAAAATACATTTATCTTGAGTAAAAGGATAATATGTATACCTGATTCAAGGTATCACCAACATCAACCTGTCAAAATGTATGTCTTATAATCCCCTAGAATTCCTCATATTAAATTATCAGAAGCTATCAATGTTTAAACCCAGAAACTCTATCTTCCTTCCACAAATCTCTCAATCAACCCGATGGGATGAATCTATAATTCCACCACACAAATGATTTGAATTGAAAATATCATACATATATATATATTTGTTTTCCCACTTATAATCCCACGATCTCATGGGATCGAGAACTCAAAAATTTAAAAAACATCTTGGATTTTTACAATGAAAACATTTCAATTTAAATCATAATATAAATTCTTCAAAAATAAATACGACTAAAAGTGAATGAAAAAATAAGATATTATAGACTATAAGTGATAAAAAGGACAAAATATTTTATCTTTATTCTAATGGTCCTAAAATTTACAGTCTTTATTATAATAAATCCCCCAAATATCAGATTCTATTCCAATTAAAAATAATTGTAACTATACTGGAAATATGTTTTTCTTCATCTGCTAAATTTCTCAAAAATTGTAATCTCCTAATGAAGTCAGTTATGTACCACAACAAGCATAACAAACCTTGTTAAATAAGTCTAGAATTTAAGCATGAATAATTTAATTTTTTCATATAGTATATCTGCAATTAATATTATCATGAATTTATTAATTTACCCTAAAAATACTAATATAAAAAATTTAAGGTAAAATTATTTATATCATGAGTGTTATGTGATTTTAAAAACTAAATAGAATGTGTGGTTATAACTCAATAATCTACCACATTTTTAAAATAACAAACATTAATAAAATATTTAAAATGATCAACCCCTATATAAAATAATAAAATATCTCCCCTTTGTAATATTAAGAAAATTTAATAACTCTCCCTATTTATGAAAAAATAATTTCAAAATTTCATGAACTATCAATTAAATAATTTTTCTCAAATCAATTTTTTTTAAAACTCTCCCTAAATAATATATTTTAAAAAATTTTCCAAATCTCTGCCATATTTTCAATAACAATATAAAAACAAAAAAAAATTCAAAAAAATTGTTCAATTAAAAAACTTGGAAATAAAATTCTATTAAATTTCTATAAAACTCCATTTTTACAAAGATATAATCATTATGAAACTTCTCACCCAAAGATTTTTAACATTAAATCTTAAAATAGAAAAAATAGCTATTTTTTCTTTTGGAGAATTCAAAATGGAAAATATTTATATGTCATAGAATAGAAAAATATTCATGTAAAGTAATTTTAAATACCAGAGTAATGGAAAAAATATCTGGTCATTATTAATTATAACAAATGAATAAAATAAAAATCAAAAGTCAAACATGTAAAAAATATACATTCAATAGAATAAATCTTATTCAAAATTCAATAAAATTTTTATTTTTAAAAATTATCTAAAATTTACAAGAAGTGATAAAAGATTTTTTTCTTTTTTATGAACATTATCAATCATATGTCCCAACATATGAATCTTCTTATGTTGTTCATAATCATTTCCTCATATGATATCGAGTTTCTTTAATTTGATAATTTTTTATCTTCCTCTATAATATTTTCTTCCTAAACATAAATATCTTGATCATATTAAGAAATATTTTCACCCTAATGTACATAATTCAATCTATTCTATAGTAATATGATATTATAAGAGTGTTTGTTTTTTAAACTCATCAATTTATTTATAATTCCATTCTACCTTGTCATCAAGAGTCACTACAAAATCATTAATATATTTTATTAGTTTAAGCCAATCATTTAAATTCTCTTTCAATTAGTAACTCTTATTATCTATGAAGTTAATATTTTTATATAGGCCTTTTATAGGGATCATTAATAATATGTTCTTTCACCATATCCACTCTATAATTATGTTTTAGATAAATATATGGGGAACTATTCAAATTCTTTATCATATTAAATGAATAATGTATCATCTACTTAATTCTTTTAGATATTTAAATCAAAGAATTATTTTTTGAACTGTCATAATAATCATTCTCTCCATAATATACATGTCAAACATATGGGGATTTACTACCCCAAGATAAATATATATAATATTTTTATTTTCATCAAAATTTTACATATCAACTATATAAAAAAATCTAATGATATTTATTTCTCTCCAATTTTAGTTAATCTAAATGAGGATGACCTAGATCTAAACTCTTATATTTTTTCAATTAATATATCTATAAAAAATATGAGTAATTTTGTGCTTAAAAATAATTAATTGATGGTTATTTCAGTGAAGGTACATAAGTTTCATCCTTCCATTTTCATCTTCTTTATCTTTTTCAACAACTTATTGGCCAAGAGGAATTAATCTAGTTAATGTACATATGGTGTAACATATTTTGGATTAAAAAATATTTGAATGAATTCATTAATCTTCTCATAACCTTCTCCAACTTTTGATAATGAGATTAGTGAAATTAATATTTCTATTGAACATGTTATTGGAATGGAATAGAAAAATCCATTAGATGGCACTAGACCAACTGTTAGAGCCTCATCATATACTCCAAACCACAACTCTTGTAGTAAAATATACTGTAGAAATGATGAATAATGATATAAATGTTGAATAATGAAACTGGTGGAGGATTTTTGTTGAATGGAATTTTACATGGTACTATAGAAAAATTTTATTGGTGACAACAACAATTCAATGTAGATTTACGAATTCATAGTCATTTATTACTATATTAAAGTTTAATATTGAATAGATTAACACTATATACACATTAGTCATTTTATCAGTCCTTTCTTTCATGATATTAATCAAATATAGAGTGTCTTACTCTGAGATTATACCATATAATTATGATTCATAATTTTATTGAAATTTACTCCCTCTCAATAGATGTATGGATTATTCAAAAACCATGTAAATCTATGCATCATGTGATATTATTTTTGTTAATTTAATTTCTCTTTTACTACTCTTTTGGAATAGACTGTCATTACTACTCTCAGTATTTTAGTAACACTTATATCATTAGATCATTCCAATTCCATTTGATGTTACTCATATTTGGAATAGGTTTCTCTTCAAAAAAATTCTCACAAATAGTAATAGGGTGTAAGATGTCGCACGTGACATTATATTTTTGGACCTTTAGTGATCTTTTCTTTTTCATATTCTCCTGGGATAATTGGTATCATCTCTTCAAGCCATATCTTCTGCTTTATCCAAAATAATATATTTATTTTTGATGGACCTTCCCCCTATTTTTTTAGCTTCTTTGAAAATATGAATCCACAATTCACATTGATCATTAACCATTTTCTTGAATTCTTACTCATATTGGCTTTTTCAAACATTTTATGGGAATTTGGATTCATTAACATTATTATACTTTAGTAGTGGAGAGTTGGGGATCGAATAATATTTGGGATATTGTATCTTTCACTTTGATGCTTTCATGCCAACTGTGATCATAATTAAGTTTTGAGCCTTATATGACTTCTCAATAAATTCAATTTTACTGAATTTATACATTAACCTCATTTGATAAATAGTATCATCTTTAATCAGTTTCACCACCACTTGTATGGAATTAGATTCATTATTAAATCCCTTTTATAATAAAATCTTCACTAAAACTATGTTCAAAATATTATAAATTAGAGAAAATTATTTATCATTATCCCATTTTTAATATATTCAATATAATTTAACATGAATAGAATAACCTTTAACCTTTATATATTAATAATGGAAATTAATAGATAGAAATTATTAAATTTTTACCATTTTCTAATCTCACTTCCAAATAAATTGAATAGAGTAAACGAACTAAAAAAATTATACATCATGTGGAATGTGTATCATCTTATGAACCTTATCCTTTATTTTAAACATCATTTCGTTAGCTTTACTCTTTAAAAAATATCGATAATTTTTTTATCCTCTTGGAAAAAAATAGAGGCTCACCTTCTAGAAGAAGTCCATGAACCTCAAAAAACAATTCTATAGTTCAACATAGTGGTTCTTTACAAAGTAAATGATACACCTTTTCAATCCACTGATTATATAAACCATACACGTCTACGAAACTCACTAATAATAATATGGTATCTCACCTCCTAATATTTTATTAATTCTAAAGATAGTTTCCCAAAATTGATATATTATATCCAATTTTTTTAATAAAAAATGATTACAAAACCTGATATAGTAAAATTTTAAAGACGATATCATTTTCAATGATTTCTTTGGAAAATTAAATTACTCAATCTAAAAATGCATTATACTTCAAAAATTAGAAATACTTTCTAACACCAACACCATATTTAATATTTATAAAAACAACCAAGCCCACCCATTTATATTATAGTCATAGCAGTAAAACAACTGTTTTTAATTATCTGAGATTGAATAATCCATATCGAATCCCATAAAAATGATTAAAATAATTCCATAGAATAGTTAAAATTTCAAATTCCTAAATTCTAAATGTATTAAAACAGAAGTTCATAACATTATACATAATCCTATATAAAAATCATACATCCTAAATATATAAATCTTTACAATGTAAAAAAATTTGTTACACAAATTTATAGGTAGGAAAACAATGTTTAAAATACTCCAAAATATATCTTCTACTAAAATGACATGATCTCCTTTTTTCAAATAGGGTTTTAAATAAACTTATAAAAAAATTATCCTTTCATACAATTGAAATTCAACGAATGAAAATTTTAATAAAATTAAAAAATCAACACCCCAAAATAAAATGGATTCAATTTTGATATTCAGAAAAAATAAACCAAACTAATAGAAATAAAAACAATATATGATTATGACTAACATTAATAATATGATAACAAATATTAGTAAAATAATTTCAATTTCTAATGGGCATCAACTTCAATTATTTAGAAATTAGGTCTTCAAAATATAATATTTCTTGGGTTCTAAAATATTTATCAAAAAAAAATTTCCTCCCAAATTTTCATAGGTACCTGGTGCTTTTATGTAGTAAGTAAAATCAAGATGGAATAATGGGTTCATTTATTCCATGTGAAAAAAAAATCATCCATTATCCTCCACTCTAACACATATTGCACAAATCATACTTAATAAGAAGAAAATAATATTTTATCTATTTCAAAATTTAGATAGTATTTTTACCAATACCGGAAAATGATCTTTTCACTCTCAACTGGGCTTCAGAGTTTTTAAATTATTTTCTTCCTATAGTAAATTCAGTTAATATATTTAATAAATTATTAATTTCATACATCATTTTTAATAATTGATTCTGATATTTTTTAAATTTAACTTTATTCCCACAAATCATTAAAATATGATCATAACAAAAAATGAACTTCTAATCATTGGAAAATTCAGTTCCCTTTCTTATCTGTATAATCTTTAGAAATACTAATTTTCCATTCATCATACATAGAATCCAACTTTTTATTAATTATCATTAAGTTATAAATATCATCAGTAGCCTTAGACAATTCCTAAGTTTGTTCAACCAATTTTGTATTCAGATCACTATAGTTCTTCATTATTATTGAAAATTCAACATTTTTATTCTAACAATAATATTTTAATATTTTATCTATTTTTTCAAGTCTTGTAAAATAAAATTATTTTTCCTTAACATTTTTTCCAATATCCTCACCATCACTTTAATCATAATCACTTTCACCATACATTGAATAATATTATTTTTCATCAAGGTTCAGAATAGTGAGCACCACTATAGTTATCATTTAAAGAAAAACATTTCACAATATAAACTCTTTTGATCATAAAAGACAAATATTCTTTCTAAAAAACCTGCTAGTGTAAGGATAGAAATTTTTTAATTCTTATAATAGAATTGAATAAAAATACTAAAATAAAGCACTACCTCAAATAATAAAAATTGGTACCAAATGTTTTTAAAGTTTACCATGATATGTAAACAACAAGTGGTGGGGGAACTATTTTAAATAAGTTCACTAAAATTATTTCACCACAACAATTAAAAAATCTAATGGTCATTATAAACTTGACATCAACTTGAAAAATATAAAATTAAAATATATTATACTAAAATAAGTACATGTAGTGTAAATTAAATTTTTCAAAAAATTGTCTACTCATAAAAAACTATAGTGCATAGAGGAAATATAAATATTTAAAAAAGTAGCAAGTAATGCAGAAATTAAGAATAATATTACTAGTTTAGAAATATTGGTCCACCTAATACATGTTAAAATATATTTTTTTATCCAATGTATAAGAAGAATCGATAGACCTGATTCAAGGTATCCCAATGTTTAGCCTATCAAAAGGAATATATTATAATACCCAACAATCCCTCAAATTAACTTATTGGAAGCTATCAATGTACCAATATATACACTCGTTCTTCCTCCCTAGATGCACTCAATTGACCTAGTCAATAGAAGCTTTGATTCCATAACAAAACAACAACGATCACAACTATTGGATATAGCAATATCTACCTCTATGAAATTCCTTGATCTTTATAGACCAGAATATATAAATTATATTTAAATTATAATAATTTTTAAATGAAAAAAATTCAATGAAATGATTAATTGAAACACTCAAAAAATTATAATCATAAATGATGTCACATAAAAAAGTAATAATAGACTTAAATCTATTAGGAGATCAAAATATTATATCATTGTTCCCATAGTCCTTGAAAATTTCATCCTCATTTTATGAAATCCTCATATAGTCAGAATCCTCAATCCTCAAGATTAGTTTTAACGACATTGGAATCATCTTCATCATCTTCTAATTAATTTAACATATTATTATATCTTTCAAGGAATTCAATTATACACAACTACAATACTTGTAAATATGGTGAATGATGTATAGAAAATAAACATTGAAATCAAAATTATAACACCGAAATGCAATTGAATTATGTTTATTGGGAATTAATCCTTACACACTAAAGACACTGAAAAAAATTATAAGTTTTTTTGAATTGTTCCATGAGTACTATGTGATTTTCTCAAACAAGTGAGTCTATTTCTCAACAAGGAATACTATATTCCTACATTATTTCATTTTTTTAAGATATAAACCAAAATCATCATTATTATATTCAAATCCATTTTTTAACAAAAGTCATTTAATATTACCTAACATTTGATTCTCAAAATTCCTATAAAATATCATGAATCACCCGCAAGAATATGATTTACTCATTATAACAAATTAAATAATTAATATTATTGTTATAATTAACAAAATTCATGAAATAACTTACTCCATTGGTTGAATTGAATATTATTAATCTGTAAATAGTTTATTATACCAACTCAAATGTATTGTACATCATCACATGCACTATATTATGTATCTTATTAACCATTTTTCATTTTTGAAACGTGGAACAAGTTTTTATCCTTTCACAGTGTAGTTTTAGAGGATTCTTTATGACATGAATCCTCCTCCCTTGGACTTTAATTATATCATAATACCATTAGGTCAAGTTTATTTCCAAGGTTTCCTTAATATAACACCACTGTTTATTACTCATAAGGGTCTCTCGTAAAACTAATAAATATCCCCACAATCCAACACATTTCCATTTAGTGTGATTTTTCCTCACACACACACTGTCTAAGAAAAATTTGGAAACCCAATAGCTACATGAGGAAGATACCCACATAATGAATGATTCGCTATTTTGAAAGAAAACATAGATATTAGCCGACCCAGCTCTGTAAGAGTAGGTATGACTCAACATGATGTTAGGTTCCATTATTCTGAACTGATGAAAGACTACACACCATGAGTAATAATTCAAATGCATGGAAGATAATAATGAATATAGTTTTTATGACTTATCATCCCATCCTTCCCAAAAATTAAATCCCAATATTTCATATCAGTAACCAAAAATTCTAAAACAGAATCCATCTATTATAAAGAGATGGTACAAGAGGTGCATTAGACACCCTACTCCCTCTGAGACATAAGAGGAAAATAAATTTCCATCCTGTATGGAATAATCTCCTTTGGGAGATTTGACAAGTCCACAATATGGGTGTATAAAAAATAATTATAGGAACCTATATCAAATAAAGTAACCACTAATGATGAATCAATAATAATGATACTATCACAATTAGAGGAATCGTATCATATCCTACTGAAGACTCATCAACCATGTGAATAATATTTGTTCGTGATGTCCATATTCTGGTCTCTAGCCAATTGGGATTAGTAATGCCCTTATATCTTTTTTAGGATCGATTAAGATACTATTTAGGTATGTTATCCAATTTGATTTATAAAAAATTGGTATCCAAAAAGGTCATGCCTCTTCATGAATGATTCTATGCCAATTTCAAGATTCCCATAGATAGGAGATTGAATTTTCAAGAGATAAAGAGTAGGATACCAATGACTGAATGACCAGATCTCATATAAATGAGCCTTACGTTAACATGGTTCATTTGGAAAGTATTATTTTATGTAATTATTTAATTTAATTATATAATTCATATGGATATTGATGTAATATTTTTATTGGAATTATTAATTCTAGTTGACATATTTTATGATATTGAGTCTCTTAACTGATTATTTTTTATTATCATTAGTGGTTTTGTAGTACCGTGAGCCAAAGAAGATGTATGAAAAAACCTCGGGAGGGAGTTACTAAGAATCCAAAACAAGATTTCCATTCAGTAAACTTAAACCTTTTAGGGGTTATAGTGCATTAGGTATATGATTTACGCCACATTTATACACTTATTCTCATCTATTAATTTTAAGTTGTACCATAAAGGGTTGATAATAGAGATCATTCCAAGGATTTTATTTATCAGAAACCACCATCTTTCTAGGGAACCAACATTCCTTGGAAGGCAGATGACTGGTTGAAAAATATTTAGAAACTAGTAGAGTTATATGATAGTAAAAATTATATTTAGGTGAAATATGTTATCTTAAATCCTAAAGGACCATTTATGAGGTAGCTGGATTCTATAGTTATGGATTAAAAGAATGAAGTCTTGGTGTGGAAACACAAAAATTCCTTTTCACGGAAAAATATTATACAGAGTAAATGGTTTTGGCTTAGTCTAGGGGATTATATTTCCTTCATCAAGGTGATATGATTGTAAATCATTATGTAACTAATTTTTAAAACATTCTCATTTATCTTCCTTAGTATTGTTGAATGATAAGTTGAAGGTCCAAATATTTTGGATGGTTATTTGATAATATATCTCATATTATGTATTTATGATGAGTCTCGCTGATTATATTATAGTTTTGTATAGATATTTTGTGGATGAGATTCAAATTGATGGAATTCCATGGTAGATGGGAGTTTATCCTAAATTTGGTGGAATTTTTAGTGGGTTTATTAATATAAATAAAAAGTACAATGAATCTCATGCTAGAAATAGTAGTACTGGTCCTCAAAGGGATATTTTATCCAAATATTTTTTTGAATATTCTAAAATTCCAGTAACCTATATCTAATTTTTAAATTTTGGGCACTCTAACCATGTTTTCATAATGGTATTAAATATCTATAACTATTTTGGACTCCTGAGTCACATGAATACATTTTTTATGTTTATAGGGCTCTGGGTAGTGTTACGGTATCATATGTTCTAAGAGTGTCTAAAACACATTCATACGATTCAATCTCAATTAGGTTCCATCCATAGGAATTAGGTACAATGTTTATTCAAGCAGTGGATGAGACTCTAGTGGGAACTGATTTGAGTCTTGTGATGATTTAAGGTTCAATTACTATTTCTTTATAATTATTATCTACTTTATTTGATATCAGTTCTGGGTATTGTTTCATATCTACCCATATTTTGGAATTTTTTAATCTCCCATGGGATCGTATACCTAATTTGATAGAAATTTCCAAGCCTCTGTGGATAAATAAGAAGAAGGGTTTTTTATGGAACTTTTTTACATTCTTTTAATTAGAGATCAAGGTCATTTGAGACTTCACAATTCTTAGTATGAAGTAATTTGATGTCACTCATGTGATGTATTGATTCATATGTCATAAAACTTGTATCTAGTTTTATCTTTAGTGACCATTCTTTTCTTCCCCAGATGGATAGTCTTCTGTACTTTAGGGATAATGATATCCATGTCCAAGTTGATCTATACCTCCTCTTCTGTAGTTGGTTATGATTATGTTCATTTTTTATTTCAAACATGATAAAGTATATGCATGTGGTGTGACACACACATAATAATATTTGGATAATATATGGTGGCTATCAAATTATAAATTTATATTCACAAAATATACTTACTACTGTGGTTTATTATATAGGAAACGAGAGGTCAAACCCACAGAGATCATTATATGGTCGGTAATAAATCAAACAAAACCCTTTTAAATGATTCATCACGTTAACTATTTATAATTTTTGTACTAAATATAGGTTTTTTGGATTTATTATAGATAAAGGGAAGGGATCAGGGTCAACTTCAAGGTGCTTGATAGAATATAATCCCAGAATTAGATTGGGATAGTTCTATTACATGGGTTGTGAGGAAGTGCGAGAATTGGTTTTGGTCAAACTGTTTAGATTTACCCATGATGAAACTATACCATTTTTATTATATAGATGAAAACCAAGGTTCATTACTCATAACTTCTATGATGAAAGCATCATTGGATAATGGTCACAGTCCTTCTCAACTACAATTAGGTTAAGTTCATTCAATTGTTATTCTCATGGTCAATGTTATGGAAAAGAATGTAATAAAAAAATTATTACTAACCTAATTACTATCCATATGGTTATCAAGGATGAATATATTGATTCATTAGGATTACAAATATTTCTACTCTCAACCCTTACCACTATTTTGATTAGAAACCCATAATGATGATGAAAAAAAGTTGGTATGTACTAAAAATGTTATTCATAATCATGAAAAAAAATGAGAAGATGTAATTTGGGATTAAAACATTTCAGAATCAAGATAAAATAATTTAGAGTAATTTATATCCAAACGAAAAAAATAATATGCATGAAGAACCAACAAATAACCTAGTAGGGCTTGGTGAAGAATGTCGAATAGTGATGAAAAAGATGTCAAAAATGGAAAGGAATTTGAAATAGATATAGTAAAATCATAGAACAGATGTAGATTAACCCAAAAAAGATTCATAAAAATTAAATAGATGAATTAAAATTGGATTATATTGAAAATAGATGAAAATATGAAAAAATGGTGGAATAAAAATAGACCAAAATAATGTGTGACGAGTGTTCTATATGCATAGGAGTGATAAAATACTAATATGATGAAAAAATACATGACATTAAAGTCATTAACATCATGTACTAGCATAATAAAATTATAAATCAACATATTCACATCATTTAAGTTTAGATTAAAAGAAAATAATTGGCTTCTAATTTTGATCGGGTGTCTCTTTTAACATATCCCATCATGGAATATATTCATGTCATGTATGTGATTCACTTTTAGAGGGATTATTATCTTTGAAATAAACAGATATTTTAATTAATATTTACATTGTTTACTACCTTCATTTCATGAAGTGTCTTCAAGGGTTTTTATGTGGCACTATCAGCATGTTGTAAATGAGTCCTACACGTTTTGTATGATGTACATGACATGTAAATCCTATTTTTTGCACATTTTTTTATATTTTCATCCTTTATGTGTTGAATTTATAATTCCTGTGGAAACATGCAATAAATCATGGTATTACTGAATAAAACCTAGTTTATATTTAATTAAATGTATCCAATATTTATTTATAAAATTATATTATCATGGTGATCTTTCTCAAATAGTTCTTGAGATTACAGATGTTTTCCCACTACCATTTTTTGGTTTTCTTCCAATGAGGGAGTTGGAGATATATATTGATATGGTAATGGGTACTCTATCCATATACATTCTTTCAACCATATATAATCTTCATAGTAGAAGGATTAAAAATATCAGTTGGATGACTTGATGTCTAAAGACTTTATTTTACGTAATGTGTCCCCTTAGGAATCACCGATGCTTTTTCCTATAAGAAAGATAAAACCCTTAGCACATGTGTTGATTATAAAAATCTATATCAGTTTATGATCAAGAAAAAGGTCTCATTTACTAATATTGATTATTTTTTCTGAAGCTGAAAGGGTTGAAGTGGTTATATTAAATTGATATATAGTTTGGTCATCACCAATTTATGATCATGTACTCAGATATCCTAAAGTATTATTTTTGATGTAATTATGGAAACTATGAGTAGTTGGTAATTAAGTTTGTTCAATCTAATTCCCCTATTATGTATATGGTTTCAATGAATAGTAGTTTTCACTAGTACCATGGAACTTTAATTGTGGTATTTTTTTAGGATATCCTGGTTTACTCTAAAATAGAGGAGGATCATGTGATTCATTTTAATGTTCTTCTGGACATCTTGAAAAATAATCAACATTATACAAAGCTATTAAAGTAAAATTTATGAATTTTGAAGTGAAAATATTAGGTAATAAGATCTAAAAACAAGGTATCTCATTTAGTCATTAAATGATTAAAGTTTTAATGTGTTGGCAAAAAATATCAAAAGTATTCCAAATTTGGTGATTCTGGGACCGAAGTGTATTACCACAGGTTCATAAAAGATTCATCTAAGTTAATTTCTCAATTTATTACACTCACTTAGAAGGGAGTATAGTTTTTTTTCATTAGAAATTTTATACCTCCTTTAAAGGGTTTAAATTTCATTTTCTTATCCCCAATGTTGTCTTTTCCAGTGTTATGGTAGGTCAATGTGGTCTTTTGTAATGTTTTAGGATCAGGTTTGGGTTGTATTCTCTTTATGGGAGATAACATGGCATTTAGGGTTACATTCATATTTTTTCTCTTTATAATTAATGTACTATACATGATCTTGATCTCACATTGTTGATGCATGCTCTTAATATTTATGGGAAATTCCTTTTCAAATAAAGGTTTTATGATTACTCTAATAACAAAATATTGAGTTATATGTTATTGTAAAAATATTTTAATCACTACCATAGGCTATGGGTAGAGTACCTTAAATAATTTTAATTTAATATCCCCTACAACCAAATAAAATTGAATGTTTTTTTGGAAGATTTTACTAGGAAACTTCCATCCCATAATGTAAATAAATCATCAGAGGATCAGAATATTAGAATTTTCTTAGCAAGTTTCAATTTTGGAGTAAAATAGATTGTGGAAAATGATATTTTAGTGATTATTCTATTTAAATACTCTCTTATCGAGATGATTCTCTAGGCGCAATATCTTAATGATGAGTTATCAGAACTATTGATTCTTAATATGGTGGGGAGACTATTAGTGAAAGATATCAATCTTTATAGGGCATCCATTATATCAAGAACTGATATATTGTTCTATAAACCATGAGAAAATATATAATATGGTATTTTCACCACTCATTGTGGGTTTTATGTGACACATTTATGTTTTTAAATTTCTCTATGTTAGATATCATATAAAACACACAACACTGATATTAAACAAAAAATTAGGTATTATAATTTAAATATGACTATAATAACCTTTCTGATGAATTAATGGGTATTAATAGGATTTAATAAATTGTGAAATATATATATAGGGACTACTCAATAAAAATGTATTTATTAATTCTTTGTAAATAAGTACTCAATTTTTAGAAAATACATTTATTCTTTAAAATTTGTTTTCATCGAAAATGGGTTTTCTTGATTCTTGTGAAAATATATTACAATTACTTTCTAGAACATTTAAAAAAATTGTTTTTTTATAATAATTTCATTTTTTGAAATAATTAGAAAAATTTTATATGAGGTTTTATTTTTAAAATTATTTTGAGAGGTTTTGTTTTTCTAGTTATTAATAAAAAATAGTAATTTTAATTGAAAAATATAGATTTATTTCAATCATGTATAAAGTTAAATTTTGTTTTAAAATGGATTACAAGTAAAATTTGTTTTATAATGTTTTTATTAATCCAATTGTGTTCATTGTTGTAATTTATTATATAAATAAATTTATATACTTAAAAGCAATTTCTATGAAAAAACTGCTTTTGACCTAATTTACGTTTTTTTGTTATATTTATTTCTGTTAATTATAGAAATTGAATCATAAAAAATTGTTTAATTATATGAAATCCTGTTGTAAATTTTTTTAAATATTTCAATTTTATTTTTTGGTCATTAAGAATAGTAATTGTGGTACATATTTTTTCCTTCGTTTAAGGTACTATGGGTTAATATTGTTAAAACCATGAGATAAGGTCTCAAAATCAACCCAAAATATTCCTCTATTTTATATTATGTTTGTAGTTCAATCATTTACATTCAATAATCAAATATATTTCCTAATAGTTCCCTTTTATTATCATTACATTTATATTATCTTATGGAAATAATAAATATCAATGGTCACTACCTTGAATTTAATATATCATACATTTTTACATGAGGATAAAAAAGGGTAAGTTCAGTTATAAAAATAAATTGGAAATATATTTTAATTTTTTTTAATATGGAAATTCATTTCAAATTTTTTTTAAATAATTACATTAAATGTGTACATTTCACCGATATAGTATTTTTTCCAATTAATAGAAAAATAAAGAAATAATTTAAATATATTAAAACTAACACAATTTTGGAGTATTATTATTTTCCATGATTTTTAAAAATAAATCTAACATATTAGGGATGTGTAAAGGGTTTATATTTTACCTTCCTTTTGATTATATTATTTTCAATGTTAACTTAAATGAATAGTTCCAAAATGAAAATAATGATGTTTTATAATAAATACTATTTTATTAATTGATTTAATTTTTTTAAAAAAATATCTTGATCCATTGGAGTTATATATTGTTTAAAATATCAACCATGGTACATTTATGGGTCATTTTTCTTTAATGGTATCTTTCATGACCCTTAAATTGTAAAATACATTATTATTATGGTAATTATCAAAAAGGTTATTGGGGGTTTAAACAAAAATATTAATGTGAAAACATAACTAATACATATGAAAATGTTATTATATTATATTATTAATAATCAGAATCATTATATAATATGATAATGTCAATTTTCACCCATTTTTACATGAAAAACAATTAATATTAAATCATTACATTAATAAATTCCAAGAATTTCCCTCCCCGGAATAATAAGGGGACACACCTTATATTTTTTCTTTACATCATTTTGAACACCATAGATCAGACAAGTCCCATAAAATTCACTATTAATGTCAATATAAAATAATTATAGGTTATTATCTTCCTGAAAGACCATTTCATGGGTCCTTAATAGGGTATTTAAATGAATTCCATGAAAGAAGTTGGGATCGTCTTTACTGAATCATTCATGTTTACATGGATTCTTATAAATATAGAACTAGGGTATATATATATATTATTTATAAAATAATTATTCATATTAAATTAAAATGAAATTTTTACCTTATTATGTTCATGTCCTTTATAAATGGAAAAGAACACTTACGAGTACGTGTGAACTACCATCTCCATAAAGCGATGTGATTCATTTTTGTTCCCTATTTACATGGATGAAAATAAGGATAGATTTAATGAATATATATTATATATAATATATAATAATAATACTAAAAAGTTTAATTTTTATTTACCTTTCTCGATTCCAACTTAGGAAAACTGAAAAGAACGTTTATGTGTCTGTATGACCTATCATCTCTATAAATGACGTAATTCAATTTTATATCTCAATATTTTATGGATGAATGTATATATATATATATATAGAGAGAGAGAGAATATATATAATATTTATGTATTAATTAATAATATTTATATTATGTAAATAAAATAAAATTACATGGAAAAAAATATTGAACCAAAACATACATGAAATATGAGGTAGTTATCACCAAAAATATTAACTTTCATAAAAAATTAAATAAATGCGTGATAAAATATTATAAGTTAATAATATAAGGGATTATATATATATGATTATTGTTATATAATAGATATATAATTAACCTTTTTTATTTTGAAAGACCATTGAAAATATACAAAGAAAGTTGGACCTAAGGTAATGGTTCTTCGACACAAACTGTCTTCTTTGGGACATATGATATATTATACACATATCATATTTTATCACGTGTATATACGATAATTGATATATTTAATATAATAAATAAATTTATATTCATTGTATCCACTGATTAAATTCAATTTATTTCTTTAATGTGGGCATTTATTTGAATTTTATCAAAGTGGAACGTTTTAATTTTAGAATCTCTTTATTATTCCAGTTTTTTATGTTTAAGTATCTTCTACTGGAAATAAATTATCATTCAATCTTAAACCGAATAAATTTTCCAATAAAATGTTAATTTATAGATATTAAATGTTTTGCTTCTATTTTTCTCTCAGTAAATACTCAAGATACCAAAATAATATTTTTATGGAAATCAGACTTCAATTTTTTACCCAGTCGAAATAATTTTCTTCAATGTTCGTAATTAATATAAAATGTATAAAATGTATAAAATATTGTTTTTACTATTATATCATGATTTATTAGATAAAGTTTTACTAATTTTTTTCTTTTTACTAAAACAGTTAAAAGGAATATTCTTAATGTTTTCCAAATGAGGTACATTTGTCTTTTTAACCAAAATGTGAAAAGAATCTATGTTTTAAAATAAACATCATGAATGGAATATTCCATTGTAATGAAAAAATTATTTGATAAAACATTAAATTTTTTAATTCTTATCATCAAATAATATTTTTCCCATAATATTTAGAAATGTTTTATATTTTAAAAACATTATTTAAATGTGAAAAAGCGTATTTTCCTCAAAAAAATTTAGAGATCAATTTAAAAGTTTAATATATCTAAACATTATTTTTTTAATATTATAATTAAATAATTATATGATATAATAATCCACCCAACATATTTTATTGGATGTTTTATGATCATCTTGACTTGGGAAACTAGTGAAATTATGCATACTAGTTATTTCAATACAAACTGTTATTGATTTTAAGGCATGATTATTAAGATAAATTATTTTTCGATATGATGAATGAATTGTACTTTTTATGTGATGGGTGGGGCCAAAAATTACATATACCCATGATGTATCTTTAGGATTCATGAGAAAAACCATGCTGGATATTTGGTTTAGGTCTTTCCCATTTATGCAATATGTCTTGGCTAAGGCATTGAGAGTATATTTAAGATATCTTGGCATGAGGCCTTGAAGGTATTTTTTTGATGTATGGAATTATTAGTTACATAATTATGTAATAATTCATATATGACCTTGTGATTATATTAATAGTTGTGATATTCACAGAAAATTTACAATATCATATGAATATTTATATGGTATTATTGGATCATCATTAATTCCATCCACATTTATCCTCTTCTAAAGTTATTTATTAAATGAAATTTACTTTTAGTTATTTTTCCCTCCATATTGATCAGCCATTAATTTCTTAAGACATATTCCATAGTATTTATTCCTTTACTAATTATCAGATCACACACATATCTTTTTTCACTTTCCACAAGATTCTAGTAAGTGAATTATGATGGATATTCAATGATATTCAAGAGGGAAAACGATTTTCTCAAAGAAAAATAATAAGTTTTATTTTATCTTTTATAATGTAATATTATATTTAAGTATAAATTTAGTTTACCAATACAAATAAACTATTTGGTCATTTGGGATGTGATCATGTATATCATGTACCGATATAATAAGTTAACCATCGACTCTCGACTACTAGAGTCAGGGTATTTATAAATGCTATTAAAATAATTATATAAGATACTTTGCAAACTAGATTTAGAGAGAAATATATTTTGGAACATAATTTTATGAAATAATTTGAAGATATGTCTATGTATAATCTTACATACTAAATATTTGGTAAGGTGTAGATTACACGGATTTCCTGGAAACACATATATCTTGCGATGCTTTAAGTGTATGTGGCTTTGGCAGAGATTCATCAAAGGGAAACAAACCCAAAATTGTTTTTCACATATAACTTAGCCATAATTTTGTTGGAAGATGTGTGTGGCCTTACTGGACACCTGGTTTGAAACGCTTGGGTACTTGTCTGGGGATAGTTCAAAATTTCTATACAAACCATTACCGAATATTATAAAATACTTTTTTGATTTGAATAAATTCCACATTGAAACTAATTTTGTGATTAAAATGTTGAGAGTTTAATATTTTTATGTGCCATCATGGGTTTATATGTTTAAATTTTTTATATGTTTAAATAAATTGATATGTCTTTTGATGTTTTGAATGAATGGATTTTGAGGCTATTTGAATCTTTTTCTAGGTATTAGGAATAATAAACAACTATGGTTTTAATGACCCTTAAAATTTGTATATTATTTTATGTTAAGTTAATTATGGTAAATTATATAGTGGGATATACATAATCTTGATGGTCAAGAAGTGATAAATTTAGAAGGGGATATTTTCAATGATATTCATGGTCAAACTGAGGATTACCAAAAATGTCCATATCAAAATTTTTATTCATGATATTTTGATGAACTTCACTAAGGTATAAAATTTTATAATGATTTATCATGGTGAGTAATGATATTGTTTTGTATGCTTTATTGGGTTTAGTTATATGTACACTTTAATTTAACACATTTTTTAAAATGATAGATTATTTGGGAAGAATGAATTTAATTTTTGGGTGATGTAAGATTAAAGTTATAAGGTCACCCATGAGGTTAACAAATTAATCAATGTAGATTCTGTTGAGGTTAATTAGGAAATATGGTATTTTATTTTTAGAATAATATATGATGAACCTTTTGTTTTACTAGGGAAATTTTGGAGTAAAATGTATTATTTCTTCACATGAATTTTAATAAATTTTTTAAACTATTCTACCTTATCCTAAACATTTTATGTTCTTAAAATGTTTAAATATTACATTAAACTCTTATAATCCTTTTTTGAGTTTTATAATATGTTAAAATTTGATTTTAGATCTTTAGCCATGAAAAAAAACTTCAATACACATTGTTTAGAGGAAGGGATTATATTATTGTCAAAATTCACTAAGTGTCAAATTATACATGTCAAGTAACTATAATTCCTTACATTGTTACCCTATATGGTTAATTAATTCCTTAAATCCCAAAAAATGAGATTGAAACAAAATATATTTCTTATAGAATTAATTTTTGATGAATTTATAATCTTTATACACCTAATTGATTTAGGGTTTTGAAGACATTAACTTTGTTTGGATCATTAATTTTCTTGTGATAAATGTTATTTTTCTCTCTCCGTAATTATTTGGAATTTTATTTTTCCTCTATGTACATATAATTTCCACCCATTAATGTAATCATATTTGGAAATAAAGTTCTATGTTACTAGAAAATAACTTTCATATATACCTTTCCCTATTTTTAAGAGAATGTTTTATAAGCAATTTTCATGTTGTTAGATTCCCATAAACGTATTTTCAAATTTGGAAACATTGATTACAAATAAAAATTATGAGTGAAAAATTTATTAATGGGTGTACAACTTGATATCATGATATTTTAAAAAAATGATGTGTTCAATAGAGTATATAACACGGAACACTGAGCATAAAAGTACCATTAACTATTATTATTTAAATATGATCGTTATAACCTAGCCATTGAAATGGAAGGTATGAATATAATTAAAAAAATTGTGTAATAAATATAAAGTAATAACTTAATAGAAATTTATTGATTAATTTTTAATAATTTAACACCTAATTTTTAGTAAATCCATTTTATTCTTCATAAATATTTTTTAATAAAATATTTTTGTTTCTTTTTGTGAGCGGATATTATAAAAAAAATTCTAAAAAATTTAAAAATATTATTTTATTAAAATAATATCATTTTTAAAATAACAAAATTATGTTATGTTAATTTTTTGGGATCTTGTTTAAAAGTTTTTTTCTAGTGATTACTGAAAAATATGAATTTCTATTGAAAAAATTATTTTAAATTCCAGAACATATAAAGATTTTTTTTATTTTAAAATGGTTTCAAAGAAAAATTAGTTATATTTTATTATTAATAATAAAACTAAGTTCATTAAAATCAATTTTATGATTGAATTTGGTAAAAAAAATTAATACTTAAAATGTATTTTTTTTGAAAAAAACCGTTTTTCATTATAACAATTTTCATTTTTATAAATAATTAATTTCTTATGATTCTATAAAATATAATATTAAAAAAAATTATTAAATATTTTTAATAAAGTGGAATAAATTCGGTATATATTGCCCTTTTATTTTTTCATCAGGAATAGTAATTTTGATAAATATTTATCCCTTTGGTAATGGTAAAATGTGTAAAACTGTGTTAAACCCGTGAAATATAGTCTCAAATTAAGATAACACAAGAGTTTATTCTATTATACGGATGGAGACCATAAATTTTTATAAAATACTCTAATAAATGTGCACTTGGTTCTATTTTTCCTAGATTATAACCATTAAATTAATTTAAATAAAGGATAAATTTACTTAATATCTCTAAAATTTTTACAGAATGACAAAAAGGGGAAAAGTTCAGCTGTAAATTATTATTTTAAAAATAAATTAATTTTTTTTGTTACGGTAATTTATTTTCTTGTTTCATTATTTAAATAATTAAATTATATTTTTACACGACACTAATAAAGTATTTATTCAATTCATCATAAAATCAAGAAATGATTTTAAAAATCATAGAAGTAAAAAAAAATTGGTGAGTTATTGTGTTTAAATTTCTTTATAGAACAATTTATGATATTGAGTATAAGGACCCAACCTTAAAACATTACATAATTTCAAATTAAATGAATAATACACATTGTGGATCTTTTCAGGTTTAGAATTTTAGAGAATAATGACATAACTATTACATCTCAAAAGATTACAAAGTAGACACTTCTACACAGTTTCCATTTTTTTGAATAAAATAAAAACATTTGAAAAAATGAGTCATTTCTAGTTCCATGTTTTAGATAGCATGACTTTTCCTTGATCCCATCCTTGACCCTATTCTTCTTTAAGTCCTGTGAAAACATTTCAAGACTTGGGATGAGCATAAAAGCTTAGTAAGAGTTATAAAACAAGGTCTAAAAAAATTTGTTTATAAATACCTACAAAACATGAATTCTTTTACTTACCTCATGAAATCATAAGATTTATCAGACACCTAGAAATCCTAAATCATAAAGCTAACTTATGGCATCCATATGATACTTACATTGTAGCTATCACAACTACATAGGGAGTTACTTTGGGATACCCATCACAGTATATTCCCTAAATCTCTTAGGAGAAACATTCACGTTTACCACCATCATGTTACCAAATGAATTGGAGAGCTATTTGAGGCTCACCCACCCTAGGTTTATCATGGATCGACCCATATACGTAAATAATGTCCAAGAACCATAACATGATCATAAAACATAACATAAGAATAAAAGAAAGTTAACATTTCCAAATTGCAATAACAAAATATCATTTAAAGATATTGAAATAAGAAATCCATTCTCAAAATTATTTTCAATACCAAAATACTTAAAAAAATTATATGGTATTTATTTTTTCCTTTCAAAAACATTACATCTTGTTAAGAAGCCAAAGATCAAGTAATACTCGCGGCGGCGGAAAGGTCATTGTCCCCGATTATGTTAAAATAACATTCCTTTTTCTCATTTAGTAATTAGATTCATATAAAAAGATTCATTTTTGAATTAAATTAAAAGTCAAAGGTGTTTATATAGCGTATAAAAGAAAATTGTGTATTAAAACAAAATATGCCTCAATGAAAGGAGATTGAGACGAAGTCCCTTACCTTGTGTCCTACTTGACTTGATCGTTCTTTGATCTCCGGAATAATAAACTACAGTTAACTTCTACTTGATTAAGAACCTTTTTCAAGTTTATTATTCCTTTTATATAACTTTTTACCATGAAATAAACATTATGTAATCATTTCATGTTAATAATGGTTGTTTTGTCGATATTTGGTACTTGAGTAAAAAATGAACACCTTATATTAACTAGTTATCCATCTGGTCAATAGTACATTATATCCAGAATGATATTCATTATTTAGATATCATCTATATCATATATATATATAGTATATACATGTATTTATAATAATACATAACATTTGGAGGTAAGAAATGAAATGCACCGTTCATGGAGACGGTAAGTCGTACGTACCCATGAACACTACTTTCATTTCTATTTATTATTTTAATGGAATTAAAACATAATGATACATAGTTATATTATAATTACAATATAATATCATATATAATATCATATATAATATCATTAACTCCATTGTTTATACATCCCACATAAGGCATTTACGAGTCACATCACTTTAAGGGGGCGGTAGTCCGCACTTTCTCAAATGAGATTATCATATTGACCCACTATGGAAACCATAAAGGAGTGATATAAATGGGAAGTAAAGAAGCATAATGAAATAATAAAAATAATATATATCATATATAAATACATTTCCATCATAATGGCCACCATGAGATGTGGTAAGAGGTAATTGAACAATCATCATTTTGTGAGGCGTTAGTTTTCCAACTACAGAAACATTATGTTCTTAACCCATTAGATAGAGGTGTGTGTAAGTGTAGTTTGGATCCTTCTTATAAAAACATCATAGTATATTTAGGATAATGATGTTTCTATAAAATAATGGAATAAAAAGAGTTTTGCGGTTTGAGAAGTAAAATACTAGAAAAGAAGATAAGAGAAACTGTTCCATTTAATTTGGGTAACTTCCTTTGGATTGAACCAAAATGAAACATTGAAGTGCCTTCTGCCTAAGGTAAGGCTTCTAGAAGGATTAAAGGGATGTATGGAGCTTAATTGGGCAGAGGTTGGATGAGGATAAAGGCTTGAGTAGTGTGATTAATTGGTTATAAGTGGTCTCCTTTTATAAAGGAGAAGAGGGGCTCTTTAGGAAAGTGTGACAATATTATTTTATTATATAATCATATTCTATTTATAAATGTCCAAAAACCATTAATTTAGAAGATAGGATTACTCATGGTAGAAATAAAATCATCCAATATAAATTGGAAAGGTTTTGGATAATATATTAATCATTATAATTTCATTTATTTAAATCATTTATTAATGAGGTAAATACTGCATCATTATTCTGTCATGAGTAATATAATTTATTTGATGTATAAAGTTATAAAAATATACTATCATGTAGGAAATATTTTTATCTTTGTAATGATAATTTATAGTCGAAAGGATAATTTTTATAACCCCATGTAAAAATTAATTTACTAAAAGATATTTGTTTGTGTCATTTTTGCCTTTACATTAAATTAATTAATCTAAAGTGTCATTATGACTTTCAAGTGGCTCCATGGGCTCCCAAAATCGACACAAAGATACCCATGGTCAGTCATGATTCATCCAATAAGTTTTGGACAAGTTTTATGGTAATTTTGAATTATTATAAATTTCTTTTTACCTTGAATTACCTTATTTACCTATAACCGTGGTAAATAAAAGTCAAAAGTTACTATTCACCAAAAATTATTTTCATCTTATTGAACCACATTTTACTAAATAATAAAAACCATATATGTTGGATTTTCGAAATTAAATTAACAGAAGTGGTAAAATTTCATTTAAATGAAAAAGTCAGTTTTTTAACTACTACTAAGTGGTTACACTATTCATCAAAAATTGAAGTTTTTCAGAAAAATACCAAAAAATTCAGCCTAATATATATTTGATATTCCGAATTCAAAAATGATGTTTATTTTTCCAAATTCAAAACATTATAGTGTCACTAATTAATTTTAAAATTAATTCCCATTTTTAAAAAAATAACATGTTTTTAAGAAACAATACCTATCAAAAGATTGGCATTTGTTTATCTCCAATTTCAAAGTGAAATTAATTCCAATGACCAAAATTAGATTAAATGGTAAAAATATATTCTAATTACACTTTTAAACAAATTAAAAATATAATCTAACTATGTAAATAAATTATATTATAACACAGTTTTGAATTAAAATACAATATTTTCACTATTCATTAAAAAAATGATCTTTATCAGAAAAATTCCAAAAAATTACACAAAGTAAATTTTGATGTCCCCATTCTAAATAAGGATTTTATTTGGTCAAATAGAATTTATTAAAGTGACCAAAACAATATTTAAAGAGGGTTTTCCATTAAAAGGTAGTAAATTGATCTTTTAATGTAAATTATGCTTAAAATTAGATTCATTCACATTTTAAGCCTCTAACTTTTATTGTATAAATGAAAATACATTTAAGAAATATGCATAATCATATTTTAGTTAATTTTGTTCATTGCCTCCAATACAAAGACTAGGAGTTAACTACCATTTAAAATAATAATATTATATTATTAGCGTGCAACGTAAGATTTCAAAGAAACTCGTTGTTGAGTATCGGGTACGCTATCGAACATAGAAAACCTTTTAAATTAAAATTAATATTTGATTCAAAAATATTAATAAGTATGAAAATATCTTATTCTTCATTTACCTGGGATGTTACATCATTCCCCACTTTTGGAAATTACGTACTTAAAATTTTTATTCACTTATCAAAATAAGTGGGGTATTTATCCCTCATAGAATTTTCAGATTCCCATGTTGCCTCTTCAACCATATGGTTTTTCCAAAAAACCTTTACCTGGTGAATTACCATATTCCGCAACACTTTCTCTCTATGGTCAAGAATCTGGACTGGTTGTTCTTCATAAGATAGATTCTCTTCCAACTGAACTACCTCTGGGCACAAAACATGAGATGGATCTGGTATATACCTTCTCATCATCAAAAAATTAAAAACATTGTGTACCTGGGATAAACATGGAGGTAAATCCACTATATACGCAACTAATCCAACTTTCTCCACAATTTCATAAGGTCTAATGAACCTCGGACTCAACTTTCCCTTCTTACCAAAACGCATCACACTTTTCCATTGAGAATCTTTGAGAAAGGCATGATCACCTACCTCAAAATAAATATCCTTCCTTCGGTTATCTGCATAGCTTTTCTATATGCTCTAAGCTGTTCTCATGTGCTTTTCAATGAACTGAACTTTCTCTGCCATCTCTTCTACCCATTCTAGTCCCATCAGCTTCCTTTCACCTATTTCATCCCAAAAAGCTGGAGTTCAAAAATGATTTCCATATAATGCCTCAAATGGATCCATCTATATACTGCAATGGCACAAACTATCCTAGTGGGGCCCACGCTGTGACTCCCCAATCCCACCTCCAATAGGCCAGGGGCCGGCGACTAGAACCGAGTAGGTATATTAATAACATGGGATGTATTCCCTATGTACCTGAACACATGCACACATCTCCAAGCCCACAAATGCTGAAATGTAAAACACTAAGGGACAAAAAAGCATGCATAAAACTAAACCCAACCAACAGAGTACGATGAAAGGTAGAGTACTAAAAGTAAACTCGGCCAGAATACAAGCCCACCAAAAATAAGAGTCTGAAAACTGCAAAGTCCAACATATAAACAAAAAAGGTACAAGGAGTGATGCTCCTAGTCGTAGGAACGCCTCAACCTGTTGGGAACTTAGAAAGCTTAGTCCTGCTCTGGTCCGCCCTTGACACTGTCAAAAGGATGCTCGTCTGCACAAGACACCAGACATACAGGAAAAGCCCGTGCATGGGTGAGTGTGACAATAATTAGTAGAGGACCCCGAAAACCAAAAAATAGTACACACATAAAGGTACAGTCAGATATGCACAGTGTATGTATACAGAACATATAGAATAAACCAGATGTACTAAAAACCCATACCTGTAGTCTAGAGACAAGTTGCCCAAGCACATACCCTCCGCTTGGGATTCCGTTCGAAGATTCCGCGAAGCACTCGTCCCGGGAGAACACACTCCATGAGTCTTACAGCTCTAATGATGTCCGTCTGAGAAGTACCATTCTTCGGAAACAGTCAAGAGAGGTATTCACACTCATTACGGGATACACACTCTTGAGTGGGAAGGATTTCGATAAAAGAATCACTCGTTGCGGGAGACACACTTCTGAGTGGGAAAGATCACGATACACAGATGAGGATCACTTCTAAGGCCATGGAGGATACCGTGACTCTTCCGGATTCACCAGTTAGGTGTTACACTATCTAGGTAAAGGATCAACGCCATATAGAGTTGGTCACGTCGATGTCTAACTCTACCTAGGGTCAGGTATGGATAGAGGATCTCGATCCGGGCCTCTCGGATGGATGCCAGACTCTGTCACAGGAAGTCCTACAGAAGGGATCATCCTCCTATGTGAGGAAATTTTGCCTGACTGTCAGGGGAATGAGAAGAAGGGGCACTAACCCAAACAAAAGATGTCCAAAATATGTAAAATAATAGGACCATGCCATCTTCCAAAAATTACAAGGCGTGTAGAAAGTTAAACACCGCGTTGTCTGACCCCAGGTACTGCCCGTGTACAATGGCCTGTGTCGTAGGCTGGTCTTGTCAGGAAAAACTGAGAATAGGGCGTGTAGTATGATGTACACGCCATGTAAAAGTGACTGGGGTTGACCTCGTGTACCCTGGCCATGTGCTTTTACATGGTTATCAACCCATGTACTCTAACCCGTGTCTTTGTATCCCCGGGATACACGCTGAGTCCCATGTAGCCGCTCCTGTCATGCTTTACACACCGCGTCCAAAGCTGTGTCAATCATCCCATGTCGGTGTACTTCCCAAAGTACACGTCGAGATTTAGGGAAAGTCCCACACAACGTGTGATTCCTTCCTAACCCCATAAATTCTAGCCGCCACCAATACTACAGGGTGTGTTCTTCGGAAGTACACGCCGTGTATTCTGGAAATTTCCAGAAACATGGACTTTCGCTGTCGCGCATCCAATGATGATCTATTCATTGATTCAGCCATCCGATTACCGTGAAACAACTATTTTTTGGTCTCCCCAACACCACTAAGTTGCTCTCGACGTTTTCAGACCTCTGATCGGCTCCAAAAACATGATTTGATCTTCCTGTGTGAAGAACGCTCAAAGAACACCCTTTTCCGATCCGGTCTGATTCTTCGTCCACCATCGGCGCCGCACCTCTGCATGGTCATTGCAGTGTCGAACCTTTGATTTGGGGTCTTTGCGTCATGGAATTAAAATGCAATGATCAGTTGTTCATTGCCCCGCGAAAAACATGAAGAACACGCGAGGAAAGAAAGGGGAAGAAATCCAATAAACAAAGTGAGGAATGAACCCCCACCGTCGTTCGTCACGACGTTGATCTGCTCCCGTTATCAGGCTTAAATGGGACAAGGATCAAAAATAACAAAACAACATGGATGAATTCCACAAATCATCTTGATAAAATCCTCTTGTAAGAACCAATGAATCTGTGGATCAACTTGTTCGTGGTTGATCTGTGTTCGTCGTTTAAATTCAAAAACGGAGAGAAGAGTTCGAATCAAAAACCCCTGCCTCAACTAGGATCTATTGTTGATAAAGGTGTTGTGCTGTTTCCATCATCAAGATCCTTCACCATTGTTGGCACATTGATTCGCATCTTTGATCTGTCTTCGTTCGTCGCCGAGAAGTTCCTTGAAGGCTCCACGAATTTTTTTTCTCCAGAGGTTCCTCTCTAAAAATTCGTCAACAACCACTATTCTCATAATCCCAATAAAAGGAAATGTCTTTGGAATTTAATTACATGGAGGTATTAATGAATCCAACTTTCCATTCATTGATTCATTATGACACATCATGAAAAAGGAAACAGACGTCCTGATGTTGCGTTGTAGTGGATGTTTCAATAAAAAAAATAAAGATTTAGCAATATATTTTATTTTCATTTTTTAAAAAAATGCCTGAAATTTAACTTTTTCCCTTGAACCGCGCCGGTCGATGTTAGGCTAATTATTAAGTAAATTCATCATCCCGGACACAATGGTGCCCTCATATTTTTAATCCGAGCATCCTTTTTGAAACTGCCACAACCGCACAGAAGTGACGACTCACATAACTTAAAAAGTTCAAACCACCATTCTGGGCTCACTAGACCTCGGAATGATGTGCCGTCTTCACGCCCGGCCTTGAAATAATTCCATAAAATATTTAAAAGTAATACATGGAAATATACGAGACATTACATTCTCCCCACCTTTTGGATTTATGTCCCCGAAAACCCAAAACAACGGCTACTCAAAAAGACACGGGTACTGGGAAGGGATCTGGGCCTCCCGCTCCCACTTGCTCTTCTAAAGATTCTTGTGCTACCACCGAATGCGTACCAAGGGAAGCGATCACCAACCAAGGATTCTGTCCTGCCGATCCTTGATCTCCATCAGGTACTCAGAAAAGGTCACTATGTCCTCGATGTCCAGCTCGCCCAAGTCGATGACGTGCGACGGGTCGTGCACGTACCTCCTTAGCTGGGACACGTGGAAGACATCATGTACCCGATGAAAATTTGGAATAGATCTAGGCGGTACTCCACCTCTCCAACTCTGCACAGTATCTGGAAGGGTCTGATGAACCTCGGAGATACTTTTTGCCTTGGCCAAATCTCCATAACCCTCGTTGAGGTGAGACCCGAAGAAAGATGTGGTATCTATATTCAAACTCCAGAGGCCTCCATAGTCGGTCAGTATAGGACTTCTGCCAGCTCTTTACAGTCTTCATGCATGCTTTAATGGTCTGCACCTTTTCTGTGGTAGCCTGTACCAACTCTGGACCCATGAGAGATGACTTTTCGGGGTCGGTCCAGCAAAGTGGTGACCTGAAGGGTCTCTCGTACAAGGCCTCGAACGATGTCATACCAATAGTAGAGTGGTAGATGTTGTTGTACGAAAACTCCACTAGTGGTAGTTGGTCCTCCCAGGTGCATCCAAAGTACAAGATACAAGCTCTCAACTTATCCTCTAGAACCTGAATGGTCCTCTCCATCTAACCATCAGTCTGGGGATGAAACACTGTGCTCAAGCGTAGCTAAGTCCCAAAAGACTCCTATAATACCTTCCACATTCAGGATGTGAAGCGAGTGTCTCGATCTGTGACTATAGTCAAGGGGTATCCATGAAGATGAACTATCTCCTATACGTAGAGGTGTCCCAAACTCTCTACGAAACTCTACTCCCTGATAGCAAGGAAGTGGGTCATCTTGGTGAGTCGGTCAATGATCACCCAGATGGAATCATGCCCCTTGGATGTTCGTGGTAAGCATGTCATGAAGTCCATCGATATTCCATCCCACTTCCACTCTGGAACGTCCAGGGGTGAGCTAATCCCACTAGAACCGGGTGCTCAGTCTTCACCTGCTATCATGTGATGAATCGAGAAACGAACTCCGCTACTGCCTTATTCATGCCTGACCACCAGAACTGTCATCGGAAATCCTGGTACATCTTTGCCACCCCAGGATGTACCACCAAAGGGGATGTATGAAACACTCTCAGAACCTCCTCCTGCAATGCCACTGGTACAACAGTGCGTCCCCTGAAAAGAAGTACGTGCCCCCCACCTTATGAATATCCATCAAGAGCATGTCCTATGGATAACTGAGCACGTAAGTCCACACATTCGACATCCCTAATATGTGCCTCCCTAACTCGCTGTAAGAGTGGAGGGGTGACAACCATCGACTGTAGGTAAGCTGTATCCTCCCCACCCATGATGGATAACTGCAATGTGACTAACTGTTTTGTCGCATCACTCAATAGCTGTGAGCCCGACCTTCTGCTAGGAGAATCTTCCACATTGTTCCCCATTGAAGGAGTATAGATTATCTTGAAATAATAGTCCTGGAGGAACTATATCCATTTTCTTTTCCACCGATTCATATTTTTTTGTAAAAAGATTAACCTGAGGCTCTTATGGTCAGAGTAGACGATAAACCGCTTGCCCATCAGGTAGTGTCTCCACATCTTCAATGTGAGGACCGCCGCTGCCAACTCAAGATAATGGGTCACATAGTTCTGTTCATGTGTCCTAAGCTAGAGTGAACCATAATCAATCAGTACTTGTCATTGAATCAGGACATAGCCGAGCCCAGTCCCTGATTCATCGTGGAAAAATAGGTACTTGACACCCTCCTCCGGCAATCTCAAGACTGGGGCGCTCGTCAAACTCCGCCTCATCTCCTCAAAATCATTCTGGAACTTCTCTGTCCATATGAAGGGTTTCCCCTTCTTGGTCAAGGCCGTCATTAGTGCTGATATCCAGGAGAAATTAGTGATGAATCTCCAGTAATATCCTGCCAACCCAAGGAAGCTCTGCACCTTCGTCCCGCATCAAGGTGGCTCCCATTCTAACACAGCCTCCACCTTGGATGGGTCCACAGCTACTTCATCTTCTCAGATGACATGTCCTAGAAAGTGGACCTCCTGAATCTAGAACTGGATCTTCGAGAGCTTCCCATAAATTTCGTGCTCCCGTAGTACATCCAGAACCATCCGCAAGTGTCTCGCGTACTCCTCCTCTGACGCCGAGTACACAAGGATGTCATCAATGAAGGCCACTACGAACCGGTCCAAGTATGGCTAGAAGATATGGTTCATCAGTCCCATGAACACTGTGGGGGAATTCGTCATGCCAAAATGCATCACTAAGTACTCAAAGTGACCGTAGAGGCATTTGTAGGCCGTCTTCTGTATATCCTTATCTCGCACCTGTAGCTGGTGATAGCCTGATTGAAGGTCAACCTTCAATAACCACTGTGCCTCTCTTAGCTGATTGAAGAGGTCATCGATTCTCGATAGTGGATACTTGTTCTTCACTGTCACCTGGTTCAGTCACTGGTAATCCACACACAACCTCTGACTCCCGTCTGCCTTCTTGGCAAACAAGACTGGGGCCGCCCAGGGTGAGACTTTGGGTCTCACGAAACCCTTGCTCCACAAATCCTCCATCTGCACCCTCAGCTAGCGAATATTTGCGGGAGACATCTGATTTGCTGATGACAAAATCTGTGTTGTCCTGGGGTGTAGGTTGATGTAGAAGTCGATCTCCCGGCAGGGAGGTAATCCTGGAATATCTTCGGGAAAGACGTCCTCGTGCTCTACCACTACTGCCAGGAACTGGTAGCTCAAAACATCCACTGCTCCGAGGGAAAGGCTAGCCCACTCAAGAGAGATTGGCTACACCCTCTTGTGAATAATTCTATTATGTTCTTCCTGGGTTTCCTACACTCTGACAAAGGAAAACCATGTTCCATCACGGCGGACACACCACACCCTTCGCCTAAAACAGACAATCTGGGCATAGACCGAAGATAACCAATCCATACCGAGAATGACATCATAAGGACTCAATTCCACCACTAAGAGGTTCCAACCGAAACTCTCTCCTCCAAGGGTAAGATCACACTGTCTGTAGAGGTGCGTGATCATCGAGTCTCCTCCCATAGGTGTCTCTAAACATAAGGATTGAGTCAATGGTTCTACCGAAATCTCGAGGTTTCGTGCAAGACATGTGGCTATGAAGGAATGACTGGAACCTGTGTCAATAAGCACGGAAGCTAAGGTATAGATGACATAGATCGTACCTCGAATCATCCCTAGAGTCCCTTGGTCGTATTCCTCAACCGCTTGCAGCTGTCCCTGTCCCTATCCCCCAGCTCCCTGATCCTGGTGCGGACCTCCTGGGGGTGGTGGTGGAAGTAATTTGAAGCGTCTACCACCCCCTACAGCTATCCCTACTACTCTTCCATGTCTGCCACCTTGCAGGGCTACCTGTTCCATTATTTGCCTCTGTCTCGGTGGTTCGTCCACTGCTTCTGTGTCAGTAGCTCGACAGGTCGGGTAATCTCTAGCGAGATCTTTCCTACCGTCGCATGCATAGCATCACTTCTCCCTAGGCTGGATTGATCCATCCAGAGATCCCTGGACTGTCGATCCCCTATCTTGGGTCCTACTATGAAATTTCCCATGTCCAGACCCCTGTGTCGGAAATTGACTCCCTACTGTCAGGGTCTCTGCACCTGTCTACCTGCTGCTGACTTCTGGCAGCTATCTCTACTCCGCCAAGAAGCTCTCGATCACCAAGGCCTATTCGAGCACTCTAGCATAAGTCGATATGCATAGAGGCACGACACTAGCTCGGATGTCTCGTCATAGACCTCGCTCAAAGGTCCAATATCTGAAGTACTAATCCCTGATGATATCCATCGAGTACTTGGTGAGGTTGGTGAACCTCGATGAATAGTCAGCTACTGTCATAATGCCTTGCTGGAGCTGAGGAAGCTCCTGGATGCGTACAACTCTCAGTGAAACCCGAGAGAACTCCTCCCTGAAAAGTCACTCAAACTCTGTCTATGGAAGAGTCTCCTCATTGTGAGTCTGCGTGGTCAGATTCCACCATCATCACACCAAACCCTTAAGAAGGCTCGTTCCTAGGATCACCATCTGATCTGCCGGTGTCCTAACTAGACGAAAAACTCTAGTCACCGCCTCAAGCCAGTCCCCAGCTTCATGAGGGTCGGGATCACCTCAGAACCTGAGGGGTCTCTGTCTCTGAAACTCATGGAGCGTGCCAATCCTGCGCTCCTCGTTGGTTGGTACTATAGGTACCGCGTGCTTCTCCACTTGTGGTGGCATAGCAGGTGCACCACCCGGTGGCAACGCCTGGGGAACTGGTCCATGTATCAAAGCCTCGTCACTGAGGGGGTCATCTTCGTGATCGTGCTGCTGAATCCTAGCGGGTATGCATCGCGGAGGCATCCTGTAAGGAACCATGATATACCATGGTCAATGAGTATATATGGATAGCTGACACAAAGGACATTGAAAACACAAACCATTCCTATATGATGCATGTACCTTTTATCCCCCCGCAACGCGTGTTTTCTTTTACCGAGTCGAAAAGAAGGTTATCAGAGTCCTAGTGTATGGATACGTCGGCCACCGCACCAACACTGGGGTCTCTGGCCTGAAAGTCGATCCCAAAACACTCAACATTGTTTCTGCAAACCAAACTCACAGACTCTTGGTCCTAATGTAGAACCGACCTCCTCTGATACCACTATGTCACAACCCATCCTAGTGGGGCCCATGCCATGACTCCCCAAGCCCGCATCCAATAGTCCAGGGGCTGGCGACTAGCACCGAGTAGGCATATTACTAACATGGGTGGCATTTCCTATGTACCTATACACACGCACACATATCCAAGCCTACAAACGCTGAAATGTAAAACACTAATGGACAAAACACATGCATACAACTAAACCCAACCAATAGAGTACGACGAAAGGTAGAGTGCTAAAAGTAAACTGGGCTAGAATACAAGCCCACCAAAATCAAGAGTCTGAAAACTGAAAAGTCCAACCTGTAAACAAAAAAGGTACTAGGACTACTGCTCATAGCCATAGGAACGCCTCGCCCTGTAGGGAACTCAGAAAGATCGGTCCCGCCCTGGTCCACCCTAGACTCTGTGAAAAGGCTGCTCGTCTTCACAAGACACCAGCCCTGCGGGTAAAGCCCATGCATGGGTGAGTATGACAATACTCAGTAGAGGACCCCGAAAACCACAAAACAGTACACATGTAAAGGTACAGTCAGATACACATAGTGTATGTCTACAGAACATATAGAACAATCTAGATATACTAAAAACCCAGACTCGTAGTCTAGAGACAAGTCACAGAAGCGCATACCCCCGTTAGGGATTCAGTTCGAAGATTCTGTGGAGCACTCATCCTGGGAGAACACACTCCACGAGTCTTACAGCTCTGATGACGTCCGTCTGAGAAGTACCGTTCATCGGAAACCATCACGAGATATAGTCACACTCATTATGGGAGACACACTCCGGAGTGGGAAGGATTTATATAAAAGAAGCACTCATTATGGGAGACACACTCCTGAGTCTGAAAGATCATGATACACAGATAAGGATCACTGCCAGGGCCATGGCGGATATTGCGACTCATCCGGATTCACGTGTTAGGTGATACACTAGCTAGGTAGAGGATCAAATCCTGGTAGAGTTGGTCATGCCGATGCCTGACTCTACCTAGGGTCAGGTATGGAGAGAGGATCTCGATTCGGGCCTCTCTAATGGATGCCCGACTCTTTCACAGGATGTCCTGCTGAAGGGATCATCCTTCTGTGTGAGGAAAATGATGTCTGACCTTCAGGGGAATGAGATGAAGGGGCACTAACCAAAACAAAAGATGTTCGAAATACGGTGAACAAGAGGACCATGCCATTTTCCAAAAATTACATGACGTGTAGAAAGTTACATTCCGTGCTGTCTGACCCCGGGTACTGCCCGTGTACAACTGCCCGTGTTGTAGGCTGGTCGTGTTAGGAAAAATTGAGTACACGGCGTGTAGTACGATTTACACGCCATGTCCGAGTGACTGGGGTTGACCCCGTGTATGCTAGCCATGTGCTCGTACATGGTTGTCAACCCATGTCTGTGTATCCCCAGGATACATGCCGAGTCCTGTGTAGCCTCTCCTGTCACACTGTACACGCCGTGTCCGAAGCCGTGTCAATCATCATGTGTCCGTGTAATTCCCAAAATACACCCCGATCTTCAGGGAAGTCGATCACACCGTGTGACCAGGTTCACACGCATTGTGATTTATCTCTAACCCCCAAAAACCTAGTCGCCGCCAGTACTACACGGCGTGTTCTTCAGAAGTACACACCGTGTATTCTGGAAATTTCCAGAAACACAGACTTATGTCGTCGCGCCTCTAGTGATGATCCATTCGTCGATTCGGTAGCCCGATCACCATGAAACTCCCATGTTTTGGTCTCCCCAACACCTCGAAGCTGCTCCCGATGTTTTCGGACCTCCGATCGGCTCCAAAAACATGATTTGATCTTCCTGCAAGAAAAACGCTCAAAGAACTCCCTTTCTAGATCCGGTCTGATTCGTAATCCGCTATAGTTTCCGCACCTCTGCAAGGTCATTATGGTGTCGAACCTTGGATTTGGGCTTGTTGCATCGCGGAACGGATGCACAAAGATCTATTATTTGTCACCCTGTGAAGAACATGAAGAACGTGCGAGGAAAGAAATGGGAAGAAATCCAATAAAGACAGTGAGGAACGAACCCCTGCCGTCATTCGTCACAACGTTGATCCGCTCCCTTTAGCAGGCTTAAACGAAGTAAGGATCAATAATAACAAAAAAACATGAATCAATTACCCAAATCATCCCGACAAAATCCTCCCTCAAGAATGAACGAATCCACAGATCAAATTGTTCATGGTTGATTCAAGTTCGTCGTTTAAATTCAAAAATGGGGAGAAGAATTCAAATCAAAAACCCCTACCTCAACTGGGATCGATTGCTGATGAAGGTGTCGCGCTGCCGTCATCATCGAGATCCTTCAATGTTGTTGGTGAAGTGATTCACAGCTTTGATCTATTCTCGTTCGTCGCTGAGAATTTCCTCCAAGGCTCCATGCTTTTTCTCTCTCCAAAGCTTCCTCTCAAAAAATTCGTCAATGACCACTAAACGCAGAATCCCAATAAAAGGAAACGTGTATGGAATTTAATTACATGGTGGTATTAATGACTCCAACCTTCCATTCATTTAGTCATTATGACGCGTCATTAAAAAGGAGACAAACATCCCGACGTTGCACTGCAGCGGATGTTTCCTTAAAAATAAAATAAAAATTTAGCAATTTATTTTATTTTCATTTTTTATAAAAACGTACGAAAATTATCTTTTTCCCTCAAACTATGCCTGTTAGGGATAGGCTCATGCTTAAGTAAATTCATCGTCCCAGAGGCAACGGTGCCCTCATATTTTTAATCCGGGCATCTGTTTGTAAACTTCCACAACCACGCACAAGTGTCGAATCACTTAACTTAAAAAGTTCAAACCATCATTCTGGGCTCACTAGACCTCGGAATGATGTGCCGTCTTCATGCAAGATCTCAAAATAATTCCATATAATATTTAAAAGTAATACACAGAAAAATACAAGACATTACAGTAATGAAAACTATTATTATAATAAAATTCAACTAAATAAATATGTTGGTCCCAACATCCCTAGTAATCTAGTGAACATGCACGTAGTATATCATCCGTGGTCTGAATTGGTCATTCTGATTGCCCATCTGATTGAGGGTGAAAAAATGTACTAAAATTTAACTCAGTACCCAATGACTTCTGAAGGCCTTTAAAAAATTTATAAGTAAACCTCCATTCAACCTGACTATCTCTTTAACATACAACCATGAAAGTTGATCTAGAGACAAAGAATCTCGAATAGGAAGGAAGTGAGCAGATTTAGTCTATTGATCAACTATAACATAGATTGCATTATTACCTCGATATGTCTTTGGTAATCCCACAACTAAGTCCATGGATATATTTTTCCATTTCAACTCTAGCACCGGTAGAGGCTGAATCATCCATTTCGGTAACTTCTTCACTACTTTAACCTTCTGAAAAGTCTAACACTTCACATTAAAATCAGCAATATCTCTTTTCATTCCAACCCACCAGTAGTACTCTCGAAGATCTTTGTACATCATAGTACTGCCAGGATGAACTGAAAACGGGGGACTATGAGCTTCTCATAACAACTCATTCTTCAACTGTGAATCACAAGGCACACATAATCTCTTTCCAAATCTCAAAACACAATCATTATCAACGTTAAAATCAGGAAACATACCCTTTAAAACCAACACTAACTTTTTCTGCAACTCACCATCTTCTTTCTGCATTTTCATTAATCTGTCTGATAGAGATAATTTTATTAACACCTGAAACAGAATAAAAGAATTTCCTACACCAACAACTTCTATTCCAAAGTTCATCAAATCAAAAACCAAAGGATCTCGTTCGAAACATAGCATGGCTAATGAGACATTAATTTTTTGACTCAAAGCATCGACCAATTTATTTGATTTTCCTGGAAGGTAATGGATCATGAAATCATAATCCTTTATTAATTCCTGCCATCTCCTCTATCTCATATTCAATTATATTTGATTGAATATATACATTAAACTGTTACAGTCAGTATATATTTCACATTTTACTCCTTACAAATGATGCCTCCAAATTTTTAAAACAAAAACAATAGGAGCTAATTCAAATAATGTGTAGTGTAATTTATCTCATGAGGTTTCAAATGACGTGAAGCATAAGCAATTACATGATCATTGTACATGAGGATACATCCAAGTCCTTTCAATGAAGCATCACTATAAATTACAAACTCACCATTTCTGGAAGGAAATTCCAAAACTGGAGCATTCACCAATCTTTATTTCAATTCCTAAAAACAATCATCACATTATTTTATCTGGATGATCTTAACAAAATTTCTAGTTAACTCTGTCATTGGACTAGATAACCGTGAAAAAGTTTCAACAAACATCAATTAATAACCTGAAAAACTAAGAAAACTACGAATCTCAGTTATATTTGTGGGTCTTGGCCATTATTCAACAAATTTTATTTGAGGAGGATCAATAGTTATTCCATTTTTTGAAACAATGTGACCAAGGAAAGAAATTTGTTGCAACCAAAAATCACACTTGCTGAATCTCCCAAACAATTTCATTTCTTTTAAGGTTTTCAAGACAACCCTTAAATGCATTTCATGTTCCTCTTTACTTTTAGAATAAACCAAAATATCATCAACAAACACAACCACAAACTTATCCAAGAACTCATGGAAAATTCTATTCATAAGATCCATGAATACAACCGGGGAATTGGTTAACCCAAAAGGTATAAATAAAAATAAATAATGGCCAATCTAGTACGAAACGCGGTCTTCGGAATGTCTTATTCCTTTACTTTCAACTGATGGTTCCCCGATCTCAAGTCAATATTCAAAAAATACTAAGCTCCCTAGAGTTGATCAAACAAATCATTGATATGAGGCAAAGGATAATTATTTTTAACATTGACATTATTCAATGCTCTATAATCAATGCAATGTCTCATTGATCCATACTTCTTTTTAACAAACAATATAGGAGCACCCCATGGTGATGTGCTAGGTCGAATGAAACCTTTTTCTAATAACTCCTGCAATTTCTTTTTTAACTCTAAAAGTTCAATTCGATCCATTCGATAAGGGGGTTTTGAAATTGGCTTAGCATTAGGAACTAAGTCAATTTTAAATTCAACCTCCCGATCTGGTATAATACAGGAAACTCATCAGTAAAAACATCAAGGTACTCATTTACCACTGGAACATCATTAATCTGAACAGTTCCTTTGTTTTCAACAATATGTACAAGGTAACATTCATTTCCATATTTTACTAGTTTCTCATCTTGTTAATATGTTATCAAAATCAAGGGTACATTTTTGTATACAAACGGAAAATCATTCTGAAAAGAAACCAATTTAGCTCTACAGTCAATCTTAGCATGATAAACAGAAAGCCAATACATGTCTAAAATAACATCAACCTCTACTAGAGGCAAAACAACATGGTTTGCTGGTAGATTATTTTCACACACAAGGATATGAATGTTCTTATGTTTTCTTTTTGTCTCAACATTTCCTCCAGGTGTTTTTACCGTAAGTTCTGTATTCATATCTTGAGATGGAATTCCCAATTTATTAGAAAAACTCTCAGAAATGAAAGAGTGTGTAGACCCTGAATCAAAAAACACATTGGCATAATCCGAGAAAACAAAATGTTTACCTGATACAACTTCATTTGATGATGCATTATCTGCTGAAGTAGTTTAAAAGGATTTCACCACCCCTTTCTGCTTTTAGTCTGGCTGATTTCCTTCGGTTGAGTTCTTTGTTAAACCCTAATTTGCATAATGACCCATTTCATTGCACTTAAAAGATTTTATTAAATGTAAATCAAATTTTGTCTTACCATTACCCTGATCTTTTTCAGTGCAATTACGAGCCTTATGGCCCATTTTCCACATCATTAGCACTTACCCGAATTCAAAAGGCATTCCCCTGCATGATTTTTACCAGAATTTTAACAAATTTTAAACATAAGATTCTTACCATCAGACTTTTTTGAAGAGTTATTCTCTTTCTCCTACCACCTTGACCTCTTATTCTATTGTTTTTAAAAAAAAACTAGATCATCTGGAAACTCCATTTCCACCTTCTCTGCACAATGAACAAGATTTTCATAACATTTTAACTCATGAGTTGCTAAAGCCCTTCGATAATTTGGATTCAATATAGAGTAAAAACGATTGATTTTACTATCAATATCTCATATAATATTTGGAGCATACCTTGCCAGTCGAGTGAATGTTTCTTCATAAGCAGCCAATGAGTCATCCTTCTGCCTTAATTCTAGGAATTGTTTTTCCATCCAAAGAAGAACCACCTTAGGAAAATATTTCTCAAGAAACATACCTTTGAATTCATCCCAATCAAGAGAATCAACATACTCACTCTCCCTGATATTTTTCACCATCTACCACCACTAATCAACTTCACCTTCAAAATGGTAAGCAGCAAGACTAACCTTTTGATGTTCTGAATAACCCATGACATCAAAAATCTTTTCCAGTGCTTTAATCCACCCTTCTATTAGCACCGGATCAGTTGATCCTATGAATGATGGGGGATGTTGCCTCATGAAATCCACAAGTACTGACATGTTCCATTGTGTTTGATCTAGTTGATCTCATACATGGATACCACCACCATTTATAGCCTGATTCAATTGTCCCATCACTGAAACAAACTATTTGGTTCCGATTCTAACCATCTCAAGTTACAGATTTGGAAGGTTGTCTTTCTCCTGATGTCGTCCTAATATAGCTGCCATATTTCCTCTACGAAAAACCATTTGGAACACAAAAAAATTTTAGTCTAAGCAACATGGTAATCTATAAATTCTATATCATTTCAATATTAGCATAAATTAATTTAGGGAAATTAATTTAACAATACCCTAACTCCTAAATTTATCTTAACCGACCTATGATACCAACTATAAGGACTCGGCCTTAAAAAAATACATAATATTGAATTAAATGAATAATTCACATTGAGTGTCTTTAGAGGTTTATATTTTTATAGAACTATGACATAATTATGATATCACAAAAGATTACAAAGTAGACACTTCTACACAGTTTCCATTTTTTTCATAAAATAAAAAATTTGAAAAAAATATTCATGTCTAGTTCCATGTTTTAGAGAGAATGACTTTTCCCTGATCCCATCCTTAACCCTATTAATCTTTAAGTCATGTGAGAACATTTCAAAACTTGGGATGAGCATAGAAATCTCAGTAAGAGTTATAAAAAAACAATGAAAACATTTGTTCATAAATACATAAAAAACACGAACTCTTTTACTCACCTCATGAAATCATAAGATTTATGAAAGACACATATAAATCATAAATCATAAAGGTAACTTGTGGCATCCATATCATAATTACATTGTATCTATCATAGCTTCATAGGGAGTTACTTTGGAATACCCATTACAGTATATTCCCTAAATCTCTTAAGAGAAACATTAACATTTACCTCTATCATGTTACCCAATGCATTGGAGAGATATCTCGAGCTCACCCACCCTAGGTTTATCATAGAACCACCCGTAAATGTAAGTAATTCTGAAGAACCATAACATGATCATAACATATAACATAAGCATAATAGAATGATAACATTACCACACTCCAATAACAAAATATCATTTCAAAATATTTAAATAAAAAAATCTCAAAATCATTTTTAATACCAAAATATGTAAAAAGAGTATATGGTATTTATTTTTTCATTTTAAAAACATTCCAGCTTGTTAATGAATCCAAAGATCAAATAATACTCACGACGGCGGAAAGGTTGTTGTCACCACTTAGGTTAAAATAACATTAATTTTTTCGTTTAGTAAAACGCTTAATATAAAAATATTAGATTTGACTGAAATGAAAATTAAAAGGTTTTTATATATCTTATAAAATAAAATCATGTATTAAAACAAAATATGCCCCAATGAAAGGTGATTGAGACGAAGTCCCTTACCTCGTGTCCGACTTGACTCGATCATTCTTTAATCTCCTAAATAATAAACAAAAGTTAATTTATGCTTGATTAAGAACATTTTTCATGTTTATTATTCCTTTTATATCACTTATTACCATGTTATAAACATGATGTAATCATTTCAAGTTAATAATGTTCGTTTTGTCGATATTTGGTACTTGAGTAAAAAATGAACACCTTATATTTACAAGTTGTCCATGTGGTCAATAGTCCATTATATCCAATAATGATATTATTTATTTAGATATCATATATATCATAGATATCCATTATATACATGTATTTATGATAGTACATAACATTTGGATGTGTGAAATGAAATGCACCGTTCATGGAGACGGTAAGTCGTACGTACGCATGGACGCTACTTTCATTTATATTTATTATTTTAATTTAATTAAAAAATAATTATACATAGTTATATTATAATTACAGTATAATATCATATATAATATCATTAAATCCATCATTTATACATCCCACATAAGGCATTAATGAGTCACATCACTTTGAGGGGGTGGTAGTCCGCACTTCCACAAATGAGATTGTTGTATTTACCCACTATAAAAACCATAAAGGCATGCTATAAATGGGAAGTACAGAAGAATAAAAAAATAATAAACATAACATATATCATATATAAATACAGTTCCATCATAATGGCCACCATGAGAGGCGGTAAGAAGTAATTGAACAATCATCATTTCGTGAGGTGTTAGTTTTCCATCCACAAAAACATTATGTTCTTAACCCATTAGATAGAGGTGTGTGTAAGAGTAGTTCCAATACTTCTTATAACAACATCCTAGAATATTTAGGATACTACTGTTTCTATAAAAGAAACAAATTAAAAGAGTATAGGGGTTGGAGAAGTAAAATAAAATAAAAGAAGTCAAGAGAAATGATTACCATTAATTTGGGTAACTTCCTGTGGTTTGAACCAAAATAACATCTTTAAGTGCCTTCTTCCTAAGGTAAGGCTTCTAGGAGGAGGGGGGGATGTAGGAATCTTAATTGGGCAGAGTTTGGTCAAGCCTAAAAGCTTGAGAGTTGTGAGGAATAGATCAGAAGTGGTCTCCTTTTATAAGGGAGAGGAGGGTCTCTTTAGGAAAGTATGAAAATATAATTTATCATATAATGATATTCCGTTTATAAAGGACTAAAAATCATTAAAGTCGAAGATAATATGACTCATGGTCTAAATAAATCATCCAATAGGAATTGGATAGGTTTTGGATAATATTTTAATCATTATAGACTTATTTTTTTTAAATCATTTATCAACGAGGTAAATACTGCATCATTATTGTATCATGAATAAATTAATTTATTCGATGTCTAAAAGTTATAAAAAATACTATAATGTAGAAAAAAAATTTAGCTTTCCAATCAGTATTTATAGTCGAAATGATGACTTATATATCCCTATGTAAAAATTAATTTACTAAAATATATTTGTTTGTGTCATTTTTGTCTTTACATTTAATTAATTAATCTAAAGTGTCATTATCTCTCTTATGTGGCTCCATGTGGCCCCAAAATCGACCCAAATATGACCATGGTCGGAAATGACTCATAAAATAAGGCTTGGACAAGATTTAAGGTAATTTTTGAATTATTATAATATTCTCTTTACCTCGAATTCCCTTATTTACCTTTAACCACGGTAAATAAAAGTCAAAAGTTGCTATACACCAAAAATTATTTTCATCTTATTAAACAATATTTTACTAACTAATAACAACCATGTATGTCGTATTTTTAAAATTCAATTCACAAAAGTGGTAAAATTTCATTTAAATGAAAAAGTCAGTTTTTTAACTACTACTAAGTGGTTTAATTATTCATCAAAAATTGAAATTTTTCAGAAAAATAACAAAAACTCATACTAAGATATATTTGATAATCCAAATTCAAAAATGATTTTTCTTTTTCCAGATTTAAAAAATAAAAGTTTACTTATTTAATCTTAAAATTAAATCCCATTGTTAAAACAAATAGTGTGTTTTTAAGAAAAAATAACTATCAAAAGATTGACACTGGTTTATGTCCAATTTCAAAGTGAAATTAATTCCAATGACCAAAATTTGATTAAATGGTAAAACTATATTCTAATTAATCTTTAAATCCAATTAAAAATATAATATAACTATAAAAATCGATTAGATTAAAATGCAGTTTTGAATTAAAATACAATATTTTCCCTATTCATTAAAAAATGAACTTTATCAGAACAATTCCAAAAAATTTAAACAAAGTAAATTTTGATGTCCCCATTCTAAAGAAGGATTTTATTTTGTCAAATAGAATGTAATAAAGTGACCAAAACTATATTTAAAGAGGGTTCGCCATTAAAAGGCGGTAAATCAGCCTTTTAATGTAAATTATGCTTAAAATTAGATTCATTCACATTTTAATCCTCTAACATTTATTAGATAAATGAAAATACATTTAACAAACATGTATAATCATATTGAAGTTGTTTCTTTCCATTCCTGGCAATACATTATCTAGGAGTTAACTGGCATTTAAAATGATAATATTATATTGTTAGTGTGCAACGTAAGATTTCAAAGAAACTTGTTGTTGTTTATCGGGTGGGCTATCAAACATAGCAACCCTTTTAAAGTAAACTTAATATTTAATTCAAAAATATTAATAAGTATGAAAATATCTTATTCTCCATTTACCTAGGATTTTACATTGAGGATGTGTGAGGGTATTATATTTTAATTCCTTTTTTTCTATTTTGTTTTAATATTAAATTTGTGGAATATATCAAAACCCAATATTTATTTTATTTTATAATAAATAATATTTAATTAAAAGATTTAATGTTCCCAAAAATATTATCTCAATTGAAAAGAATTTGATATGATTGAAAACATAAACCATGGTCCATTTATGGGTATTTCATCCTTTTATGGTCATATTCTTTACCATTAAAGAGTAGAGAAATTTAATATTACGATAAATGTCAAAAGGATTAAAATGGAGTTAAAACCAAAATATAAGTTTAAAACCCAAAATAAAACATCTAAAAAATTTATTTTATTAGATTATATAGAATAATAATAATAAAAATTATAATTATAAAAAATTAGATTCATTTAAACAAGAAAAATATTTTTTATTATCTTAATCCTTTAAAGAATTAAAAAAATTCCCCTCCCCTCACTTATAAAAGGAAACCCCTACTATCATTTCATTATAGCACATAGAGGAACAAATATCCGCATTAAACTTCCCAATTAAATTTTAAAATTTTTTATCAATGAATTATGTGTTCTTTTCTTCTTAAAATACTACTATAATTGTCATTAAGAAGGGATATAAAGGAAGTATGTCGAGGAAGAGGTAATCGTCTCTACCAACTCATTAAAGTTTATTTACTACACTATTTCCTCTAATTTTTTTTGTACCCATAGTAAAATAATAAGTACAATATAAAAATGTACTAATATATTATTATTATTATAAAACCATAAACCATTTATTTTCCATCCTATGAGAAATAAAAACATCCCTCCTTTGTATGTACGAATTATCATCTCCACATAGTAGAGTAATTTGATTTTCATCACTAACTTGCATAAGTTTTAAATAAAGTATATATATTAAATTTATAAAAATAACTTCTTCTAAAATTTTTATAAAAATATACCATTTTATCTTTTAATCCATTGAAAAATAATAAAGTCACTCTTGTGTATGTGTGTACTACAACATCCACAAAGTGATGTTATTCGTTTTTCATTTTCTATTTATATGGATTGTAATAAGGATATATTTAATTAATATATCTAAATTATTTGATATAATAATGATTCCAAAATTTTTAATTATTATTTTGTTTTTTTTCATTCCATCTATCAAAAAGTGAAAAGAGAATTAATGCATATGTACGGCCTACAGTCTCCTTGAACGGTGTAAATCCTTTTTCAAAGTCTTTGATTTATATGAATCTAATTATGTATATATATATATAATTAATATATATTATATTTATGTAATTATTAGTAATATTAAGATTATGTAACCATAATCAAAGTAAAATGACTTGAACTATAGGACCAAATCATTTATGAAAAACAAAGCAGTTATGACCCAGGAAAGTGATTTTAATAAATAACTGTTAATAAATGGGTGATAAATTTTATAATAAAATAAAATATGATGTTATATATATGATTATGTTCATTTAATTTATTTATAATAAACCTATATTTATTATATTAGAGGTTCTAACTTGCATGAATAAATTTGTGCTTGAGGTAAGTGTTTTTCATCTCCAACTCTCTCATTTTGGACATCTGTTATGTTATAAACTAATCCTCTTTTATGAGGTTTATATAATCACCATTTAAAATTTTATATTATAAATATATTTACATTTATGGTATTTAATTTTTCATTTGAAGTGATTTCATTCATGGGGGTTATGATTTGAACGTTACCAAAGTGATAGGTGTTTATTTCACAGTCACATCATTATTCAGGATCGTTTATGTTTATGGATATATTGGGAGACTTATATTTTACATAAATATTAATATCAATTTATTTTACTATCCAATTATTATTTTTTTAAATGAAATTTTTTCTATTCATTTTCCTCACATTAAGTACTCAAGACATCATAATAACATTTTCAATGGAACCGATATTGTTTTTCTACTCGATCGAGAATCACTTTCTGTAATGTCGATATTTTCATTAAAATATTTAAAATAATGTTTTTACAAATTTATAATGATTAATTATTTAATTTTTCCCCACGTTTTACTTTCCCAATAATTGTTCTAAATTAATCTTCATGTAATTTTCTAAACATCATATTTTTGAAATTTTAATGAAAATATTAAAGGAATCTATATTTTAACATACTAAGCACGAAGTAAATCTCCCGTGATAATATAATATTAATGGTGTGGTGATTTTTTTAAAAGATTACATATTATTTTTATATAATATTTTTTTATTAATATTCAAGAAATTATTAGATTTTAAATAAGTTATTTCCATGGGAAAAGTTTATTTTCTAAAAGGAGTTTTCCAGTGGTCCTTTACAAGTATTTTCATCATTGCAAAAATATTTTTTTAAATATTATTATTTCATGAGGATATACACTAATGATATTATACAACATATTTATTTGAATTTTTATGATCAGTTATACTACGTAAAAAATAACCATTCTCTATTTAATTTCTATAAATATAAATAATTTTTTATTTCAAGGCATGTTTAGTAAGTTGTATTGTAAACTCAAAAGATTGATGAATTTGAATTATTAACAAATAGGGGGTCCTAGAATTATATAGTCTCATGATGCATTAGAATGTATCATAAGATAGATCGGGTTTGGAATTTTTATATGGACTTACCTATCTATTTAAGATGACTTGGAACAAGCCCTTGAGGGTATGTTAAAGATTTCTTAGAAAGAGACATCGATGTTATGTTAAAGATATATTGATTTATGAATTACATTTTTATGAAATCGTTTATTGATATCCTTTTTAAAATTTTAATAGTTATGATATCTATTGTTAATTTACAAGAACACGTGATAATTTATAAGTAATTATTTTATCTTTATTTATTTCTTTAATATTACTCTTTTGCTCATGTTTTGTTTAATGAAACATATTTTCAGTTATTTACCTTAATATAAATATTGTGATTTATTTTTTTTGTATATTCCACTTTATATATTCTATTATTGTGCATTAAATCTCAGTTGTTTCTTATGTATCATTTCCCTTGGATTATAGTAAGTGTATTTTGATTGATATGCAATTATATTCTAGGAGAAATAATAATTTTCTCAAAGAAAATTATAAGTTAAATATTATCATTCAAAATGAAAATATGATATTCATGCATGTATCTAGTTTACCAATTCCACTAAACTATTAAGTTCTATATGATGTGATCGCTTGTATCTAGTACCAATGTAATAATGTAACCACTGGCTCTGGGCAATTTGATTTTTAGTATTTAAATAGTACACCTTCTTATAAAGAATATGTTTTATGATATGAATAATTTATTCTAGTGGAAAATATTCATACTAGAAATATCTTATTTTGTTTCTTAATGAATTAATTATTACTAGATTAAGGCTAATAATCTGAATAACATTGATCAGGTTCAACCAATTCATAGGACAACATATAATTGGCATGAGATATAAATAGCCTTCAGGGTCGAGTTATTATATGAATCCAAAATAGATAATTTTACATTGATGGTGATGAATTGATAAATAAAATTTGATAACTTTATTCTAATTCATAATCCCTAAAAAGTTGATGACATGTGAAATCTGTATATATTAGGCATCATCAGACTACATGGATTTTCGTGTACCATTTTTCTTGATAGGGGTTATTGGTGCACTTCTATTTTTTTATAATACCAAAAAGGGAGAATTTTGATTTGACTCAATCATCACAAGGTTCTTGATAACAGGCCTTGCTGCACACCGAGTTTGACACTCGAGGGGTTTTTCTTTGGATAATTCACAAGCACTTTATAAGCCATAATAAAGGATTGTAAAATGTGGGCTGATATTTAACTTCAATTTATATCTCAATTCCGTGAATTTTTCCTTCACAAAATCTTATTATAATTCCTTAAATTGGATCACTACCATTAGAAATATGATTATCCTATAGTTTAAATGTTTGGCTATCGGATATTCACCAAGATAACAACATTAATCCATTGAAATGGATTCTTTTCCAACAAAAATTATAATCAATGTTCATGTACTATTTCACTCCCCACTTTTCTTATGGATTTTAACCTTTTTATATATGTAATAGTTCCTAAGTACATATTTTATGGAGAAAAAATTATCTATATAGATAATGATCCATCATTTTTTTCCTTTCCATATCATCATCTATGTGTAATATTTACATTCTTTGTGATTACCATAAAATGATTATTTTGAGTGAATGTTATTCCCTTAGATACCCATAAGTTGATTTAATAGGGAAATTATTGACCAAAACATATACTATTTATTCTATATTTACTATATATCATACAATCATTATCTTGGTCGAATGATATTTACAAATATTCTTACTTTATTTTTATATTGATTTTTTCATGGGTTATGCTATGATGAAATGATGAAATGATTATGAAACATATCTATTTTCTACAGATTAATATATGATGGAATGTTTATAAACCCCACATTAATTTCATGTTTTATGATATAATTTAAGTTTTATGATCTTGTGGAACACATATGTATGATTTTCATTATGTGATAGGTGGGGCCTATATCTCCCTTTAATTCATTGGGTAATGATTCTTTTAATATGAGATCAAAGGGTATATGTGAGTTCATTCCAATATCAAAACAAGAGCTTATACAGGATGTTATCTCAATCTAAAAATAAAAGGGTTATCGGGGGTTATCCAAAGTGCAAAACAAATGGGTACCTAGGTGGTTATCCCAAGCCAGAAACAAGAGGGTACATGGGAGGTTAGGCATATCCAGAAATAAGAGGGTACACAGGAGGTCATCCCATGTTTGAAATAAGAGGGTACACAAAATGTTTTCCAATTCCCAAAATAAGAGGGTACATGAGAGGTTATCACAATCCCAATGTAGGCACATGGGTGATTTTCCCAAGCCTAGCATTTTATGAATTTCATGGTAGATATCCTTCAAATAAGATGTTATATTCTTATTTGTATACTAAAATTATAGTTCTTATTCCAATTTTCTCCTATAATTGATTTTTTTTTCTTTGATATCCTTATGTGTAGTTTCTTATAAACATCAAATTTGTATTCATTGAATAAATATTATGAAAATTGAATTTTTGTGTATCACTTTCAAATGTTATGATCATGTAATCATAAACTTATTTACATGTTATGCGATGAATCTTGTCATCATGTTTGTGTTTGTATACCATAGCTCATGTTTTATCATGGATGTTTATTTATTTATAGTTTTAATTATTCATTCCTTACTAGGAATTATATCTCACCTTTTCATTTATTTCAATTTTTCCTTAGGATTAGGAATGAATGGCGTGAATATATGGATGTAACATGTGTTAGAACCCATGTAAAATAAATTATTATGACAGAATTTGTTTAGTGGAAAATGTACCGTGTTCAAAAAGATAACTAACTTTTGAACTTTGTAATTTTTTGAAATTCATGTGACATAACAATAAGTATGCTTGTTTATTATTAGATTTGGAAGTGCGAGGATGGGGAATCTCAAGTTTCTATCATTCTAATTATATTTTTTAACCATCCTTATTATAAAGATTCATAAGTTAAATAATAAAGGGTTTTTTATTTTTCCATTTTTCACATATATTATACTTTTTCTTCTCGATGTTTTTATATAAATTTCCAAAGATTAAGAATTTATTTTTCTTACAATTTGATTTGTTATGAATCGAAATAAATGTTTCATAAAAATTTATGAATAATGGAGTTTAATGAATATATTTTAATTTTATTTGAAATAAATGAGTTATATGTTACTACTTTTTTAAAATTGGATTAAATTTAGTTATAATATAATGTGGTTTTCATGGTTTCTAGAAATAATATTTTTGAAACTATAAATTTATGTATTCTATATGTATAAAATTAAAATTTTGTTTTTTAATTTGAATGTTGCAAAGGATGTATCCCTTTATCCTAATAAAGAAGGATTAGTGACATCTAAAAAGATTATTCCAATTACTAAATGATGACTTCGCTTCCTCTTGATTCCACCACAACTAAAGGATTCATTTTTCCCCAAGTAGGAGATATCATTAAATGAAGGTAATCAAGAATCGTATATTTTAAGGAATCATCTTGAGAAAATCATAAATATTCATGATTCTTCATCATCATCATCAGATGGAAATTGAATTTCCATCATAGAAGCTCTCTATGGATCTGATGCAAGTACTTGTGGACATCCCAATCCTTAATATTTCAATAAATCTAATGGTGGTGGATTTGTGGATGTGGAATAAAAATAAGCGCTTAAAAAGAGATTGATTTTTTGTATGTTATACATTATTTAGAATATATTGTAATAAAAAGGAGACAAACTGTGGTCTTATGATGATACACAATTTTGGATCTCTCAATACTGGAGTAGAACTAATTAGACTATGATCCCGATTGGCATTGGTTTATTCCATATTCTTCTGAGAAGTAAAAATGAACTTAAATCCTTATTAAACATCGGGAATCTCAACCAAAATCTAGGTACATTAAGTATTTCTGAATGAAATATTATTTTCAATCCTTTTATTCAAAATAATTCAACCATGCAAATTTAGGTTCGATTTCATAGGTTGAATTGGGTTTATTGGCATCTCAATAACTTTATTGATCTTTTTACCTACATTGGAGTACCTTTGAAGGTAAATCATTAGATTATAAATGAAAATTTGGGAATGTGATCCAAATTCCTTATTGATAATGATATCAATATGAAACCTCAAGATACAATCTGTTTTATGGAAAATGACATTAAGATTGAGGAAAAAGTAGAGTTTGATTTTTGTTCCCTCTTTCTTTGATTATAGTAGAATTATTGGGCCCAAAATATCTAAGTGTAACAATATTCAAAAGAATATAAAACTCTTAGATGAACCAGATTTCCAAAAATCATAGTAAAAGAAATAAAGGCAAGGGAGTTGCCTTAGATAATATTGATCCTTCTTGTAAATGTGACCTAAGAAAATGGATTAAAAAAAATTATACCTTTCATGTGATGTTTATTCAAGGATAAAAATAGGCCTCCATTATTGATGAATATGAATGGTAAAATTATGAACCTAGGTATCTTCTTATTTTAGAACCTCCTAATAGTAGTTTAAATTTACATAGGATCCTAACCTGTAAGGATGATGAAATTTCACTTGATATCATTCATGGTATTATGAATATTTTTAATGTAGTGAATTATATGTAACATTATGTAATAATGGTAGGATTGAATCCTCTACCATTAAAACTACAGGATAGTCCTCATATAATGATCATATCTTAGGTAATCATTTTTATGATCAGTCTAGTCCTTTTAAGTGTGGTTTCCCTCAGTGTGACAGAACATATGTTGTCATTATATCTCATGATGTTTCATCATGAATTCATATTTTTCATTATCATTCATTATAGGATGGTAAATTACAGAAAGAATTATTTGTTATGTGTTCTAGTAATTACAATGAGGTTATAAAACCAATGGTTTTGGGGCTCAGTTAGGAGGCAGTCTCTGTTATACCTATTTATATGGGATAAGAACATGTTTATTAGTGTCTAAAGATATTGATAAATCTTATCAGATGGACATTTCAATTGGATGATCTAGTTTTTTTAATCAAGGAATATCAAAAATAGATGAGTCTAATAATTACTTTAAAGTTAAATTTGTTGTTTGACAAGCAGTTTCACCTCACACTGATGATGATATAATCTTTATATTGGAAATACATATTGACTTCTCATATGTTGTTGATCAAGACATACCATAGGTTGTTTATCTGAGAAAGTGTGGAAGAAAACATCATTATATTAAAAAATAATCCTCACTTCACATTGGTATTAATAAATCATATAAACTTGACACTAAAATAGTCCATCCAAGTCCATATGATCTTGTTCTAATAGAGGATGGCGACTTGAGTAAGAATAAAGAAAACCTACAACAAGGAAATAATTGAGAAAGAAAAATGTTATTTAAAATAAAAAAATGGTGATTTTTTTAAACGAATGTTTAAATGAAGATCATATTTTGGAATAGTTAGGGTATTTCCAATCCTGATACAATTAGGGTTGTTAATATCTTCTTAATCATGAATAAATGAGACATTTTATACATCTCTAAACCTAAAATTATTTTTTTCATAGAAGATTACATCTCATGATAATTTAGGTTACCAACTAACTAGAATAAAGTTTTCCAAAAATGTCACTGAGAGGCTTTGGGTCATCACCCACCAAAGGCTGGTTGGTGTTTATTCAGTTATTTCACACAAAAAGATGGTAACTTTTAATTACTTTTATGAGATAATTAAACAATGTTACTCAATTATGTATGCCTGTAATGGTTATGAACAATGAAGAATCCTTTTTCTGAATATTTTAGATATAAATAGAATTATATATCTACCATGGACACTCATGATAGATTTTAATTCTATTATTAATCCACATGATATACTTAGCATTGTTAATTCTTCCATCTTAACTAGAGAGTTTAAGTCCAGTATAGAAGACAGTATTTTCTATGAAATTAATCTTGATGGATCTAAGTATAATTTTTATTAAAAAAAATCATTATTTTGTTTCTATTAAATTGGATATATCAATTTTCAATGTTGCATCCATAAATATTAATTCCCCCATATATTGTTCCACACTTCCTAATTTTAACTCAGACCATCACCCAATTTTGGAAAAAGTTCTTTATAATGTGAATACTATACTCTTCCCCTTTAGATTTATAAATTCCTAGACTTTGCACTCTACCTATATACCTTTTTTTATGGAACATAAGGGACAATGATCTTTCTTTTGTTTTAAAGCTCAAAATCACATTGAAAAAATGAAAACTATGAGTAAAAATTTCATCAGTCATATTGGTGAAAATATTTCATATCTTGATTCCTTACTTCTGTCTATTCAAGAGAATGACACATAAAGTTATTTTTGACTTATCAAGAATAGAAAAATAAGGTTACAAATTATTTAAATATTCTTATTAATGTAAACTAAACTATGCAAAGGCAAGTCTTTAAAATAAACTGGATTAAGGGTGGTGACAGAAACACTATGTTGTTTAATTATTTTAAAAGGTTAAAGAAAATTAATATACCTTTTTATATTCTCAGTTATAATTGAAAAATATTTGAAAATAGAGATGATTTTGCAGTTCATGTTTTCTCATATTTCATGAGGCTACTTGGTGCCTCCAAGAATCCAACTGAAACCATGAACGATATTATACCTAATGTTGTCACCCAATAAGATAATTCTAATAACTCTTTAATTCATCTTGATTTTGAAATTAATGACGTGGTATTTGGTATCAAATATGGGTTTTCTCTTATCCCATATGGTCATACAAATTACTTCTTTCAAACTTATTTGGATATAATTCACAATGAAGTCTATAGACAAGTAGATTATTTTTTATAGATTGTATACTCACTCAGGGTATAAACGATCAATTTCTTACCGTCATACCTAAAATTGGGATATCTAATAAAATACATATCTTTAGGCTTGTTTTTCTTGTCAATTTCATTTATAAAATTATCAGGAAACTTATAGCTCATGGAGTGGTAAAACGTTCTAATAATATTGTGACTTCCAATCAATTTGCATTCAGAAATGGTAGAAAAATTCAATATTTTTTTCTATGACCTCTAATAGTGTTAATATTATCCAGAAACTATAACAACATGGGTATATATAAAATAAATTTCCTTCGTTCATGAATTAAATAGTTAAATTCATTTTAAATGTATAATGAAATAAGTGGTACTTATAGAAATTAAGGATTATATACTAATTAAAAAGTAACCTTATCTATGAGAGTAATAATAAAATTTATGTATTTCATAAGGGAAATTATGATATATTTATATCATGTATTAAGTATATAAATGTTTTGAAAATGATAAATTAAGTGTTGGTATTTTTGTAAATCATAATTATATAATCACAGTTTTATATTTAATATAATAATTTAATATAAAATATACTTTCATAAAAATGATTCATAAATTAATAATTTTTATCTTATGATTATAATATAATTCTATAATACATTCATTAATTTGTTAATGTGTCATAAATTCGGTTATAATTTTAAAATCTCTATTTTATGATTAAATAATTATATTAATTAAAACTAAATTTCTAAAATTTAGAAAATTATTTTCATAAAATGTAGTACATTTATTAATTCTATAAATCAAAAAAAAAATAGGGTGAAACTTGGAAGATTTTCTAAAATCATTGAATTTTTTGTAAAGAGTGAAATTATGTAATTTGCAGTATATGTATCTTATATGTTAAATATACTATTACTTGATTCAATGATAATATAATAACCATAATCTGGAAATTCCCTTCATTATGTTATTACATTTAGTAATAATACTCAAACTATTCATATTTATCATCAAAAATAATAAACTAATGAATATAATAATGAGAAAACACCCTTCTCCTCCAATATAAATACCACCCTCACCACCTCTCCCCATCAAATCTCAAAGCCATATAGGTTGTCTAATTTACACCAAATTGTATTACCAAGACTATTTCCCTATTCCAAGACCTTATAGTCTCACCAAAAGGCCAATACCATGGGCCTTAAGATGGTTGTGAAGGAGGATAATTAAAGAGGTAAAACCGTTTTTTATTTTATTATTTTGTTTTCAATTTATTTTTATTTTATTATTTTCTCCTCACCTAACTTTATCCATGTGTCTTGATAATTATGTATGATTATATATAGTGGAATATTATCTTGTTTATGGAAAAATTTATGATTAAACTCATTCTCCTCTCCCTAATATTCTAAAAATGAGAACAACATCTCTGGTCTGTTGATTTACTACCATCGAGGACGATACACATTCATTTTCCATTACCACCCTTATGGTTCGAAATAAAACCATTATTATAGTAAAATAATATTTAATAATACTTAATATAAGTTATATAAAGTTATGAAATCAATGTATAAACATGATATTCAATAAAATTATATATGTTAATGATGGTCATGAAAGCAACCAACATAAATTAAATCATTTTCATTAATATTTTATCTAATGAATCATCCTAAAATAAGAAAACAAAATGATATATAATATCTGTAATGATTATAGAAACATATTAATATCATTTCATTCTACTTCTAGTTTCTCTCTTCCATTTCAAAATAAAAACCAAAATAAACCAACATTGGAAACCATGAAAAGAAGGCACCTGAAACAATGGAATTAACATAATATTATTAATAAATTGGTAGAAATTTTTTATAAAAATTAATATAATGTATTATAGATATGAATATAATTATGTAATATATAAGTTAAAATCTTTAATTCATTATACATGATTTTTTTAAAATGTTTTATATAGGACAAACCAGGGGTAAGGGACTCTTCTTTAAAACATATTTTAAATTTTTTTTTTACAAAATTAAAAAAGGATCTCTTTTGTGATGTAAGTATTAGTGTCTTATTATTATATTATATTAATAGTGAATATTTAATTATGTAGGTTGGGACCTATAACTCTTTCTAATGAATTGGGTGTGTTTATGTTGGAGTTCAACCATATTATTAGTTTAAGTGTAACTGAGATGGTTACACCATAAGTTATCCATGAGGGTTACATCATAAGATTTCCATGAGGGTTACATTGTAAGGTAATTTTGAGTGTTATAAATCATATTCTCGATATGAGGGTTACAATATTATGTAATTAATTACCCATGATACCTTTACATAATTATTTATGTTTTCTATGTTTTATTAAAATATCATGTTTTCAAAAAGTAAGTATATGATCCTTTAAGTGTGAGATGTATTTATTTGTGAAAATCAATTCAAATGTTTATCAGTATTCATGGGATAATAGTTTTCTTCTTTCTTTTTTTTCCTTACATATCTCTTTGTTCACATCCCATGTTTTAAAATGATTATAAAAGGGTATCAGGATGGGTATGATAAACAAAGAATCCCATATGATTATGGTGAATATTTTTCTTAAACAATTTCAAAGTTTTCTTAAAAAATGTATTATGTATGAAATGTATATGGTTCTAGTAGTACCCAAAATTTTTATTTGTTCGTGATTTTTATGAATCATATACTAATAATCTAAAAATCCAAACTAAAAAGATCATTGGGAATGTAAGAAGTGATTTAAAAATGAATTTACTAAATTATGTGATGTTTATGGTTGGGTCTTTATAGAAACACAGTAGATGATGGAATATTTATATTAATTTAGATGTAAAAATCCATTGATACAATTGAATAGATAATCATCTTAATTTCATAACCATATTTGGTTTCAATGAAATATTTTTTATTGGGTTAAAATCTCCCCTAGTTAAACCATTATCTCATTTATGATAAATGGATCTCTTGAAGGATACTTATCATGGTCAAGAGGTGAAAGGAAAAGTGATCATTTTTTATCCTTTAATTTCTATATTCTTGAAGACTATTTTTATAGAATTCATAAAAATTGATTTATTTCGCACATGATTACTTTTATTTGGGTTGGAAGAGGTTATGTTACTCCCACCCATCGTTTATATGCTAATGACATAATTATTTTCATCCATGGAGATAAAATAAAAATTTAGAACTAAAAAAATTTCTTCTTCTATATGAAAAAATATTTGCTAATGAAATTAGTTGGAAATGAATCTTTCCTATACTGTTGTAAAATAATACATGTAACCAAAAGGGTAACCATTACCACTGAGTTATGAATTAGAGAAATAAAACATTTATTTATTTATCTTGTTGAACATTTATTTTGGAGAAAACTACAAGATTTCCACTTTTATAATATGTTTAGTCAAATCAGGAGACATCTCTATTTATGAAAATGAAAAATTCTATCAATTTCAGGTTGAATTAGCCAGGTAAAATCATTAAATAGGTCTAAATTTGTTCAATCTTTTATAGTTTACATATGGTTTTTTGATCTCACGAAACATTGTATCTGGCCAACAATTTATGGAAGGATAGGTATAAATAATCATAGAAGAGAAATCATTCCTTAAAATCTAGTTTTTTAGACTCATTAGTGAGAAAGGTGAAATTGTTACCTTTATCAGAATAATATTACTTGAAAAACTGAAGGCTATGTTTGTGAAATTTGCAAAGTCCTCCATATGGTCTTCTTTCAAGAACTCATATTCCCCAAAAATTATTTAATATCATTGGATTGTTATTACTAATTACTCTCTCAATTTTTGTATGGATAATTGTACAGATACTCCTCTTAACAACGTTTTTTCACAATACATGTCTTGGAAAAAAACGATTCAATTAATGAAAAATAAGAGGTTCTAATTAATACTCTTCCTGAAAATCTCAATGAATATATTTTAAAATAAAAATTTAAAGTTAGATATGAAATTTTTATTTGGGAGAATTTTATCAAAGTAGTTTCATTCTCAAAAGACATCAACTGTTTGATAACTCTTGAGAATGTTAACAACTAGACAAAAAGTATCAACAATTCTGAGATTCTACTATCATGTTTTTCTATTTACAAGAGATTTTTTAATTTAAAATTACCACTAATCATTTTATTTAAATTTTTCGGATGAGTCATTTCTATAAATTTGTTTTTTGTAATCAAAAGAGAGAAGATATAGACTATCTTTTCCTAAGTTATGGCATGGATAATACCATTTGGATTACTATTAGAGATTCGTTTTAGGTTCGGCTTCATGATTTTTTCCCAGTTAAGGATCAACATGTTTTCTGTTTGTTGGAATTTTTATCGAGGAAAGTTCATAATTTATTTCATGTTTCTTTCCTATAGGATATTCATATTATCTAGAGCAACTGTAATCGCTTCATTCATGAGGGAATTCCATTCTATCTTCTGTCAGCCTTAGTAGATATCATTGGTTCTATTAAAGGTGATAAATCCATTAAAAATACAAATTGTGATAACTCATTACATGATTTTATTTTATAAATAGTTTTTTGAATTTCATGTAATTTTTATCCTCATTCTATATCTTTTAAAGTCTTATGAAACCCACTTTTCATTATTGGATCAAATTTGTAACGCCCCAACCCCAGCTACCCAGAGTCGGTGCATTAATTACATAACATTGGCATGATCACAAGAAAGATCAAAACCTGAAAGACCGATTGGTTTAGTAGCCTTGGAAACACTAGATATAATCATAAAGTTTTACATTACATTTCAAAGTGAAAAACTACTACAACAACAAAGTCTTCATATCCACACTATTAACCCCTCATAATATCCCTGCAAGTCATTCATAAATTACTTCTTCACTACCTGGGAAAAATAAAACATAGAAAAGGGGTGAGCTCAAATGCCCAGTAAGGGTAACAATATAGCGGAACATTCAAAATAAGCATAAACATTTAAGGCAATGAATTACTAAAACAAAAGCATTTTAAAATTGAACTTCAACATAGTATGGCAAAAGTAAAATGAAATAATTCCATTTACTTGTTCACATGGATATTCTAATAATCGAATAATCACATGCAATATCAATAACCACTTTCATAATGTTGGAATGCATAATGCCAGACTATCATAACCACATAGCCAAGGCCTCGTGCCAAGACTACAAATAAGATTTTGTCAAGGCCTTGTGCCAAGACACTAGTTTGTCTCATGAGACCTACCGATGCATCGAGGAGCTATAGCAGGCTCCACCCGTCACTTATTAAGTCCAATGCATTCCCATATGAAAAGGTTTAAACATAACATAAACATTCGTATTAAAACTAGCATACGAAATGTCAATAATTTCACCATAAAATATGAATGGTATAAAAATAGCACATCCATAGTCAAACATATCACAAAACCTTCAATACAATATAGATGTTTTGTATCATAATAAATCAACTTCAAATAATCTTAAAATCCATCAAAGGATGTTGACATAGATGAAATCAAAATTCTTTTTAAAGAAATATCTCCTTTCATTTTGAAACCATTTAAGATCCATATAAAATAAAACATTTTCTTTGAAAATATTCTTATAAGCTTGTAAGGAAATCTTTTAAGATTTTATAACGGCGTAAAATAACCGCACCCGCCGTATAAGTTAAAAAAACATTCTTACCTCAATTCTATCGAAAAGGTTAAAAAGGACCTTGTTTTGAAAACGACGGAAAGATTTCTTTATAAACCTCTTATAAAAATTCAAACAAGGGTATAAATGACTTTAACCCATAAAAAATGTTTTGAAATACATTTTTAAGAAACATGGATGTGGATGATAAAGATATCCCAGTAGATTATTACGTATAAACAACCTCGGATAATGAAGAGATTGTGAAATAACCCTTACCTTGTACTTTTCCTTGGTTGGGGTAGGTTAACCTCCTGTATAATGGTGAAATAGTTGTTATTAAATTATACAAGAATCATATATATTAATATGATATCATATATGATCTTTTAACATTGATTTGTTAATAATATCTTAGAATTATCGTCGTTTCGGGAGTTAACTTACTCATTTTCTTTTATATGTTTTGTTACATAAGCCATGGTTGTTGTATCTTATTCATATCCAGAATGATATACAGTCCTTAAACATCATTTTTAAATCATCAAATGATAATTATACTTGAATGGATACGATGGAGAATGAATCTCATCGCGTTCGTGGAGACGGTAGTCCGTACGTACGCACGAGCGACAATATCATTCTTTTGATATTAAAATAATATATAAATGGATGGTATATCATATATACAGAATCATCAACATGTTATATTTATTATTTACATGAGTTACACATCATTATTATACCCATCCAAATAATATTATATTGAATAACAATTACACCACGACGTGGAGACGGTAGTCCGTATGTACGCACGTATGGTGACATGTTATTCAAAGGGTGGATAGAATACTGAATATGGTTGTACCATATTTATAATAACATCACAGTATATGTGAGATACTGGAGTTATTATTTTATAATGGTAAGAACAAAGGAAGAAGAAGTGGAAGAAGAAATGAACTTAGAAAAGGGTGGTGAAATCATTACCTCTTCTTCGGGTTCTTCCTTTTGATTTGATCAAAAGGGCTCCTTAGGTTGGCTTTCTGATCACACTAAGGCCTCTAGGTTGTAGTGAGGGATGTTGGGAGAGTATTTGGGCAGAGTTTGGCCGAACCAAAAGGCTTTGAAGGTGTGAAGAAATGAGAAGGAGGAGTGCCCTTTTATAAGAGGGGTGAGGGGCACCTTTGGAAAAGCTAGAAATATTAATTTATAATAAATTCATATTCGGTTTCCAAAGGCTCCAAAGTTGACTATTCAAAGGATGAGGTAGGGATAGGTCGAAAACAACTCATCCAATAGAATTTAGACAGGTTTGGGTACTTATATTAACCTTATCTTTAAGTATTAACTCTAAGTTAATTAGTTTCACTTTTACAATGTCTCTTTGTATTTTTATATAATATGGTTAATAAACTTACTATATACATCCAAGCGACCCCCAAGTGGTCCATTAATGATTAACCTATCATAATATAAGTCTCTTGGCCGAACCGTAGATTTTTAGGAATTTAATATCAATTAATAATATAATATTTGTTTTAAGAACTCTTTTATGTCAATTTTGACACTATTCAATAGTTGATTTTTTTGAAACTCATAACAGATTGATTACTTAGAACAAAGTCAATTATATAAATCCTAATATATCATATTATCCTAGAAAATTAGTTTAATTCATTAAAAGTTTCATATTATATTTATTTGGATATTTATAATATCAATTATTTTAATTTTTCACTATTATAGTAATTACTGCATCATCATTGTGTCATATATAAAATAAATTATTTAATGTCTAAAAATTCTAAATAAAATATCATTATGTAGGAAATATTTTTATCTTTCTAATGAATATTTATAATCTAAAATCCAACATATATAACCCTATGTAACAATTGTTGTTATAAAAGATATATGCTTGTGTCATTTTTGTATTCATTTTAACTTAATTAAAATAAAGTGTCATTATCACTTACAAGTGGATCCATGGGGTCCCAAAATTGACACAAAGATGCCCATGGTCGACCATGTATCAACCAATAGGGTTAAGACACGTTTTAGGGTAATTTAGTATTATTATAATATTATTGTTTAACCCTTATTTACCGGATTTACCCTTTAACCATGGTAAATAAAATATTTACCGCAGTAATTATTCAAAATGTGTAAAAATAAAAGTTACCTATTTACACAATTTGAACATCCTGATTCCAAATATGGAATCCATTTTCCTAAATTCAAAACACAGAAGTGGCAGAAATTAATTTAAAATTAATTCCCGCTGTCAAAACAAAAAGCGTGTTTTTAAGAGATAATAACTATCAAAAGATTGACACTTGTTTATGTTCGGTTTAATTGTAAAATTATGTCCAATGATAAACATTAAATTGAATGGTAAAAATATATTCTAAATATACTTTAAAACCACTCAAATTCATAATTTATCACTATTAATTATTTTGATTAAAAAAGTTGTTTTTAATTAAAATTTAGAAATTTTCACTACTCATCAAAATATGAAAGATATCCGAAATGTACCAAAATTTCACCCTAGGCTAATTTTGATATTCCGAATCCAAAAATGAAGTCCATTTTGAAATATAGAATATATATTATTTCAAAAAGTAGGTATTACTATTCACAACGGCTAGTTTAATTAGTTGTGGTGTGTGTTAGAACTCGAGGTTGCGTACAACACACGCTATCGCATTATTCGAAGGGAAACGTACCGTAGAAGCTTGGGGTGTTACATTCTCCCCTCCTTCAAATAATTGCGTCCTCGCAATTTCTAGGGTATTACTGCATAAAAAGACTCGGGTGGTTCTTCATCATAAGTTCCTCGGGTTCCCACGTTGCCTCTTCCATCTTATGATTTCTCCACAAAACATTTACCAGACACGTCGTCCGGTTTCTCAGTACTTGTTCTATTGTATCAAGAATCCTGACGGGCTCTTCGCAATAAGACAGATCGGGTTCCAGTTCTAATTCCTCATAGGTGAGTACATGCGTCAGATCAGGCATGTATTTCCTCAATAGAGATACGTGGAACACATCGTGAACTTTGGAGAGACTTGGCGGCATTGCCAATCGGTAAGCTACAACCCCAATTCGTTCTAGAATTTCGAAAGGTCCGATGTACCTGGGACTCAATTTACCTTTCTTACCAAAACGTATGACTCCCTTCCACGGAGATACCTTCAGAAAAACATGATCACCGACTTGAAATTCCAAATCCTTCCTTCGATTATCGGCATAGCTCTTCTGCCTACTTTGAGCTGCTTTGATGTGATTTTGGATTACTTTCACCTTTTCCACCGTTTCCTCCACCAGCTCTGGGCCTACAAGTTTTTTTTCACCAACGTCATCCCAACAGGTTGGTGTACGACATCTCTTTCCGTATAACGCTTCATATGGTGCCATCTGTATACTCGAATGGAAGCTATTGTCATAGGAAAATTCTACCAGTGGTAAATATTGAGCCCACATACCCTGAAAGTCAAGTGAGCAAGATCTCAACATGTCTTCTAAGGTTTGAATAGTCCATTCTGATTGTCCGTCTGTCTGAGGGTGGTAAGCAGTGCTCAAATGAAGTTCTGTATCCAGGGATTTCTGAAGACTTTTCCAGAATCTTGAAGTAAAACGGGGATCACGATCAGAAACAATTGATAGGGGTACTCCATGAAGTCTCACAACTTCATTAATGTATAGTCTTGCTAGACGTTACAGGGGTAGATCTTCTCTTATAGCAAGAAAATGTGCTGACTTGGTAAGACGATCAACAATAACCCATATTGCATCGTTCCTTCTAGGAGTCTTCGGTAGCCCCATGACAAAGTCCATCGTAACATTGTCCCATTTCCACTCCGGTATGGGAAGAGGTTGCATGACTCCTCCAGGCTGTTGCCTTCCAGCTTTCACTTGTTGACAAACCATACATCTTGACACAAAATCAGCAATCTCCCTCTTCATGTTGTCCCACCAAAAATGTTCCTTCAAATCTCTATACATTTTGGTGCTCCCAGGGTGTATAGAGAAATTGGAACTATGAGCATCATCCAGCAATTCCCTTTTTAGATCAGGTATATTGGGAACACAAAGTCTCTTCCCGAATTTCAAAATTCCATCTTCATACACAAAGTCTCTCAATCTCCCATAATTCACAGCTTTAATCTTCTTTTGGAATTCGTCATCATCGGTCTGAGAACTCTTAATCCTTTCTAGTAAAGATGGTTTGGCAACCATTTGAAAAAGCATTGATGTTTCACCTTCCCTGGTTATTCCCATGTCCATTTTCACTAGATCCATGAAAATTGGATCCCTTTCAATTCTCATATTGTTCAAAACTCCATGGTCTTTTCTACTCAAAGCATCTGCCACCTTGTTTGCCTTCCCCGGGTGGTAGTGTATCGTACAATCATAATCCTTGAGTAATTCAAGCCATCTCCTTTGCCTCATGTTGAGTTCTTTTTGTGAGAAAATATACTTCAAACTCTTGTGATCAGTATAAATCTCACATTTTTCACCATAGAGGTAGTGCCTCCATATCTTCAAAGCAAAGATCACAGCTGCTAACTCAAGATCATGAGTAGGATAGTTTTGTTCATGAATTTTCAACTGTCGTGATGCATAGGCAATAACTCTATCATTCTGCATAAGGACACAGCCAAGTCCTTTCTTCGATGCATCACTATAAATAACGAACCCATCATTCCCCGATGGTAGAGTCAATATAGGAGCATTGACTAATCTTCTCTTCAGTTATTCGAAACATTCTTCACACTCTTTTGTCCAAACAAATTTAACCCCTTTACGTGTGAGCTTCGTTAATGGGTTAGCCAATCGGGCAAAATTCTGGACGAAACGTCAATAATAACCTGCCAAACCAATAAAACTACGTACCTCAGTTATACTCGTAGGTGCTGGCCATTCTTGGATTGCCTTGGTCTTAGAAGGATCAACAGAGATTCCATCTTTAGAGACAATATGGCCAAGAAAAGAAATCTCCTGAAGCCAGAATTCACACTTGCTAAACTTCCCATATAATTCACGCCTCCTCAGAGTCTTCAAGATAATGCGCAAGCGATTTTCATGATCTTCGTAGGTTTTGGAGTATACCAAGATATCATCAATAAATACCACCACAAATTCATCGAGATACTCCTTGAAGACTCTATTCATCAGATCCATGAATACAGAGGGTGCATTAGTCAATCCAAACGGCATTACAGTAAACTCGTAATGCCCGTACCTGGTTCGAAAAGCTGTTTTCGGAATGTCTTCCTTCTTCACACACAACTGATGGTATCCAGATCGAAGGTCAATCTTTGAAAAGTATTGAGCTCCATGCAGTTGGTCAAATAAATCATCAATACGAGGTAGGGGATACTTGTTCTTTATCGTTATAGCATTGATCTCCCTGTAGTCGATACGTAACCTCATAGATCCATCTTTCTTTTTAACAAAAAGAACAGGGGCTCCCCATGGAGAAACACTAGGGCGAATAAATCCTTTATTACTCAATTCCTCTAGTTGTTTCTTTAGTTCGACTAACTCTACAGTGGCCATTCTATAAGGGGTCTTCGATATAGGCCTTGATCCAGGAATCAAATCAATAGAAAACTCAACTTCTCGTTCTGGAGGATGTCCAGGTAAATCTTCTGGAAATACATCTACAAATTCTTTCACAACAGGTACATCCTCTATTTGAACATTCCTTTCCTCACCCGCAGTTATTTCATTCTCTTCCTCCCCAATAATTTAATTTAGTTGAGCTATTGAGGGTGGATCTAAATAAGAATTAGGTGGTGACGATTCTGCTCTAAAAATAAGGTGTTCCTTATCATTATCATCAAGAATCGTAACCTCTTTCTTCTTACAATAAATCTTCGCATCATAGTCCGAAAGCCAGTCCATACCGAGGATTATATCAAACTCGATCATAGGTATGACGATGAGATCAGCAGATAAAGAAAATTTATGTGCTATAATGGGGACTGATTCACAAAACTTTGTTGCAACGATACTTCCCTTAGGAGGTTTGACTGATAACTCCCTTATTAAATCAAATTGGAAATATCTAATTTTCTTAGCAAACTGTGAAGATATGAAACAATGCGATGATCCAGAATCAAATAATGCATTTGCTAAACTTGAGGAAACCATTAAATTACCTGCCACCACGTCTTTCGGAGCTTCTACCTCAGCAGTAGTGATAGCATAAGCCTGGCCTTGATCCCTTGGCCTTTTCTGAGGTAAGTTCTCCTGACGCTTAGGACATGCATTTGCATAATGCCCCATCTCCCTGCAATTGTAGCACTGAACGTTGGTAGCTTCCTTCTTCCCCTTGCAATCATGAGCTTGGTGGCCTTTTTCACCACACTTGTAACAGACTCCCATTCCCTTCAAGCAAGTACCAGGATGTTTCTTCCCTCATTTACCACAAGATGGATATTAAACCTTTCCCTTCTTCCCCTTATTTCCATTCCCAGATTGATCAGCAGGTCTCTTCTTCTCTTGCTTTGCTTTAAAGTCATAAGACTTAGAGAATTCCTTTTCGGTCTTTATAGCACATGAGACAATGTCTTCGTACGATGAAAAGGATTGTGAGACTAATGCTCGACGGAGAAATGGTTTTAACCCATCAAAGAAACGATCAATATTACTTCTTGGGTTGCGAATATAATCTCCAGCATACATCGCTAACCTTGTAAAGTTAGCCTCATACTTTGTGACATTCTCATCCTCCTTTTGTCTCAGACTCAGAAATTGTCTTTCCATATCTGCTCGATGGTCGCGAGGAAAGTATTTTTCTAAAAACAGATCTTTGAATTCCCTCCATTCCATATTTGATACTTCATCATCTTCCTTCGTATTTTGAATCAATGACCACCATTGATCAGCATCTCCAGTGAGGCGGTAAACTGCCATGGTAACTTTTTCAATTTCACTGCTCCTCAAAGCCTGAAATATTTTCTCTAGGGAAAATATCCATTGCTCAGCTACTAAGGGATTTGTATTCCCATTGAACGTTGGTGGTTGTTGCCTCATGAATCGATCTAACATTGATCCTCCACGCTGCGGATCAGGGTGCTCCATACGGGTAAGGTTATTATTCATAACCTGAGTAAGTTGTCCCAGTACGGTGATTAGCTGATCAGCACCAGTTGCATCACCAGCCCCACTATAATTATCTTGAGCAGGAGGGCAATCCCTACATGGAGTGCGTGCATTGATACGGTTTCCATTTCTTCCACTAGGCGCCATTTCTAAACAATGGCATAAACTAGATCAGTTTATGAATCAAAATACATAATCCCATAGGTACATCTGTGCCAGATCCGCCTCTACCTGCTCGTATCCAGACAGGGATGTATTGCTCGGAAAACTCACAAAATCTCTATAATACCAAAATTCTAGGAAGTTCTTCTATACTAATCCTCAAAGTTCATCTTAGGTCTACGTGCTCTAATAAGAGTTTATCTAAATCTAGTTTCCAAGGTTTGTACTAAACTTCCTCTGATACCAACTGTAACGCCCCGACCCCAGCTACCCAGAGTCGGTGCATTAATTACATAACATTGGCATGATCACAAGAAAGATCAAAACCCGAAAGACCGATTGGTTTAGTAGCCTTGGAAACACTAGATATAATCATAAAGTTTTACATTACATTTCAAAGTGAAAAAATACTACAACAACAAAGTCTTCATATCCACACTATTAACCCCTCATAATATCCCTACAAGTCATTCATAAATTACTTCTTCACTACCTGGGAAAAATAAAACATAGAAAAGGGGTGAGCTCAAATGCCCAGTAAGGGTAACAATATAGCGGAACATTCAAAATAAGCATAAACATTTAAGGCAATGAATTACTAAAACAAAAGCCTTTTAAAATTGAACTTCAACATAGTATGGCAAAAGTAAAATGAAATAATTCCATTTACTTGTTCACATGGATATTCTACTAATCGAATAATCACATGCAATATCAATAACCACTTTCATAATGTTGGAATGCATAATGCCAGACTATCATAACCACATAGCCAAGGCCTCGTGCCAAGACTACAAATAAGATTTTGTCAAGGCCTTGTGCCAAGACACTAGTTTGTCTCATGAGACCTACCGATGCATCGAGGAGCTATAGCGGGCTCCACCCGTCACTTATTAAGTCCAATGCATTCCCATATGAAAAGGTTTAAACATAACATAAACATTCGTATTAAAACTAGCATACGAAATGTCAATAATTTCACCATAAACTATGAATGGTATAAAAATAGCACATCCATAGTCAAACATATCACAAAACCTTCAATACAATATAGAAGTTTTTTATCATAATAAATCAACTTCAAATAATCTTAAAATCCATCAAAGGATGTTGACATAGATGAAATCAAAATTCTTTTTAAAGAAATATCTCCTTTCATTTTGAAACCATTTAAGATCCATATAAAATAAAACATTTTCTTTGAAAATATTCTTATAAGCTTGTAAAGAAATCTTTGAAGATTTTATAACGGCGTAAAATAACCGCACCCGCCGTATAAGTTAAAAAAAACATTCTTACCTCAATTCTATCGAAAAGGTTAAAAAGGACCTTGTTTTGAAAACGACGGAAAGATTCCTTTATAAACCTCTTATAAAAATTCAAACAAGGGTATAAATGACTTTAACCCATAAAAAATGTTTTGAAATACATTTTTAAGAAACATGGATGTGGATGATAAAGATATCCCAGTAGATTATTACGTATAAACAACCTCGGATAATGAAGAGATTGTGAAATAACCCTTACCTTGTACTTTTCCTTGGTTGGGGTAGGTTAACCTCCTGTATAATGGTGAAATAGTTGTTATTAAATTATACAAGAATCATATATATTAATATGATATCATATATGATCTTTTAACATTGATTTGTTAATAATATCTTAGAATTATCGTCGTTTCGGGAGTTAACTTACTCATTTTATTTTATATGTTTTGTTACATAATCCATGGTTGTTGTATCTTATTCATATACAGAATGATATACAGTCCTTAAACATCATTTTTAAATCATCAAATGATAATTATACTTGAATGGATACGATGGAGAATGAATCTCATCGCGTTCGTGGAGACGGTAGTCCGTACGTACGCACGAGCGACAATATCATTCTTTTGATATTAAAATAATATATAAATGGATGGTATATCATATATACAGAATCATTAACATGTTATATTTATTATTTACATGAGTTACACATCATTATTATACCCATCCAAATAATATTATATTGAATAACAATTACACCACGACGTGGAGACGGTAGTCCGTACGTACGCACGTATGGTGACATGTTATTCAAAGGGTGGATAGAATACTAAATATGGTTGTACCATATTTATAATAACATCACAGTATATGTGAGATACTGGAGTTATTATTTTATAATGGTAAGAACAAAGGAAGAAGAAGTGGAAGAAGAAATGAACTTAGAAAAGGGTGGTGAAATCATTACCTCTTCTACGGGTTCTTCCTTTTGATTTGATCAAAAGGGCTCCTTAGGTTGGCTTTCTGATCACACTAAGGCCTCTAGGTTGTAGTGAGGGATGGTGGGAGAGTATTTGGGCAGAGTTTGGCCGAACCAAAAGGCTTTGAAGGTGTGAAGAAATGAGAAGGAGGAGTTCCCTTTTATAAGAGGGGTGAGGGCACCTTTGGAAAAGCTAGAAATATTAATTTATAATAAATTCATATTCGGTTTCCAAAGGCTCCAAAGTTGACTATTCAAAGGATGAGGTAGGGATAGGTCGAAAACAACTCATCCAATAGAATTTAGACAGGTTTGGGTACTTATATTAACCTTATCTTTAAGTATTAACTCTAAGTTAATTAGTTTCACTTTTACAATGTCTCTTTGTATTTTTATATAATATGGTTAATAAACTTACTATATACATCCAAGCGACCCCCAAGTGGTCCATTAATGATTAACCTATCATAATTAAAGTCTCTTGGCCGAACCTTAGATTTTTAGGAATTTAATATCAATTAATAATATAATATTTGTTTTAAGAACTCTTTTATGTCAATTTTGACACTATTCAATAGTTGATTTTTTTTGAAACTCATAACAGATTGATTACTTCGAAAAAAGTCAATTATATCAATCCTAATATATCATATTATCCTAGAAAATTAGTTTAATTCATTAAAAGTTTCATATTATATTTATTTGGGTATTTATAATATCAATTATTTTAATTTTTCACTATTATAGTAATTACTGCATCATCATTGTGTCATATATAAAATACATTATTTAATGTCTAAAAATTATAAATAAAATATCATTATGTAGGAAATATTTTTATCTTTCTAATGAATATTTATAATCTAAAATACAACATATATAACCCTATGTAACAATTGTTGTTCTAAAAGATATATGCTTGTGTAATTTTTGTATTCATTTTAACTTAATTAAAATAAAGTGTCATTATCACTTACAAGTGGATCCATGGGGTCCCAAAATTGACACAAATATGCCCATGGTCGACCATGTATCAACCAATAGGGTTAAGACATGTTTTAGGGTAATTTAGTATTATTATAATATTATTTTTTAACCCTTATTTACCGGATTTACCCTTTAACCATGGTAAATAAAATATTTACCGTAGTAATTATTCAAAATGTGTAAAAATAAAAGTTACCTATTTACACAATTTGAACATCCTGATTCCAAATATGGAATCCATTTTCCTAAATTCAAAACACAGAAGTGGCAGAAATTAATTTAAAATTAATTCCCGCTGTCAAAACAAAAAGCGTGTTTTTAAGAGATAATAACTATCAAAAGATTGACACTTGTTTATGTTCGGTTTAATTGTAAAATTATGTCCAATGATAAACATTAAATTGAATGGTAAAAATATATTCTAAATATACTTTAAAACCACTCAAATTCATAATTTATCACTATTAATTATTTTGATTAAAAAAGTTGTTTTTAATTAAAATTTAGAAATTTTCACTATTCATCAAAATATGAAAGTTATCCGAAATGTACCAAAATTTCACCCTAGGCTAATTTTGATATTCCGAATCCAAAAATGAAGTCCATTTTGAAATATAGAATATATATGATTTCAAAAAGTAGGTATTACTATTCACAACGGCTAGTTTAATTAGTTGTGGTGTGTGTTAGAACTCGAGGTTGCGTACAACACACGCTATCGCATTTTTCGAAGGGAAACGTACCGTAGAAGCTTGGGGTGTTACAAAATTTCATAGGGATGGTTTTTCAAGAGGTAATCTAAGTCCCTATGGTTATGGTGTAACCTTTAGGGACCATAATAGATATGAAAAAGTATGTATCTATTAACCATATGGAATATATACTTTTATAGAAACTGAAATTATTTGGATTATCCATGCGGATGAAGTAGAAAAACAACAAGGTTGGTATAAAATATGGACCAAGTAAGACTCAACCATGGTGGTGAAAGAAATTATAAATTTAATTATTAAATTTTCCTAGAAACTCACTTCCAGATGGATTATCTTTCTCAAATATCATTCAGCCAAGAATTATATTATTACACCTCTCTTTTGAGAAGAATGTTTTGTAGTTGATGGCTTGGAAAACAAAGGGTTGATATCCAGAGGATTTCCTTGGTTGAATTATTTCTTTGATAATATTTTTTCTTTTTGGAATAATAAATTATTTATAAAACAAAACATTATACTTTTTTAACATTATTTAATTCTAATAAAGGAGTCTTTTCCTCTCTGGAAAATACTCATTCTACAAAAAAAAATAATTATGTTTTTATGTTTTGTTTATTTAAATTTGTTCTTAAAAACATAAAGTGCTCAAGATATCAAGTTATGTTTCATAATTTAGTGTGTTTTATGGTCAAAAATATTACTATTTAACTTAATAAATCCTAAATATTAAAATTTATTTTATAAATGTATTAATTAGTTTTAAAAAAGGTTTGAATAAAATAAAAATTAATTATCTATGTAATATGAATAAAACCCTATTTTATAATTGTACTAGAATTTTGTATGTGGTATAATGTATGGATATTCGATATTGATATAATTTATTTTAACATTATCTAATTATATATACGATAGTGTGTTCTCTACCAGGATAAAGCTATGAAATTATAGATATTAGTGATTAAAGTAATGTTTGAATTATTTATAAATCACAAGTACCCTTCTCAAATTGTAGTTTTCTTGATAATAAATGTTTTTTATTTTAATGAATTATTATTTTATGTTAAATTTCATATTTATGTTAAAAACATTGAGTGTTATTTAAATAGGATTCAACTTCCATCTTATTTTAATTTTTTCAATGTGATTAAAATAAAGTATCCAATCCATGTTTCCATAAATATATTTTTAATTTTAATTTAATATTATTTAAACTATTTTATAATATAACCTACAAAATTGTGATATATATTTCCAAATTAATGGATAGAAGTTATAGGTATAACATAGATCAGATCTTGGTCCATTTTCAAAAAATGTTATATTTTTTCATATTTTTCATTTAATATAGCATCATATACAGGTCTTATAGACCGAGTATGTTATCATTATATTGGAAGAACATGATTATGTCATGAATATGTTATCTTCCATATAAATACATTTTTTTCTCATACAAATAGTTATTTTTGGTATCACAAAGGGAAGAAAATATAGTATCAAAATATTAATGATTGGAAAGAAAAGATTGGATTGGAAAATTTATTATTTGACTGGTTTCCTTTTATCCATCATCATGATTAAAAAAGTATAACAATTATTGGGGATATTGATATGAAAACACATGATGCATTGAATTAAAATTATGGTGTTAAGAGAGTGAAAAAAGCCGAAGGATGTATCCACGACTCTAGTATATAGGCAATGTGGTAAAATGAAAACCTAAAATTATTAATAAAATGGTTTTATCTAAAATTAATTCTTGTAATTTCAAATAATATCAGCATTGTATTCTTAGGCATTTGAAAATTATTCTGGGAAGAAACCATTATCTTAAATTATTTTATAAAATGTTGAATATCTTGATGGATGCCTAATGATAATGGAACCCCATCTCGGGTTGCATAGAAATTAATGTGTCACCTTCCACTGATTATCAGACTCTATAAAAGTTTTATGTAAAAATATCAAAAAATATGTTATGTAAGGATACAAACAGATATACGCATAATTATGAGATAATTCATTTAATTTATGTATTATCATGGTGGCTATTTGATTCTCTATATCATGATTTTTCATTTGAGGTATGTAATGTGAGGTCGGTCTATCATGTGATGGTTTTAATCTTTTTGGACACATTCTTATGTCTCATAAAACATGACAGTTTGTATTCACATTTATCACCTTCTACTATAGATGGTTCTGAATCATTCATTCACTTTTATTAGTATAATCGCCTCAAGACCTTCCTTCCCTAAAATGATATTTATGTATACTTGAACCCATTAATAAAAGAGTATATTAATCTTCAAGATGATAATATTATTTTTCAGAATCAATATTATAAATTTTTTGTTGTTCATAGGAGGGTATGAAATGATTTTCCTAATTATGTAACGATTTCTTTCTAGATAATGAATGTAGAAATTTCATATCCTTTTTTTATAATGAATATCCAATCTATATGAATTAAATATCATTATGGTTTCAATTTTATAAGGCATTTGCAATTCATTCTAATAGATTTTCAATATAGTAATAATCATAAAATGGTTGAAAATACCATTAATGCCAAAAACAATCGCCTAAATATATGTCTACAACTGATGTGGTTAATGATTTAAATGATTTAAATTTTCATTTGTGAAGTTTCATATAATATTAAAAAGTGAAATAATTTTTCAATAAATTTTATAACAATAGGAAGAAGAAAAGTTTCTTATTTGAGTTGACTTATCTAATAACCAAATTCATTATGTCATTATTTAGATGTAATATAAATATAAAAAATATATGTGAGAAATTTTAATGTCAATCGTTATATATATATATATATATATCAGGTGGAAGGAAAAAATATGATTTGTGGTCTCATCATGACGCGAGGAATTAGGTTATCTGACCATTAATGTATCCTATGTGTAGTAGTGATTTTAAATGTAAAGTTGTTTTTTATTCCTATGTGAGGAAAAATATCCAAAAAATTAAATTTATGTAAGTACTAGATATTTTCAAGGTTCCTAATGGTGATTCAAGAAACTTGTATAAATGATTCAATAGAAGAAGTTGAAGTTGAAATCTTTGAAAAGTCATTATCATTAAATCTATATTCAAGATTTAGATATATTAGAAAATGTCATATATATTCCAACAGTGTAAGGGTGGAAATTATTATATTTTTTCATATATATATATATATATATATTTCTGCTAAAAAAATTACAATCCTTATATGAGATAATATGAAGAGGAAAAATTAAATTTGGGTGAGGCAAAGAAAACATTTCCCCCATCATTTGTCACTAAATAATGTATCTAACTTTCTAAATTCCAACATAAATAATTTCTGGTGTACATGCTTATTTTCATTTGATGTATCTAACTGAAATAAATATGTACTCATTTAAGTATTATTTTTAGAACTACAATCATCTTAAGGGTTCCATTTTGATAGTTTACTTGGCCAAAGAATGTAATGATTTTTTTTCAATGTATTTTTCTAATTTTACAACTAGACAAAACTAGCTGATAAGAACTAAGTATGAGTAGTATGAAAAAATTATTAACATTTTTCTTTCAAGTTCCCATAAATGAGTAATTTGGGGATCATATACATTGGATATATTAATCCTTGAAGGGCAAGTGATGTCACATCACACAGTCTTGTTAAATTGTGATTTATTAAATTACTACATCAAGTAAGTAAATTGAACATGTATATGTTATTTATACCATATAAATTTACATATGGGTAACATTGTTTCAATATTTTTATATAGGTAACATATAAAAATTATAAATAGATATTATCATTCATTAATTTTGAGAAGGAGAAATTCTTTTCATAGAAAATAGTATCATGTATGGTTTAAATCAAAGGTAGAAGTATTTCTGTAATAATATAAAATAAAAAATTCTTTAGTTTTAATATTAATTTGTATTATAGCTGTGGATTTAAAAATTTTCTCTATCCCTACCATTATAATAACTTAAGAATTTTGTCCTAATTATATGCTTCTTGAATTCAAATCAATTGTGGTATATGGGTAAAAATTTAATATAAATGATCAAGTAGAGAACATGAGAACACAATATGATGGTGTTTTTATAATTTAAATGATAAAATATTATTTCAATTTATCTAATAGTCTACCTGAATATGATTATTTTTCTTATTATTGAGTTTTTGAGATAATATTAATATTGAATTATTAATCTCTGAGTCGAGTCACTATGATGAAATACAAGTGGTATGATTCTGTAACGAAATATGACACATTTATAGACTATTATAGATTGAGAGTTATTGAAATGAATCAAAAACATTCTACTGATGAGCCCTATGGTAACACTCCATAAATTTATAATATATTTATTTTAGAATAAATTTAATTTAATCAATAGTTTGTGATGCACACAACACTACATTTTAACAAAACATTGTATAATCACATTTTACACAAATAATTTCATATTACTTTTTACAAAATTTTAGAAAATAATTTTTTAAATTAATCATTTTTTTGAAATTGGAATACTGAAATTATCTAACGGTGAATTTTTGGAAGTTTTCCAATTATTTTAAATTTTCAATGAATAATGAAAATAATTAATTTTAATTAAAAATTGTCTTTTTTGATTAAAAAATATATAAAGTTAAATTAATTTCAGAATTTATTTTAAAGTAAAATTATTTAAATTATAAATCATCTTACATAATTTAGGTCATTGAAATCATTTTTATATAGAATTTTTAATCCAAAAATGTAAACTTTTGATCATTTTATCTTAAAAAAACTCGACTTCTCATCGTGTTTGAGAGAATAATATTAAATTATATTTTGATTCTTATTCGCATAAAATTTGGAAAAATGGATTCCATATTTAGATTATGATTAAATTATACATTCTATTAATGTTAATTTAATTTTTTTACCAAATTTAATTTTGAAAATAGTATAAATTCTTTACATCGGTAATGGTAATAATGGAATTATCAGGTACATAAAATAATAAGATAATAGTTAATATAACAAAAAAATTGTCTACATACCATTATCTAGCCAGATTTAGACCTACGTGTCATTATGGTTTATTTTTATGAGTTATGGGGAACATTTACATGAACGGGACCTATATAATAAGATTAGTAAAGAAAAATAAAAAAAATTAACCTTTCTTACTTTAAACATATATTAATATTTGAGATAGGGGTAAAACAACATAGGTTTTGTTATAGATATTATATTGAGATAAAAATGTTCTTTTATTATAATAATATATTTTATTTAATTTTTAGAGAATAAATTATCACATAAAATGCTTAAAAAATTTCAATGCATTAATTATTTGTTTGATAAAATATAAAACAAGAGATACTAAAAATAAAAAAAGTGAAGTAAATTGAATGAATTATTTTGTTATTTTAGTTTTTTAGAAAAATATTTCTTCATAAATGGGTGTTAAAATAATATATTAAAATTCTATCATTTTCAATATATTTTTTAAATTCAAGTTAAATAAATAATTTCAAAATTGAAATTAATGTTATTTTCTAATAAATGATATTTTATTAAATGATTTAAAATCACTAAAATGGGATATTCCTAAAAGTGATTTTCAAATATTAATAAATACTAAATATTTTCTATTCATTTCCCAATTTATTTTTTATAATAAATATAATGACCCCTAAAAATTAAAAACTACTTAAGTGAAGTTATGTTTAATGTGGTGTTTTTACAAGTTATTATAATTCCCCAACCTTAAAAATTACTTTATATTGAATTAAATCAAGAATTCACATGGAGGGTGTTTTTAGGTTTATTTCTTTAGATAAATAAGCCATAATAATTACATTACATCTCATAAATTACAATGTAGACACTTTTACTCAGTTTTCATTTTTTCATAAAATAAAAACTCTTAAAAAATAAACATGCCTTGTTCCATGTTTTACATAGCATGAATTTTCCTTGATCCCATCATTGACCCTATTTATCATTATGTCATGTGAAAACCATTTCAAAACATTAGATTAGCATAAAAAGATCAGTAAGGGTTATAAATTAAGGAATGAAAACATTATCCCATCAATAAATACAAATCAATGAGCCCATGATTTTCCATCATAACATACCTTATAAAATAATAAGATTTATGAATAACACATGGATATCATAAATCAGAAAAGGTAACTTATGGCATACATACCAAATATAAATTGTAGCTTTCACAACTACGTAGGGATTTACATTTGTAATACCTATCAGAGTATATTCCATAAATCTATTAGTAGAAACATTAAAATTTACCTTTGTCACATTACCCAATTCATTGCAGAGCTATCTCAGGCTCACCCGCCCTAGGATTATCACAAAACAACCCGTATACGTAAATAATTCCCAAGAACCATACCAAAATCATGACACATAAAACAAGCATAAAGTAAATATAACATTTCCACACTCCAAACACAATATAACATTTCAAGATATTGAAATATCCAATCTATTTCCAAAACCATTTAAAACAATGAATAAATATATTTTTTAGTCAATGTGATCCATACCACTTTGAAAATTTTAAAGGGGTTAACATTTTGAAGCATTAATATCAGTATAATCAAATCCTTAAAACCATTTTTAAAACATGTGTATTAATGAGAAACATTTAGAATATTAAATATTTAAAATATTTAAAATAATGTTTTACTTAAAGACTCTATTTCCAGTTAGAAAATATTTGAATAAAAATAATTAAATAATTAATTAAACAAAACATAAAATATCCTAACAATAAGTATATTCATGATATAATATGTCATAGGGAAGTATATATACCATATAAAATTGATTTTTTGTATAATAAAAAATAAGTTTCAATGGAAGGTAAATTGAGACAATGTCCCTTGCAAAGATCATATCCTTTGAATGAGGACAAATCTATGACAGAATTATGTGTGAAAAATTATAACACACCCAATATAAGTGAATATTTAGTGTAAAACAATAATTTTTCATCCCCACATATTCATAGATTGACATAATCAAGAAGTATAATTTTAACCCAAATAATTGAAATTGGGTTAAGAAATTCTCTTATATAAATTCGATAACCTAACGACATCACATTAAAATTCATAAAATGAGTTGATGAGAGGGTAAAGGGTCTCTCATCACATGGACATAAAATTTAAAAAAATAAGAATATATAAGAACATATCCCAACATAAGAAAATGGAAATTAAAAAGACAAAAAAACTCTTTAACAAAAAGAGTATGGTGAAAGGTTCCCTTACCGATTTGGTAACTTACAAAACATGAACAACATGAAAGATGGAACAAACAATGAAGATTTAAATAACAATAAATAAAATTATATTTCACAATGAATACAATCGTGGGAAGTACGAACACCACATTGAAGGAAATAGAGGCAAATATTGCATGAATCTCACAGGAATAAAAAGTGATATGAAACCCCCTTACCTCAAGCTTGACTTGTCTTTTATTTTCCTTTTTCTTCATGAATAATAAACTTACGTTAATTTTTACTCTCTTAACAACCTTTTTAAAGTTTATTATTCATTTTATATCCCTTATTACCTTGCTATAACAATAAGTTAATTATTTGAGTTCATATCAGACATTTTATCGATATTCGAAACAAGAGCTAAAAATGTACTTGTTATAATTATATATTGTCCAGTTAGCTGAAATTAAATTATCTCTAGAATGATATTCATGATTTATATATCATATATATCATATATATCTTGTGTATATGTACTTAGAATAGTCCATATCATTTGGATATATGAAAATGAAATGCACCATTCATGGAGACGGTAAGTAGTACGTATGCATGATTGCTACTTCCATTTCATTTTTTTCAATTTAAAAGGAATTAAAACCAAATTAAAAATAGGTATATTATTATTCTAGTTTAATTTAATATTTTATATACTTTATGTATGTTCATTAACACCATCCTTTTTATGTTCCAGTATGGTATGAAGCAGTTATATCACTTTGACGGGGTGGTAATCCGTACTTCTTCAATTAAAATTATCGTATTTACCCATTATAAAAACCATAAAGGTATGTTATAAATAAAAAATACAGAATCATAGAGAAAACATGAACATAATATATATATATATATCATATATAAATATAGTTCCATCATAATAGCCACCTGTAATGGCTCAGACCACTCTAGTCTATTCCTTTATGAAAATCTGGGGTCTGAGCTATTCTGGGAGGTCAAAATGACTTTTCCCCAACACTTTTCTAAATTTCTAGTTCATTGAATAGTGTTTCTAGTTCTATGAACAGTGCAATAGTATCCATATGTGAACAGTGTCATCGGTATCCTTAAGTGAACAGTGCAACGGTAACCCTATGTGAACAGTGTTATTGGTATGCTTATATAAATAGTGCAACGGTAACCTTCTGTAAATAGTTCAATGGTAGCCTTATGTGCAAAGTGTCATCAGTGGCCTTAGGTGAATAATTCATTAGTAGCCTTATGTGAACAGTGTCATTGGTAGGCATATGGGAACAGTGAAACAGTACCCTTATGTGAGCAGTGTAACGGTATCCTTATGTGAATAGTGTCATTTATAGCCTTATGTGAGTACTACAACAGTACCCTTATGTGAATAGTGTCATTGGTAGCCTTGTGTGAACAGTGCAACGGCAACCTTATGTGAACAGTGTCATCATAAGCCTTATGTGAACTGTGAAACGGTAACCTTATGTGGGCAGTGTGTAACATCCCAGGTAAATAAAGAATAAAGAATTTTCATATTTATTAATATTTACGAATTAAATATTAATTTTATTTTAAAGGGGTTGCTATGTTCGATAGCGTACCCGGTACGCAACGATGAGTTTCTTTGAAAACTTACGTTGCACACAAGTAATAAAATAATATTATTTTAAAGGTTAGTTAACGAGTAGCCGTTGTACTGGCGGGAATGGATAGAAATAACTAAAATATTATTAGATATGTTTTTAAATGTTTATACATTATCTAATAAAAGATAAAGGCTTAAAATACGGAAAGAGTTCAATTTTAGGCATATATACTCTAATTTTCACTAAAGGTCCACTTATCACCTTTTGACGGAGAACTGTCATTAAATATAGTTTTGATCGATCTTATAAATTCTTTTGGACCAAATATAACTCTTCTTTTGAATCAGGACATCAAAATTTACTTTGTGTAAATTTTTGGTACCATTCTGATAAAGTTCATTTTTTTATGAATAGTGTAAAATGTTGTATTTTAATTCAAAACCTCTTTTTAATCTAAATTAATTATATGATTAGATTATTATTTTAATTTGTTTTAAAGTGAAATTAGAAAATATTTTTACCAGTTAATCCAATGGTGGTCATTGGAATCAATTTCACTTTGAAATTGGACTTAAACTGGTGTCAATCTTTTGATACTTATTGTTTCACAAAAACATGCTATTTGTCATGACAGCGGGAATTAATTATTAAATTAATTAATTTTACTTATATGTTTTGAATTTTGTAAAATGGATTTCATTTTTGAATTCGGAATATCAAATATAGCTTAGGGTGAATTTTTGGTAATTTTCTGAAAAACTTCAATTTTTGATGAATAGTCAAACCACTAAGTGGTAATCAAGCAAACTGATTTTTCAGTTAAATGAAAGTTTACCACTAATGTGTATTGAATTTTGAAAATCCGACATACATGGTTGTCATTAAGAAGTAAAATGTGGTTCAATGAGATTATAATAATTTTTTGGTGAATAGTAACTTATTAAGTTCTTAATCGCGATTAGAGGTAATTAGGGTAGTTTAAGGTATAAATAATGCTTTAATAATATGAAATGACATAGACACATGTCCCAACCTTATTTGTTGTGTCATGGCCGACCAAGACAAGCCATGGGTCAACTTGGGGACCCCATGGGGACATTTTGGTTGGGAAATGACATAAATAACTTTTTATTTAATGTTAAAGTGAAAATGACACTAACATAAATTGTTTTACTAAATTAATTTTTGAGTGGGGTTATAAAAGTCCACATTTTGATTATAAATAGTCATTGGAAAGATAAAAAGATTCCCTACATCATAGTATTTTTTTTTATAATTTTTGGACATTAAATAAATTAAATTATATATGACATAATAATGATGCAGTGATGACATCCTTATTTGACGATTTAAATAAAATGGAAAGATAATGAAACATATAAAACCTACACATGGCCAAAACAAATTGGATGAGTGGATTTCGAACCCTTATCACCTTATCCACGAATTATATCAATGTGGGACCTTTTAAAACCGAAACACATTTTCAAATAAAGTAATATTTCTTTACTTTCCAAAAGTGCCCCTCCTCTCCTCTTATAAAAGGCCCCCACCTCTACCTCATTTCACACACTTCTCAAGCCTTTGGCTCGGCCAACCCCTGCCCAATTACTCTCTCCACATTTCTATCCTAATCCTAGAGGATTCCCTTTGGGCAGAAACCTTTCAATGTAAGCCTTTAGGCTCAAATCAAAAAGGAGTTACACTTTTAAAGGTAATTCATTCTCTTTTGTTCATTTGTTTTATTTTGCTTCTCCAACCCTCTAAACTCTTTTTATTTACTTCTTTTGTAACAACACCAGTATCTTAAATATACTAGGATGTTGTTATAAGATTTATTTGAGCTACACTCTCACACAACTACATCAAATGGTTAAAGAACATACGGTTTCCATGGATGGCGAAATTCTGCCTCCCGAAACGATGATTGTTCAATACTCATTTAACACCTTCAAAGGTGGCAATTATGATGTCACTATTTTTATATATGATATATAATATGTTTATGTTTTCTTTAAGCTTCTGTATTTTTCATTTTTGGCATACCTTTATGGTTTCCATTATGGGTAAACACGATATCTTCATTTAAGGAAGTGCGGACTACCGCCCCCTAAAAGTGATGTGATTCGTTAATGCCATATGTGGGACGTGTAAAGGATGGATTTAAAGTTATTATATATGATGTTATAATGGAATTATAATATACCTATATATCATTATTATTATTTTCCATTAAAGTATGATATAGAAATGAAAGTAGCATTCATGCGTACGTACGGCTTACCGTCTCCATGAACGGTGCATTTCATTTCTTATCCCCAAATGTAATGTACTATTAAATGTAAATGTATATATTGGATATATATAATTCATGATATATCTAAGTGATGAATATAATTCTAGAATTAAAATATACATACCTCTCATTTAGTTTTAATTCCATTAATATGACAAAGAAATGAAAGTAGCGTTCATGCGTACGTACGGCTTACCGTCTCCATGAACGGTGCATTTCATTTCTTACCTCTAAATGATTATGTAATATTATAAATACATATATATTCTGGATATATATGATACATATTATATCAAAATCGGGAATTTCATTCTGGATATAAAGAACTTTTGACCACAGGAACAACATGTAATTGTAAGAAGTCAACTTTCGACTTAAGAACCAAATATTGACAAAACAAACATTATTAACCTAAACGGTTAAATAATGTTTATAACATGGAAATAAGTGATATAAAAAGAATAATGAACTTTAAAAAGGTTCTTAATCAAGTATAAATTAACTCAAGTTTATTATTCAGGACGTTAATGAACGATCGAGTCAAGTCGGACCCAAGGTAAGGGACTTCGTCTCAATCTCCTTTCATTGAGGCCTATTTCGTTTTATACACAACTTTCTTTTATATGGTGTATAAACTCCTTTGACTTTTAATTTTATACAAAAGGAATCTTTTTCTACGAAGCGTTTTACTAAACGACAAAAAGGAATGTTTTTTTAACGTACGCGGTGACAACGACTTTTTCCACCGCCGCAAGTATTATTTGGTCTTTGGATTCCTCAATAAGCCGTAATGTTTTTAGAATAAAATAAATACCATATAATCTTTTATGTATTTTGGTAATGAAAATGGTTTTGAAAAAGGATTCTATTATGTTAATATATTTATGATATATTGTGATTGAAATGTGGAAATGTTATCATTCCTTTATATTGGTTATATATTTTATGATTTTATATTGGTACTTGGACATTTTAACGGGTGGTTACATTATAAACCATATGACGGGTGGTGCCGTGAATACCAGGACGGGTGGTTACGTTATAACCTCCAATGCATTGGGTATGGAAGTCGGCCGTATGGCTATTCCATTATGTATGTATGGAAATTGGCCGTATGGCTATTCCATTAAGTGATATGTGTGGAAGTCAACCATATGGTTATTCCACTTAAGTATGTTTATGTCCAAAGTTACCTTTATATATTCTATGTGTTCTTTATATGGGTTTTATGGTAATCCTTTGTTTACAAAAAGGTAAGTAATGATACTTTATTCAGTGAAGATTTTTTTTTACTACTTCATGAAGGTGAAGGTATTACTTTGATATAGTATACATGGTTTACTTGATGTTTGAAAAACTAACAGTTTTCATTCTTTTTGTATCCCTTACTAAGCTTTTTATGCTCACCCCAAGTTTTTTTGAAATGTTTTTGACAGGACTTAATATAGAATAAGGTCAAGGATGGGATCAAGGGAATGTCATTCTATATAAAACATGGAACTAGACATGTTTCTTTCAAGAATTTTATTTATTATGGAAACTTAGTATAAGTGACTACTTTGTCATCTTTTGAGATGTAATAGTTAGGTTCTAATTCTCTAAAACTCTAAACCTGAAAAGATCCTCGACGTGAATTATTCATTTAATTAATTATTAAGTAAGGTTTAAGGCTGGGGCCTTATAGTTGGTATCAGAGGACGGTTTAGACAACTTTAGGAGTTAGAAAAGTGTTAAATTATAATATGATTGAAATGATATAGCATTTACGGATTACCATGTTGCTTCGCCTAAGATATTTCTGTGTTCAGAATGGTTTTCCGCAGAGGAAACAAAGCAGCTATGTTGGGACGACATCAGGAGGAAGATAACCTTCCAAATAAGCAACCTGAGATGGTCGGAATCGAAACTGAACAGTTTGTTGTAGTGATGGCACAGTTGGCTCAGGCTATAAATGGTGGTGGTATCCATGCACGAGATCAGCCAGATTAACCGCAGAGGAACATGTCAGTGGTGGAACATTTCATGAGGCAACATCCCCCATCATTCAGAGGATCATCTGACCCTGTGCAAGATGAAGGGTGGATTAAAGCACTGGAGAAGATTTTTGATGTCATGGGGTGTTCAGAACATCAAAATGTTAGTCTTGCTGTTTACCGTTTTGAAGGTGAAGCTGATCAGTGGTGGTCGATGGTGAAAAATATAAGGGATAGTGATGAGATTGAGGATCTTCACTGGGACGAATTCAAAGGTATGTTTCTTGAGAAATATTTTCCTAAGGTAGTTCGTCTTAGGATGGAAAAACAGTTCCTAGAATTGAGGCAGGAGGATGATTCAGTGGCTGCTTATGAAGAAAAGTTCACCCGACTGGCAAGGTATGCTACAAACTTCATACGAGATCTTGATAGTAAAATAAACCATTTTTACTCAGGGTTAAAGCCAAATTATCGAAGGGCTTTAGCTTCTCGTGAATTCAAAAGTTATGAAAAACTTTTTCGATGTGCGGAGAAAGTAGAAATGGAGTTTGCCGATGATCAAGTGTTCTATGACAAACAACAAAATAAGAGGTCTAGTTGGCAGGAAAAGGGGAAGAATTCATCAAAAAAGCAAGGAGGTAAGAAAACCAAATATCCATCCTGTGAGAAGTGTGGTAAAATGCATCCTGGAGAATGTTTATCCAAGTCTGGTAAGTGCTTTTGGTGTGGTAAGTCTGGTCATATTGCTCGTAACTGTAAGGAAGATGATCAATCAGGAAATGAAAAGCCAACGGTAAGATGTTTTAAGTGTAATTAAATGGGTCATTATGAAAACGAGTGTCCAACGAAGAACTCAACTGGGGGAATGCAGCTAGACTACAAGCAGAAAGGGGTGGTAAAATCATTTGCAACAACTTCAGCAAATGTTGGGCCATCGAATGAAGTGGTATCAGCTCCAGGGAGCTCAGTATTTTTCGAAGATTGACTTGAGGTCGGGGTACCATCAGTTGAAAGTAAAAGAAGCATACGTTCCGAAGACTTCGTTCCATACTAGATATGGCCATTATGAATTTGTAGTTATGCCTTTGGGGTTAACCAATGCACCTGCTGTATTCATGGACCTTATGAATAAAATTTTCCATGAGTTCTTGGATAAGTTTGTGTTTGTGTTTTGAGGTTTGTGATGAGGTTATGTGTGCCTTGTGATTCACAGTTGAAGAATGAGTTGTTTTTTCATCCTGGCAGTACTAAGATGTACAGAGGTCTGCGGGAGTATTACTGGTGGGATGGAATGAAAAGAGACATTGCTGATTTTACTGTGAAGTGTTTGACATGTCAACAGGTTAAAGCAGAGCAGCAGTTACCAAAAGGGATGTTTCAGCCTTTACCAGTGCCAGAGTGGAAATGGGAAAAATATCCATGGAATTTTTTGTGGGATTACCGAGGGCATCTCGAGGTAATAAGGTAATCTGGGTTATTGTTGATCGCTTGAATAAATCTGCTCATTTCCTTTCTATACGAGATACTTTATCTCTAGATCAACTTTCCCGTTTGTATCTTAAAGAGATAGTCAGGTTACATGGAGTTCCTCTCTCCATTGTATTGGATCGTGAACCCGGGTTTACTTCTAACTTTTGGAAAGGCCTTCAGAAGTCGTTGGGTACTGAATTAAAATTTTAGTACATCTTTTCATCCTCAATCAGATGGGTAGTCAGAACGAACAATTCAGACATTGGAGGATATGCTACGAGCGTGTTCTATGGGTTATCAGAGAAGATGGGACCAACATCATTCTTTGGTTGAATTTTCATATAATAATAGTTTTCATTCTAGTATACAGATGGAACCATTTGAGGCATTATATGGGAAGCGGTGTCGAACTCCAGCATTTTGGAATGAAGTGGGTGAAAGGAAGCTGATGGGACCAGAATTGGTAGAAGAGATGGCAGGAAAAGTTCAGCTGATTCAGAAGCACATGAGAATAGCTCAGAGCAGGCAGAAGAGTTATGCAGATAACCGGAGGAAGGATCTATCTTTCGAGGTAGGCGATCATGTTTTTCTCAAGGTTTCTCCTTGGAAAAGTGTGATGAGATTTGGTAAGAAAGGAAAGTTCAGTCCAAGGTTCGTTGGACCATACGAAATTCTGGAAAGAGTTGGATCAGTTGCATACCGAGTGGCTTTACCTCCGAGTTTATCTCAGGTACACAATGTTTTTCATGTTTCAATGTTGAGAAAGTATATGCCAGATCCATCTCATGTTTTGAGCCCAGAGGTAGTTCAGCTGGAAGAGAACCTATCTTATGAGGAACAACCGGTCCAGATTCTTGACCACAGGGACCAAGTGTTACGGAATAAGGTGATTCATCAGGTAAAGGTTTTGTGGAATACCATGTGATTGAAGAGGCAACGTGGGAATCTGAAAATGCTATGAGGGATAAATACCCCCACTTATTTTGATAAGTGAATAAAATTGCGAGAACGCAATTCCCAAAAGGGGGGAAGGATGTAACATCCCAGGTAAATAAAGAATAAAGAATTTTCATATTTATTAATATTTACGAATTAAATATTAATTTTATTTTAAAGGGGTTGCTATGTTCGATAGCGTACCCGGTACGCAACGATGAGTTTCTTTGAAAACTTACGTTGCACACAAGTAATAAAATAATATTATTTTAAAGGTTAGTTAACGAGTAGCTATTGTACTGGAGGGAATGGATAGAAATAACTAAAATATTATTAGATATGTTTTTAAATGTTTATACATTATCCAATAAAAGATAAAGGCTTAAAATACAGAAAGAGTTCAATTTTAGGCATATATACTCTAATTTTCACTAAAGGTCCACTTATCACCTTTTGACGGAGAACCGTCATTAAATATAGTTTTGATCGATCTTATAAATTCTTTTGGACCAAATATAACTCTTCTTTAGAATCGGGACATCAAAATTTACTTTGTGTAAATTTTTGGTACCTTTCTGATAAAGTTCATTTTTTTATGAATAATGTAAAATGTTGTATTTTAATTCAAAACCTCTTTTTAATCTAAATTAATTATATGATTAGATTATTATTTTAATTGGTTTTAAAGTGAAATTAGAAAATATTTTTACCAGTTAATCCAATGGTGGTCATTGGAATCAATTTCACTTTGAAATTGGACTTAAACTGGTGTCAATCTTTTGATACTTATTGTTTCACAAAAACACGCTATTTGTCATGACAGTGGGAATTAATTATTAAATTAATTAATTTTACTTATATGTTTTGAATTTTGTAAAATGGACTTCATTTTTGAATTCGGAATATCAAATATAGCTTAGGGTGATTTTTTGGTAATTTTCCGAAAACATCAATTTTTGATGAATAGTGAAACCACTAAGTGGTAATCAAGCAAACTGATTTTTCAGTAAAATGAAAGTTTACCACTAATGTGTATTGAATTTTGAAAATCCGACATACATGGTTGTCATTAAGAAGTAAAATGTGGTTCAATGAGATTATAATAATTTTTTGGTGAATAGTAACTTATTAAGTTCTTAATCGCGATTAGAGGTAATTAGGGTAGTTTAAGGTATAAATAATGCTTTAATAATATGAAATGACATAGAAACATGTCCCAACCTTATTGGTTGTGTCATGGACGACCAAGAGAAGCCATGGGTCAACTTGGGGACCCCATGGGGACATTTTGGTTGGGAAATGACATAAATAACTTTTTATTTAATGTTAAAGTGAAAATGACACTAACATAAATTGTTTTACTAAAATAATTTTTGAGTGGGGTTATACAAGTAAAAATTTTGATTATAAATAATCATTGTAAAGCTAAAAAGATTTCCTACATCATAGTAGTTTTTTTTATAATTTTTAGACATTAAATAAATTAAATTATATATGACATAATAATGATGCAGCGATGACATCATTATTTGACAATTTAAATAAAATGGAAAGATAATGAAAAATATAAAACCTACACATGGACAAAACCAATTGGATGAGTGGATTTCGAACCCTTATCACATTATACACGAAGTATATCAATGTGGGACCTTTTAAAACCGAAACACATTTTCAAATAAAGTAATATTTCTTTACTTTCCAAAAGTGTCCCTCCTCTCCTCTTATAAAAGGCCCCCACCTCTACCTCATTTCACACACTTCTCAAGCCTTTGGCTCGGCCAACCCCTGCCCAATTACTCTCTCCACATCCCTCTCCTCATCCTAGAGGATTGCCTTTGGGCAGAATCCTTTCAAAGGAAGCCTTTAGGCTCAAATCAAAAAGGAGTTACACTTTTAAAGGTAATTCATTCTCTCTTGTTCATTTGTTTTATTTTGCTTCTCCAACCCTCTAAACTCTTTTTATTTACTTCTTTTGTATCAACACTAGTATCTTAAATATACTAGGATGTTGTTATAAGATTTATTTGAGCTACACTCTCACACAACTACATCAAATGGTTAAAGAACATACGGTTTCCGTGGATGGCGAAATTCTGCCTCCCGAAACGATGATTGTTCAATACTCATTTAACACCTTCAAAGGTGGCCATTATGATGTCACTATTTTTATATATGATATATAATATGTTTATGTTTTCTTTAAGCTTCTGTATTTTTCATTTTTGGCATACCTTTATGGTTTCCATTATGGGTAAACACGATATCTTCATTTAAGGAAGTGCGGACTACCGCCCCCTAAAAGTGATGTGATTCGTTAATGCCATATGTGGGACGTTTAAAGGATGGATTTAAAGTTATTATATATGATGTTATACTGGAATTATAATATACCTCTATATAATTATTATTTATTTCCATTAAAGTATGAGATAGAAATGAAAGTAGCGTTCAGGCATACGTATGGCTTACCGTCTCCATGAACGGTGCATTTCATTTCTTATCCCCAAATGTAATGCACTATTAAAAGTAAATGTATATAATGGATATATATAATTAATGATATATCTAAGTGATGAATATAATTCTGGAATTAAAATATACATACCTCTCATTTAGTTTTAATTCCATTAATATGACAATTAAATGAAAGTAGCGTTCATGCGTACGTACGGCTTACCGTCTCCATGAACGGTGCATTTCGTTTCTTACCTCTAAATGATTATGTAATATTATAAATACATGTATATTCTGGATATATATGATACTTATTATATCCAAATCGAGAATTTCATTCTGGATATAAAGAACTTTTGACCACATGAACAACATGTAATTGTAAGAAGTCAACTTTCGACTTAAGAACCAAATATTGACAAAACAAACATTATTAACCTAAATGGTTAAATAATGTTTATAACATGGCAATAAGTGATATAAAAAGAATTATGAACATTAAAAAAGTTCTTAATCAAGTATAAATTAACTCAAGTTTATTATTCAGGACGTTAAAGAACGATCGAGTCAAGTCGGACCCAAGGTAAGGGACTTCGTCTCAATCTCCTTTCATTGAGGCGTATTTCGTTTTATACACAACTTTCTTTTATACGGTGTATAAACTCCTTTGACTTTTAATTTTATACAAAAGGAATCTTTTTTTATGAATCATTTTACTAAACGACAAAAAGGAATGTTTTTTTAACGTACGCGGTGACAACGACTTTTTCCGCCGCCGCAAGTATTATTTGGTATTTGGCTTCCTCAATAAGCCGTAATGTTTTTAGAATAAAATAAATACCATATACTCTTTTATGTATTTTGGTATTGAAAATGGTTTTGAAAAAGGATTCTATTATGTTAATATATTTATGATATATTGTGATTGAAATGTGGAAATGTTATCATTCCTTTATATTGGTTTTATATTTTATGATTTTATATTGGTACTTGGACATTTTAACGGGTGGTTACGTTATAAACCATATGACGGGTGGTGCCGTGAATACCAGGACAGGTGGTTACGTTATAACCTCCAATGCATTGGGTATGGAAGTCGGCCGTATGGCTATTCCATTAAGTATGTATGGAAATTGGCCGTATGGCTATTCCATTAAGTGATATGTGTGGAAGTCAACCGTATGGTTATTCCAATTAAGTATGTTTATGTCCTAAGTTACCATTATATATTATATGTGTTCTTTATATGGGTTTTATGGTAATCCTTTGGTTACAAAAAAGGTAAGTAATGATACTTTATTCAGTGAAGATTTTTTTTACTACTTCATGAAGGTGAAGGTATTACTTTGATATAGTAAACATGGTTTACTTGATGTTTGAAAAACTAACAGTTTTCATTCTTTTTGTATCCCTTACTGAGCTTTTTATGCTCACCCCAAGTTTTTTTGAAATGTTTTTCACAGGACTTAATATGGAATAAGGTCAAGGATGGGATCAAGGGAATGTCATGCTATATAAAACATGGAACAAGACATGTTTCTTTCAAGAGTTTTTTTTATTATGGAAACTTAGTATAAGTGACTACTTTGTAATCTTTTGAGATGTAATAGTTATGTTCTAATTCTCTAAAACTCTAAACCTGAAAAGATCCTCGACATGAATTATTCATTTAATTCAATATTAAGTAAGGTTTAAGGCTGGGGCCTTATACAGTGTCATCCGTAAGCGTATGTGAATAGTGCAACAGTAAACTTATGTGAACAGTGTCATTGGTAGCCTTATGCGAATAGTGCAGTGGTAACCTTATGTGAACAGTGTAATTGGTATCCTTATAAGAAATGTAAAACGGTAACTATATGTGAACAGTGTCATCAGTAGACATATGTGAACAATGAAATGGTAGCCTTATGTGAACAGTTTTATCCATAGCCTTATGTGAATAGTGCAACAGTAACATAATATGAGTTGTGTCATCGGTAGCCTTATATGAACCGTGTAATGGTAACGTAATGTGAACAGTGTCATCGGTAGCCTTATGTTAACAATGTAATGGTAATCTTATGTGAAAAATGTCATCGGTAGCCTTACGTGAATAGTGCATCTGTAACCTCATTAGAGCAGTGTCATCGGTAGCCTTATGTGAATATTGCATTGGTAACCTTATGTGAAAAGTGTCATCATCTGCCTTGTTTGAACAGTGCAATGGTAACCTTACGTGAACAGTTCCATTGGTAGCATTATGTGAACTATTCAACGGTAACCTTATGTGATCAGTGCCATCGATAGAAATATGTGAACAGTGCAATGGTAATCTTATGTGATCAGTGTCATCGGTAGGATTATGTGAAAATTAAAATGGTATCCTTATGTGAACAGTGTTTCTAGAATAGTGATGTTCAATGGTAGCCTCTATTTCATTGCCAAATTTTGAGTCCATGATCAATGTTTCTAGAATGGTGAGGTCTAACAGTAGCCTCTATTACTTTTCCTAAATTTTGACTTCATGAACAGTGTTTCTTGAACTGTACGGTCCAATGGAAGCCTCTATTTCCATTACCAAATTTTGAGTTGATGAACAGTGTTTCCCGAACGTTGAGGTCCAACGGTAGCCTCTATTTCCTTTTCCAAATTTTTTGTTCCTGAACAACATTTCCATCTTCCTACAGTTTCGCCCCTTTAATGTTTCCTTTGACATAAAGTGCATTTAAAGCCTCGTTTTATGGCCTCTAAAGCAGATTCATAGGCCATAATTCCTCTATTAATTTATCCTAAGGCTCGGGATGTTTTTACTTGGTCAAACTGTGTGGTTTAATGTAATATACTTTTAATGGAAAATCTTGTGTATCTTAAAACACTGATACATTAAATCATCTAAAGGGATGACATATCATTCTCCCTATTTCTTCTTCATTGTTCTCGAGTTTGAGATGCTCAATCAATCATTTCCATCCTATAGGATTTGTGAGATCAAACTTTCATTCTTGTGTTGGTTCCCCTCTATTTTTTATTCAACAAAGTTGTATCAATCAATCTTTGATATAAGTTGTCAAGGGGGGAAGAGATCGTAACTGGTTGTGTGGCTCGTTCTCATATAAAGAACGTGAAGAACTGTTTGAGGTAGGGGATTTGTTGCTTTTCTTTTCATTTCAGTGCAACTGTATAGTCATCATGTTTAATAAATTTGTGATAGCTTACTATTTAGGTTTCCCATAGTTGGGACCTGCTAATAATAAATCGGTTAATTAAAGATGGATTAAAGAACTGGTTATTTGATAAAAGATACTTCTTTTTAGATTTCTGGGTTATCTTCTTTCTTGTTTATGGGCCATGATCCTAAGGGTTATGATGTTTTTTTCCTGCTGTTATTGTTGTTATGTGAGATTGGATGGCTATTGTGATATGTGGGGGCAAGGAGGCTTATAGGATGTGGCAGCAGTTGATTCCTAGAGTGGTGAGATGCATCTATTTATGCATGTGGGTGTCATGGAGGACAGCAGAGATGATGAAACGAGTTGGATGTGAATGTTTAGATGCTTTATTATTCTTATTGGTTGATTATCCTCTTTATTTTCTACACTTCTCAAGGTAGATGGTTTTCTTACCATCCTTCCAAAGGGGTAGAGGACACATGGGGTATCCGACATTTTTTCCATGTTTAGCTTCCTAAGGGAGGATCGGTCTTTTTTCTTATTATAGGTGTCAAAGATGTGATGGGTAGTTTATCTACTCTTAGAGTTGATCCCCCATGAGTTTATTAGCATAGAATGTTTTTCTAGAATTCCTAGGAATATGGGAAAGTAATAATGTTGTTAATAAACTATTGAATAAATGATGTTAACCAAAGGGGATGGAGCTTTCTGGGATGCAATGTTGAGGTTACATTATAGAGGGACAATATACATTGGGAGTGATGCTAATGAAATATATCGTGGAATTGTTAATGGTTAATTAATGTTTAAAGAATTAATTAACATAATGTAGAACAGATACAATGGGAATGAATTAATGTAACAATGTTCTATAAATGGTTGTGTTCTTATAGGATACCCAGTCATAGATGTGGCAGCTAGGAATCCGAGAGATGATAGCTCGAGTTATGTCTAAGACTAGGTTATTCCCATATTTTGGTGGTGATCATTATTAGATTCTATAATTATTGTGTTTCTATACGCTACTCCACCCCATCAGTTAGGGAAAATGACACCTCAAGGATTCTGAGACATGGTGGGTGTTTTCCCCAACATTTTGGTGGGAGGATGGATGGCTGACTACCCCCTTTAGCCCCGCTCTCTTCTTTTGGTAGTTACTTGTACTGGTAGGCACCGTGGTTAGTTTTCCCCATATATGTGTGTAGAGGTATTTAATGGCTTGTGGTTATTCACACACATATATTCTGGATATTTTTTCTTATGGACTCCTATAGTTGTAATGTGTATATGCTACAATGGCATGAGGATCCTTACTCTATGTATGGGATATAATGTCTTGAGGATTAATAATGACGTATGATACATGGTATGAGAGCTGTAGTGGCTCCTAGAAAATACTAGGTTACATTTCTTACATGGATGTGGTGGTTTTTTTCTTGAGGTGCATGTTGTGGTGCTTCGCCTAGGTGTCCGTGGGAATGACTTTTCAGAGAGAGATGCTTAGGACGTGTGACCTTGGGGAAAAGTGGAAAAATTGTGGGGAAGTAGTAGAGGGGTACACTTGATATTCCTTATTATATTATATACTCTTGTATGTGATACTTGGAGAGAGTATCAGTGCTGAGGCTAGGAACATAGTATAACTATTTATGTGATGAGTTAGTTTCACTTTTAGTACACAGTGATTTACCATGATTTCTTTACTTTTTTACAAGAGGCATTGGGGAGTATCCTACTGAGTATACTATTATAATCACCCTATATATATAAACTGTTTTTCTAGTCGATTGGAGAAGCTTGGTGATCAGGTTGGTTTCTACTAGCTTGGGGTTCGATGATCTATTTAGGCATCATGGTTACTGTTGTTTTTACATTCTTTTGGGTACATTGAGATTTCACTATTATTTGTCGTAGTTTTTCATGACATTACATATGTGTAGATGGGAATTCTTTTATATTTTACTCTGACTTGGAGTTTCTTGGTGTCTATTTTATCTCTCTCTTTTGCACGTCTTCTATTAGAGGGTAATGCCTCCCATCTGTGTGTTTACTATACCCTCGGTGCTTGTCGCCAACCTGGGGCCTATTTGGAGGTGGGACTTAGGGGTTATTATCTCCCATCTAACATTTCTGGCCCAGGAGGGGTACACTTTGTGGTGAGGGGGTCATCATAGAGTTGTATTAGAATTAGGTTGAGGGATAGGATGGAGTTTGGTGTTAGGAATAGGTGAGGTTGCATTGGTTGGTAGGGAAACAGTGTCATTCATGTTTAGCATGTGATGTAAACACTGAAGACTGGATGAGATGTAGGCATTTTGGGCCCCTATTATCTGATGCATAAACCATTAAGATTATAGTGGCTATAAAACAAGGTGATACTAGTTTCAGGGTAGAGACCTAGGAAATAATCATGCATCATTCTTCTTTGTGCCTATGTTTTAATGAGTAGACATTAAGATAGGTTAACATAAAATGATTAAAAGAAAAAAAAATTAATTAATTAATGCTGAGTCTTCATTAATCTAGGTTTAGGAGGTGGAACTGTTTATTATTTTACAGGTATGGCTCTATCTTGACATCCTCATCAGGATCATATAGAAGATATACAGCAGGTTGTGACATTAGATCGGCATAGGGTAGAGGCTGACGAATATGACCCTTGGAGGAGGACACTCCGAGAGTTCCAGTGCCAGAGTTTGAAGAAGTATGAGGGCTCTACATTAGATGCGGTCACAGAATAAAAGTTGGTGGAGGTTGAGATAGGCTTCAGTTGGATCTGTGCTCAGTAGGACCACTAGTTGTCCTTGGTTGTGATGATACTCTGTGGAGTAACAAGGCATGGGTGGTTCTTGTCCGATGGGGATTGCGAGGAGTCAGCAATATCATGGGAGGAGTTCCGAGACAAGTTTACAGTCGAGTTTCTTTCATCAAACGTGAAGTTGTCCAGTCACCAGGAGATTCTTACTCTTTAAAAGGGGAGCTCTAGTGTGTGAGAGTTTGGAATCTGTCTCAAGAACTTTTTATGACATACTTCAGACCTATTTCCAGATGAGGAGGCCAAGGTGAGGAATTTCGAGGAGGATTTTCTTCCAGAGATCTGGCATCGGGTCACCCCATTTATGCTGAAGACATATATGGAGGTGGTGAAGAGGGTAGAGTTTGTCAAGAGGACATTTTCCAGAACCAGATCATCAAAATAGGGGAGTTACCATGATTCATCAAAAAGCAGAACTATGGTCTGGGGTTCTCCGATTTCAGGGCAGAAGAGTATCCGTTCAGCCGGGGGTAGGTCCCACACCTCGAAATCTCATTTCTCCAGGGGTAGAAACTCTCAGACCTATAACAAGTGATTGGAATCTTGTTTTTCTTGTCGTGGTTGAGGTCATCAGTATAGAGAGTTCCCGAACATTCATAGCATTCATCGTAGCAGGTGTTCTGCTCGAGGATCCTTAATTGAGGCAGTTCCAGATGAGGAAGTAGAAGCAGCAGGTTACACTATCATTAGATCAGAAGAAGGTATATTTGGAAGCCAGAAGACAACCCCATGAAACTCCCCATCCTCAAAGAGTAGAGTGCAGCTATGGTGGTGGTTTTCATCAGGGTCATAGAGGCCATTGAGGAGGTTTTGGATAGCTTCATGCATTAGAGTTTTTATCTCTATGCATGCCACCTATCATTCAAGGTTCCATTTGCTTTTTTTCTTCCTTGGTTTATTCCTTTTTTGATTCATGAGTGACACACTCTTTCACATCACCTACCCTTATCAATGCTTTGGGACTTGAGGTAGAAAGGCTTATAGTGCCTTTGGCATTGACTACGCTAGTTGGAGGCCGAGCTTACTTGTTCGGAGTTTCTAGAGACTGTGAGCTAGTGTTGGGGAGGCACCTCTCTTGGGGAGATATAATATGTTTATGAATACAACCATATGATGTCATCCTTGGCATGGATTGGTTGTATTCAGTGCAGGTTATCGTAGATTTATTTTAGAAGACGGTTTTGTTCCTTGATGCGGATGGAGAGCTAGTGGCGTTCAATGGCGAGCAAGACCCTCAAATAGGTCAGAGGTGTGTTCTATACTTATCTTCCAAAACGGTTGAGCAGATTTTGTGTTCTTCAGAGGTTCAAAAGTTGGTGTTTCCAAGGGTCATTGAAGTGTACCCTGATGTATTTCTAGAAGAGGTTTTAGCGTTACTCCATTGATAAGAGATCAAGTTTGGGATCGAGATAAAACTATAAGTGTCTCTTATCTCAATGTCATTATATATGATGGACCTTCCAATTTATGAGAGATACGTATATAGCTTGATGGTCTATTACAATTCATTTTTTTTCAGCAAAATGTATCACCATGGGGAACACCGGTTTTGTTCATGAAGAAGGCAGATGGTAGTTTGCAGTTGTGTATCAATTATCATCACTAGAAAAAAGTGACAATAAATAATTGATATCTTCTACCATAGATTTATGATTTATTTGATCAACTGAAAGGTGCATGTTGGTTCTCAAAGATCGACTTGTGGTCAGGATATCATCAAATGCGTGTGAAGGATGAGGATATCCCCAAGATTTCTTTCTGTTATCATCATGGGAATTATGAGTTCATTGTAACGTTGTTTGGCATAACAAACTCTCTAGATGTATTCAAGGGATTAATGAATGCAGTGTTCCATGATTTTCTGAACATGTTTGTGGTTGTTTTCATCGATGAAATCCTTGTGTACTCCATGTCTGAGGAGTATCATACAGAACATCTATACGCCATTTGGGGAGTTCTTCGTCAACATAAACTATTTTGGATGTTTTTGATGTGTGATTTTTGGGCTTGAGAAGTCTGTTTCTTGGGGAATGTTGTGTCCCAGCCGGGAGTAGCTATGTATCCATCTAATATATAAGAATTTGTGTCTAGGGAAGCCCCTAAGACTGTGTCAGAGGTGTGATGTTTCCTTGGTCTCACAAGGAACTACAAGAGGTTCATAGCTAATTTCTCTCAAGTTTTGACACCTATGATAGCTTTAAAATGGATGGATCATGCGTTTATATAGACTGATCAATTTTAGGAAACATTCGAATATAGAAAGTAGATGTTAGTAAGTGATCCAGTTTATTGTCTTCCAGTATAAAAAGTTCAGTTTGATGTTTTCTATGATGCTTTACATTAGGTTTTAGGAACTTTTCTGATGCATTAGAGATTAGTTGTTTCATATGGGACTCGATTGTTTTTTCCCCTGAATGTTACTATGCCACTCATGATCATGAGTTGGTAGCCATAGTGTTTAATCTATTATTGTTGAGACACTACCACATTGGTGAGCGCTTTGTGATTTTCACTAATCATAAGATCCTGAGGTAGTTTTTCTCCCAGCAAGAATTAAAGTTATGAAAATGTTGGTGGATGGAGTTATTATAATAATATGACTTCGAAATATCATATACATCTAGAAAGGGGAATTTTGTAGCTGATGCGTTAAGTCAGAAGTCACGTAGTGATGCAGTGCGTGAATTTGGTGACTCTTGAAGAGTAATGGAAAAACGATCATCATTAAATCTTGATATGGGAGAAGTTGTGGGAAGAGGTTGTCCTTTTCAGATGAAAGTGCAGTCATATCTGGTGCAGCAGGTGGAAGAGTCCCATTTGGGGGATATAGAGGTAGAGGTCTGAAGAGACTGGGTTTCTTCTGGTGAGGCCTATGATGGTTGGTCTATGGATGAACAACATCGAGTGTTATATTGTGGTATGATATGACGCTATTTGGGTGGTTGTTCATTATTTATCAAAATCTTCCTACTTCATAGCAATCGAGGAATCAAGCTTAGTGGATTTTTTGTCGAAGTAGTATCTAGAGGAGGTGGTGAGACATCATTTAGTCCTAAGGACGATCATTTCTGATCGAGATCCTCATTTGACCTCTAGGGTGTGGAGAGGTCTCCATCATGCTTTCAGTTCTAAGTTATGCCTTAAAACTACTTTTCATCCTCAGACAGATGGTTAGAGAGAGAAAAACAGTGAGACTCTTGAAGACATGTAGTGATCTAGTGTCTTGTATTTCAGAGGTTCAAGGATGACGCACTTACCCTTGGTGGAGTTTTCTTACAATAATATTTTCACTCCACAATTGGTATGGTACTATTTGAATCCTTATATGGCTGACATTACCATTCTCCATTGTGCTAAACTAGGTTTGGAGAGTCAGAAATTCTCAGACCGGAACTAGTGAAGAATACAATAGAGAATTTTTAGGTGATCCATTAGAGGATGAAGACAACACCATTTTGTCAGAAATCATATGTCTATCAAAGGATGATACCCTTATAGTTTTATGTTGGGGATCACGTGTTTCTGAAGGCAACTCCCCATCGTGGGTGGAAAAGGTTTGGACGTGAGAGTAATCTTTCTCCTCGGTTTATTGGGCCTTTTAAGGTGTTAGCTCATGTTGAAGCTATGGAATATCGAGTAGCACTTCCCCCACAAATGATCCGGATACACAATTTTTTTCATGTGCCACAACTCTGTTGTTATCTTCATAATGACTCTCACATCATCAATTAGGGACAGATTGATGTTGATGATGATACAAACTTCGAGGAGCGGCCTGTGGAGATCGAAGACCATAAAGAGAAGGTGTTGTGAGAGTGTTCTACCCCCTAGTTCGTGTCCTGATGAAAAATGGTATCGTGAAGGATGGTACCCTGGAATGTGAGTAATAGATACGTGATCAGTACCAAGAGTTGTTTAATGTCTAACTATTTTCAAGTAACGATGTTCTCTTTGTGATTGTAGACCATTCGTGTTTATGAGATGTCTTTCTTTGGTTGATTCTTGTGCCTTGCTATCATTTATGAGGTATTTCGATGGGTGGTTGCTCAGAATTCTTTTATGTTTTCTTTCACGATGGTGTTGAATTCTCAACGATGAGAATGATTTGAGAGGTATCTGATGTAATGAACTGAACCTCTCTGGTCCATTAGTTTGGGAAAATATCGTATCTGAGGTGTTCTGGGAGGTCAAGGTGACTTATCAACAACACATTTCTAAATTTCTAGTTCTAGGAACAGTGTTTCTGGTTCTATGAACAGTGCAATGCTAGCCATATGTGAACAGTTTCATCGAAAGCCTTAGGTGAACAGTGCAACAGAAGCCTTATGTAAACAGTGTCATCAGTAGGCTGATGTAAATAGTGCAATGGTAACATTCTCTAAAGAGTTCAATGGTAGCCTTATGTGAACAGTGTCATCGATAACCTTAGGTGAACAGTGAAATGGTAGACTTATGTGAACAGTGTAATCGGTAGGCTTATGTGAATAGTGCAATGTAATCCTTATGTAAATAGTGTCATCTGTAGCCTTATGTGAACAATGCAATAGTACCCTTATATGAACAGTGTCATCAGTAGACTTATGTGAATAGTGCAATAGTAACCTTATGTGAATAGTGTCATTGGTAGCCTTATGTGAATAGTTCAATGGTAACATTATGGGAACAAGGTCATCGGTTTCCATATACGAATAGTGAAATGGTAACCTTAAGCGAAAACTGTAATTAGTAGCCTTATTGAATAGTGAAATGGTAACCTTATATGAAAAGTGTTATCGGTATCCTTATGTGAATAGTGAAATTGTAGCCTCATGTGAATAGCTCGATCGGTAGCCTTATGTGAATAGTGAAACGGTAACCTTATGTGAACAATGTCATTGGTAGCCTTAAGTGAATAGAACACTGGTAACCTTATGTGAACAATGGCATCGGTATCCTTAGGTGAATAGTGCAATGGTAACCTTTTGCGCATAGTGTCATTGGTAGGATTTTGTGAATAGTGCAATGAAAAACTTATTTGAATAGTATTTTCCAGAATGGTGAGGTGAAACGGTAGCCTCTATTTCCTTTTCCAAATTTTTTGTTCATGAACAGTGTTTCTAGAATTATAAGGTCCAACGGAAGCCTCTAGTGCCTTTTCCAAATTTTGAGTTCATGATCAGTGTTTCCAGAATAGTGATGTCCAACGGTAGCCTCTACTTCCCTTGCCAAATTTTGAGTTCATGAGCAGTGTTTCGGAAAGGGTGAGGTCTAACTATAGCCTCTTTTTCCTTTTCCAAATTTTGAGTTCGTTAAAAGTGTTTCCAGAATAGGGATGTCCAATGGTAGCCTCTATTTCCTTTTCCAAATTTCTAGTTTGTGAACCGCATTTCCAGCTTCTTACAGTTTCACCCCTTTGACGTTTCCTTTTATTTAAAATGCATTTAAACCCTCTTTTTAAGGACTGTAATCCTGAATCAAAGACCACAACTCCTACAATAATTTTTCATAAGGCTCGGGATGCTTTTACATGGTCAAACCCTGTGGTTCAATGCGATCCTATTTTAATGGAAAATCTAGCATTTCTTAAACTACTGCTCTGTTAAATCTTCTAAAGGGATGAGATATCTTCCTCCCTAGTTCTTTATCCTTGTTCTTGGGTGTGAGATGCTCAAAATATCATTTCCTTCTAATATGAGTTTTGCGATCAAACTTTCCTCCTTGGATTGGTTCCCCTCTATTTTTAATGTAACCAAGCAGTATCAATAAATCATTAATAAAAGCTGTCAGGGGGGGGGAGATTGTAACCCGTTGTGTGGCTCGTTCTCATATAAGGAACTTCAAGAACCATTTGAGGTAGGGAATTTGTTTCTTCTCTTATCTTTTATGTGAAACTATATAGTTAGCATGGTTTATCCCACTGGATCACAATGGAATTGACATAATAAATATTTGAACCAAATAAATAAATTGATATTGATCGTCTGTTATTGAACCATGATTGGCTAGATAGTTTGATATGTATTCTTTCTTTTCTTAAGATTTTTTATCATGATGGAAATTGGTAACGAACATAAATCTATAATTAATTGATATTTTTTTGGATAAAGATGAAGTGGCATGTTAATGAATCTGATTGTTGTTGTTGTAATTTGATGGTAATCAAATTGATGCAGTAAGCATGTTTAATCAATTTTTGATATATTATTATTTAGGTTTCCAATAGAAGGAACCTGTGAATAATAAATTTGTTAATTAAAGATGGAGTAAAGAACTGGTTTTTTGATAAATGATAATTCTCTATAGGGTTTTGAGTAACCCTCTTTCTTGTTTAAAGGCCAAGAGCCCAATTGATATGATGTTTTTTTCCTGCTGCTTGTGTTGTGATTTGATCCTAGATGGATGTTGTTATATGTGGGGGCATAGAGTCTTATTGGTTATGGCAGTAGTTGATTCCTAGAGTGGAGAGATGTGTCAGTTTTTGAATCAGGGTATCGTGAAGGACCCTGGGGTTGATGAAATGGGTTGTATGTCAATGTTTGGATGCTTTCTTATTCTTTTTGGTTGTTTATCCTCTTTACATTCCCCACCAATCAAGGCATCTGGTTTTCTTACCCTCTTCCCAAAAGGGGTGTGGCGTATTCCACATTCTTTCTATGTTTAGCTTCTCAAGGGAAGATGGGTCTATGCATTTTATATAGGTGGTAAATACTTGACGGGTTGTTCATCTACTCATCGAGTTGAGCCCCCTTGTGTTTAGTAGCTTAGAATATTTTTCTAGAGTGTCTGGGAATATGGGGAAGTAATAATGTTGTTAATAAATTATTGAAAAATTATGTTAACCCAAGGGTTTGGATCTTGTTGGGATGCAATGATGGGGTTACTACTTAAAGGGGAAGTGGACATTGGGTGTGATGCTAATGATATATAAGGTGGAATTTTTAACGGTTAATTAATGTTTAAATAATTAATTAACATAAAGTGAAACTGATAAAAAGGTAATGCATTAATATAATAAATCTCTTTAAATGGTTGTGTGCTTATAGGATAAATAGTCTTAGAAGTGGTAGTCGGGAGTCCGAGAGATGAAAGGTGTAGTTGTGTCTAAAAATAGGTTATTCCCATAATGTGGTTGTGAGCTATAGTATATTCTATTCATTTTTTTGTTTCTATACGCTACTCCACATCATCAGTTAGGGAAGATGACACCCTGGGTATTCTGAGCCCTGGGGGTGTTTTCCCCAACATTTTATTCAGAGGATGGATGGCTGACTACCCCCTTTGGCCCCACTCTCTTCTCTGGGACGTTACTTGTGATGTTAGGCACATCAGTCAGTTTTTCCCATATAATTATGTAGAGGGATGTAATGTATTGTAGATATTCACACACATATATTCTGGATATAGTTTCCTATGGACTACTACAGGTGTAATGTGTATAGGCTATGATATCTTGAGGATCCTTATGCAGTGTATGAGCTATAGTGGATTGAGGTTTAATACCTAACATATGATACATGTTATGTGATTTTTTGTGGCTCCCGGAAACTATCAAGTTACTTTTCTTAAGTGTACATGGTGGTTTTGTTCCATGAGGTGCATATTGTGGTGCTTCGCTCAGGTGTCTGTGGGAAAACCATTTTGGAGAGAGATGTTTAGGACTTCTGACGTTGGGGAAAAAAGCAAACCAGTGGGAATGTAGTAGCGGGGTACCCTTGATAGTATTTATTATATTATATAATCTATTATTTGATACATGGATAGAGTATCCATGGTAAGTCTGGGAACTAAGCATACCTATTGAGTGATGAGTTAGTTTCACTTGTTGTTCACTATGCTTTAGCATGATTTATTTACCTTTGAATGAGATTATTTTGGGATTATCATGCTATTTATATTATTATAATCACCCTATGTATATATAAACTATTTTTTAGGTCTCTTGGATCAGGTTGAAGATTAGGTTGGTTTCTACTATCTTGGGGTTACAGGAGTTGTTTGGGCTTCACCGTTGCGATTGATTTTACATTCTTTTGGGTACTTTTAGTTCTCACTTTCAGTTGTAGTAGTTTTTCATTAAATTAAATATGTGTACTTGGGATTTCTTTTACATTGTAGTCTGAATTGGAGTTTATTGATGTCTGTCTTATCTCTCTCTTTCACGTGTGTTCTCTTTGTGGGCAATGCCTCCAATCTGTGTGTTTATTATACCCTCAGTTCTAGTTGCTATCACAGAGCCTACTAGAGGGGGTACTCAGGGCTTATTATCTACCTTATCACATATCTGGACTAGTAGGGGTATAATTTGTAAAGAGGGGGTCGTGGCACCACCATTATAAGCGGTTCGAGATATTTGAATAATCATCGTTTCGTGTCGTAGTTGTTCGTCGTCCACAGAAATAGTATATTCGTATCCATTAGATGGAAGTGTGTGGAAGTGTAGTTAGAGTACTTATCATAACAACAACCTAGTATATTAAGGATACTGGTGTTGTTATAAAAGAAAATAATAAATAGAGTTAAGGGGTTGTAGAAGTAAAATAATAGAAAAGAACTTAAGGGAATGTGTTACCTTTAAATCGGGTATCTCCCTTTGGATTGAACCAAAAGGCTTCCTTGAAGTGCCTTCTGCCTAAGGCTAGGCTTCTAAAAGGAACATAGGGATGTAGGTAGAATAATTAGGCAGATTTTTTATGAGCCAAGGTGCATTAGAGGTGTGAGTAATTGGTTAGATGAGATGACTTTTTATAAGTGGGAGGTGGGTCTCTTTAGGATTGTTTGAAAACAACATTTTATTATAAACAGATTTTCGGTTTCCAAAAGTCCAAAACTAATTAAATTTGAATATAATATGACTCTTTAAAAATAAAATCACCCAATAAAAATTTTATAGGTTTTGGTTTGTTTTTTAAATTTTATAATTTCATTTATTTAAATCATTTATTAATAATGTAATCATTGCATCGTCATTGTTTCACAAATAATATTATTTATTTGATGTCTAAAAATTATAAATAAAATACAATGATGTAGGAAATATTTTTAGATATCAAATAAATATTTATATTCTAAGATATAAATTATATAACCCCATGTAAAAATGGATTTACTAAAAGATATATGTTTATGTAATTTTTTTATTTACATTAAATTAATTAATATAAAGTGTCATTATCACTCCTAAGTGTCTCCACTGGGTCCCAAAAACGACCTAAGGTTTCCAATAGTTGTAAATTTATCATTTAATAGGATTAGGACATGGGTTAGAGTAATTTAATATTATTTTTTAACCTTATTTACCATATTCACCATTTAACCCTGGTAAATAAAAATTTCATTGAAGTAAATATTCATATTGTATAAAAATAAATTCACATATTCACACAATTTAGACCTATTGATTCCAAATTTGGAATCCATTTTTCCAAATTCATAAACACAGAAGTGGAAGAAATTAATTTAAAATTAATTCCCATTGTCAAAAAAATTGCCTTTTAAATAAATAATATCTACCAAAAGATGGACACTTGTTTATGTTCAATTTATTAGTGAAATTACTTCCAATAAAAAAAATTGGATTAAGTGGTAAAATTTAATCTAATTACGCAATAAAACCAATTAAAATAATTATCAAGATATATAAATAAATTTTATTAAAAGGTAGTTTTGAATTAAAATGCAATATTTTTTTACTATTCATTAAAAAATGAACATTATTAGAAAAATATGAAAATTTCATCCAATGTAAATTTTTATGTATTGATTACAAAGAAGAATATTATGTTTTCAAATAGAAAATATAAAAGTGACAAAAATAGATTTAAAAAAGGGTTTTCCGTAAAAATGAAGTAAATCGAACTTTTAAAGAATATTAGAGTGTTTAAGCTTAAATTGGATTTATTAAAATTTTATTCTTCTAAAATTTATTGGATAAATGTAAAAACATTAAACAAACATTAATAATCATATTTTAGTTAGTCATGATCATTCCATCAAATAAAATTTTATTTCGTTAACAACCATTTAGAATAATAATTTTATTATATTATTTTTCAGTAAAACAGAACGTTGTGTGTAAAGTAAGATTTCAAAGAAACCCGTTATTGCGTATCGGGTACACCATCGAACAAGGAATCCCCTTCAATGTAAAAATACTATTTAATTCAAAAAAATTAATAAATATGAAAATTCAATATTTTTTATTCACTTGGGATGTTACATCATTCCCACCTTTCAGGAATTGCATCCTAACAATTTCAGAATTGGGCTCGAGAACTTTATTAAAAGTCCCACATTAAAAAAAGAGTCAATAAAAATATCAATTTAAAATAAATATAGATAATTTCAATAGTCACCCGAGATAATCCATACTAGGATTCCCTAAAAACATGCATATAGAAGAGAAACTAAAATTCATGTTCTGATGGAGAGTGATAGAAAATGTGATCAGGAGAATGTTAACCATTAGAAAACCACAAACTTGTGATAGGTTAAATGGACATTGTTTTCCCATTAGGAAAATTACATGAACAATGTTTTTGTTTAATTTTCATTTAATAATTTTAGATAATTTTTTTATGATGTTGACTGATTACAAAAGGAAATATAATTACTTGTAAAGTAGAGTTTCTTCCTATAATAAGTTTCTACCAAAAACTTATCTTTTCTATAAATGACGAGTATTCAAGATTACATTGTCACACACAAAGTTCTAGAATCTTCTTCTAGATAATCACATAATCCACCAAAGATGAACATTATATTTCCCTTGTTTTTAGACATTAACCAAAACCAAAATAGTTAGTACCAGATTAGATAATCCTTTAAAAGAATAATACTTTATAAAAAGAAATACTACACTTAATCCCCAAAATTTTAAAAACAATAACCAAGTTCAGAAAATACCATTCAATAAACAAATATCCTTAAAATTCTTCAAAGTAACCCAAACTAAAGTTGTAACATAAAACTTAGAAAGATTTAATCACATAGTCTTCCACAATAAATCATAAAATTTATCTCCAAATAAAATCGAGTACTCATAAAGTCTCATACTGATGTGTGATTAACCTAATCACATATTATCTATGATAGGTCAATCATTTCCATAAATAACACAAATCTCCATGTGTCCATAATAAAAACATAGATTCTTCCAAAATAAAATTCCACCATTACTCCTCAATTGAAATCTCAATGTATTCTGTTTTACTTAGGCATATAGTTTCCCAAAAATAAAAAATAAAAATCTTCCAAAATAACCTTCGTCACATAATCCCAAAATCATTTTCCTATAGTAAGGATATCCATTTGATAAAACATAAGATTCCAAATCTACTTATTCTTGATCAATAGAATCATTTAACTAAAAAAGAAAAATTTATACCAACCAGGGTCTTCACTAGTCCGGTGGTAGGTGATAAATCCCAATTTAACTTTGGGTGTGGGTTTGATACTCAAAGCTTTGTCTAACACAATGGGTTGTCACACAGTCTACATGTTGTCCCATTTCAAAAACTACACAATTTTAAAAAATTCCCAAAAATGAGATAAAATCCTCAAAAATAATCATAACAAGATTGAACCTCACTGGTTGTCTTATGCCTCTCATTTTCAATCCAACTCATAATGAACTCAATATCTTAATTCATGAAGTCTTATATATATTTAATTTTTTACCTCTATAAAAAACATTATTCCCAAAGAAATGACATAGTTCCTTGATCATTTTGTCCACCTGGTTTCATTGTTATCTTATTCACGTAGATTTATGGTACATGCATTGGAAAAATGATTTAGAGATCCATAAACATCATCTCCTTCCATTATCAAATACACCTTATACAAATTGGGTCATATGGGTGATCATGGGAAAATAGTTTTGGAAAAAATCATGTATGAAATATAATTTTAAAACATCTAATAAAACATTCTTTTTATAAAACATTCGGACCAAGTTTCTATTGAAGAATTAAATCAATGGTCCTTTTAAAATTCCATTACTATGTTCAAAAATACTGTAATTTAAAATAAAATAAAAATAGGTTTTCTAGGGTCTTCTTCTTCAGCACCTTTTTAAAAATCATAATATGCTTCAAAATCATGTGATAAGTTAAAATATTTAAAAATTAATTGATTATATTTACCTTTCATGTAAATATGAGAATATTTAGAAAATAATATTTGATTAAATAAATCCCATCCTCCATAATGCTATATAGGTATAACTGTGGCTTTGGATGTCTCAAAAAATTTCTTGCAAGTGAGTTGTATGTAAGAAAATATTTTAGAGTTTTCTGGACATCACTTTGTAAAAATTATTTCAAGCAAGTCATTAGGAAGAGATTGGAATGCCGTTTGGGATCCTCTTCATTCAATTTTAAAAAAACATTCCATGTCTGAAAAAATTAAAAAAAATAAGGATTTAACTTAAAGAATAGACATAGAGATAAACCATGTGTCTAACAAAAACTCATAATCCCTTAAGTGGTTGAAACTAACCTCTAATGCCAACTATAAGGCCATAGTCGAAAACATTACTTAATCTTGAGATAAATAAAGAATTCACATTAGAGGATGTTTTCAGGTTTAGATCTTTAGAGAATAAGGAGATTCATGATATAATATACCAAAGGTAATTATATACACCACATGAAATTTAATTGTTTTATAACAAAAAAATAAGTTTCATGGGATGTTAATTGAGACAAAGACCCTTGCAAAGATCATATCCTTAGATTAAGGGAAAATAAAATAAATAATTATATGTGAAAAATAATAATACACCCAATATAAGTGGATATTAAGTTTAAAACAATCATAGGTCATTAACACATATTCATAGCATGACATAATCAAGAAGTATAATTTTAACCCAAAGAATTGAAATTGGGTTAAGAAGTTATCTTACTGAAATTCGGCATCCTAAGAGCGTCACTTTAAAGTTGAAAAATTGAGTTTATGAGAGAGTAAAGGGTCAATCATCACATGGACCTAAAATTTAAAAAAATAATGATATATAATAACATATCCCAACATAAGAAAATGTAAATTTAGAAGACATTAAAGAAGTCTTTAACTAAAAGAGTATGCTGAAAGGTTCCCTTACCAATTTGGTAACTTACGAAACATAAACCACATGAAATAAGGATCATATAATGAAGATGAAAATACAAATAAATTATATTATATTACACAATTAATACAATAATGGGCAGTAAAAATACCACACAAATAGAAATAGGAGTGAATATAGCATGAATCTCACGAGAATAAAAAGTGAGAAAAAACCCCTAACCTCAAGTCCGACTTGTCTTATATGTTCCTTATTATTCCTAAATAATAGAATTAAGTTAATTTCTACAATCATAATAACAATTTATAAGTTTATTATTCTTTTTATATCAGTTATTACCTTTCGATAGCTATTTGTAAATTATTTGATTTCATATCAAACATTTTGTCGATGTTGGAAACTTCAGTTAAAAATGAACTTGTAATAATTATAAATTATCCATGTGGTTAAAATTTTGTTATCTATAGAATGATATTAATGATTTATATATCATATATATCTAGTATATATTTATTTATAATAATCTATATCATTTGGATATATGAAAATTAAATGCACCGTTCATGGAGATGGTAAGCCGTACGTACAAATGAACACTACTTCCATTTCATTTTTTTCATTTTAAAAGGAATGAAAACCAAATGATTCATAAATATATTATTAGTAAAATATAATATAATATTTTATATATGTTAATTAATTTTTTTAACCCCATACTTTATACGTTCCATGTATGGTATGAATGAGTCATATCACTTTGAGGGGGCGGTAGTCCCCCCTTCCTCAAATGAAATTATCGTATTTAAACATTATTAAAACCAAAATGTTATGATATAAATGAATAATAAATAAGCATAGAGAAAAAATAAACATAATATATATCATATATATATATATAAAGTTTCATCATAATGGTCATCATGAGAGGCATTTGGAGATATATGAACAATCCTCATTTTGTGAGGCAGTAGTTCATCGTCCACAGAAACAATGCGTTCTTATCAATTGGAAGAAGGTTTGTAGAAGTGTAGTTCAAATAATTATCATAAAAACAACCTAGTATATTGATAATTTTTTTTGTTGTAAAATAAATGAATAAAGATATTTATGTAGTTGAAAAAGTAAAATAAAATAAAAGAACTTAAGAGAAGATGTTTCCTTTAAATCGGGTAAATCCCTTTGGTTGAACTATAAGGCCTCTTTGAAGTGTCTTCTGCATAAGGTAAGGCTTCAAGAAGGAAGATATGGATGTAGGGAGAAAAATTAAGACTTTTTGGATGATCCAAGGGGCGTGAGAATTGTGAGTAATGGGTTAGAAGTGATGACTTATTTTAAGGGGGAGGAATCGCTCTAATGAATGTTTGAAAACATTATTTTATTATAAACTAATTTTCGATTTCAAAAGGTCCAAAACTGATTATATTTGAAGATAATATGACTCTTGTTATAAATAAAATCATGTAATAAATATTGGATAGGCTTTGGGTAGTTTTTTAAATTTTATAATTTCATTTATTTAAATCATTTATTAATAAGATAATCATTGAATCATCATTGTGTCGTAAATAATTTTATTTATTAGATGTCTAAAAATTATAAATAAAACAAAATGATATATGGAATATTTTTATATTTCAATTGAATATTTATATTTTAAGATATTTCTTATATAACCACAACTATTAATAGACTTACTAATAGATATAGGTGATTGTAATTTTTGTCTTTTGTTTAAATTAATTAATATAAAGTGTCGTTATCACTCCTAGGTGGCTCCTTGGGGTCCCAATATCGACCCAAGGATTCCCATGGTCAGACATGTATCATCAAATGGGATTAAGAGACGTTTTGGGGTAATTTATTATAATTATAATATTATTTTTTTACCCTTATTTACCATATTTACCTTTTAACCATGGTAAATAAAATATTTTCCGAAGTAAATATTCATAATGTCTAAAAAAAGTTACCTATTCACAAGATTTGGACCTTATGATTCCAAACATGGAATCCATTTTTCCAAATTCAAAATACAAAAGTGGCAGAAATTAATTTTAAATTAATTTCTGTTGTCAAAACAAAAAGTGTGTTTTAAAGAAATAATATCGATCTAAAGATTGACACCTTTTTATGTTCAATTTAAGAGTGAAATTACATATACGGACCAAAATAGGATTAAATAGTAAAAATATAATCCCGTAACACTTTAAAATCATTTAAAAGAATATTTTAACTATATAAATAAATTATATTAAAATTCCATTTTGAATTAAAATGCTGTATTTTTCACTGTTCATTAAAAATGAACTTTATCAGAAAAATACCAAAAAATAATCCAAAGTAAATTTTGTTGTCCTGATTCTAAAGAATAATATTATTTTTTAAAATTAAACATATAAATGTTACAAAACTAAATTTTAAAAGGGTTCCCCATCAAAAGGCGGTAAATAGACCTTTTAAAGAATTTTAGAGTGTTTATGCTTAAAATTAGATTTATTTGAATTTTAATCTTATAACATTTATTAGATAAATGTAAAAATATTTAACAAAACATGTATAATCATATTTTAGGTATTCACATTCATTCCTACCAATAAAATGGTTATGCGTTAACTATCATTTAAAATAATAATATTATTATATTATTTTTCGGTATAACTAAACATTTTGTGTAACGTAAGATTTCAATCAAACTCATTGATGTATATCGGGTACACCATCGAACATAGAATCCTATTTAAATTAAAATTAATATTTAATTCACAAATATTTATAAATAAAAAATTCCATATTCTTTATTCAAACAGAATGTTACATCCTTCCCCCCTTTTGGGAATAAGGTCCTCAAAATTTTAAAATTGGGATATGAAACGTCATTAAAAGTCCCACAATGGAAAAAGAGTCCTAAAAATATTACTTTAAAAGAAATAACGAAAAGTACAAAGGTCACCTGAGATAACCCATACTAGGATTCCATAAAAATATGGATTTCATCGAGAAACTAAGTGTCATGTTCAGATGGAGAGTGATAGAAAATATGATAAAGAAATTTTTAACCCCCAAAAAACCACAAACTTTTGATAGGTTAAGAGAACTTTAGTTTCCCAGTAGGAAAAATAAACAGAAATTGTTTTTGTTTAATGTTTAATTTAATAATTTTGGAGAATATATTTATGATATGGATTATGTATATAAGGAAATATACTTACTTTTCAAGTAGAGTTTCATCCTTTAAAATGTTTCAACTAAAAACTCATCTTTTCTCTAATTGATGAGTATTCATGATGACTTGGTCACACCTAAAGTTCTAATATCAACTTCTAGAGAGTCATATAACTCACAAAAGATGAAATATATATTTCCTTATTTGTTAAACATTAACCAAAACCAAAATAGTTAGTATAAGATTATATAATCCCAAAAAGTATAATACTTTATAAAAAGAGATACTACTCTTAATCCCCAAAATTTGACAAAAAATGTCCATTGTTCAGCAGAGACCATTCAATAAACAAATGACCTTAAATTTATTCAAAGTAACCCAAACTAAGATTGTAACCCAAAACTAAGATTGATTTAATCACATATTCTTAGACAGTAAAAGTAAAAAATTATCTCCAAATAACATAGACAACTCATAGAGTCTCATACTAAAGTGTCATTAACCAAATTACATATTATCTATTAGAGCATAATCATTTCCATAAATAACCCAAATATTTATCTTTCCATAATAAAAACATATATTCTTCAAAAATAAAATTCCACCATTGCTCCGCAATTGAAATCTCAAAGTATTTTATATTCCATAGGCATATTGTTTCCCAAAAATAGAAAACTTCTTTCAAAATAACCTTTATAACCTAATCCCAAAATCATTTTCCTATACTAAGGATACCCATTTGATAAAACATAAGATCCCGAATCAACTTATTCTTTATCAATAAATTCATTTCACTAAAAAGAATAAGTCATAATAACCAGGTACTTCATATTGTCTTGTGGTAGGCTATAAATATCAATTGCACTTTGTTTGTGGGTTCTATTCCTGCATCTTTGTCTGACGTGACGGGTTGTCACATGGATTGCATGTTTTCCTTTTTCAAAAACTATAAAATTTTATAAAATTTCCAAAAAAGATATAAAATCTTCCAGAATAACCATAAAAAGATTTAAAATCAATGGTTGTCTTATGCCTCTCCTTTTCATCCCAACTCATACTGACCTCAATATCTTAATTCATGAAGTCTTGTATATATTGATTTTTTTTTACCAATATAAAATAACACAATTCCTAAAGAATGAACTTCATAGCTTGACTATTGTGTCTACAAAGTTTCATCATCATCTTGTTCATGAAGATATATGGTACATGCATTTCAAAATTTATTTAGAGATCCTTCAAAATAATCTTCTTCCATTATCAAAATACACCTTGTATAACTTCGGTCATATGGGTTATCACAGAAAAATGGTTTTGGAAACAAATCATGTATGACATATAATTTCAAAACATCTAATAAAAATTTATTTTTATAAAATATTCATACAGAGTTTGAGTGGAAACATTCAATCAATTATCCTTTTAATATATCATAAGTATATACTGAAAGACTATAATTTATAATCAAATTTAAATAGGTTGTAAAAGGGTCTCCTTCGTTAGCACCTTTTTCAATATCATAATATTCTTCAAAATCTTATGATAAGGTAAAGTATTTGAAAATGACTTGATAATATTTACCTTTCATGAAAATATGAGAATATTAAGAAAATATGATATGATTAAATACATCCCATGATCGATGATGGTAACAAGGTATAACAAAAGTCTTTGATATCTCAAACTATTTCTTGTAAGTGAGTTGTATGTTAGAAAATGTTTCAGAGTCATTTGGACATTACTTTATTATAAGAAAGTCATTAGGAAAAATATGTATGTCGTTTGATATCCTCCTCCTTCCATATGTAACAAACTTTCCTTTATATGAAAAAGTTACAAAATAAGTATTTAACTTAAATAATAGACCTAAAGACTAACCTTCTGTCAAAAAAAACTCCTAATCCCTAAAGTGGTCAAAACTGATCTCTGATACCAACTATAAGGCCCCAACCATAAACATTACTTTATCTTGAGTTAAATAGAGAATTCACATTGAGGTTATTTTCATGTTTTGAGATTTAGATGAATATTTCATATAAATTACATTACATCTCAAAAATTACAAAGTAGAGACTTCTACTCAGTTTCTATTTTTTCATAAAATAAAAACTCCTAAAAAAAGAAACATGTCTACTTCCATGTTTTAGACAACATGGCTTTTACTTGATCACACCCTTGTCCCTATTCATCATTAAATCATGTGAAAAACATTTCAATACATGCTATGAGAACAAAAATATCAGTATGTTTTATAAAATAAGGAATGAAAACATTTTCCCATCAATAAATACAAACCAAAGAAACTATACTTTTCAATAATAACATACCTTATGAAATCATAAGATTTATGAATAACACATAAAAATCAGAATCATAAAGGTAACATATGTAATAGATAACATAATTACATAGTATCTTTTACAACTAAATAGTTAGTTATGTCTGGAATACCCATCATAATATAATCCCTAAATCTCTTAAGAGATACATTAATGTTAACCTCTGTCATGTAACCTAATGTATTAGAGAGCTATCTTGGGATCACCCGCCCTGGGTTTATCACAGAACCACACTTATACTTTAAGAATTCCCATGAACCATATCATAATCATAAAACATAAAACATTAATATAGAAAATATAACATTTCCACATTCTAATCACAGTATAACATTTCATGATATTGATATATCCAATCTATTTACAATACCATTAAAACATTTAAAAAATATATTTTTGGGTCCATGTGTCCCATACCACTTTGAAACTTTTAAAGGGGCTAAAATTTTATATCATTAATGACCATATAATTAAATCCTTAAATCCATTTTGAAAACATGGACATTAATGATAAATATTTATAAGATTAAATAAATAAAACATTTCAAGCAATGTTTTAGTTAAAGAGTATATTACCACTTCGAAAATACTTGAATAAAAATAATTAAATAATTACATTAAACAAAACATATAATATCATGAGAATAAAGAGATTCATGATATAAGATATGAAAGGTCTGTACATACCCCATATAAAAGAGAATTTGTGTATAACAACAAATTAGTTTCAATGGAATGTAAATTGAGACAAAGTACTTTTTGAAGATTATATCCTCAGATTAAGGAACAATCATTGAAATAATTATGTGTGAAAAATAAAAATACAGCCAACATAAGGGGAAATTAAGTTAAAAATAATCATATTTGATTCGAACATATTCATATAATTACATAATCAAGAAGTAAAATTTTAACCCAATGTATTGAAATTGGGATATGAAGTTCTCTTACAGAAATTTAAAATCCTAACATCATCACTATAAAATTCAGAAAATTATTTTATGATAGAGTAAAGGATCTCTAATAACATGGAAATAAAATTTACCAAAATAAGGATATATAATAACATATCCATTAATTATAAAATGAAAATTTAAAATATATAAAAGCGGTCTTGACTAAAAGAGTACGGTGAAAGGTTCCCTTACCGATTTGGTAACTTACAAAAAATAAACCACGTGAAATAAGGATCATAAAATGAATATGTAAATACCAATAAATAAAATTATATTACACAATTAATACAATCATGGTCATTAAAAACACTACAAAAAGAAAATAGAGTAAAATATATCTTGAATTTCACAGGAATAAAAAGTTAGATGAAAACCCCTTACCTCAAGTCCGACTTGTCTTGTATGTTCCTTGTTCATCCTGAAAATTAAACATAAGTTTATTTATACTTTCTTAAGAACATTTTTCAATTTTATTATTCCTTTTATATCACTTATTACCTTGCTATAACAATTAGTTAGTTATTTGAGTTCTTATCAGACATTTTGTCGATGTTCAAAACTTGAGTTGAAAATGAACGTGCTATAATTATAAATTGTCCATGTGGTCAAAATTAAATTATATATAGAATGATATTAATTATTTATATATCATATATATCATATATATCCAATATGTATTTATTTAGAATAGTCCATTTCATTTGGATATATGAAAATGAAATGCACCGTTTATGGAGATGGTAAGTCGTACGTACGTACGAATGCTATTTCCATTTCATTTTTTTCATTTTAAAAGGAATGAAAAAAAATGATAAATAGATAAATTATTATTAAATTATAATATAATAATTTATATACGTTATGTAAGTTCATTAACACCATATTTTATATGTTCTAGGTATGGTGTGAATGAGTCATATCACTTTGAGGGGGATGTAGTCCACACTTCCTCAAATAAATTTATCATATTTACCAATTATAAAAACATTAAAGGTATGCTATAAATAAAAAATACAAAATAATAGAGAAAACATAAAAAAAACCATTTATAAATACAGTTCCATCATATGGCCAACATGAGAGGTTGTTGGAGATATTTGAACAATCATCGTTTCGTGAGGCAGTAGTTCGTCATTCAAAGAAACAGTATGTTCGTATCCATTGGATAGAGGTTTGTGGAAATTTAGTTGGAATAATTCTCATTAAAAAACATATTATATTTAGGACACTGGTGTTTTTATTAAATAAAAAGAATAAATATATTTAAGGGGTAGGATAAGTAAAATAAAAGAAAATAAATTAAGGGTAGACGTTACCTTTATATCGGGTAACTTCCTTTACATTGAAACAAAAGGCTTCCTTGAAGTGACTAATGCCTAAGGTAAGACATCTAGGATGAATAGTGGGATGTAGAGATATTGATTAGTTAGTGTTTGGAAGATATATGGGGCTTGAGAGGTGAGGGTAATGGGTTAGAGTTGATGGATTTTTATAAGGTGGGAGGGGATCTTTAAGAATGTTTGAAAACATTATTTCAATATAAACTGATTTTATATTTCAAAAGGTCCAGAACTCATTAAATTAGAAGATAAGATGAATCATGTTCCAAATAAAATAATCCAACAATAATTGTACTTTTTTTGGGTAGTTTTTTAAAATTTATAATTTCATTTATTTAAATCATATATTAAATAGGTAATCACTGCATCATCATTGTGTCATAAATAATTTTATTTATTTGATGTATAAAAATTATAAATTAAATAAAATTATGTAGGAAATATTTATAGCTTTAAAATTAATATTTATAGTCTAACATATAAATTATATATCCCCATGTAAAAATTTATTTTCTCAAAGATATATGTTTTTGTAATTTTTGTCTTCACTTTAAATTAATTAATATACTGCCATTATCACTACTAAGTGGCTCCATGGGGTCCCAAAATATACCCAAGGATGTCAATGGTTGGAAATTTATCATAAAATAGTATTAGGACATGTGTTAGGGTAATTAAATATTATTATAATATTATTATGTTTTATCCATATTTACTAGATTTACCTTTTAACCATGTTAAATAAAATATTTACTGAAATAAATTTTCATAATGCCTAAAAATAAAAGATACCTATTAAAAAAAATTGGACCTCTTGATTCAAAATATGGAATCATATTTTTCAATTTCAAAACATAGAAGTGTTATAAATTAATTTAAATTTAATTTTTGTTGTCAAAACAAAAAAGCGCGTTTTTTATGAAATAATATCTATCAGAAGATTGATACTTGTTTATGTTCAATTTAAGAGTGAAATTACTTCCAATTACCAAAATTGGATTAAATGGTAAAAATATAATCCAATTACACATTAAAAACAATTGAAAGAATATTATAAATATATAAATAAATTAAATTAAAAGGCAACTTTGAATTAAAATGCAGTATTTTTCACTATTCATTAAAATAATGAACGTTATCAGAAAAATACCAAAATTTCAACCAAAGTAAATTTTGATGTCCTGATTGTAAAGAAGAATATTATTTTGTAAAATAAATAGTATAAAAGTGACAAAAACTAGATTTAAATAGGGTTCTTCATCAAAAGGCGGTAAATCCACCTTTTAAAAAATATTAGAGTGTTTCTGCTTCAAATTGGATTTATTCTTATCTAAACATATAACATTTATTGGATAAATGTAAAAATATCTAAAAAATGTATAATAATATTATAGATAGTCCTATCCATTCTCTTAAACTCAATTACTATGTGTTAACTACCATTTAAAAAAAATTATTATTTAATTATTTTTCAGTATAACATAACATTGTGTGTAACGTAAGATTTCAATGAAACATGTTGTTGAATGTTGGGTATGCCATTGGAAATAGAATCCACTTTAAAGGAAAATTAATATTTCATTCAGAAATATTAATAAATATAAAAATAACATATTCTTTATTCACCTGGGATGTTACAGTTATATTCACTTGTGTTAAAATTAATTTTCAACAGGCATAGGTTTTTTATTTGGTAAATTGGATTTAATATTTATAATAAGTGGGTAAAAATTATTTAATATGTATAACATTAATTTATTTATAATGTAAATATTATTTAGGTTAAGAGACTAGTTACCATAGTGAAAACAGAAAATGGTAAAGGTTTGGCGGCTTAGAAGCAATGTACAAAATGTTTGAAACTTGTGTTTCATTTTTTAGTAGAGGTCTGACTAGACAATATCAACCCTCCGCACCTTAAATTATCATTTTAATACACACATGAAGTGAAATTGAAATTAAAATAGTGAATACTTTTGGGTAATTACAAAAATATCACACCTCCTCAACTATTAAGGGAACTTAATCCCCTCACTTCATCACAACTTTAAATCACATTAGTTCAGCCAAGTCTTTCCAAAATCACTTCCCAAATTCCATCCCCTCATATTACATGCCTTTTTTGGTATAACTGTAGTTCAAACCTATGGAGGATACCCAAATAAGAGTAGGTTAAAGCTTGTTCAACCAAAAGTATGCTTGAGGTAAAGGATTTCTTAACTCAATTTTTGTTCATTGGGTTAAACTTATAATTAATTTACTATGTAATTCTAAGAGTATGTGTATATTTAATTTTTATTATATTATGTTGTATTAAAAATAGTTTTATTTGAATTTACAATTGAAAAACTTAATCGATTCATTTAACAGTTTACATTTAAGTGGTATGATCATTTTAAGGGATTATTTCACCATCCCATTATAATCAGGATTCATTATTCTTTAATATTAGTTAGAGAAAATTAATTGACCATTTAAAAATAAACCTATTTTAATTTATTAAACTCTATTTATTTCATGTTCTTTTAATATAATAGTTACATTTTTCTAATCTTTGGTAGCTAAATTTTTTGACATTATATTTTTACTTAAATATGACTTTCTTTCCTTCTTTGATCGAAAATCAATTATTCTCCTAAAACCATGTTTTCTAAAAAAATGTTATTAATATTTTCCAAAAAAATTAAAGAAATCATATTCCCGCCTTTTTACACATAAAAAAATAGAAAAATTATTTTTAAATACAAGTATCTTCAAAACGATTCTCCAAATTAAAAAGATAATTTCCTCAATGATGTTTTAAATGAAAATTTTATAGTATTCATATAAATCTTCAACATCAACCCATTATTGTTCTTATGATATACTAGGTACATGTTGTATTGATATCATCCTTATCATTTCTTTAGATGGGTTAAGATTATTTCGACTGTCGATGTTCTATTTTGATACCAATCTTTATATTACTCAAGATCGTTTATGGTTGTGTTTATTGGGTGGGGAATTTATTCAATTTTTTATACTAGATTTTAAATAATAATATTAATGTTATATATGTTTTCTCATTCATATTAATAATGGAATGAACTTAGTATATGATGGGTGGGTCCTAAGAATTATATATCACCTTGATGCATGGAAAATCCTCATGAGATAAATCTGTTAGCCAAATCAGACAAGTTTTTACCCACTTATTTAAACTGTATTAAGGATAAAACATGATAGTAATTGTAGTGTGGATAGATCTTTATAGTTCAGATGTTCATTATATGGTTTCCATCATTATGAATTCAGTTTTTGATATTCCATGTAATTATTCAATTATTTATAATATCCACGGCTAAATTTTCAAGCTCATGTGATTATTTATATAGAATTACTTAATAATCATTTATTCTTGTCATATTATGCTAAAGTTTTTTATTAAATTTCTTGGGCTTAATTTAAGTACCTTTTATACTGTTTATTCAAATTGATTCAAGATAGCTTCCACTGCACTCAACCTTTACTATGCATTTTAGCTCACCATTATTTTTTTTCCTTATGAAACAATAAATTGTATAATATTTGATATGTAAAGATATGTTATAGCTAATAAAAATATTCTTGAAAAAAATTGTTTTAATTTGATTTTTCAAATTCAATGAATGATTCAATCGTTTATCTTATTTACCAATAATTCCAAACTATTTTTTCTTTTAGGAGGAGATTCATTGTATCTTATAGTAATTTAATAAAGCATACATCGACTTTTGGATATTGGGGTTTGGGTCATTACATATATATTTTGGAATCGTTGGAAACAAATTATATCTGAAATAACATATAGGTCATGAATTCTGTGTCATTATTGATTTAATCCAAATATATATATATATTTGAAATTGGCAATTAAATTGACACCATCACATTCCCCTTTATCTTAATCAATTTATTAATTATGATTACTCAACTAGTTCAATTGTGAAAGTTGATTGTGAAACATAAGTTATGGATAGTAAAATTTAAAATAAACTATATGTGTTCCAAAATTCATTTCGGTTTACTATAATTGGGTTTTTCATGTGGTTATTATTCAAATTTATTTAATATTGGGTTCATTTTATATCTAACATTAATGTTATGTTAATTTTTAATATAAATCGGATGCAGTTTTCATTTATTTTCATTTTATAATATTGAATTGAACAATATTAGAGCCTTAAAAAGAAGAGAAACTAAAATAATAAAATTATAATAAAATAAATATTAATTTAATGAAAACATATTAAACTAATTAGAATTAAAAATAAAAAAATAAAAGAATTACTTAACCCAAAAAGTAGGTAAATTACCTAACCAAAAATATTGCTAAATAGAAAAACCTAAAAATGGCTAAATAATATAATCATACAACCAAAATGACCCAAAGGACCTATCCAAAACTATATTGGAAAAAAAATCAAAATATAATAATAAAACCATATCATACCCATGTTTAGCATGCTTATAAGAATATATTTATTTTTTAGGAAACATCATTTATATCTTATTTCTACTAAATATGATATGATTATGTTATGTCACTGTATATATGTTGTTGAATTGCTAATTTGTATCCCATAATTAATTCACATCACATACTCTTTATTTTTTATTACTCATTATTTTTGAATTTATAATTAAATCAATATCTATTTTCGAATGCCGGATATAGAAAAAATTGAACCTATTTGAAGGAAGATAAAGTCTCATAATAATCACTACATGGGAGAGATGAGCATTCCTACTCTAGTTCCTTTTGCGAGTACACAATTTCAAATATATATATCAATAATATATGATGTCATGTAATTAATCATGTTTTAATTCATAATTAGGAACCATCATATAGGATAAAAAACTTCTTTAATGAGACTAGTGGTTGTATTTCCCAGCCTAAGAAATTTAGTGGGTTATTCTAGAGCTACTCCTAACACCCTTCATACCCAATTACACACCAAACCATAATTATATATACCATGAAGAACAATTTCTTCTCCCACACTCTCCTTGGAGGCACTAATAATATTAATACAGCCTATACCATTTTCACCATGTATCCATGATCTTCCTTGTATATGTTTTTCTTATCTGATGATCAATCCTAACCCCCATTTTTATGATTCCTTTATAAAAACATCTATATCAGCTCCATTTCCAAGTACTGTGTCACTCTAAGATTTTATATTCATTCACTTTCGACTTCTTCTCTGAATAATTTCCATCCTCTAGAGAATAAAAATCATCATGAGCATACATTAGACCCCACTTGTACTGCACAAGACATAAATACATTATTGACTAAGGATCTATCGATACCCACTAATCAACCTAGATTAGGTATATTTAAAGAAACCTATTCAATTTTTTTATTATAATTTTTTTATTGCAATATTTTTTCATTGAATATATGTATTTTGTTCATTCACTTCTTGATCTTATACTATATTTCATTGTAGGTGTAAACACATGTACGATGTGCGAAACCTCCACACACATTTGCAGGTGCAAACACATGTTGAATGTATTAAGTTGAATTATATATATTCAACATATTTCTAAAATCTCTATATTAGATCATAGGGGGGACAAAATTTCTATGTTCTAATTATTCTCCTTGGTCTACATGACATTTCATTATTGAGATTTATAATACAAACTAATAAATTTTATATTTGGCATTATCCCATGCCGAACATCACCTAAACACAAAACACAAACTTTCTCCCTTTTAATATAGTAACAACAAAACATCCCAACTCACATAAACTTCACGATAATAATTTGAGCATGAGGAATCCAAGAAAACACCCCCCAAAACTCACCACCTAGAAAAAATTTCTCATGGTACTATAGACTTAAGACCCCAGGTTTAATAACATTTTCAAAATCGATGTTTTAAAATATGTTAACATTTTATATTTATCAGTGGAACACTAATATTTCCACTTAAATTTCAATTCCCATTATCATATTTGACACATAAAAATTATTATTATTCAATATAATCCATTTAAATTTTAATTAACCACCAAGCCCTCACAATCCACATAAATTATAACTAAAGCACACTAAAAATAAACAACACCCAATTCAAAAAAAAACCAGTAATTACATTTTCAAAACATTTCATCATATTGATTATACACCTATCAATACAAAATTTCAAACAACCAATGTGGTACATTATTAACATTGTATACAATTTATAAATAAGATTTCATTATATCAATGGTATATTGTAAATTATTTAAAATAACATTCAAATTTTTTTAAAAAAATATATCAAACTGATTTTTAAAACTGATTTTAATTTTTTTAAACCATTAAATAGTGTTGAAAACTACTTGTAGAACTACTTTTGTACTATTTTTAAAACAATTATTAAATTAAAAAACAAAATTCAAATACTTTTTAGAATACTTATAAATAGTTATTAAACCACAAGTAAATAGTTTGATATAATCATTAAATTTTTTGTTCTATATATTATGAAAAGTATGAATTAATATAAATACATAAACATGAAAATAAATTCACCTAATATTAGCATACATACTGGTCAAAATAGATTATAACTAAATTAGTTGGAATAAAATAAAACTGAATATAAATAAACTTTAATATTCATACCTTCTCAATCCAAATATATAATAATAAAACATAACTGAACCAAAAGGGAAAAATATTACACTAAAATACTTTAACCAAACTGATATTAATAAAATTAGATTGAACCAAAATAAATATAATTAAAACCTAAATGAAATAAATTGTAAAATCAAGTTTTAATGTAATAAAAATCATTTTTTGTATTTAAATTGACTACAAAAACTGAAATATGAATTGAAAAAAAACACCAAGATGACTAAACATTAACTAAACCAAAAAAAATAAACTAGTCAAAATTATGTTGAAAAAAATTTTAAAGACTAAAACAAACTATATTGAACTAAACTAACTGAAATTAATAAGTTTTAGTCATAAAAATAGAAAATGATGAGTTGGGTCTATAAGTGTAGAATTAATATAAAAAATTCTTAGTCAAACTGAATTTATACAGACATATTAAAGATAATACAAAATGCGCATGACCCAATAAGATGAAAAAATTAATCTGAATATTTTCACACCAAAAAATTATAATTTTTTCACTTTGATTTGATTGATTATAGTTTAACTCATTTTGGGATAGTAAAATACATTTCTGTGAAATTTAGGTCAATTGGTTTGAGGGATTGTCAGTCAAATATTTTTTTCAAAGTATTATTTTTTATAAAAATTTCCTTATTATGGAATAATGTTTTTCTAGAATTTCATTTTAGAGGATGGTATTAAACATTGAAGGTAATGTGTCTTGAGAAAAATTGGTTTAATCAAATAGAAATATGAAATATGAAAGTGTAATAAATGAACAAAAAAACAAATGATTGTATGTTTTATTTTGATACATTCAAATTTTAATTTCTATTTTTTAAGTAAATATTTTATTTTTATAGGAATAAATATTCTTTGGAGTCCATTTATGAGTAATAATTTTACAAATTTGGGAAAATGATCATTTTCAACATATATTTGGAGATGGACACCAAGGGAGAATATGTTTTCAACAAAGGAAATGTATATTCTCTAATAGGTATTGGCCCACTTAAGGGGCGTCTAATAGTTTCGGTATCACAAATATGGAAATGAATCACATAGAGGAAGTGGTGGCTTGTGCTGAGGTGGTAGAGGGTAATGCAGAGGCAAAGAGGCCAAAAAAATAGTCTTGAAGGAGCATCAATGAATTGAAATGACTAATGAGAAATTTAGGAAAGTTATTGAATTAGTATATCCATCACTTCCACTAAGTAACACTAAATTTTTTGATACATACATGTTGATGATTCCTTAATTATATGATGCATTGAGAGATAGTGTTGATGGTCATAGTGGTGGATATGATAATGAATTTATTTATGGTGATGATAGTGACGGAGATACTAATGTTGATGATGATGTTGATATTGATGATGGTGATGGTGATGATGAGAATGATGGTGATGGTGGTATTGATCATTGTGGTGATGACTAAATTGGTTAACATTGTGATGATAGTGGTTATCATGAGAGAGATATTAATCCCCAATATTTTTCATTGATATTTAGGACACATGATGTTTGGTGACTGAATGTGAGTGAATGTATGTGTAATGTTTTTTTTTTTGAAATTATTGCCTAACAAAATTTACTTTATAAAATATATATGATATTCTTATTTTATATTGTGACTAAATCAATGAATTAATATGTTTTTATATTCATTTATATTTTTTGATGTGGTTTGGAGTGTGGGTGAGTTGTTTGGGGTTTCTTGAGGTTTCAAACCAAGATGGGAAGGGGTTATTCTTTCCATGTTTCTATAAATATATACTCATAGTTTACAAAAAATATAGGTATACCATCTAAATAAATGGATTTATATAACCATTGGTTTAATGGAAATATTGGGGTTTTATATGACAAGTTTCAAATAAAATGTTAGTATAGGGATATACCCATAGACTTCCACCCAACAGTTAAGGAAACCAATGGTCGAGCCTATACCAAGGGTTCACTATCCTATACCAATGGTCTAAAATCATTCTCATCATGTCAATATTCATCAGCGTATTTTTATTCGCAAAAATTAACTACTTAGGTAAAAAATAATTACTACACTAAAGGTAACTTAAGATAAAATGGTTTAATGAATGGTAAAAAACAGGAAAAAGGTAAAAACCCGGTCTTCAATTTACTGTATGGGTGGTAGAGATACCTTCCCTTTCCTAAATCCATTATTATCATATATTGGAGACTTTTGAACCATTAATATTGACTTCATATTTATATTTTCATTAAAATACCATTCCACTCACATAAAAATAAAACCATTCACCCTTATGTTACCATACTCATCCTAAAGTTTCAACTTAACCAAAACATGTCCCTAATCTCTCGTCAACTCACTACCCACATACTAGAATCCTTTTCAAAGCCAAAATAACAGTGATAAAGATACTTATGTTGTCTCAAATGGTATAACATCTAAAGGGAGAGTAAGTTACGTGCTTCCACATAATCAATCAGGACCTGAGGTAAGGGTTTCTGCCTCACAATTTTGATTCATTAAGATATGATTTTCATTAACCACTTATTACCTTTATTCATTGAAAATATTTCCCCTGGATGAATTTTTATCATAATATTCTAGACATATATGGTTTTTACAAGTTTTTATATTGTTATATCTTTATCGGTTTTCAGTTTGAATGATAACAACATCATTAGTGGTTTATTAACTTAATTTTCATTCTATTTAGATCATGGGATATCATTATTTATTATTCCTTTGTAAGTTACCTTATTCTATTGTTTCCCTATTCTAAATGGAAACTGATTTTTCCCACTGGGAAATTACTTCTTTAAAATCGAAAACATCTTCATTAGTTGATCTCATCCTAAAATTAAAGGACATTTCATGGATTAATACTCAGATTTTCAAATGTATTTTTTCAATCCATGTTCATATTCACTATTCTTGAAAATATTCACCTTTACTAATTTGAAACCCAAATATGTTTTATATTTTTTAAACCTAAAATAATCATTAACCCTTTTCAAAATAATGTTTCATATCCTTTTTATTGATACTTAGATTATTATTATTATGTTATGTTTATATTAATTCCATATATTTATTATTCCATGAACTTATGATATCATTCACCCATTCCTTTTTACATGCTTATATAAAACTCTAATTCCATGAAAAAATGTTTTCCACTTAATATTACATCTTATTCGATCATGTCTAACAGAAAACTCTTGTTATTCCATGTTCATTTTAATAAGATATTTCTCCCCTACTTGTGTTTTATCTTTTAATTATGATCTAACCCTTATTGATATGTTGAAGTATTTTACTCTGATGAAATATTTGAGCTCACCCATTTCTTATGTTACAATGTCATAGGTTATAAATATGTGTATAAAAAATATGAAGTTTATAAGGTATTCCATTATTTATCATTTATAGAGAATTATTAATAAATATTATAAATTATGTTTCTCATGTCGGTGATCCCCAAAGAAACTCAACCTTCCATTCATAAGATTATGAGATTATTGTGACATATAACATTTGTGTTAAGAAAATGGTATAAAATACTTTTTTGTTTAACTTAAGTCATCTAATATTATATTAAAGCTAGTATTTATAGAAATTATTCTTTACATCAGGCTGGTATTGCTTGTCCTGGGAACTTTGGGTGAGCACAAACGCTCCGTAAGGAAATCTTTTCAACATGTCATCAAAGGTTAGTTCAAAAGAATCTAAGAAAACCTGAGAAGATGAGAAATGTACTAAAAAAATAAAATGGAAAAATAATATTTTTCCACAATAAATTATAAAAAAAATATTTAATATGCAATGAAAAAATATGTATCATGGAATAAGATTGGTATATAATAAACATAACCCATAAATAATAATCATAATAATATGACTAAAAGATATGCATTTCATGGAAATATATAATTTCATAGATCTATGGAACATACATATTCCTAATAAATCATTATATTGTGGATTAGGTATAACTATAGCCTAAACCATTATATGGTGGCTTAGGAATTACTTCATATGACTTATACATGACTCATGTATAACAAATAATGGTGCATTAGTGACTCGAGTATCATAAATCACAACCCATTTTTGTCACATGTCATATAGAATGATAAAAAATGAATTATACGATGATATATTACCCCAAAAATAAATAAACACACACACACATATATATATATATATTCAAGAATATATCTATCATTAAATATTCCATGAGACCCATTTAAACAATATGGGTTTTATAAAATTTATAAATGGTATCTCAAAACATGATATCAAAAGTAAATATAATGATACCAAAATCTAAATCACTAAAAAGGATTATTTCATAAATTCATTTAGAGGGTTATTGATAAAAAACTCTATTGGAGTTATAAATTTTTTAGAATGAGTCAAATGAATGTAAAATTATGAAAATATATCTCTAAATAAATATCTACCCTTATTGTAAAAAGGAGAATTTTTCTTTCACTTTTAAATATCATTTTTAAGAAAATACCATTGAATAATTTTTAAAATACCACTTTAAAAAAATACTAATATTTAAGCCATCCAAAATACATAAGTTTTTTTCAAATGAAATTTGGAGGGGAAAATTAAATATACAATCAATAAAAAATAATTTCAATATTAAAAATACCATTATAGAGACACGTATCATACAAATAATATTAAATATACCATTAAAAAAATTAAAGTTAGATTTAAATATCTCTAGGAAAAATACATAATAGTATTATAAAATAATAAATATGAGCATTTGCGGGGAGTGTCAATATTGATATAGAAGAAAACACCCTATACAGATAGGATGAAAAAATTTCTTAACATCACAAAATTTTATGACAGAAAATCTCATCAAAGATGATGTATTTGAAAAATAAAATGTATCAACACATATATTAATGAGAAAATAAAATATAATATCATCATTGGATAGAATAAAACAATATTTTAGAAAAATAATAGAAGGGATAATTATGAATAATTAAAAAAAGTTGAGTCTTTAAAATACCAAAGAATAGATTCATGCTCAGTCTGATGTAAATATGTCACGTACGTAACCTATTTTAGGGTTATTTTAAATTTATTTTCCACTCATGATTTGTTTTGGTGGTTTCCAAAGGTTTTATTGAGAATGGGTGAGTTTTCATTAATTGGGCCAAACTGCGAGCCCAATTCCAGATTTAAAAATAAATTTTGTTTCATTTATAACTTTTTCAATTTTTAATATTTTTGACTCATTCCAACTCCTAATTGTTCTCCCCTGTTATAGTAACCCCAAATTTAAATTTTGGGGCTTTATAAATCCATAAGAATGGGGGATTTTGGTTTTTATTTCAGAATTCGGCCAACCCGAAGGCCCATTTTCCTTTTTTAAATTGTTTCATTAATTTATTAATATATTATTCATTAAAATGGATTTTTCGGTGATTCCACCTCCCTCTCGACCCTAGGAAGCCCCGGCGCGCTCCCATTGCCTTTCCCCCCACTTTGGATATCTATTTCATCGCGATTTGGTGCTGACATTCTTGGGGTTTCTAAAATCTTGCAGATTTGAGGAGGTAAGTTCATTCCATCATAACTCTCTCAATTATTACTCTTTTCCCCCCATTCCAATTCCTACATTATCTCATAATCCATGTTCTAACCTCCCTAGAATTGTTGGATATTTTTAAATTCATATTCTAGTGGATTTTAGGTCGTTTTCTTCAAATTTATTTTGGGTAATGTTTCTCTTTTCAATTCTTCTCTTCTCCTTAGGGTTTCCACCTTATCTCAAGAGTTTATAGAATTTCCAGAACATAGGGTTCGAACATATGGTCTTATTTGGTATCTTTTGGGTCAATTTTTGGTGGTCTAGGTCTGGATTTATATTCCTTGATGTGCGATGGTGGTGCGGTTGATGTTTTGCACCATGTTTTGAGGGTTTCGGCATAAAAGGTAGGTGATTCCATGTGTAATCATTTCTAGATGAGTTAGTTTGCTTGAATTACTTATTATTCATTTACTAATATGTTGTGTGTTGTGCGGTAACTGTTTATTTTGTATTTGGTAAATCATTTGTTTTTACAGTTTCATTTTAGTTTAAAAAATTGGGTGTTTTACATGTGCAACCCTTTGGGTATTGTTTGGGTGTGTTTTATAACATATGAAATTGGTTTAATAAATCTTGTTTGGGCTGAAAATTCTAATTTTTTAGGGTATTGGTGTGCCATTAGTTTTTAAAGAGGTTTCTTTTAATGGGTTTAATGTGTAAAGCCTTATTGTACTTCTTGAAAGTGATTTTGAAAACGTGTTCTTTTCATGTGGATATTTTGTGGTATTGTTTGAGGTGTTTTTATAACACATGGGGGTAGTTTAACAAATGTTTTTGGGGATGAAAATTCTGTTTTGAATTTGTATTGGTGTGATTTTATCCTTGAAATATGGGTTTGAAATGAGTTTTTTTGTGAAAAGATTTGGTACACTCTTTAGAATTGTTTTATGAAAGTTTTGAATGGTTTAATGATTTATGTAAGATGTGAAACCATATTGGAAAACTGTTTTGGATTGTTTATAATTTCAAATGGACCATTTTTAATGTTAATAGTTCTGTTATGTTATGTGTATCCTCTTGGAAATGTTTTATAAAAATGTTTAATGGATTTACTAAAATGTGAAAGAGGTGTGAACGTTATATGGGCTGTTTGTGTGAGTGAGATGTGAAAAGTGGATTTTGTTTATAAAAATGGTTTTAGGAAACATGTGAGTGGGCTGTTATGTGATGTTTAGTATATTTTTAGGTATTTTATAAAATTTTTAAAGGATGTGTTGGATTGTGAAAGTTATGCAAAAAGTGTTGTGGGCTATTTTGGTGTGGGTTTGATTTCAAAATGCATTTGAATGAAAAGTGGACTTTTGTGACTTGTGTTGTATACATATGGGCTGTTTGGTGAATTTATGATATCGAAATGATATTTTCATGTGAAATTTATATTCATTGACTTGTTGAAATTGTTTGAGCACAAAGGGAAAACCCGGGTATCTAGGTGGGTGGTCGTGTACTAGTATGCTAGTGATCCCGTGGGGTTTGGCCTCAGTTTCACTTAGCAAGATTGACACTTACAACTCTAACTAAACTAATATGATGATGATTGGGGACCACTAGGTTATGGGTATGTTCCCTACTAGTGGCTCGTGCACGATAACGTATATTTTTTATGGTTACTCTCACCGAGATATGAGATACCTGGGACCCACAGCTAGCTAGTGCCTAGGGGTTATTTCCCATTGCTTGTGCTCACTGGATATTTTGTGCTTACCATCGGCATAAGGTACATTTTGCTGGAAAATTCAGTAGCTTTGGTGTTTATTTTAAAAAGTGTTAATCCTTTAAAATAGCCCACTTTAAAACTGTTATTATTCAATGTTGCAGCTTTTAGAAATTGTAACTAGCTTTTCATGTTTTTGAAAACTTGCATGCTTTTCGTCTTTAAATTCTTATTATATGGAATCTCTTAGTGGTGGTATCCTATTGGGCTTTGGCTCACACCCTACTTACACCCTTGGGTCTAAGTAGACTTGGTTATTTTGTTGTCACAGGTTTGGTTATTACTTTTGTACCAACAGTTCGGGTTTCCACCGGTCATTCATGATGCGGTGTTGTAGAGATGGCTTGAGGAAGATGCCTCTTTCCATGTTGAGGTTCTTGGGCTTTCTTTTCTTGGGTTTGTACCTTTGTAATGATCTTCAAAAAAAATTTAGAATTGTGCAATTCAGTTCTGAATTTATTAAAAAGATGATTCTGTTTGAAAAATCCAGATTTGGTTTCTTGGATTCATTTGATGTTTCAAGTATAAAAACTCGGGTAAATCATTCCCAATTTTCAGTTTTGATACCCGGGCACTTGTGCCAGCCCGTGGGGATCGGGAACGCCCTTCGGGACTTGCCACGGGTCGGGTCGAGTGCCGGTTTTTGCGGCGACCAGATTCGGTTCGTGACAAAATGGTATGAAAGGAGGTTCTGGTTAACTCTTTTGGTCATGTTATTTAGGGAATGGTCGGGATAGATTAGAGTTAGAATTGTTGGAACTTTGTAGTTCGTTTATGGGTAGCGTGTCTGATCACCACACCTCATGACGGGGTTCGAGTCACCAGGGGAAGTCGGGATTTATCTGTGTTCTTTGTTTTTCTTGGTTTAATGATGATTAGGGGAAATGAAAAGAGAGTTGGGTTAATGGTCTCAGTGAGCTCACAGGGCCTGGAAAGCCATGTGGAGCCGGGGATATTCTCTAGAACACTCTCTGTGATAGTGAAGTGATTGGAATATGGCCGCCAACCATATTTCCAATTCACTCACTGAAACTAGTTTCCTCTCATATTGTTTTGTACTATAGTTTTGCAATCATGGAACTTTGGTTTTAAAAGGACTTGGTATTAAGAAGTATAAAGTTTTTCTGAAATTATTTTGAAATAAATAAGGAATGGATTGATTTACGAAATGGTGGAACTGAATTTTTAGAATTTTTTTGAAATGGAAAATGGTGTTTTTACACCTCTTTTGAATGCAAGAACTATATTGAAGTTGGTTTTGAAAAGTGTTTACAATAGAGTTTTCTAAACAATCAAAGAGTGTTTTAATGGGATGAGATGTTTTGAAATTGATGTGAATATATTGAAAGTGAGTTATTTTCTAAATGGTTGTGCATTTCTGAAAAGTTTTGTAAAATGTGAGTTGGAATTTGATCTCGTGGTTAGCGGTTTTGAGAAAAAGGATGTGTTGGTTGACCATTTTGGTTTTGAAAAGTGGAAAGAATTTTTGTTTTAACCTTTGGTATTTTCATGAGCAACCACATGCATGGAGTTATATGAGAAGAGGGATGGTTGATGACATGACTGGATGAGTTTCGGGATAGATATGAGGAGGGTTCCTGGTGTGGTATAGAAACATGCATGTGTAAGGCCCATGGGGTACCATTGGTGGATGTGCTAACCGCTGAACCATTTGTTTTCAAAGAAATGTTTTAAAAAAAAAACATGATTTCTTGATGATTTTTTTTGGTATGGTGTATATTATATGTTTTCAAAAAATGATGATGTTGTGGGATGTTTTGATTCCAAGAACCCCTCCTGTTTGAACTGTGTTTTGGGTTTGGGTTTGATCAGTAAGTTGTGTTGTAGGGACGGTTAGTGGTCTCTTTTGAAAAATGTTTCGGGACGCCTTTACGATGGTTCCCTACATGTGTTTGGATCTGGTTTTTAGTATATCTTGACCAATGGACTATCTTGGTTGGGTCCTTGGGTTCAATCATTGGATAAGGTACACCCCCATTAAAGGTTAGTGCACAATTGAAGTGCAACCCGGATTGTTTCTCCGTTTGAAGACCCTCCAGTTGATCAATATAAGGAATCTTTTTCTTGAGATTTCTAGATTGAGTCTACACCCATTCCTTTCATGGATTTTTATATCCTCTTATAACGGGAGAGTGCTCTTGGAAGGTTGAAAGAGACCTTAGTTTCTTATGTTTCTTGATTCATCGAAGGTGGATATGGTCTAGGGTTGTTAGTGTGGATGATTGTCTCGATGGTGTCTAAGAGGGCCTTTGGGTTCTTCAAAGTTTCTTTGAATCATGAGTTCATGTTAAACCACTAGTGTGGGAAATATGGTCATGATAGGATATTGTGGCCACTTTCTATATTTGTGTGCTGTTTGGGGATGTTGTATAAGGCCCCTCTCCATGAATTGTTTATATCAGTTGAAATGGTCATGTTTGGTGATGCCTTATGATGTCATATACTTGATTGACTATATAGGTGAAAGTAGTGAAATCCTCTGAGAGTCCCTATTATGTTGGGAAAATGTCTCCCTTGGAAAAATTTCAAAATAATCTATTTTAGAGGAATGTGAGTGTAGGTGTTCTTTACTTCTATTGTTTCTCACCTGAAGAAACAAGTTGTGATGTGTGTGTATCTTCTTAGCCCTTGTTTCAGTGAAATATCGGGATAAGGTAAAGTGAGTTTGGAATGTGTTATGTCTAGAAAAATTATTTGGGACTACGGTGAAGTTTTTGGTGGCACCAAAAAGAAGAATTCTCATTCAATGGGTTTCCAAATATTAACTAAGAGGCCTAAGATGCTTCAATCATTTGAGCTCTAGCCATAGGTCTCGGAGAGAAGCTGGCTCATAGTCAAGGGAAATCCCAGGGCCATTTAAACCCTTGTACAAAGTCCTATCCTTAGTATGAAAGATGAGAATAGTTCAAACCTCTCGTTTCGTCATGGTTGAGCACATAGTTTGTGCACGTTTAGTAGTGGCCGTGTGCTAGGAAGCCATGTAGAAAGAATTATATTCATAGTTAGTGCACAGTTTCCCAAACCATGCGGACTAATCCTGCGCCCTTCCTAAATCTTTAATTTCTTTTTGGGTCTTTCTGTGTCAGCCCATGCTGGTCGGTTAAGATGGTCAGTTCTTATGATGGGGATACCCACTATGATTCTCATGAATGTTCCTTCATAAACATTTAATGGAAGTATATCCCTTGTACTAGAGAGTATGTTTGGGCCTCCCACTATTAGTGTCTTGATTCTGTCTCGGGAAAACAATTTAAGTTGTCTCTTATGGTGGGGAGCCCATTTGTGTCTCTTCATATGAGTAACTCATGTTTTTTTCCTTGGACTTGTCTGGGAAGTAGGTATTATCATTCAAAGATATATACCTACCTACATATTCATTGTGTAAACATTGATATTGGAGAGTTTCCAATGGTTTAGTTATAGTAGGGAAGTGTAACCTTGTTCAATGTTGTTGTTTTTTTGGGTAAATTGATTGAGTATTGTTCAGATTGTGTTTGAGGAGTTTTCATTTGGGATAAAGCCTGACTGTACTTGATTGTTTCAGGAAAGTGGTGTAAGTTTGGTTTGTGAGAGTATTCCTTCCATCATTGATCACTGGAGGTGTTTTGTCCTTTGGGGGTGAAACCTGGCAAGGGTGTACCTATTGGTTTCTCAGTTGGGTTTGGTTGTTGCTTTGACCTTGCTGTGACTTTCTGGGGAGGAAAGTTTTCAAGGTGGGGAGAATTGTCACGTACGTAACCTATTTTAGGGTTATTTTAAATTTATTTTCCACTCATGATTTGTTTTGGTGGTTTCCAAAGGTTTTATTGAGAATAGGTGAGTTTTCATGAATTAGGCCAAACTGCGAGCCCAATTCCAGATTTAAAAATAAATTTTTTTTCATTTATAACTTTTTCAATTTTTAATATTTTTGACTCATTCCAACTCCTAATTGCTCTCCCCTGATATAGTAACCCCACATTTAAATTTCGGGCCTTTATAAATCCATATACATGGGGGGTTTTTGTTTTTATTTGAGAATTTGGCCAACCCGAAGGCCAATTTTCCTGTTTTAAATTATTTCATTAATTTATTAATATCTTATTCATTAAAATGGATTTGTCGGTGATTCCACCTCCCTCTCGACCCTAGGAAGCCCCGGCGCACTCCCATTTCCTTTCCCCCCACTTTAGAGATCTATTTCATCATGATTTGGTGCTGACAGTCTTAGGGTTTCTAAAATCGGGCAGATTTGAGGAGGTAAGTTCATTCCATCATAACTCTCTCAATTCTTACTCGTTTCCCCACATTCCAATTCCTACATTATCTCATAATCCATGTTCAAACTTCCATTGATTGGTTGGATATTTTTAAATTCATATTCTGGTGGAGTTTAGGTCGTTTTCTTCAAGATTATTTTGGGTAATGTTTCTCTTTTCAATTCTTCTCTTCTCCTTAGGGTTTCCACCCTATCTCAAGAGTTTATAGAATGTCCAGAACATAGGGTTCGAACATATGGTCTTATTTGGTATCTTTGGGGTCAATTTTTGGTGGTCTAGGTCTGGATTTATATTCCTTGATATGTGGCGGTGGTGCGGTTGATGTTTCACACCATGTTTTGAGGGTTTCAGCATAAAAGGTAGGTGATTCCATGTGTAATCATTTCTAGATGAGTTAGATTGCTTGAATTACTTATTAATCATTTACTAATATGTTGTGTGTTGTATAGGAACTGTTTATTTTGTATTTGGTAAAGCATTTGTTTTTACAGTTTCATTTTAGTTTAAAAAATTGGGTGTTTTACATGTGCAACCCTTTGGGTATTGTTTGGGTGTGTTTTATAACATATGAAATTGGTTTAATAAATCTTGTTTGGGCTGACAATTCTGGTTTGGTAGGGTATTGGTGTGCCATTAGTTTTTAAAGAGGTTTCTTTTAATGGGTTTAAGGTGTAAAGCCTTATTGTACTTCTTGAAAGTGATTTTGAAAACGTGTGGTTTTCATGTAGATATTTTGTGGTATTGTTTGAGGTGTTTTTATAACACATGGGGGTAGTTTAATAAATGTTTTTGGGGATTAAAACTCTGTTTTGAATTTGTATTGGTGTGATTTTGTCCTTGAAATATGGGTTTGAAATGAGTTTTTTTGTGAAAAGATTTCGTACACTCTTTAGAATTGTTTTATGAAAGTTTTGGATGGTTTAATGATTTATGTAAGATGTGAAACCATATTGGAAAACTATTTTGGATTGTTTATACTTTCAAATGGACCATTTTAAATGTTAATAGTTCTCTTATGTTATGTGTATCCTCTTGGAAATGTTTTATAAAATTTTTTAATGGATTTAATAAAATGTGAAAGAGGTGTGAACGTTATACGGGCTGTTTGTGTGAGTGAGATGTGAAAAGTGGATTTTGTTTATAAAAAGGGTTTTAGGAAACATGTGAGTGGGATGTGATGTGATGTTTAGTATATTTTTAGGTATTTTATAAAATTGTTAAAGGATGTGTTGGATTGTGAAAGTTATGCAAAAAGTGTTGTGGGCTATTTTTGTGTGGGTTTGATTTCAAAATGCATTTGAATGAAAAGTGGACTTTTGTGACTTGTGTTGTATACATATGGGCTGTTTGGTGAATTTATGATATGGAAATGATATTTTCATGTGAAATTTATATTCATTGACTCTTTGAAATTGTTTTAGAACAAAGGGAAAACCCGGGTATCTTGGTGGGTGGACGTGTACTAGTATGCTGGTGATCCCGTGGGGTTTGGCCTCAGTTTCACTTAGCAAGATTGACACTTACAACTCTAACTAAACTAAGATGATCATGATTGGGGACCACTAGGTTATGTTTATGTTCCCTACTAGTGGCTCGTGCACGAGAACGGATATTTGTGATGGTTAATCTCACCAAGATATGAGGTACCTGGGACCCACAGCTAGTTAGTGCCTAGAGGTTATTTCCCATTGCTTGTGCTCACTGGATATTTTGTGCTTACCGTCGGTATACGGTACATTTTTCTGGAAAATTCAGTATCTTTGGTGTTTATTTTAAAAATTGTTAATCCTTTAAAATATCCCACTTGAAAACTGTTCTTATTCAATGTTGCATCTTTTAGAAATTGTAACTAGCTTTTCATGTTTTTGAAAACTTGCATGCTTTTCGTCTTTAAATGATTATTATATGGAATCTCTTAGTGGTGGTATCCTATTGGGATTTGGCTCACACCCTACTTACACCCTTGGGTGTAAGTAGACTTGGTTATATTGTTGTTGCAGGTTTGGTTATAACTTTTGTGCCAACAGTTCAGGTTTCCACCGGTCATTCATGATGCGGTGTTGTGGAGATGGCTTAAGGAAGATGCCTCTTGCCATGTTGAGGTTCTTGGGATATCTTTTCTTGGGTCTGTACCTTTGTAATGATCTTCAAACATTGTTTAAAATTGTGCAATTCAGTTCTGAATTTATTAAAAAGATGTTTCTGTTTGAAAAATCCAGATTTGGTTTCTTGGATTCATTTGATGTTTCAAGTATAAAAACTTGGATAAATCGTTCCCAATTTTCAGTTTTGATACCCGGGCACTTGTGCCAGCCCGTGGGGATCGGGAACGCCCTTCGGGACTTGCCACGGGTCGGTTTGGGTGTCGGTTTTTGCGGTGACCAGATTCGGTTCGTGACAAAACAAGACTTATATTACCTTTCATTTCCAACCATATTACTGCTTTACATGTACATAACTTGAATTAAAAATGATCTCCCACTTGAAATTATTAATACTTCCTCCAATTATGTGAACATCGCATTTTCCCCCATTGATATTCCTTAATAAAATTCCTAATAATTGTCACTCTTGATGTTTTTTCTTCAACATGTTCTGGGACTAAAATTTTTCTCCCACCAAATCCATCCAAATATGTTTTGGTATGAAATATTTTATTATATATTTCTTCTAAGTGATTCTTATTATTTAATGAATGAAATTATTATAAAAATATCCACCAAACCAAAAAACTGATACCAAGAACCAATATTCTTAGGTGAGCACGACCTCTGAAATGTCTTATAATGTTTCAATATTACTTTTTAACTATCTATATATATATATAGAGGATAAATTTTTCTCAGATGTATCTCATTTTAAGATCCTTCTCAAATATCTTCTATAATTTGGATGTAATTCATTGTCCATGACCAGATACCATCAAAAGTGGTTCGCCGTGAAGTCTCATAACTTCATTAATATATTTCCATAAAAGGTCAACAAGAGGTAGATCTTACATTATAAGGAGGAAATGTACAGACCTGGGAATGTGATAAAAAAATAACCAATATAACATCAGTATTACTAGGAATCTTTGGTAATTTAGTGAAAAAAAACTATCGTAATATCATCCCATTTAAAGATAGGAATAGGTTGAAGCTTCAACGCTCATTTAGGATATTGTGTCTTAGGCTTTACCTATTGAAATACTAAGAATCATAAAACATTTTCTATGAATAACCATTTCGTATTATACCCCCAAGAATGTTCTTTTGAATCCAAATACATTTTGGTGCTTCCACGGTGTACAGAGAAATTTATGATATGATATTTATATAATAATTATCATTTAAGCTCAATCATGGATGGAACATATAGACACATTCAAAATTTCAATATACCATCTTCATATTTGAATCTATCCAACTTCTCATCAATGACCACATAGATTTTATTTTTAATATTATTATAATCAAGTTGGCAACTTTTTTCTCCAATAAGGATGGAATGACAAAAAATTTCAATAGAAGTGATGTTCCCCTTCTTAAATGATTCCCAAATTCAACATTAATAAATCAATGAACATAGTATATTTATCGCTCTTCATTTTAGAAAAAAATTACATAATATTTTCTAATCAATGAATCAAACACCTTATTTTTCATTCCTGTGTGGTAGTGTATTGAGAAATAATAGTCCTTGAGTATCTATAACTATCTCATTTTCCACAGGTTAAGGTGTTTCTGTAAGAATATGCATTTTAAAACTTTATGATCCATGTATATTTTTCATTTTTCACCATAAAGTTAAATCCTCTCTACCTATATTGAAAATATTATGTCTACCAAATCTAGATCATGGGTCAGATAATTCTATTCATGAATATTTAATTGACTTGAGGCAAAGTAAATAGCTCTATCATTCTACATAAGGACACATCCAAGTACATTCTTTGATGCATCACCATATATCACTTATATATCTCTTACTAATATTATTTTAAATATAAAATAATTGAAAAATATATCCTTAGATTCATCAAAACAATCTTTAAATTTTTCAAACTATATGTACTTAACCCCTTTACATATCAACATGGTTAAAAGGCTAGATAATCAAGCAAAATTTTGAATGAATTTTTAATAGAAACCTTTTAATCTAAGGAAACTATGAACTTCAATTATATTAATTAGAATTGTTCATTAAATCACTTAATTTTTAGGGGTCAATTTATATTAAATAATTAAAGGTAATATATCTAATAAAATAACCCATGAATCCAAAATTCATATTTGCTAAATTTTTTATATTACTCATTTTTTACGAGTCTCAAAAATGATTCAAAAATGACTCCTTTTCTTGTCGTATATTTTGGATTACAAATAGACATAATCTATAAATGGCACAATGAAAATAACTAAATAATCCAAAAAAACAATTTTCATTATATCCATAAAAAAGTGGGTGGAAAATTCAATCCAAATGAAATTACTATAAATTCATAATTTTTATATCTCATATGAATTATCTTCTTTGTAATATCTATTGGTAAAAAAAATAAAAATACAATAATTCAATATGGGTGAATTTATTTCTTGAAAAAATCTTCACTTAAAACCACCATATTTTAAATAATGATTGTTTCTAATCATCTGTTATCATAAGAAAGTTACAGAAAAAAAATATATTGAGAAAGATAGAACATATAACATTTATAGTGATTAGGGGAATAGAAATCCCCTAATACACTCCACCAACTCTCAAAACCTATAGCATGGGGATTTCATTAGAACTAGTATTGTTTTTGTGTTTACTTCCTAACTATGTTCATGTAATAGACACTTGATATAAACAAGGATATTTTTCTAGGATCCTACATTAATTTTAAAAAATAAAAGCTTTTATCACTCAGTATAAGGAACGAATACTTTCAGTAATGAGAGAGAATGATTATAGACTAAAAAATGAAGCACATAGTTCCAAGATGCAATTGATAGAATAGAATAGTTCTCTAAGAGAGATAGGTATATAGATAAATAGATCATGAGTATTCTTTAAAAAATTGAAGAAGATTAAACCTAATAGAATGATTGTAGAATACAACATTCTTTAAATTATATTGTTTAGCACATAGAATCATCACATATGATATTAGATTGATAGAATGAGGGAATAAGTATAGATGATGTTATAAATCAAATATTATTGTATATCATCTCCCTTACTATTTCAAAACATGATATTGAATAAAAAGATTCATTGGGGTGATACTATAGGTTTCATTTTCTTAAAAACTACCTTAGAAAAAAATAACAAAGAAATAAAATGTCCTCTTCTCATTATTTTTTGTTACTTACATCCATTTAAAATTTTTTTTATTATAAATATGTATTCTAATTTTTTAATGAATAAAAATATGTATTAATTTTTACTTGAAATATTCCAATGGTAATAAATACCCATGTTGAAGAATGACTTGGCTGATTTTAGATCATCATATATCATAAACCCATATATCTAAAATTATGTAGCCAAGCTGATCAATATAGTCATTCTTCACATTTTTTATTTTTTCACAAAGAAAAATCATGCACCCTATCTGATCACACAGCTAAAATTCACATATCCTAGAATTTAATAACTCAAAATTCCATAAAAAAACATTAAAAATTAAATGGGTTTAATTTGAGACCAGGCTTTGAAACGGAATGTAATTCTGCGGCCGAGAGTGGCCAAAACGTATTTTTGAACTATTTTTAAGGTTCTTTAAATAACCACACAAATGGGATTTTTAACTTTTAAACCAATGCCCAAATAAAAAATAAAAGGAAACTATTGAACTAAGAGTATTGGTATTTTCTTCTGAAGGGATTAACATTGGTTGGAACGGACCAACTGTGAAAAGTAGTTTTTGGCTATAAATAAAATAATTGAATAAGGATTATTTTATTTTCATATTATTATTTCTAGAAATGATAGAAAATATTTGAAATCGGAGTGTACCATTCAGATCATGATGGAATTCTTCCTCTTGGAAGATCCTATCCTTGACCGACATGGGTCAAGTGTGAATGTTTATTTACAAACTATTCAGAATAAAAATAAAATAAATTAAAAAGTTATTTTATTATTTTTCATCATCGTTAAGGACTGGAACGTCAGTGTGTTAGTACAGTGAAAATGTGATGATGAATCTCATTAAAGAACCTCATTAATGAGTCATCATAACGATGTTATAACACAACTTAACAGGAACATTGATTCATGTTTCGCTAATTAGTAATCAAACAAGCAATGTAAGATTGTTGGCACAATCCTGCAATTGCTCTGAGGCTTTGGTGGGTGGCACTAACGAATGAACTTTCCTCCAACATTATAATAATCTCATGTGATGGTGGGTTTCAGATCATGTAAGAAGAATAGAAGCACATGATCTTGTTTTTCCTCGATCAACAATCTTATCTCATATAGGGGTTTAATTAATTTCTATGTAAATTGTTTTTTCCTACTCTCTTTTTTAAAAGATGAATTTGGGTTTTCCAATGAACAAGTTAACACGCAGATCGAATGATCATGTGGTATGGTTAATAATCTGTGATAAATAAGATATTTATCTTAGTGATTATTCCACCATATTTTGGATCTTCGTGATCCTACTAACAAGAACACATATAGGTCAACAAAAATAAGACCCAGATCATTATTTGGGAGTTTAAATGTTTGAAAACTTCCCCTTTTTCCTTCTTCTATTTCCTTGTTCTTCATGGTGCAAGGGTCGGTGGTGCATCATATTTAAAGGTAACAGATATAAGGGCTACGATGAGGTGGGAGGCTGCAACAGCACTTGGCTATGTTGAGAGGTGGGAGGGGGCGTCGGCACGGAGAGAGGAGGCGTGTGGATGTGGCCACCCGACCATATCAAATGTGTCGGACATGGTCTGTGGACCATAACTATGATATGAACTTGTGGCTCCCCACTTGTCACAGGGAGGAACCAATCCATGTGATCGGATTGGCTGGGAAAAAACGTGGTTCCTCCTTGGCTTTGTGTAGATGCACGAACTGGACGTCGCCCGACGTTCGAGATAGGAGCAGACTGGCCCACTGATGTAGTCCAGGACGAAGGGGAACTAGGCCACTGGGTGGCCCATCTAGGTAATACCAGTCCGACTGAGTCGGACCAGGCAGGAGAACGCAAGGTGGGTCGTTGGGCGACCTAGTGGGGTTGATCCACGACCGAACTGGGCTGGGTACAGCAAAGCCCAATGGTCCCCACCAATAGACCAGGGTAGTCCGGGGTGGCACAAACCCGACAGGGATAGGCTGGGTTAGATGAAATGGGTTGGGCCATGTGGGACCCCCAAACCCGTTTGGTCATTTCAGTCTGACCAAGTCGGACAGGGCTCGAGCACAATCAGACCCTATTTACTAAAACACCAATATCTGTTAGACCATGCTTCTGATTGACGTTCCAACATTGGTGTTTGGAACCTTGAGATATAATGGTCCTTTTTGAGTACTCTATGTGAGATTCTATGATAGAATATATACGATGGATGGCTGTTGAGTAGATTCTCTTGGAATCAAGCTCACTGGATAGTGGATATCCTACGTCTGGCAATGACATGAAGGATATGATGAGAAAACCTAAGTGGTCCAGAAGATGAGATGATGAGAAAACCTAAGTGGTCCAGAAGATGAGTGTCAATAAGTGGTTTAGTATACGAGAGTACCTCAATGGTTAAGAAAAAAAGTGTACCTTATAGCTTTGGTATACTAGACTATCTGAGTGGTTTAGAAGATGAGTATACCTTAGTGGTTCAGCAGACGAGTGGACCTCAATGGTCCAGTAGGCAAGCATGCATTAGTGGGTCGGTATAGGGGTGTACCTCAGTGGTTCAGGTGACGAAAGTACCTCAATGGATTAATAGATGATCATAACTCAGTGGTTTATTAGAGAAGTGGACCTCAATTGTACAGTAGAAGAGCAGACCGCAGTGGTCTGGTTGTCAAGCAGAACTAAGTGGTCCAGTAACCACTAAGACCCTAGTGTATCATCTGGGATGACTTCCATATTAGTATAAGATGTTTCAGCTTTAAGACTGAAAAATCAAACTTTCTATACTTTGATTTATACTTGGTGTGACATTTCTGTTCTTTTTTTCTTGTTGTGTGATATTTATTTGTGGTATTTCCTTTATGGTTTGGGGTCCCCGATGAGTATTTTTTTACTCACCCCTACACAAGATACGCTCGCACGTATCATGTCTCGTGCAGGTGATCGATGCTTCAACAAAGATATTGGTGGTCTGGGACTAGGTGGTTCTCAGTGAGATGGGATGGACAGGATGTACTTCTATGGTTACAGAAAACTACCCTCTGCCTACACTTCAAGTAGGTTTTCAGGAGATGGACCTTGGCAGATTTACAATCCATTACGATTTTGGGCTTATATTCTAGCCCCTTTTTTACTTTTCAGTTTGTACTATACGTCCACTAGTTTTCTCGGTGATAGTTGAGGTTTACATAGTGTTTATATTTCCATGGTTTGAGCTTTTTGAATGCGTACGGCTTTAATGAAAAAATCTTTCCCTTTTGGGGAAATTCCTATTTTGTGTTATTTTCTATCCCCAGGCCTATGGAAGGTGGTCGTGGGGTAATCACAACACTTTCCTGTGGGACGAGTCGTGACCAAGTTTAATCCAATTATGTTGGTTTTACTAGAATGAACTAATTGTATTTAAATTATGATTGGGAATCCATGTTGAGTGATCCGATTATGGATTTCAGGCTACGGAGTCCAGTTTTGGTGTAGCGGCCGATGTATCCATACACAAAGACCATGATTTTTTTGGACCTGATACATGAAATCAATCGTTGAATGCATCTTGGAGTGTTTTCCCATGATATTTTGGAGTTACAGTCAGCTCACCATGTTTAATAAATTAATTGTGATTCATCTTTATCTCTTTCAGGATGCCTCCATGCAGACAACCAATCTTGATTCTAGTACGTGACCATGAAGATGGTCCACAGAGTGATGAGGATTTAGTACATGGATCGTTTCCTGATATCTCCCCATTTGCAGTGTCCTAGTGATACCCCACCATTTGGTTAGCAGTTACTACCAGTGATAAAGGTTTAGGATGCACCTACGCTCAGTGCCTTACACATGATCTAGTGACATAGACCTCCTAGATTCTGGGGAAAGATAGACCCTCGTATCGATAAGGATTGGCTAGAGGTGGTGAGGCAATTATTCCTCTTAGTGAGGACGCCACTTGACCTGATGGTTGTTCTATGAGTGATCCTCTTACATGGCTCGGCCGGGAGATGGGGGAGTCTGACCATCTTAACTCATGAAGAGGAAACCCTCAACTGGTATTACTTTGAGAAACTCTTTATGGAGGATTTCATCCCCGCGACCTTTCACTCTGTGCGTAGACATGTAATTTTTCACTTAAAGCCTGGCATCCTGAAAGTGGTTGAGTACTCTATATGGTTCAAAGATCTCTCCAATTACTCTACGAATATGGTATGGGACCCTTTGTTTAGGTCTCTTACCTTTTAGCATTAACTTCGATGGTAGATCATGGCATCGATGATTTCTCTCAGGATCCCAATGAAAGATGGGGTCATGGAGTTAGCTATACTGGTAGAGAGAATCCTCATTGATCATGCACCGATGGTGGGAGTTACAATGGGATGACGGGTGCTCGATTCATCTGCAGAAGGTATCCAATAGTTGACGCAGAGGCCCAAACATGCCAGACTATTCGGAGGATGATCCCAGGACTCCGGGTTGGCGGTACAAGACCCCCCAAAAAAGATTGAATAATTTGGGGATAATGTTATTATCTTCATATGGTGGGAAGGGGCACATAGCTTGGGATTTCCTGACTCATCGTGCAGAGTATCAACAAACGGTCGAGGGACCATCGAGGAAGCGATATATACATGAACAAGGCGGTCTTCTAGGCGGCAGACATGGAAGAGGAGTGGAAAACGTGTAAGGAGGTGTTGACAAGTATGATTTACTTCCCCCACTACCCCCATGTTGTCTGCCACATGATCAGGGATCATGTGAATATGGGAGGGATCAAATTATGGCCATCAAGGCCTATGGTTCCAATGTCTCAGAGATGTAATATGGTACGATCTATTTATTCTCCACATTAGTTGAAGTTCTTATAGTCCTAGGTTCCAGAAACTCTTTCTTTCCATAGATGTTGTTTGGATATCAGATATTCTGGCCAATAAATTGGCTCAATCATTAATATTATAGACTCTTACGGGAAGGGATTCGATAGTCACACACTGGTGCCAGCATTGGGAGCTTACACTTGGAGGAGAGATCTTCACCTAGGATCTCTTATTAGCAAATTTGAGGCCTTAATACATCATTGTGGGTAAAGACTAGCTATCAGTAGTTCATGCTCAAATAAGCTGTTTTAGACACACAGTGTAGTGTGTCTGTGAAAATGGAAACTAGTATTCCTTTTTCAAAGAGAACAAAAATAGAGTAGTGTGGGATGGATACGCACATAGAAGGGTTAATTAGATCACTAATCAATTCGATATAATGACCCTCAATTAAGTAGATGAGATGATTTCGCATTTCCTAAAGTGATGGATGAGTATGAGGAAGTCTTTCCAAAGGATGATCCAGGACTACCTCCTTGTAGGGAGATAGAAATATGCATTGATCTTTAGAATGAGATGGCACTGATATCTACACCTACATATCAAAGGACCCAACAGAGCTATAGGAGATGTGGGTATTGTATGAGGACATGTAAGGGATGGGGTTTTTAAAGAATAGTGTTTCACCATGGGAAGCCCCAATGTTGTTTTCCAAGAAGGTATATAGAAGAATGAGGTTATGCATGGTCTTCTAGTAACTTAACTGAGTGACCGTAAAGAACATGTATCCTCTACCCATGAATGATGACCTCTTTGATCAGTAGAAAGGAGAAAGATGGTTCTCGAAGATACACCTCATATCAGGCTATCACCAACTTCAAGTACGAGATGAGGACACCTTGAAGATAGATTTCAGATGTCGTTATGGCCGATACAAGTACATAGTGATGCCATTTGGCAAGAAAAATTCCCCAGAAATATTGATGGGACTCATGAACAGGATCTTCTGGCCATACTTAGACTAGTTTTTAGTGGTCTTCGTTAATGATATCTTAGTGTATTCTGTGTTCGAGGAGGAACACGTGATACACTTGAGGATGGTTGTGGACATACAATGGGATCACTAGATTTATATAATGATCTCTAAGTGTTTGTTCTGGATGTGAAAGGTATAGTTCCTAGGATATGTCATCTCAGATGCAGGATTTATAGTGGACCCTACAATGATTGAGGAAGTTCTTGTTTCGGAATCACCCAAGAGTATTACCGAGGAGTGGAGTATCCTTGGGTTGGTTGTATACTATCTTAGTTTTCTACCTAACTTCTCAATAGTAGCAGCACCATTGATGTTTTTGACAAAGAAGGGAAACCCATCGTGTGGACAGAAGGAATCTAGTAGAGATTTTAACAACTGATGAAATGACTGAAAGGTGCAACTATCTTAAGGGGTCCAGAGGAGGGTGCCGACTACATGGAGTATTGTAATGCATCAGTAATCGTTCTTGGTTTCATACTGAATTATGGGAAAGTAGTGATTTCGTATGGCTCATGAAAGTTGAGACTGTATGAGTAGAACTATGGGTCTCATGACCTTGATTGTGTAGTGTTAGTCTTTTCACTGATGATGTGGTGACACTACCTTATGAGAGAACAGTTCATCATCTACTATGACCACACAAGTCTCAAGTATATATTTTTTCAGAAATATCTGAATATGAGATAGTGATATTCATTAGAGTTCCTCCAGGACTATGACTTTGAGATAGTCTAAACTCATCCAAAGGGAAACGTGGTAGAAGATGATCTCAATAAGAGATCAATTTAATTTTTAATAAACGAGTCCTCAGAGCAATTGGACTTACATTAGATATCATATGTGGATAGATATGAGGAATCTTATCTTCATTTGATGGTAGTTTCCCCTCCACTCTTACAGTGATACAGGGAGGCACAACTCAGAGATGCCACCCACGATACTACAAGTTCCCAGATATCCAAAGGGCATGCCCCTAATGAATATTCTAAAGGTAGCCAGCATGTCATTATTTTTAAATGATGAACCATAGTACTAGTGGGGTTTCGGGAGGAGGGGTTGAGTGAGTTCCATATTTTCCTTTTGGGAAATACATCTAGAAATAGAGAAGATATACCAAGACCTCTGATGTTAGTACTGTAGGTCGGGGATGAAGAAGCCAGTGGTGGCGTTTGTCTTGAGATGCCTCACTTTCCATCAAGTGAAGGCTGAGAACCAGGTTCCAGTAGGTTGGAAACAACCCCTTGAGGTACCAGAGTGTAAGTGGGATGGGATATTGAAGGACTTTATGACAGGATTACCATGTATGTCTAGGGGGAATGATACAATTTAGGTGATCATAGACCGACTGAACAAGTCAGACCCTTCCTACCTATTCATGAAAAAGGTTTAGTAGAGAGATTGTGATTACATGAGATAGTTTAACTCCATAGAGTCCCATCTACGATAGTCTCATATTGTGATTCATGCCTTATATATCAGTTGTCGAAGGGATTACAGAAGGTGTTTGGGACTCAGCTGCGCTTGACCACAACCTTTCACCCATAAACAGATGGTCAGATAAAGCAAACCATACAAACCATGAAAGACATGATTTGTTCTTGAATTCTTGATTTTGGTCGTAGTTGGGAGGACCACCTACCACTGGTGGAGTTGGCATACAACAACAGATACCACTCAACCATTAGTATGGAACTATTTGAGGTATCATACGAACAACAATTCAGGTCAACGTTATGCTAGATAGTCCGAGATGAGTCATAACTCATGGGTTTAGAGATGGTACAAGATTCCACTGAGAAGCTGTATGTCATTCGAGATTGGATAAAGACTATACATATCATATAAAAGTCCTATGCTGATAGGCGATGGAGATATTCAGAGTTCGAAGAGGGGGACCATGTATTCCTACGGGTCTCCCCATGATGCAGGGTATGAATATTTGGTTTTGGCGGAAATTTATCTCTTAGGTTCATCAGACCTTCCCTCATATTGCATAGGGTGGAAGATGTGTCATACCACAATGCTCTATCTTCACTATTAGAGAGGTTACAAGACTTCTTCCATGTATCCTAGCTGAGAAGATACATGAAAAACCCTTCTCACATCATCAACCACAGTGAGATAGAATTTCACGACGGGGTGACATTTTTGGTGTACCCAGTGGAGACAGAGGATCAACAGGAGAGGATCATTCATGGATGGTTGACTCTTATTATGCATGCTCTTTGGCACCACGAGGATCTATAGAAGAGAAAATGGGAGTAGGAGGCTCAGATTCATGCCCAGTGCCACCATTTGTTTGAATAGTCCTTTTCTGTCATATGAGGAAGTAAATCCCTAAAGGGGGGAGTAATGTAATACAATAGAATTCCATAAAAACATGAAAATTAAATGGGATTATTTCAAGACCAGGCTCTGAGTCTACTTGTAATTCTGAGGCCCAGAGTGGCAAGAACGTTTTTTTGAAATATTTTTAAGGTTTACTAAATAAACATTTGAGCGGGTTTTACTAACATTTAAACCAGTTTTCAGATCAAAAATCTGAGGGAACCGTTGAACTCATAGCATATGGATTTTACTAGAGTGTTCCTAACATTGGGAGACATGGGACAACCGTGGAAAGTAGTTTTTGGCTATAAATAAATTAAATGAATAAAGATTATTTTATTTTAAAATCCTTATAACTCTTAAATAGTAACTCATATTGGAAATATTAGAGTACCATTGATCTTGTGATAAAGTGCTTACATAACGTCCACTGGCACGAGTCGAGGGTGGCTTTTGATGTATTGACTATTTAGAAGAAAAATAAAATATCATAAAATGTTATTTTATTTGAATTTTTCCATCATTGATTAGTGGAATGTTAGTGCTATAGTGTAGTGATGAGGAAATGGTGAATCTCATTAATGAACCTTATTAAAGAGTCAGCGTAACAATATTGCAACATACTGTAACAGAATTGTTTATTCTTGTATCACCAATTAATAGACAAAAAAGAAATACAGGATTGTTGGAAGAATCTTGGGACTACACTGAGGCATTGGTGTGTGGAGATTAAGAATGCACTTTCTTCCACCCTTCAAAAAATCTCTAGATATGGTGGACTACGGAACAAGAACGAAGAATGAAGGTACACGATCTCGTTCTTCCTTGATAACAATCCTATCCCAGGTAGGGGTTTGATTCTTTTCTATGTGAACTTTTTTCCACATTCTCTCTTTTAAATGATGAATGAGGGTTAAATCACGAATATATTAATATGTGGAATGATCTTTCATGCGGTATGGTTAATGATGAAGGTTAAAGAGGATATTTATTATAGTGATTCTTTAACCCTATTTTAGTTCTATGTGATCCTACTAACAAGAACACATCAAGGTCAACATGAACAAGAAACAAATCATTCTTTGGGTGTTCATATGTGCGAATAATTCCCCTTTTTAACTTATTTCATTTTTCCATTATTTGTGGCGTAACTTTTGGTGCCACATCAGCCACAAAGGTGACAAACAGAAGGGTCACATCCAGATGAGGCATGTCACCCTACTGCAGCATCAAGCAGGGGGTGGCGTACTATAGTTGAAATAGGGGTAGCCGAGATGGATCATGGTGGTTCATGGTAGCTGTATGCATCCACCGGCCAGGTCAAAATGCAGTCTATGGACTGTAGTGGGGAGCTCTACCCATGGCTCTCCGTGAGTGATACAGAGGAACCACTCTGCATGAGTAGACCGGCTGAATGAAGACATAGATCCAACCAAGCACCACATGGCTGCACGAACCGGATACCGCCCGATGTTTGGGATGGCAGCAGACTGTCCCACTAATGTGGGTCGGGCCAGCGAACTAAACCGTGCCACTTTGTGGCCTGGGCTGGAGGATAAATTTCTCGACGATGCAGGCAGGGATAGAGGGGAAACTGGGCCACTAGGAAACCCATATAGGAAGTATCAGTCCGACCGAATCTGACCAGGTTGTAGAATGTGGACCAGGTCGTTGGACCCACAATCGAACCGAGCCAGGTCTAACAAAGCCAAATGGGTCAGGCCAGACCAGGTTGGCTCAAACCCAACTGGGTTATGTTGGGTCAGCTTAAATGAATTGGGTTATACGAGACCCCCATGCCAGATTGGTCGGGTCAGTCTGAACAAGTCAGACCGGGCATCTGATTGACACTCTATTTGTGGCATTGGGACCCTTGCGATGAGACAAAACTTTTGGAATACTCTTAGTATGATTATGTGATAGTCAAGATATGACTGATGGAATGAGGTGTAGATTCTCTCAAAATCTAGCACACAAGAAACTATAAATCCTACGAATGGCTATGACGTGAAGGATATGATGAGTGGAGCTCAGTAGTCTAGCCAACAAACGTAATTCATTGGTTCAAAAGAAGGGCATACCTCAGTGGTTCATCAGAATAGCGTACATTAGTAGTTCTGCAGATGAGTGTACCTTAGTGGTTTAGTAGATGATTGTACCTGTGTGGTTCATCATATGAGTGGAACATAGTGGTTCAGAAGAATATTATATCTTGATGGTTTAGTAAATGAGCCTACCTTAGTGGTTCAGCAGAAGAGTGTACCTCAGTGGTTTAAGAGATGATCGTACCGCAATGGTGCAACATACGATCGGACCTTAGTGGTCTAGCTGACAAGTGGACCTTAGTAATCTAGTAGCGAAGAGAACCTTAGTAGGCTAGTATACAAGTAGACCTCCATGACTCATTAAGGATGTGTTTCTCAGTAGTATAAGATGTTTCATCTTTACGACTAATAAATCTTACTTTCTATACTTTGAGTTATACCTTGTGTGAGTGGTCTTTGCTTTTGGTTTTTTGTGTGATTTTTCTTTTTGTTATTTCATTTTTGTTTTGGGATCCTTACAACATATTATGTTACTCACCCTTGTAATGGCTTCACCCATATGTGTGTGGTATCATGTATGTAAACAACACTTCGGCAGAGACCTTGGTGGTCCGGGACAATGTGGTACCCAATGAGACAGGATGGATGACACGTACATCTAAGGATACATACATCTACCCTACACCTACCCTTTAGGTCTGGATTTAGTAGTTGGACCTTGGAATTTGTACCTTCCTTTATGGTTTTAAGCCTGTATTATGTCCTTTTTTTACTTTTTATTTTGTATTGTACTTCCGGTAGATGTCTTAGTGAATGTTGTTGTTTACTTAGTGTTTACCATTATGTAGTTTGAGCTTTGTGTGTGTATAAGGGTTTCTTGGAAAATTCCTTCCATTTTTGGGATATGCCTATTCATGCTAGTGGTTATCCCTAGCCTATGGTAGGTGGTCATGGGGTAGTCACGGCATGGGCCATGGGGGACAGGTTGTGAAACAGTGAATCATGTATCCAATTAGAACCACATAGAAAAATATTTCACGGATCCAAGGTTGGTAGCTGATTACTCAACATGACCAAATTGACTTAGTTATTTTCAACAACGTTTCCATTTTTATTGAGGGTGATTCATCAATATAGATGATTCCTACAATGATAATTATACGATGTGTCCAATTTATATAAGAAAATATACCACATGGTCAAATGCTTGATGTAACCAAAATATAAAAATAAGAAGTCCTCGTGTAGTTCATTTTTCAAACATAGTCAAATTCTAGAAAACACCATAGAATCATACAATATAGCCGAATTATTCTAAATAAGATAAAAACATGATAGAATAGTTAAAATGTAATTATTAGAAACATATGAAGTAGTTTTTATATCATCAAATCAAAATGAACATGGGGTATTTTGGAACAAAATTCATAGTCCATGAATCTCCTCTTTTGATGATAGTAAAATCCCTTGAGCATTAAACATTAAATTTTAAAAGGCTAAAATAACTAGAAATGATAAACAATGTATAATCCTTTGGAAATTTTTTGTTAATCTTTTTTATTCACCTTTAACAATATTTTCCCCCTTTTGTGACAAGAAAAATGAAATGTAACGAGAGAAAAAAACCATATGTATTTTAGGACCATGATTTATTAAAAGATAAGATAGAGTGATAAAACAAAATTTACATAATTCATTACTGAAATTTATAAATTGAAGGAAATAAAACATTCAAATCTTCATGTATATGAAAAACATTAAATTGAAAAAACACATCACACCAAAACAAACAGATAAAATGGAAATTACTAATCTTGAAAACTTTTCCAAAATAAAAATACTCAAAAATAATAAAATAAATGTACACAACAATAGTCTGATAACCCTGGATTATGGACGGGATAAAAATTTAATGGATGTTAAGATGGAGGTTTCATAAAGGATGGAGAGAAGGAAAATGTGTTAGTATATTCAACTACTGGAGGAAGGACTAATCTTACAAAATCCACAATAGAACTGTCTTCAGCTCCAAATCTCAATCTATCTCTAGGATATTGTTTAAGATTTCTAAACACTTTTTCATGATTATTCAATGTAATTATGAAGTATTATCATCCATGATTGACATAGTCTATTTTCATAGTAGGATCCAATATTTAGTTTCTATTTTCTGTAGGTTCAGTAGTTTTCATATAAAAAAATATGGATTTTGATTAGTAATAAATATTTAATGGATCAAACATTGTGGCTACCCCTTTCTTTGATCCATTATATGTATTTGAAGCTTTTGTTTAAATGAATCTTCAACCTCTAAGAGTGTAAATTAAATGAAAACACATATCAGTATGGTTGATTATATCTAATTTGGAGAAGTCAAAATGGATGTATTTTGATGTTGATGGGTTTCAGAAGCTAAGGATATAACACTATTCAGAAATATAGAAATGAATTCAATATAGAATTTGAAATCCTTTGAGAATCACTTACTATATCAGTAGGATGAAGACTAGATAAATATTCTGGAGTTTAAAAAAATAATCGGGCTTGAATTCCTATAGTCAAGACTTATAATATAATTATCCTACATTCCAAATAAGTTAACTTGGTGACATAGATTTCTAATTTCTATACAATTACTTTAGAAACCTCATGAACATTATTAGAAGTTTATTGAGAAACTCTAGAACTGGTAGAAATTCGAACAAGAGAAACTTTCCTGGGAGGTTTATACACTCCAATTTATTAACCTTTGTTATAAGATGGTGCAATATTAGATTCATCAGACTCCGAGGAAATAAAAACCTCTTCAGAATAGTATGTGTAATGATCTATAATGGATTCATAGATATTTTCAAACATATTTGAAGAAATATTATTATTTATTCTGAAATGGTCAACAGATGATGAAACCATGTTCTTGATTTTCTTCCATAACATCATGGTTTTATCTATAATAGCATCAAATGAAATATTAGAATCCTAAAAAACTAGTTATAAAATTTGAGGAATCATTTATACCAATACATATACTTTCTAAATCCTCTATGGTTTCCTTTAAATAACTTGTCAGATCCTTTCTAAACTCTTTCATAGCTTATTGGGAGAACATATCACATTGTAGTGACTGAATTTGCGAAGAGATTGATCTCTAATAAGAAGATAGTTGATAAAAAAGAGTCTGGGTATTAGGATCCACTAATGGTCTTGAAGGAGGATTGGAACATTGACGGCACATCTAAATAAATTTGAATTGGATCATAATCACGTCCTGTAATTTATGTAGAAACCCCTTAACATCTAGTTTTATAATCAGATTCTCGTCAAGGGAAGCCTTATAAAGGACTAGTTTAACCACGTGTCGGTTCTAAATCACTTCCCTTAGTGATTACACAAGAAATCCAGGTTTATTTAATTCAATCTTTATATAATAGATTCCTATAATGTCACTCACTCAGGTTCTCAAGGCCATAACATCCCTAGTATTCACAGAAGATTTAACTAATTGCGCTAGTTGGAGGTTTTAATTAAGGTGACCCGTGTAGCCATCATACCCAAAATCTTATCAAAATCATCTCTAGATATTGAATATTCGTCTAGTTTTCTGATTTCATCATTTGAATAAATCATCTCTTTTTTATATCATCATATCCTCCTTGTACATTATCAAGCTCAATCATGAAATCCAACAAAAATTTCTTCTTATGCTTCGCAATATCATATCCTTCACAGTTTTTTCTCTAATAAGGGTAATTTTATTTCACTTGAGAAGGTTATGGAATAAATTCTGAGTTACGTGAACGAAAAAAACATCCTCCATGATCACATTCTCACTTCCATCTCAGAATGCATCATTTTTTAAAGGAGTGGATAAAAAAATGTACTTAGCCTCAAACAGCACTTTACCATCACCTACATGAACACTAGGAACCATATCAACTAACATTTCCACTTGAGCTCCAATAATTAATAGACACATCAGTATAAACTAACTTAGGGGAACTGGTATCAATATCTTATTTAAATTGAAATACTCCCAATACAAATCTAACTTTTAAAATAGAAGGCTCAAATATCTTAGTAACATTATCCTCCACTTCCCTAGCATGAACTATATCAGTAGGTGTTGCATCCCTAGGAGTTCAGGTAGTGGATGACCCTCCATGAGTTAGTTTAATACATGGTATAACCACCTGAGAATCAAATTCCTATCCAATATACCTTGAAATTTTAAGGGAATCATTTTATCTATATCCAATGCTCGGAAAAAGAACCAATGATAGGATGTAGCTCTTATAGAACTTCACATCATCTCATTTATTCAAATCTTGTAACTTATTATTCAAATATAACAAAATAATACTTCTATATGGGTATTAATTTTTCTCCACATTTCCCTTCCAGTCATGGTGCATGCACCTCACCGCATACCTTGGTAGATTTATCATCACATTATTGATCAGGACATACAAGATATACATATCCTAAAACAATACCTTTCATATATCACCTAGTATTTAATAAATACCAATGTGAATGAATTTTAATAGAACCTTCCATTATAGATTTATATCCTTTGTGGACTTCTTATCAAAAGTAGGTGACCCAAACAAAATTATGAAGTCATTAAAGGGTCCAACTAATCTTTTTTCAACTAATGTTTGTCTAAATCTGTACACACCTTCATGTGGATAGTTTAGGATTTATGAAATCTTCATAAAAGTGACCAATAGATCTTTCTTATTTACATTTAATGATAGAAAATACCCTATTTATATGAACAAAAACTCCACATTTCTCATAAAATAATTTACATACAATTAAAATCATTAACTAGACCACTTTTTGTTGAAAGTAAACTCTCATCACTGGAACTTGAAAACCTTCTTCAGTAAAAACATTGTTTTTTTCAACCAATCCATATCCACAGCCTTTCCTACAATAAATCAATGTGGCACACTTCCAACCATGTATTTCAATGAAGATCCAAAGACACTCTCTTTTTCACACTTTTACTTTTCCACGCTTGAGAGGATGATTAAAGGTAGATATAATCCAAAGATGGCAGTTCAGTTTCCAGAGATAATGGACGTAAGATAATGAAAATAGAGGAAAAGTATTGTTTTCTTGATTAGGTCAGGTACCCTAATTGGGAGAGGGTTACATCACTATTTTTTTTAGCATAAAATTTGACCTAAAATAAAGTGTAAAATAAAATTAATCCAAACATATCGAAATAAAATATCATTCTATTAAAATGAATTATAAATAATTTTCAAAAGATAAATTATGTAATGATAAATATAAAATAATAGTAAAATCAATTATTTTTCAAAATTCAATAAAACATTAAAAATAAATAAAAAATGAAATATATTTAATATAATGATAAATCAAATATGTTAAAATCATTTAATTTAAAATAACTCTAATTCTTACTTAATAAATTAAAAAGAGGCACAAGAAAGTGGATTAGTAAAACTATCAATTAATTGAATCTTAGAAGAGATAAATTCAAGGGATATATCACATTTATGAGAAATCTATCTCAATAAATGACTCCAAAGATCTATCAAATTTGTTATCTAATGATAAATTTGCTTCGGGGAAATGTTGATATCACTAGTATTATCACATTTTTTTACACTTGATTAAAATTGAATCCAAAGTCCATAAACATGTGTTTCATACCCATCACATGTGGGAAAAAACTACTAGAAATGATATATTTTACTTTTATAGTAGATAAAGCAACTGATTTTGTAAATTCCTAGATGATGATACCAAAAATTTACCGAGAAAGTGACAGATTTTGGAGGATATCCTTATCTCTAGTCTTGAAACTCTAATGCTTTAATATGAGTAAGATTTAAAATTTAATTCAAAAGTTTTTTGTAAAAAGTAAAGAAAGATAAATGGTTCCTTTAAAATCAATTACACTTATTTTGGTATTTTTTAAATAATATTTCATGGTATTTTTTAGGAATATATCATAATAAAATACCCAAAACATAATTTATGGCATATTATACTCAAATATAGTAGACTCCAAACTATTTTTCTATACTAATCGTTTCCAACTAGTTTCCTAGTATCATCCAAATCAATGTTTTCATTATAACTCATAGGAGTTTCACGTACATTACTGTTTTCAAGTCCAAACATTTTAATTTAGACAAGAATGTAATTTATTATATTTAACACATTCAAAATAACATTTTGAAAATTTTTAAAACCAAGAAGTAAATTTAGCTCACTCCTCATTCTCATTTCAAATATAATTTTCAAAAGTTAAAAAAACTCACTGCACAATATTTTTTTATATCAAAAAATCCCATCGTTATTATATATTTGAACTGATAATATATCTAAAGATGATGTTTTCCTAAAAAGAGTTGGATCGTCCAATCCTATTATAAATTATTTTTATATAATAAAATAAATCAATTTATCATACCAAAATCTAGGTGATTATTTAAGAACATAATGATATTTAGTATGTTTCAAAAAGAATTTGGAATTTCAGGATTTTCAAAACAAGGAGGTTGTTAAACATAAACTTCCTCCGTAAAACCCCATTTATAAAATTAGATTTGGAATCTATCCAAACTAATTTGAAATACATATGAGATTAATGGGAGAAGATAATTATAATGGATTCTAATTTACTTATGGGTGCCAATTTTTCATCATAGACTATTTTTTCCTCTTAGTTGTACACTATATCCACTAATCTAGCCTTATTACCAATGATCACTCCGTGACCATCCAATATATTTCTAAAAAAATCACTTTTTCATATAATAGTGTAATAATATGGTGTATAAACTAATTCCAATAAATTTATTCTCTTGAAATGGTTCATAGCTACATGAATAACTAAAACCCAACATCATTCAACAATGAATTATTCTAATGTTTTGGGCTCAAGGTGAAATAAAAAAGAAAAATAATTATATAAGGTTTCTTACACACCTTCAAGTCCTAATTAAATCATCTACGATTCCCATGAAAACATCTAAAATAATTTTCACTAGTGTTTTATGCTATCTTGGTAGCATAATTTCAGGGACACGGATATCTATCATTTTAGGATTGGATTCACCAATGTATAGTTTCAAATCATAATACTTTATATTTTCAAAAATAGGTTTAGGTATCATGATTCCTTAATAGTCACTTAACTCATCATCTTTGGTAATTTTTTGATAAAAAATATCACTTTTGTTAAATTTAACTTGTTATGATTCTTCAAAAACAATTAACCTTTCTTGAAAACTCAATAACCCTATGAAGTAGTAGAATAACTATGAAAGAATTCTAAAAAATCCTTTAGATCATATTTATCAAGATTATATTTGTTTTCTGAAATGAAATCCTTTCATCTAAATATATTAATATATCCAAATTTTTGTTTTCTATTGTTCCATATCTCATTGGGGTTTTCATTAAAATATGCCTAATTAGAACCATGTTAATGACATACCACATTTTATCAAAATCATTATCCCAAAGGTATTTTAATAGTTATATTCACATAAAATAGTCCTAGTTATTTTTTACAAGGTCATATTCATCCTTTCAGAAACACCATTTTGTTAATGGATCTTATGGGAAGAAAATTATATTTGATGTCATGTTTTATATAGTAATAATTAAAATAATGGTTTTAAAATACTCTCTCATGATCACTTCTCAATGAAATAATTTTGGAATCCTTGTTTTTTTAACAAATTTATAAAAAAATATAAAAAATAACAAGCTTCACTTTTAAGACTAAAAATGAAAATCCAAGAAAATATTGATAAATCATTAACTAACATATAAAAAATTCCAATTTGTTTTTATATTCTATATTTTACAATAAAATTAATGTGGTTAAGATAATTATTCCTAGATGTCGAAATATCTCTAATTGACTTAAAATCTGTCTAGTGTTGCTTACACATTTGGCATGTATCACATAGCTTAAATTTATTCAATTTATGTTGAGGTAAATCTAAAATTGAATATCTCTTATGCAATTTTCACAAAGAATAAACATTACAATGTTAGGTTCTTCTATTCCAAATATAATATTCAATTGTTTTTACATTTCAACATTATACCTTTTTAATCACATTGAATTAATATCTAAAGTACAGAAATTTTGAGTTCAATATTCCTTAATCATTAGGATTTTATCTTTAAAAAAATAATATCAATTATTTGAGAAATATTTATAATAACCATATCTAAAAAGTTGATAAATACTTATTAGGTTTTGTTTTAATCCTCACACATATAATAAATTATTGATGTTAACTAGTCTAAGATTCATAACTAACAGAACCCCCATAAATTTCTCTTAGTATTTTAACATAATGTGACATAGATTCCATTAATTTGGATTAAAGAATAAAAATTTGAGAAATTTCTACTCATATGACTTGAGAATCCTCTATCCACATAACATTTCTCAATGAATCACTTGATTATTTTCCCCTATAAAATAAATCCAAAAATAATTTTTTATATACCCATATTCTATTGAGTCTGAAAATGTAAGCAACCAACGATTTGGGAATCCAAATCTATTTGTTCTGTATAAAAATTCATTCCCAAAATATTGATAAACTTTTTAAAATAAAAGGTTGATTAACCCTAAAAAAATTTATGTTCTATTGAACTAAAACCAATCTAATAATTTTTAAAAACATTATAATAAAAAAAGTACATTAGATATGTTTTTTTCATTAAATTAGGCCCAAAATGAATTTTATACATTTTTTTTGTTTTTCAGCTTTAACTAATATTACAAAATTATCATTCTATATTTTTTTATTTCCATGAATTTTATTTTGGTAAATTTAACTTTTTGGAAAACACTAGATGCATATTTTATTATTAGAACATCTATTTTCATTATTTCTATTTTATTTCCTTGTTTAGTACAATATGTAAGAAAATTTTCCGTATAAAATTTCGTTTTTGAAATTTTTATTAAGTACTCCTTTAAAATTAAATCAACATTATAATAATTATTCAGTGATTTATATTTATTTTTAAACATTTCAAATCTAGTTTATACCATGGTATAATAATTATTTAGTTCTTCAAATTAACTATATTAATTTTTAGAATCATATTCATTTAAAGAAGAGTAAAATGAACTCAACTTCTAATATTTGTTCATAAACAACATGTTGGTCTTTTGATTGAATATTTTAGATTTTGATTCATAATATAATACATGATTACATTCCATTAATGTACTCCATGTGTGATTCAAATCTCATTTTATCATCTTCTTTATTTCTAGTTTCCACTTTTTATTATTATTAGATTTCTATTTTTTGATGTTGTGGAAAGTAGGAAAGATGCATCAAAGATTCTTTCACTCATAGAACTTGAAATCCTTTGAATACCCCATGTAATTTTTATACTTGTTGAAGGAATTGATGAATATTTTCCTATTATTGTATAACATTTTAAAAAAATTAGAAAATAGAAAAGATCACCATCATAATCAGAACTGTTTGAGGGATCTCTATCATATGACTCAATAATTTATATATTATTTCTCTTCGGGTTATCATTTGAATTTAAAAACATTTAATGTTTAATTCTCATTTTTTATCACTCTATGCTCAATATCTTTTTCCTCATCTTCTTCCTCATTCATCATGAGTGTTCCAATGAGATTTTTTATTTCCAAATCATTTTCATTAGTGTAATTCCAAATGAAATATGAAATTACACTCTCTTTGTATGGTATAATGCCGATAACATTTATATATTAATTTTTTACAGAAATTTTTTATCCTATAAAAGTAACATTATTTGGAAAATATTTTAATGTTGCATTCATCTATTTTAAACGTTCATCGTCGATCATTATTAATGTGTCAAACTATAACCTCTCAGAATTGTACCTAAATAATGTCAAATTATCATATCCTTCATGATTCATTGATATAGTTTTCTACATCACATTTTTTGTAGAACATTGAGAAAATTAATTGTACTCATATTGACTAAACCAAAATATTATAGTATTTATGGCTTGGGAATTCAACACATATTCTCCTTCTGCATTAGCATCCCACTTTTTATATCTTCTTTAGGTTTTTCTAAATGATTAATATTTTTCAAGTAAACCATTAGTCCTTGGTTCATCAACTAAATTCTCTTTTTTTTATTTATAACACCCTTAATTTTCTCCATTTAAATGTGATACTCTAAACATAGACTTAACACATCTTTTTTAATACATAAAATTCATTTGTAGATTATCATTAAGTATTCAACATTTTTAAGTTGGGAACTCAAAATTCATAATCACTTATACAAATTTTTGGTCATATAATTACTACACAATGACTCAAGAGGGGGTTGAATTGGGATATTCAATATCTATTCACATAAAAACCCAATTTTAAGTTTTGATTATTTTTTACTTCTTTTATCCTAATAAAGAAGTGAAAATGGAAAAAAATTGAATGACAAGACACTAAACATTTAAAACGGGTCGCAAAATAGAAATACCTTAGTCCAATCCACCAACACTCTACCACTAAATCTTAGGGATTTCAATTGAATAATTATATTATAGGGACTACCAGAATATGTGAAACCATTAATCACATAGTAAAAACCTAAGATTATTTTTGAGAATCTGACATGTCTTTAGAAAACAACATCCTTCAACACTTTGAACAAGGAGTTATCACATTCATCAATGATAAATAATAATGATATATTACAAAATTAAATACATTATTGCAAGATGAAATTATAAATTGATAATTATTATCAAAGATATATAATGATAATGAGCTAAATCTTGAGGTTATAATTTCAAAATTTATAAAAATTAAACATTAGGGCATAGTTATAGAAAACTAGATTATTCTTTTACTTTTTATACTAGTGAAGAATCACAAAAGAGCCTCAAGTGAGTGTCTGTGATTGAGTGATTTTAAGTTTTTTTAAATAATAGTCTATATCTTCTAATTTTCAATTTCAAATAATTATATCCAATAAAAACATCCCTTGCGGTAAAACTCCATAAGCTTTTTATGATAAATTACACCAGGAAAATCACTAAGAAATAAAATAATCTCTGATATTTCTTTTATTGATACTTTTAAACATTAAAAATAAATTTACTATAACGATGTAGTTTTATGATTTAATGCATCAAAATAAACATAATTTTTCAATTTAAATTTTCTGATAATAATTAATAACCAAATCTTATAATGACACTACAAATTTTAGATCACTAGATAGATGGAATCCACATATCTAAAATCATGTAGTTGAATTCATCCATGTTTCCATTATTCACATAACTTGTTTTTTCATGTATTAATTTTTATCATGTAGCTACAATTCACACTCCCGGTTGAATAATGTAGCTAATTTGGTCCACATAGAAAAATATTCCATGAATCCAAGTCATGTAGTTTATTTTTCCACATAGCTGATTTGACATAGTAGTTTCATCAATGTTTTTGTTTCATCGATGTATATAATTATCACATAAAATTGATCATCATTATTGCTAATTATCACAAATCCAATTCTAGGATATAGATTAAATACAATGGTGATTCTACCACATATCTGATTAACGTATCTAATTGCTTGATGTATCCAAATTCCTCGGGTAGCTAATTTTTTATAATTTTTCAAATTTTAGAAACCATCAATTAAGTTACATAATATATTATAATTGAACTAAATAAGATTGAAAACTAATAAAAAAATTTAAATATTGAATTATTACCGACATTTATAGGGTTTCTTAGATAATAAAAACATATATCACCAAGGATATGCTAGAACAACATCAGTATTCCAACAATATTTTCCTTATTTACTCACAGTTAATGATACCCTTAATAAAAATAAATCATTGAAAAATATATATCTTCTTGAAGTTTATCGAACAATAAATCGATATGCAGTAGAGGATACTTGTTTTTTATGTAAATTTCATTGATTTTTTAGGACCAAGCTGTATTTTGGTTGTATTTGTGGTCAATAGATCAATATGTTTACTATGTTGAAGAAAGTAAGTAGATATGGTGATGTAAATCCAGATTAAGGGGGATGTGTGTGTAATGTTTTAAATCAGATCAAGAACCATCATCATAAATATTATACTCATAATCATAATCAAGTGATCAGACACAAAATGCGTAAGAAATTTCAACATATTGAGAAGATGATTTCTGGAAGAAATGGTCTATCAGAATTATCTCATGTAAGAAATGGAAGGATGAACATTATTAAAATATGATTTTGATTATTCCGGGCTCAAATGTAAATCTTATGATGCCTTGTTTTATTGTAATTCCAAAATATGATAAGTCATTTATAAAACCTATGATACTGGATTGATAAAATAAAGGGGGATAATAGGTGCTTCTAATCATATTCAGTTTTGGATGGAAAGAAAGGAGTTGTTAGAGGAATGAGAAGTTATTGTACTTTATAATGTAATTTTTAAAATTATGAATCTAGTATAAAACATATTCATATTCATGAAGAATTCTAGGATACTAGCTGGGGTTTTTAGAATAAGGAAGTGAGAGATGAGAAAAAAATTTGGTTCAGATCGTCGATGTGAGATCATGGGATGTAGATATAATTAAAGGCTTGAAGGTTTTTGATAAATGTTAAAAGATAAAGATGATTTCATTTAGTCTGGCTAAAATACCAAAACATTTAAATCTTTATAGAAATAATATGTGTTTATCATAATTAGAAAATATAAAACATTGTTCGAGGTAGAAGATACTGATATTGGCCTATCAGTTGTGGTGTTCCACATATCAGTATACTTGTGGAGACCAATAAAAAGTTAAATAAAGTGGAGTTTCTAGGATTACTACATGTAAATACTGTTAGAGATCAATCAATAACATATTCATCTACTTTCATCCAAATTATTTATTTCTTTGATCTATTTTTATTTGGGTCAAGAGACATATGGATGAAGATGACTCCGATAAATCAGAGGGGAGAAGAGACTAATCCTTCGGATGTAGACTAACACCAACTTCTCCATCATATACAGGATCATCGGTCTTCAGTAAAGAAGAATAAAAGCCCTTTTTAGAGACATTTTTAAGTATTTTCCTAGGGGATATGTAGATAGAATGAATAAATTACAGGAGAAACAAATTTTTTCAAGCGAATCTTAAATTTTAAGGGATAGTTTGTTTTTGAATTAGTCAGCATGGAGAATCATAATGAGAAGACATGTGTTTCACATATGTTATATTTGGAATAGTACAACATATTAAATAATATACCATCATTATTATAATGAAGAAATCCTAATTTGATGGTTCTTCTTTCAATTAGTGTAGAACAATGTAATGAATAAACCATAATGAAGATCAAAATCTAAATCAGAAAAAGGTTTGTAATGATTTATAAAGAAAGATTAATTCATGATAAAAGTTGAGAAGATTTGAGAATAGTTGAGAAGTTCTGAAGAAGTCAATGATTCATCCCAAATTAAAATAGAATTTATGTTTTTGGAAATTTGGTTTAGTGAGGAATGTTTTCAAATTCCACCAAAACTACTTTCGGGTTGCCTATAAATAGTTAAAGTACATTCTACTTTCCTAATGGATTATTTATTAGAAAATAATATATATAATATCTTAAGTTCTAGGGAGAATAAGTTTCTTAGGTTGGGCTCACCTAATGATTCTTTTAGAGAGAATAAGAAAATGAGAAAAGGAAAGATTGTAATCAATGTTTTCAAAATCAGCTTGAGTAATTGGAATGGGATTCCCAAATTGAAGCTGAATAAGTTCATAATTTTCTCAGCGGTACTCTAATATATATATATTTATTTTATGAGCAATCGGTCTGGTGAATTGGTCTGGGAAATCCGACTGAGCATCATTACAAAGTCTAAAATAATTTCTTACATGCTACGAGGTATGAAAGTGAATAATTATTTTGAGGATCTTATTAGTGAATTTTGAAAAAGAAGTAGTGCTACTTTTTGGTTACCCAAATTGGATTACATCATTTTGTGAAACTTGAATCACATGCACTATTTTATTGAACATGGTTCTATATAAGTGTAAGGTGATATCCTACTGATTTTATACACAAAAAGGATTTTTTAATGGATTTTTTGGCATATGATTGCTTCTATACAATACCGTGGACATGGCTACTCTTATTGAGTACTGAAACATATAAATATTTGTCTTCCTCTGGATGTGTGATTTTTTTCTTCAAAAAGGTAACAAATATTTCACAGGAGGAAAATTTTGTTTCTATTGAATGGAAACATTAAAGAAAAAGTTATCATTGATTCCCCCCTTCCCTCTCTCAATGATACTTGATCTTGATTGGGTAATTTCAAGTGGTATAATAGTGTAGGTCACATTCATTTACTCTTTACTACTACCTTGAAGAATATTTTTTGAAATATAATCATAGTTACTGAATAGTAAGGGGATTCTATTCATGAATGACATGAATTATCATATCTAGAAAAGTCCATATCTTATGTCCCATGGGTATGATGTTTCAAAACCTGCTATATATGGGTTTTCACTTCAATATGAGAATTACCCTCCTACAAATGATGATACGGAAAAACATGAGAATAATGAAAGATCTAAGAATTTGTTACCCTCTTCACTGTATAAATCTACTTTTCAGAGTGTAAAAGTTTTTTCCACTAATAAATGTATCTATGATAAGTTAACAAAATTTATAAAGGTAGCATAAAAGTAATGAAAGAAAAGTAACAATTTTATAGATTGATGTATGAAAATCTCAAGATGGGTGAGTATAAATTAGTTGGTTACTTCTTTTCCATCGTAATTGATATTATCAGCACTAAAATATGTCTTTGTGAAATGTTGTAAGGTTATAACACTATTGAAAAGATCTTTAGACTATTCATGAAAATTTTGATGCCAAATTTTCATCATTAGAAGAGATATATCTATACATTTTATCTAAAGATGGTATTTATAGTACACTCATTACCTATGAAATGAGAAGGGTTAATGTTATGTAGGGAAAAATTAAAGTTCATCGAGAAATTTTGGTAACGACTTCCAAGAAATGAAGGCTTAATATTTTTCATTATATAGATGATACTAGTGAATCTGAATCGAAAAACGAGATATGTATAAATCATTATGAAATTATATCCTTGTTTCCTAAAAATGTTAAAAGTATTATAGGAAAGTATAAAGGGAAACATCCATTAAAATGGTTTGGATGCATAGCCATTGGGAAAATTGTTACCAATTTTCATCAATAATGTGATAAAGAAGAAGTTGATGATATAGAAATAAGGAAAAGAAGATCATAGAAGAAACAGAGAGATAAGGAAAAACCAGTATTTCAATGGGTAGGATAAGTGTTCTCAAAATCAAAAAGAAGTAGGTTTTTACTAAGGATGTTGATAGTGAAGATTTAAAAAATGGTTCTGAAGAAAACTTGTTTATTTCAATAGTTAATAAGATATTTTTTATAAAAGTGAAGCTAAATATGAAATTTCCATTAAGAAGGATGAAGAGAACAATTTCAATACAAAAATTTATTATGAAGAATTTGGAAGCATCAGTTATGAAGATGAAGAAGAATCAAAACTAGAATATCATCATAAAAAAGAATTTAATGAATTTCTAGGGAATATTGGGAGGCATAAAAAATAAATATTGATTTTGAATGCTGAGAAATCCTCAAAAATATATGAATAATGTGTTCCTCATGAGAAATTAAAGATTCTTGAATTGATTGATGATTTGAATAAATCTATTAAGAAAGAAAATAACTAAAATGAGAATATAGAGGTAAAAATAAAAGGCAAATAATAATAGTTATAACTTTTCCCACAAAAACTTTTTAAAGATATACAGTGGGTAACTGGTTTCAATTATCCTACCCTAGAAAATCCTTAAATCTCTAGAAAGGGTAAACCTGAGAAGGATCAAAAGTTATCTTCAAATATTGAGAGGAAATGAGAAAATAATCTATAAAATAAGAAATATTGGAATAAAATGTATTTATCCCAAAAAAAATAATCATGAAGATAGAAGTTTTAGAAAAATATAATTCTAAAAACCAACAATTACTTATGTTTTTGATTTGACTAAAAAGAAAAATTTCATGAAAAAGAAGATTCTAGATGATATTAAAAAATATGGTGGTCACAAAAGTTATGATGTAAATTTTAAAAATGTTTCTGAGAAACATGTCAAAAATATGAATAGTATGGAGTTTAAGGAGGAAGGTATTTCTTGTATGCATTGTAACGCCCTGACCCCAGCTGCCCAGAGTCGGTGCATTACTTCGTAACATTGGCATGATCACAAGAAAGATCAAATCTCGAAAGACCGATTGGTTTAGTAGCCTTGGAAACACTAGATATATTCATAAGTTTTACATTACATCATAAAATGAAAAACTACCACAACAACATAATGTTTCCACAGTCCACACTATAATCCCCTCATAATATCCCTGCAGGTCATTAATAACTTACATCTTCACATCCTGAGAAAAATAAAACATAGAAAAGGGGTGAGCTCAAATGCCCAGTAAGGATAACAATATAGCGGAAACTTTCATAAATAAGAATAAACTTTTAAGGCAATGTATAACTAAAACAAAATCCTTTCAAACATGAACTTTCAACATGGTATGGCATAAATAAAATGAAATAATTCCATTTACTTATTCACATGGATATTCTACTAATCGAATAATCACATGCAAAAATCAATAACCACTTTCATAATGTTGGAATGCATAATGCCAGACTATCATAACCACATAGCCAAGGCCTCGTGCCAAGACTACAAATAAGATTTTGTCAAGGCCTTGTGCCAAGACACTAGTTTGTCTCATGAGACCTACCGATGCATCGAGGAGCTATAGCAGGCTCCACCCGTCACATATTAAGTCCAATGCATTCCCATATGAAAGGGTTTAAATATAACATAAACATTCATATTAAAACTAGCATACGAAATGTCAATACTTTCACCATAAACAATGAATGGTATAAAAATAGCACATCCACAGTCAAACATATCACAAAACCTTCAATAAAGTATAGAAGTTTTGTATCATAATAAATCAACTTCAAATAATCTTAAAATCCATCAAAGGATGCTGACATAGATGAAATAAAGATTCTTTTTAAAGAAATATCTCCTTTTTTTTGAAATCATTTAAGATCCATATAAAACAAAACATTTTCTTTGAAAATATTCTTATAAGCTTGTAAGAGAAGCTTTGAAGATTTTATAACGGCAGAAAATAGACGCACCCGCCGTATAAGTTAAAAAAACATTCTTACCTTAATTCTGTCGAAAAGGTTAAAAAGGACCTTGTTTTGAAAACGACGGAAATATTCCTTTATAAACCTCTTATAAAAAGTCAAACAAGGGTATAAATGACTTTAACCCATATTCTTGTAAATAGTAAAAATGTTTTGAAATACATTTTTAAGAAACATGGATGTGGATGATAAAGATATCCCAGTAGATTATTACGTATAAACAACCTCAGATAATGAAGAGATTGTGAAATAAACCCTTACCTTGTACTTTTCCTTGGTTGGGGTAGGTTAAACTCCTGTATAATGGTGAAATAGTTTTTATTAAATTATACAAGAATCATATATATTAATATGATATCATATATGATCTTTTAACATTGATTTGTTAATAATATCTTAGAATTATCGTCGTTTCGGGAGTTAACTTACTCATTTTCTTTTATATGTTTTGTTACATAAGCCATGGTTGTTGTATCTTATTCATATCCAGAATGATATCTAGTCCTTAAACATCATTTTTAAATCATCAAATGATAATTATACTTGAATGGATATGATGGAGAATGAATCTCATCGCGTTCGTGGAGACGGTAGTCCGTACGTACGCACGAGCGACAATATCATTATTTTGATATTAAAATAATATATAAATGGATGGTATATCATATATAAAGAATCATTAACATGTTATATTTATTATTTACATGAGTTACACATCATTATTATACCCATCCAAATAATATTATATTGAATAACAATTACACCACGACGTGGAGACGGTAAGCCGTACGTACGCACGTATGGTGACATGTTATTCAAAGGGTGGATAGAATACTGAATATGGTTGTACCATATTTATAATAACATCACAGTATATGTAAGATACTGGAGTTATTATTTTAGAATGGTAAGAACAAAGAAAGAGGAAGTGGAAGAAGAAAGGAACTTAGAAAAGGGTGGTGAAATCGTTACCTCTTCTTCGGGTTCTTCCTTTTGATTTGATCAAAAGGGCTCCTTAGGTTGGCTTTCTGATCAAACTAAGGCCTCTAGGTTGTAGTGAGGGATGTTGGGAGAGTATTTGGGCAGAGTGTGGCCGAACCAAAAGGCTTTGAAGGTGTGAAGAAATGAGAAGGAGGAGTGCCCTTTTATAAGAGGGGTGAGGGGCACCTTTGGAAAAGCTAGAAATATTAATTTATAATAAATTTATATTCGGTTTCCAATGGCTCCAAAGTTGACTATTCAAAGGATAAGGTGGGGATAGGTCGAAACCCACTCAAACAATAGAATTTAGACAGGTTTGGGTACTTATATTAACCTTATCTTTAAGTATTAACTCTAAGTTAATTAGTTTCACTTTTACAATGTCTCTTTGTATTTTTATATAATATGGTTAATAAACATACTATATACATCCAAGCGACCCCCAAGTGGTCCATTAATGATGAACCTATCCTGATATAAGTCTCTTGGCCGAACCTTAGATTTTTAGGAATTTAATATCAATTAATAATATAATATTTGTTTTAAGAACTCTTTTATGTCAATTTTGACACTATTCAATAGTTGATTTTTGTGAAACTCATAACAGATTGATTACTTCGAAAAAAGTCAATTAAATCAATCCTAATATATCATATTATCCTAGAAAATTAGTTTAATTCATTAAAAGTTTCATATTATATTTGTTTGGGTATTTATAATATCAATTATTTTAATTTTTCACTATTATAGTAATTACTGCATCATCATTGTGTCATAAATAAAATAAATTATTTAATGTCTAAAAATTATAAATAAAATATCATTATGTAGGAAATCTTTTTATCTTTCTAATTAATATTTATAATCTAAAATCCAACTTATATAACCCTATGTAACAATTGTTTTTCTAAAAGATATATGCTTATGTCATTTTTGTATTCATTTTAACTAAATTAAAATAAAGTGTCATTATCACTTACAAGTGGATCCATGGGGTCCCCAAATTGACACAAATATGCCCATGGTCTACCATGTATCAACCAATAGGGTTAAGACACGTTTTAGGGTAATTTAGTATTATTATAATATTATTTTGTAACCCATATTTACCGGATTTACCCTTAACCATGGTAAATAAAATATTTACCGCAGTAATTATTCAAAATGTCTAAAAATAAAAGTTACCTATTTACACAATTTGAACATTCTGATTCCAAATATGGAATCCATTTTCCTAAATTCAAAACACAGAAGTGGCAGAAATTAATTTAAAATTAATTCCCGCTGTCAAAACAAAAAGCGTGTTTTTAAGAGATAATAACTATCAAAAGATTGACACTTGTTTATGTTCGGTTTAATTGTAAAATTATGTCCAATGACCAACATTATATTAAATAGTAAAAATATATTCTAAATATACTTTAAAACCACTCAAATTCATAATTTATCACTATTAATTATTTTGATTAAAAAAGTTGTTTTTAATTAAAATTTAGTAATTTTCACTATTCATCAAAATATGTAAGTTATCCGAAAAGTACCAAAATTTCACCTTAGGCTAAATTAGATATTCCGAATCCAAAAATGAAGTCCATTTTGAAATATAATATATATATAATTTTAAAAAGTAGGTATTACTATTCATAATGGCTAGTTTGATCGGTTGTGGTGTGTGTTAAAACTCGAAGTTGCGTACAACACACGCTACTGTTTTATTCAAAGAAAGTGTACCGTGGAAGCTTGGGATGTTTCATTTTAAATTTTTGATGTCCCCATTTAGTCAAAAAGTTTAAAATATTGTATTTAAAAAGGGTTCACTATTAAAAGTTGATAAAAGTGCAATACTGAAAATGAATTTGTTCTTGCATTATATCTCATAATATGGATTCTAAAATTATAAGGATTATATAAAGTTTAAAATTTAGATAATACTATTCATAACCTCTTTTGAATGGCTTTTTTTTTGTAAGTCATGGTGTGATTGAACTCGGTGTTGCGTGTAGTGCAAGTTATTGAATTATTTGAAGAAATAACACACTATGAAATCTTGGGGTGTTACATTCTACCCTCCTTCAATAAATTGCGCCCTCGCAATTTGAAATTGTTCTTCGAAAATAAAATGTTGAAAATAGAAAATATATTTGTGGGAAGACACACATCGGAAATTGGGTTACTAAAATTTAGTCTTAATATGAGGAAAAGAGAAATCAAAGGGTCACCACCAAAATATGATCTCGATTAGGAGAACATTGGTGGCAATTAGAGACATATAATTGGAGGAAAAACGTAAATATTTTGAGGTCATCAATCACAAACAAGTGTATAATTGAGGTCCTTAAACTCATCAATCTATGATGATTTTAAGTACCATCGGTTCAACAAAATATAGGGTATTGGGATAACACATTTTTGACGTTTCAAAATATCTTAGTTGAAATCCCACATCGAAAAATGAATTAATGAGGCCTCTATTTAAAATAAAGAGTGGAAAGTATGAAGATTACCGAAAATAACACATACTAGGGTTCCATGTAAGAAAATATGGATATGGAAGAGAAATCTAACCATCAATTATTTGATGGAGAGTGGTAGAGAACATGGCTATGAAAAGGCCAACAATCCCAAAGCCATAAATTAGTGATGATTTAAGGTACCATCTAGGAAAACATTTTTGTTCTAAGTTGCTTTTCTTAATATTGATGAATTTATTTATGAGATTGGCTAAGATCATAAGGAGATATACTTACTTTATAATTAGAGTTTTATCCATTAATAAATTTCTACCACAAACTCATCTTTCACTCTAAAAGATAATAGAATGTAAAAAAAATTCTATTTACACTATTCGTATAGGGTTCCAAAATAAACGAATTTATAATTCATCTACAAGATCTTTTAATAAAAACTACATTATTTAATCCAGGACATCTCGTGGGATAGTTGTAGGTGATACACCCTTATCGCCCTTTGGTTGCGGGTTCAAGTCTCGCAGCCTTGCCGGACGCGACGGGTTGCCGCCCGACCTCCGGGTTGTCCTTTTATGGCAATCCAAAATAATCCAAACTAGAACTATCCAAAATACTTCTGTCCAAACTCACAGTCCAACATTCATAAGGAAGGTAAACATAATATAGAACCTTTTTACCCCGTAATAGCATATGAATACCTTCATCTTGTATTCTTTTAATAAACTGAAACATCTTGAATTACCATATTCCTTATTGATTACATTCATGCTCCCCTATTCCATATAGAATGCTGGATATACTTCATCAATCCAAAAATGTTTTAAACCCCAAAAAAATTATGGAATATACAAATCATTAATCATTTTCAAGGTAGTCAAGAATATCCAACATAATTTATCCAAATCAATCATGTATTATTCTAAAATCACTAACTCGGTATCAGAACCATATTATGGTTTCTCTTTCTCTCAACCATATATTTTCCAAAAATTTATCCTGCTATTGAGTCACTTTTCTTTGTTCCACACAATCTCAAGTCCTTAATGAAATAGTACTGCAGTACAATCCTTATATAATCCATAATTATTATAACAAGTACATTGTTGATACAACACTCAATTGACATAATCAACATAAGAACTCTAATCATTCCTCTTCATCTGTGGTAGTATCATAACTTGATTATTATCCAATAGCATCATTTGCGGCATAGTCTGATGACTGGGACATAGGTTCGCGTAGTGTCCAAACTCCTTGCAAATGAAGCATTGTACATTTGAAACCATTTTCTTACCCTTGCAGTCACGTACTTTGTGCCCTTTTCCTCCTCACTTATAACAAACTCCCATTCCTTTCAGGCAAGTTCCAGGGTGTTTCTTCCCACAGTTACCACATATGGGAAAATTCTTCTTTTCCCTCTTCCCTTTATCCATTTTTCTCTCTTCTATCCTTTTCTTCTCTTGCTTCCCTTCAAAGCCATAGGACTCAGTAAACTCAATACTTATCTTATCAACACATGATATTATTTCTTTATATGATGATAATACATGGGAGACTATTTCTCTTATCAATCCTAGCTTAAGACCATGAAAGATATGATCCTTCCTTCTCTTTGAATCATGTGTATTTCTGGAGTTCTCATTCCTTCTACTGGGCGCCATTTCTATACCACGGCATAAACTAGATCAGTTTATGAATCAAAACACATAATCCCATACTTATAAAACACTTAACATAAATTGAACTATTTATGGATATAATCCATAATCATTAGAATGTTTTCTTTGAGGAAGTATATACTCATAATCCATTCAAAATGATTTGTAAAGAAAATGAGAGTTATCCTAAGCATATTCCCCGGGAGTGTCGTAACCAAGAGTGCAGCAAGGCCCGTTGTCGTGCACCAGTTCCCGTTCGAGTCTAGCTCAAAGCGGTGTTTTCGGGTTTTACCCCTAGGTACATCTGTGCCAGAGCCGCCTCTACCTGCTCGTATCCAGACAGGGATGTATTGCTCGGAAAACTCACAAAATCTCTACAATACCAAAAATTCTAGGAAGTTCTTCTACACTAATCCTCAAAGTTCATCTTAGGTCTACGTGCTCTAATCAGATTTTATCTAAATCTAGCTTCCAAGGTTTGTACTAAACTTCCTCTGATACCAACTGTAACGCCCCGACCCCAGCTTCCCAGAGTCGGTGCATTACTTCGTAACATTGGCATGATCACAAGAAAGATCAAATCTCGAAAGACCGATTGGTTTAGTAGCCTTGGAAACACTAGATATATTCATAAGTTTTACATTACATCATAAAATGAAAAACTACTACAACAACATAATGTTTCCACAGTCCACACTATAATCCCCTCATAATATCCCTGCAGGTCATTAATAACTTACATCTTCACATCCTGGGAAAAATAAAACATAGAAAAGGGGTGAGCTCAAATGCCCAGTAAGGATAACAATACAGCGGAAACTTTCATAAATAAGAATAAACTTTTAAGGCAATGTATAACTAAAACAAAAGCCTTTCAAACATGAACTTTCAACATGGTATGGCATAAATAAAATCAAATAATTCCATTTACTTATTCACATGGATATTCTACTAATCGAATAATCACATGCAAAAATCAATAACCACTTTCATAATGTTGGAATGCATAATGCCAGACTATTATAACCACATAGCCAAGGCCTCGTGCCAAGACTACAAATAAGATTTTGTCAAGGCCTTGTGCCAAGACACTAGTTTGTCTCATGAGACCTACCGATGCATCGAGGAGCTATAGCGGGCTCCACCCGTCACATATTAAGTCCAATGCATTCCCATATGAAAAGGTTTAAATATAACATAAACATTCGTATTAAAACTAGCATACTAAATGTCAATACTTTCACCATAAACTATGAATGGTATAAAAATAGCACATCCACAGTCAAACATATCACAAAACCTTCAATAAAGTATAGAAGTTTTGTATCATAATAAATCAACTTCAAATAATCTTAAAATCCATCAAAGGATGCTGACATAGATGAAATCAAAATTATTTTTAAAGAAATATCTCCTTTTATTTTGAAATCATTTAAGATCCATATAAAACAAAACATTTTCTTCGAAAATATTCTTATAAGCTTGTAACAGAAGCTTTGAAGATTTTATAACGGCGGAAAATAGCCGCACCCGCCGTATAAGTTAAAAAAACATTCTTACCTTAATTCTGTCGAAAAGGTTAAAAAGGACCTTGTTTTGAAAACGACGGAAAGATTCCTTTATAAACCTCTTATAAAAAGTCAAACAAGGGTATAAATGACTTTAACCCATATTCTTGTAAATAGTAAAAATGTTTTGAAATACATTTTTAAGAAACATGGATGTGGATGATAAAGATATCCCAGTAGATTATTACGTATAAACAACCTCAGATAATGAAGAGATTGTGAAATAAACCCTTACCTTGTACTTTTCCTTGGTTGGGGTAGGTTAACCTCCTGTATAATGGTGAAATAGTTGTTATTAAATTATACAAGAATCATATATATTAATATGATATCATATATGATCTTTTAACATTGATTTGTTAATAATATCTTAGAATTATCGTCGTTTCGGGAGTTAACTTACTCATTTTCTTTTATATGTTTTGTTACATAAGCCATGGTTGTTGTATCTTATTCATATCCAGAATGATATCTAGTCCTTAAACATCATTTTTAAATCATCAAATGATAATTTTACTTGAATGGATATGATGGAGAATGAATCTCATCGCGTTCGTGGAGACGGTAGTCCGTACGTACGCACGAGCGACAATATCATTCTTTTGATATTAAAATAATATATAAATGGATGGTATATCATATATACAGAATCATTAACATTTTATATTTATTATTTACATGAGTTACACATCATTATTATACCCATCCAAATAATATTATATTGAATAACAATTACACCACGACGTGGAGACGGTAAGCCGTACGTACGCACGTATGGTGACATGTTATTCAAAGGGTGGATAGAATACTGAATATGGTTGTACCATATTTATAATAACATCACAGTATATGTAAGATACTGGAGTTATTATTTTAGAATGGTAAGAACAAAGAAAGAGGAAGTGGAAGAAGAAAGGAACTTAGAAAAGGGTGGTGAAATCGTTACCTCTTCTTCGGGTTCTTCCTTTTGATTTGATCAAAAGGGCTCCTTAGGTTGGATTTCTGATCAAACTAAGGCCTCTAGGTTGTATTGAGGGATGTTGGGAGAGTATTTGGGCAGAGTGTGGCCGAACCAAAAGGCTTTGAAGGTGTGAAGAAATGAGAAGGAGGAGTGCCCTTTTATAAGAGGGGTGAGGGGCACCTTTGGAAAAGCTAGAAATATTAATTTATAATAAATTCATATTCGGTTTCCAATAGCTCAAAAGTTGACTATTCAAAGGATAAGGTGGGGATAGGTCGAAAACCACTCAACCAATAGAATTTAGACAGGTTTGGGTACTTATATTAACCTTATCTTTAAGTATTAACTCTAAGTTAATTAGTTTCACTTTTACAATGTCTCTTTGTATTTTTATATAATATGGTTAATAAACTTACTATATACATCCAAGAGACCCCCAAGTGGTCCATTAATGATGAACCTATCCTGATATAAGTCTCTTGGCCGAACCTTAGATTTTTAGGAATTTAATATCAATTAATAATATAATATTTTTTTTAAGAACTCTTTTATGTCAATTTTGACACTATTCAATAGTTGATTTTTGTGAAACTCGTAACAGATTGATTACTTCGAAAAAAGTCAATTAAATCAATCCTAATATATCATATTATCCTAGAAAATTAGTTTAATTCATTAAAAGTTTCATATTATATTTGTTTGGGTATTTATAATATCAATTATTTTAATTTTTCACTATTATAGTAATTACTGCATCATCATTGTGTCATAAATAAAATAAATTATTTAATGTCTAAAAATTATAAATAAAATATAATTATGTAGGAAATCGTTTTATATTTCTAATGAATATTTATAATCTAAAATCCAACTTATATAACCCTATGTAACAATTGTTTTTCTAAAAGATATATGCTTATGTCATTTTTGTATTCATTTTAACTAAATTAAAATAAAGTGTCATTATCACTTACAAGTGGATCCATGGGGTCCCAAAATTGACACAGAGATGCCCATGGTCGACCCTGTATCAACAAATAGGGTTAAGACACGTTTTAGGGTAATTTAGTATTATTATAATATTATTTTTTAACCCTTATTTACCGGATTTACCCTTAACCATGGTAAATAAAATATTTACCGCAGTAATTATTCAAAATGTCTAAAAATAAAAGTTACCTATTTACACAATTTGAACATCCTGATTCCAAATATGGAATCCATTTTCCTAAATTCAAAACACAGAAGTTGCAGAAATTAATTTAAAATTAATTCCCGCTGTCAAAACAAAAAGCGTGTTTTTAAGAGATAATAACTATCAAAAGATTGACACTTGTTTATGTTCGGTTTAATTGTAAAATTATGTCCAATGACCAACATTATATTAAATAGTAAAAAAATATTCTAAATATACTTTAAAACCACTCAAATTCATAATTTATCACTATTAATTATTTTGATTAAAAAAGTTGTTTTTAATTAAAATTTAGTAATTTTCACTATTCATCAAAATATGAAAGTTATCCGAAAAGTACCAAAATTTCACCTTAGGCTAAATTAGATATTCCGAATCCAAAAATGAAGTCCATTTTGAAATATAAAATATATATAATTTTAAAAAGTAGGTATTACTATTCATAACGGCTAGTTTGATCGGTTGTGGTGTGTGTTAAAACTCGAAGTTGCGTACAACACACGCTACTGTTTTATTCAAAGAAAGTGTATCGTGGAAGCTTGGGATGTTTCATTTTAAATTTTTGATGTCCCCATTTAGTCAAAAAGTTTAAAATATTGTATTTAAAAAGGGTTCACTATTAAAAGTTGATAAAAGTGCAATACTGAAAATGAATTTGTTCTTGCATTATATCTCATAATATGGATTCTAAAATTATAAGGATTATATAAAGTTTAAAATTTAGATAATACTATTCATAACCTCTTTTGAATGGCTTTTTTTTTGTAAGTCATGGTGTGATTGAACTCGGTGTTGCGTGTAGTGCAAGTTATTGAATTATTTGAAGAAATAACACACTATGAAATCTTGGGGTGTTACATGCATACTTCTGGTGTTGTGGTGGATATGGTAATGTGGAAAAAAATTCTTTTTTTATCAACATTATTACAAAAACATGATCTATAGAAGTCAATGTTTAAGTGGGAGTTATGAAGAGAAAAGAAAATCAAATATTTCTAAAAAATTTGGAACCAAGAATGTAAGTTCAGAATGTGAATAGTATTTCAACCCAAATAAAAGAATAAAAAATTAAAGGAAACCAAGTACTTTAAGAAAGTTGACAAAAGTAAAACGTTTCTGCAATAAAATAATAAATTCTTAGTTATTAAGAAAAAATAAGCTAATTTCTATGTAAAGTAAGGAAAATCCAAAAAAAAATGTTGAAGAACTGGGGAAGAAATTATTATTGGAGATATGACAAAAGTTGATAAAAAGATATCAATATATTGTGATTTGAACAGTAAGAAAATATTCAAGAGATTTTAGAAATATGGGTATGATACTAAAAGTTTATTGACTATATTTCCAGCCCAATAAGAATATTTAAATAATATTCTACAAAATAATTTTAATAAAGATGTTAATAAAATTGAATAGAAGTCAAAAACCTCATCAGAAGATACTACATATCCAAAGAAAGATGTTATAAAATCTAAGAAGGATGAATAGAAGGAAGAAAACACATCCAATTCAAAATCAAATAAAAATAAGAAGAAGTAAATATTGAGAGAGGAATCTCATACTCATTTTTTCTTCTAGAAAAAAACAACTTTGTTTCCTCATTGTTATAAAAATATTTTTATTTTTACTAACTTTTAGGGATTTTAAGGAGTTGAAATAAGTTATCTAGTGTTAATGAGTCTCTTAATTTTTCGTTCAAATGAAATTAATGAGGTTAAAAAATAATATTTTTTGAATGTTTTGTTTATACACTTGAGCTTTCTGATATGTTTTTTGAGATGGGACCATGTTATTTTTTTCTTAAATAAATAATTTCATGATTACCAAAAAATGAGATTGTAGGAAGAAACATGAAACCTATTTACAAGAAAGGTGTGTAATGGAAAAAATTAATGGTCTTGATTATAAACTCCATTTTTCTACATCTCCTTAACCCATTTATAATTACAGTTGTTTAGTTGAAGGCTCTTTGTTGAGAAATTCATGTGATACTTATGTTTTCATGGAAAAGAGTTTCATGATTTTATGATGAAAAATGTCAACCCTTGTAAATGAGATCATTTTTTCACAATGGGGATCTTCTTAGGATGGTCCCTTTGAATTTGATTGTAAATAAGGCATAGATAAAAAATTTAGAAAAGAAAACATAAGGAAATACAACAAAAAGTGGTATTTTTTAAACTATTGAAAATAAGAACAATGGGAGGGGTTGTTGGGTCCAAGTTGTCATTTGGTTGTATTTGGTGGTATTTGTGGTCTATAGATCAATTTTATAACTATTTTAGAGTATTTAGGTATGTTGAGAATGTAATAAAAATAATAATCAAAGAAGTGTGTGTGTGTGTGTTTGAAGTTTTCAATCGGATCCATAACCATTGGCATGAGGATCAAACTCGCAATCGTAATCAGGAGATCAGAATCAAAATCTATAAGAATTAATATCATATTGGGAATGTTGTTTCAGGGATAAAAGTTTTATCAGAATCACCTTGAGTCCCAAAAGGAAATAGGATTGTAATGAGAAGTTTCTTTGGATTCTTCATCGATCCTATGTAAATCAGATGACGCCTTGATATTTTGTTATTCAAAAATTCATAGATATTTTGTAAAACATATGATAAAAGTTTTATGAATGAAATGGGGATAATTGTTGCTTCCAATAGTATTCTGGATGGGTTGGAAAGACATAATTTGATAGAGTAATAATGAATTATTTTATTTCCTAATGTAAGTAAGATGATGCTAAATTAGATCTTCAACGTATTGAAAGTCATTAAAGAATTCATCACACTAGCTAAAGTTTTTATAAGAGTGAAGTGGATGAAGTAGAAGTATTTTATTCATAGATCATTGGTATGAGATCACCATATAAATATATGATAGAATGATGAAATTTTGGTTCAAAATGTGACAAGATGAATATGTTTGTTTTTAGTCAGAACAATAAGCCAATAGATTTAAATATTTGTAGAAAGAAGTTGAGTTTATCATAATCATAAAAGAGAATAAGTTACTAAAGTTGAAGCTTCTGATATCAGTCTATCAGACATGGTATTACACTGATAATCAGAGTAAGAATTGTTCTCACTGGAGAGTTTTTGAGACCACTAAAATGTAAAATAATGTGGATTTTTCAGAACTGAGGCAAGAAAAGAACATTAGATATCCATAAATAATATAGTCAACCATTTTCATCAGAATTATTCATTTCTATCATATATTTTCATTTTGGTTAAGATCCATCTTACTAAAGTTTACTTCAATAAATTAAATAAATGAAGAGATTGATTCATTGGATGCAGTCTAAAATCGATATCGATATCGAATGCAGTATCATTGATCTGAAGATAATATAAAGAAGTGTTATGTTTATATATTTTTGTAATAATTTTCATAAGGTGTTAGGAAGATTGATTACAGAACATAAAGGAGATACAAAATATTTTTTCAAGGGTATCTTGATGTTTAAGGAATATTTTTGGTTTCTATTATTTGAAATGGAGCATCATAATTAGAAGTCATTTGTTTCACATAAGTTAAGTTTGTTGTTGAGAAACGTTTTTAAGAACATGTTTTATTACTCATAATAAAGAAATTGGAATCGTAAGGCTAATCTTTCAATTAGTGAGGAGTAACACAATGAAGAAATTCTAATGGGGATCATAATCAAAATTAGATTGATGTTTTCAGAGAAGTTTTATAAAAGATGATATTGTGAGAAGATTCGAGAAGATTCAATATGAGTTGAGAGAAGTGATTAAGAAGTAAAAGATTCATTGAAAATTCAATGAGAATTTATGTTTCGTGAATTTAGTTGAGTTGTAATGGGTAGCCTATAAATATTGGAATTGCATTTTACTTTAGGATATGAGTACAATTTGGAAAAGAAGAGAGAGAATCTATGAAGTTATATACACAATAATTTTGTAGATTGGGATTACCATAGGAATTTTCCTATACATAATAAATACAGGAGAAAAGAGAGATCATAATTAGAGTTTCTGAAATAAAATTTTGTAATCGGACTAGGATTTTTAAACTCCTTCAAAAGCAGTTCAGAATTGCTTTAATTGTTTGCTAATAGACTTTTATTTCCATATTGATGAATGGGACTACAGAAACAGACTGGGATGCCAGATCGAGTGTCATTGTGAATTCTAAAATAGGTTCTTTCTTACTATTGGGTAGGGAAGTGAAGAATTTTTTTCTAAATCTTATTTTTGAGAGTTGAACAAGAAGGGTTGTAACATGTTTTCCACAAAAATTGTATTACAAAATTTCATTTTATTTGAAGTAAAAGAAATTTCTTATTAAATATATTGTTATATGATTTTAAGGGAATATCATACTTATTATATTCACACAAAATAATTTTTTAATTCTAGTGGAATGTGTGGTATCAGATGGTATCTATACCATACCAAAAACATAGCTACCCTTGTTGATCAGTGAACCTTGTAAATTATTATCTTCCTCTAGTTGTGTGATTAACTTTTCTTTTGTATGGTAACAACTATTTAACAGGGGGTGAAGGTTTTTTAAAAAAATTAAACTTAATTGAGAAAAGTTGTCCCTAATTCACCCCTCCCTCTCTTAGTGATACATGGCCCTAATTGAGTACTTTTTTATTTCCCTATAATTTATGTACAATATAGTATACCCATCATTCATATCTATAGAATGACTATTGTATTGAAATGTTGAAACACTTGAGATTTTAAATCCATTATCACAAAAAATTATCATTTTTCCTTATGTTTAACTAATTGCTCTGTAGAAATCATATAAAGAGTCTTTGATATAAGTTTCTCATCAGGAATTAGATAAAAAAACAATAAAATCACACTCAAGTGGATGTTCAGCTAGTTCTTCAGGAAATATATAAATATATTCATACACAAAAGGTACAAAATCTATTGTAAATATTCTTTTCCCATTCATAGATTGAATCCTCCCTTCTTCTATAAAAATTTCATTATGGAGAACTACTAAAGGTAGATCCATACATGACTATTGACGCTCCTTTTTTGTCACAGAGTCTAAACAAAATAAAAAGGGAAATACATCAAACAAAGAAGATTCATCCTTTGAATAAACATCAAAAAAAGAGAAAGGGATGAACAAGGAGAACATTCCCCAGAGGTCGTGCAAGTTCAAGCATGGTCGCACAAGTACACTTGTGCGCCTCCTAGTGGTCACGTAGATGACTTGTGTGCCCTCTTTGAAAACTGCCCAGGGTCTTCTCCAGCCTATAAATAACCCCGGTGGTCCCCCCATTTGAGGAGGATTATTTCCAGAATTTAGATACAGAGCTCTGAACGCCCAAGTCTCTTATTCAAGTCTTCCAAACACTTCTAAGGTAATTCTTTTCCGAGAATGGATGGTATAGACAAGAGGAGTAAGGTCTAAGTGTTATAATTCACTAACACTTGCGTGCCTAAGTGTTATACCCTTAAGGAAAATTGACACACTTGTGCGCCTCCTTACCTACTCACTGAAACGTGTGTGCCACTCTTCTGGAAGTACCTTCGGATAATTATAAAGGCTTTGGTCAAGGATCTCCCAAGTGGTACCTTACTGGTAAACCGTCGCCCAAGTATATAGGTGTTGTGCAAGTATACTTGTGCAACCAAGACTTGTGCGCCCATGTAGTAATTGTGTGACCCCCCAAGACATGCACGCACTTCTGTTTTTGGGTTCCCTTCCTGTCCATTTTACCTCTCTTATCCCATTCCACATCTCTTATTCAAGATTCATTCTTCAAGACACTCTTTAAAGTCATTTATGGCCTATTTTTTTGATAGACTCCCTTATCTGAAAGGAATTCCGTGGAACATCTCTCAAAACCGAGTGATTTACACATCTTTATGTCACTAAAGATAGATATTTCATTCATTCAACCTCATCCTTTGATATGAGAGAACCTTAACTTGGTCCTCCTTTTCAGGAGTAATCCCCAGTCATAATTTCCCTTACCTGGGCCTCATTTTCAGGAGTAATCCACAGTAATAATTTCCCTTAACATGGGCCTCCTTTTTAGGTGTAAGCCCCAGTCTTAATTTCTCTTAACCAGTCTTTATTTACTTTTGATTTGAGTTTCCTTTTCAGGAGTAAAATCCAATCATAAATCCCCTCCTAATTTGGGAATCTTTCTCAGGAGTAAGCCCCAAGTTAGAGTATCCAAATCTCTATAGATTACATATACCTTTATGGACCCTGTTTCTAGGGTTATTCCCTGAAGTAAATCCTAATATTCATTTATTTGGGTAGTCATACATACATAAGCCCCACATTATTTATCATTATTGCATCTTTCATGGCACAATTGTTTGGTTTTACCAATACCTCTTGTTTCTCACACCGAGCATGACTCACGTGAGCTTAGAGTGTAAAAGAAATTATGACATCTTTCTTTGAGACATCAATCATACAAAAACCTCATACTCCCTTAATCGAACTATGTTGGTTATGATTCCTTCTCTAAACAAGGTTACGTAGGTAGCCTATCTGTGGGTGCGATCCCAACTCTGAAATAATCTATGTCCTTCTGAATGAAAATAAACTTCATGTGCCCTGCTGAGTGGCTTTAAAACCAGCAAGGTTATCATATAACCAAGAGACTTCTATATAATGTGTTAAAGGATACCATTGACTAAGAATCTCTAAACAAACACAGATGATTCTCTATCGATGAAGAACCTCAAATACATATAAAAGATTATCTAAATTTCATACATTTTTATCATTGATTTTCAGATCTAAAGGAAAGATCATTTTAATACTTGGTAATGTAATAAGGATTCACGAAGATAACTTAAATATATAAAGAGAGTCCCGGAGTAGAAAATAATTCTCCTCAAAAAGGTGTGATGAGTCTGACCTCCCATCCTCTCGACCAATGTAAATTCCTAAGCCTCATCAGTACATTACTAATGAGCACCTGCCTTTGAAAAGTATGTCCAAATGAATATGGAATCATTGGATGTTTCCGGTTCTACGAACAAACCCGTTAGAAACTACTTGGAATGTTCGAACCTTAAACCAACAAGTTCTTTCCCAATTCTAGAGGGAAACAAAAAATGGTGAACCCGACGTGAATCCTTAACCAAGTTAAAATGATAGTTTACCTTCTTGTTAGGCCCCTATTTAAAACTCAATGAGAGGGACAACAAGACAATAAATAACATATGTGTTCATCCAAAATATGTAGTGGCCTGACTTATCTTGATTATGTTTGTTATATAAAAGAGGCACTCTTTTCCAAGATCATCTGCATTTCGAGAATGGATTCTCTCAAGTTCAAACCCGTGAAAACTTCTACTGTGAATGCCTCTGCTGCTACTCCTACTGGATCACCATCCGCTCTGAGGATTATATCACCTACTCAGCATATTCAATGTTGGGTATCAAATGCACTGGTTAAGGAGTACCGTCAACACGGTACCATTCCAACTCTGAAGGCTACTTGAGAAGCCCTCTAAGTCAATAATTCACCCTGGTCGTCCGGACACCGACGACCAACGATCAAGAAGTAGGTGGTGGCAACCACCGTTTTCAACCGTTTTGGGTCGTTATCCCCAGAATGAAATCACCAATCCCTCCCATATTCTGGGGAGGTTAATGAGAAGACCCCTCAGGGCATTAATTCAATGAGACAAGAGTCCATCCCGAGGCCTCCCATCAACAATCACCACCAGACTTGTGCGGCAGTGCACCCTCAACATGATGATGTTATCATCTCCAGGCATTCGGCTCAGGTTCCTCGAACCCGAGCAGGAAGGACGAATCGCCAAAGGTGAAATCTAGTCAACAGTGAGCAGGTTCTCATCTCTGCCATCTCCAGAGAAGTCCACTAACCTAACTTGGTGGCAAGCAACGAGCGGGAAAATACACCCGTCCGTTTTAATTCCGCTGTCCAGCAGACTCGTCTGGCAGCAGCGCGCCAATCCCACCAAGAAATTCCAGAGGAGTATTATAGACCGGAACATACACCTTTTTATAAATCATCAGTTAGTCAGTAGGCTCGTCTGACTACATATGATGGAGCCCGCCTACCTAATGTGTTAACCATTGGTAAACATACACATAAACCTGCTTACACTCATCAATCCTGCCAGCAGCCTCGTCAGTCAATGTTGAAGGAAGTTCTACAAACATTTTTGGTGGAGTGAAATCAGTAGGCACATAAACCTACTAGTATTGATCAAGCCTACAAACAGTCTCGTTTGGTAGCACCAGGAGAGGTCAGTCGTAAAGCTCCGTTGACAAACAGGAGGCAGACACAATTCTCTACCCCCACACTTGAGTACTGTCAGGATTCACTGAGAGGAAAAGGTGTACAAGAGCATGAACACACACCTAATCCAAGCACGGAATGGACATATATCCCCGTTCTGGCAGCTGAAGTCACCATACATATTCTATTAATGGTGAAAGAGCAGAAGAAAATTTCTGCTCATATTTTGGATACTTGCCAGGATATTATAACAACTTCAGCAGCATCCCAGGGAAAGACACATAAATCTATCCCTAACAGTGGAGTGACACATCAACAGTTCACTCCGGAGCAGATACACACCTTTGTTCTAGTCTAATATGGTTGTGGGCGTACTTTCCCATATCATACGGACAACCATGTCAGGTACATACACCTTATTTGAGTGGAGATCGTCATTCTAACCTGGTCATCTCTCCTGATCAGGCACAAACACTTGCTTAGAGTATCCACTTTTTTCAACAAGTGGTTTCCAAGTTGAGTAAGAAGGCGTTTAAGAAGAAGACCCGCCCAACATAGTCAAGAAATAAAGAGCCAATCTGTAACATGTCCTTGCTCGATGATGGAGTTCTTGAATCCCTCAGACAGTTATCTGTTGGAATCCCAGATTCTACTCCCTTATTTCCCAATAGTGGTAACATTAATTCCAATGATCTTCAACAGACACTTACTCATGAAGGCTTGCTTTATGACAGTTCGGTCGATTTTGATGTTTCATCTTCATATGAGAGCTAAAATATCCCTCTATGTGGCCAGAAGACAAAGGAGCAAGAGATCTCATCTTTTGTTGTAACCCACCCTGGTGGTCGTCCCCATGATGATGAATTTCGCTGTGAAAGTCCTCTTCATAGTAGTAATGCGCATTGCCTGGAAAATTCTCTAGTGGACAATGTAGTGCCGAGAAATCCCTATTATCTTGAGGCACATTAAAATGTGAAACTAGTCATGTCTGATGCTTTACCATCCTCAAGTGAAGTACTTTCTCAATAAGAAGATAGCCCGGGGCATAGGTCATTCTCCGAACCACCCCTGGGTCATTTATCTTCTAGTTTGATCAGTGGATTCTCTACCAATCCTGTTGAATCCGATGAAGCAACAAGGAAGAACTGGATCTGGTCAAATTAGGTAGAATAATCTTCATTGAATGATAAAGTGGAAGTGCTGAATATGAGAAAACAATTGAAAAAAGGTTAAGTGTCAGTAATGTTTTGGCCTTTGGCTGACTCTCAGTATGACATTCCAAAAGCGTTGAAGGAAGATTGTATTCAAGATATTTGTCTCAACATATGGAAAACTCTTTGTCAGTTGAAAGAAAATTATCTTATGATGAATATGAAAATCATGTCAAGATAATAGAAGGGTTACAACATCAAATTGACTTGGCATCTCTATCAGTATCTCGATATCCGAAGGCTGAAAAGCAGTAAAGAGCCCTTCACCGTTTATGCCTTGGCTCACTAAGGAGATTGTACCAGTTAATTGTCAATGCCCTATTTGGTATTCATATCAGAGGATGGGGTATTCATGGAGAACTACATTTCACTGTGATCTCCAGTCAACAAAGCCCGCCAAAAATGGTTTCATGCAATGTTATTGCCCATGGTCGGCCACAGTCAATGGGTTTTGTTTGGAATAAAAATCTTTCCCAAGAACAGGCTGCAACTAGTTCCTCTCAAAATCAAGAATACAGAGAACAAGTTGTTGAATTACTCTTGCATCATGTGAATGAGAATATTGAACAAACCTATCGTATAGAGCAAGCACATCATCAAGTGCCAGAAATGTTACAAATCATCCAGCGTTCATATGAGCTAGGTGATAAAATGTGATACAGGTTGATGAATCTAGCTAATTTTTGGACTAAAGTCCGATAAATCAGGAGAGATTTTAATAAAGTCTCATACATAGCATGTAAAGGGCCACCCCAGCTTTCCAGACTGGGGACTCTTTTAAAACAACCCTCAGAATCAACAAATAGGATTCGAGGAGTTAAGCGGGAATAGTAGGAATAGCCCCAGTCCACCGGACTGGGGAATTTTTCAAATCCTCAATACTTCCCTTAGAGAAATTCAATCTTCTCTCGATTGGGGAAGAAGCCCCAAGAGGAACTAAGAGACAAGTTATTATGAGATTCTCTCCAAATTACGGTTCACCAAGAAGTTCCTGAGGGATCGAATAAACAAAAATAAATGTCTCATCAAAGACATGGAAGAAGACAAAATCCAAGAAATGCCGATAGGAGGGATGCAATGCATTATGCATCAATCAATGTCATCAATGCTGTTGTTGTTGATCCACCAGATGAGGTTCACTCAGAGGGATCAGATGAAGAGGTTCCTACTCAGGAATTTGTACGCACAGACACAAATGAAGAAGGTGTGCGTACATGAAATAAAAGGATTACTCATAACCTAGGTGTTCCTTCAAATAAACCACTCCCCCCTCTCTGAAAGGGATCCAACAAGGGGAAGGTAAAGAATCAGGTTACATACCCTTCCTCTGGAGAAGTCCAATCACTCTCATTAGAGAAAATATTTTCACAACAAGAGGAAGAAATGAAGGAATTAATGAGTATGAATGCAGAACTACTTCATGGTAGTCTTCCTCATAAACGTGCTGGAGCCATTTATCCAAGGGAATTTGTTGTGGATACTGATATGGATCGAGAATATCCTCCTTTATCAGTACACCCTCATAGGTCTAATCCTACGGGTCAAGTGCAACAACAATCGGCAGTGCTGCCATTGGTTGCAATACCAGCTTTCATACCTATCCAATATCTAGTCATTGCACATGTTCAGGTCCAAGATCAACTGGATGTTTCTGAAAAGGTAATAACTATTATTGAGTCATTAACATCTCGGTTTGAAGTTATGGATGGAAAGAGTGATCAAATTCAACCAGAAAAGAGAGCTTACCCTAAATGGGTTGATGAAATTCCTCACCCATCAAGTTTGGGGAACCCTGTATTCCCTATTTTCAATAGATCAGGCGATCCTGAATAGCATTTGACGTATTACGTGTCTTGTTGTGATCCTATGATGGGATCTATAGAATAATAAGAAGCAGTGAAACTCATATGATTCATGCGAACCTTGCAAGGACCGGCTTTTTTTTGGTATACAAGCTTGCAATCCCGGTCAATTACCGGATGAGAAGATCTCCGTGAACAATTCCTTCTTCAGTTCAGCTGAAATTTTCCAAAGACAACAGTTTTTGATCTTACAAACTGTATGCAAAGGGAGAATGAAAGGGTCTCAAATTTCATTTCTTGATGGAAGGGATTAACATATTCCATGGGCTTAGCAGTCCCTCAGGAAGAATTTTTGCCATTTTGTGTGGAAAATTTACGTGGCGATTTTCATACGCTGTTGATCCTTATGAAATACACAGGAGGGATTCAAGACCTTACTTCAATCGCTTAGTAGATTGAAGATTCCCTTATACAGACTAAGGATAGAACTCGTGTAATCCATCGGCTCTAGGAAGGAGAATGGGTAAAGCAGAGACTGCTACAGTTATGCTTAAGCAAGCACCTGTACCTTCTTCTACTTCAAAACCGTCATCTTCTCGAAAGGCTCCAACTCCTGAGCATCAGCAACAGAGGCCGTTTTGTTAAGATGATCAAAGAGATCAAAGACGGAAACAGTTTGATGAGTTGAAGAGTAAAGTTTATTCTTTCTGAAATGAACAAGTTCCGGGATACTTTATTTTGACATTGGAAAATAATTTGGTTCAGTTGCCAAGGTCCAAAATTCCAAACAATGAAGATGAATCAGGAGAAGATGATTATGTGTCAAAGCCTAAGCTTTCTTTGACTCTGGAATATTTCATGCCATCTACTTCGAAGCCGCGGGCACCATCCCACCAAACGGAAAAACCTAAATTGGCTAGTCAGGCAGAGTCTTCATCAGATGAAGAATTGATATTTGGGTCTGTTAATATGAATCATTTAACAGATCCTTATGCCAGTTGTAGTTTCAATTTTGATGAGCCCGAATTCCCTATATCAAATAGAGGAATCAGAGGGAGTTCCAGGGGTCTGGGATATAGAGGAAGACGTGGATATCCCAGAAGCCACTATTCCAATTCTGCCCCTGATAGAACTGTGTCTGCAGCAGAAACTTGTGGCAGAGCTCTTCAGCGAGCTCAACAAGAACAAGCAAGTTATTCCACCAATAGAAAATTTTGTCCTGGCATAGTTATTTTGGAGGATCGGTTGTGGATTCCACCTTCATCCTCTCAACAATAAAATGGATCTAATCGGTCTAATCTTCCAAATCCATGAATATTGCCAACTCCTATCCCGATACAAGATGCATCAACTTCCAAGGCACCTGCTAAACCACATGTTCCTGTTGGGAAACGCAGACCTCTGGATCAAAATTATGATGTATTGAAACACCTGGCCCATGTACCGGCAATGTTATCAATTCTGGATGCTTTGAATCTGTCAAAAGATCTTCGGGAGGCACTCATCGCAGCTTTGTCAAGTCCTCAAGAGTTTGAAACTGAAATTGATGTAGCTGAAATCTACCACGTAGAAAATAATCCTGCAGAATGCAATGCAGTGATATATTTCAAAGATGAAGATAAAGATGATGTCGTTCATGGGCATATTAGAACTTTGTATTTATTTGGAAAGGACAATAGTGTCAACATCCGAAGAACATTCACTGATAATGGTTCAGGAGTCCACCTCATCCCCATTCGTACACTTCGTCGATTGAGCCTCAAGGAATCTAATTTATCTCCTTCTACTATGATGTTACATGGATGTGATAAAAATTAACAAGAACCAATATGAGAAATTACACTCAGAGCTCTGTTTGGAGATCTTGTATCCAATTCAAATTTCATGGTTGTTGATCAAGACTCAGCCTTCAACATCTTGCTTAGAAGACCCTGGCTACATCAACATATGGTTATCCCTTCATCATACCATCAATGTCTCAAATATTGTTTCAATGGTCATGTTGGGACATTGTATGGTGATAAGTCCTCGTTCAAGACATGTGAATCTCAATACATTGAGGCGGAATTCTATCACATGAAGGGAAAGGAGAAATCCATAACAAGGGAGATTACCACAGTTAATGCTCCATATGGTTTGGAAAAGATTCCAGTAAATCCATCTGCTCAAGTGAGTACAGATTTTGTGTTTCCTATCAGTCAAATTGACAGGAAAGACCCAAATCAAAGTAATCTTATAGAAATATCCATAATGTCAATTACGGAAATTGAGCCATACAACATGGGAGAAATTGGTGATCCTCCAGGCAATGATGAAATCTCAAATGGAGATGTCTTCATTTCGTCTGCTGAAATCCAGCAAGTCTATACTTCGCCAACCAGGCCAGAAGAAGTTATAGCAATACAAGAGGTAAATGATGATGTTGATTCTCAATCCATCATCTCCTCTTTATTACCCATGGAAGACCCTTCATCATTAATTAAGTCAGAAATGGAAGCCTCTTCTTCAAGATGTTCAAATTTTAACATCTCTCTTAATCATAGAAATTCTACTTCATCATCTACTATGCAAGTAGAAACGGAAGAAATAACACATGTTGAAGAAGAAGAGAAGGATCTCAGAGATGCTCCTCCAAAATTTGAAGAGGGTATCTCTACCACTATAGATGAACTCATAGAAATCAATCTGGGTACAAAAGAAGATCCATGCCCCAATTTAATCAGTGCAGCCATGAATCTTGAAGAACGAGATATGTATATTTCATTTTTAAAGTAAAATAAAGATATATTTTCTTTAACTATACAGAGATGACTGGGCTTGATCCTGATGTTGCTACTCATCATTTGTGTTTACCAGAAGAACATCTAGGATTTAAGCAAGCCGCAAGAATAACACACCCAACTTATGCATCCAAAATCGAAGATGAAGCGGATAAGCTTATCAAATCTAACTTCGTTAGAGAAGTTCAATATCCTATGAAGTTGGCTAATATTGTCCCTGTGAATAAGAAAAATGGACAAATTAAAGTTTTCTTCGATTTTAGAGATCTTAATCGGCATTGTCCAAAGGATGATTTTCCAGTTCCGAATATAGAACTTTTAATCAATGCAACAGCTGGCTATGAAGCAATTTCTTTCATGGATGGATATTCTGGATATAATCAAATCTGAATGGCTCTAGAAGATGATGAATCCACAGCCATCAGATCCCCTCAGGGTGTGTTTTTATATTGGGTAATTCCCTTAGGCTTAAAGAATGAAGATGCAACATATTAGCACGCCATGCATCGTATCTTCAAACTCTTTTTAGGGAAGTTTGTTGTATTTTATGTGGACGATTTGGTGGTCAAATCCAGACAACTTTCTAATCACTTGGTTGATTTGGAATTCATATTCCGCGAGCTTTGATAACATAATTTGATGATGAACACCTTAAATTGTGCTTTTAGGGTAACCTCAGGAAAATTTCTCGGCTTTTTTGTACGACATCATGGTATTTAAGTCAATCCTGAGAAGACCAAGTCAATCCATGGTAAGTCACCTCCTCGAAATTTGAGAGATTTAAGAGGACTTCAAAGACACTTAGCCTATATTCGGCGTTTCATTTCCAATTTGGCAGGAAAAAGTTTACCCTTCACCAAATTGTTGAAGAAGGGAGTAACTTACCAGTGGACTGAAGAATGTCAAGAGGAATTCGATATTCTAAAGAAATACATCTTGATTCCACCGGTACTTATGCCACATTTTGAAGGAAGTAAACATATCCTCTATGTGACAGCCTTAGAGTGATCATTGGGTGCCTTTCTTGCTCAGAAGAATGATGCTGGGAATGAAAACAACCTTTACTATCTCAGTCATACTATTCTTGAAGCAGAAACCCAGTATTCAAATATTGAGAAGTGCTGCTTGGCATTAATCTTTGCAGTTCAGAAGTTGAGACACTACCTGCAACATCACGAGGTCCAATTGGTATCTCGCAATAACTCGCTCAAATTCATCCTTAGTAGTCCAATTCTTACAGGACATCTGGAAAGGTGGGAAGTTATTTTTCAGCAATTCGACATTTAGTATGTGTCTCAAAAGGCAATAAAGGGTCAAGCTCTGGCTGATTTCCTTGCTGAAAATCCATCAGTGGAAAACAAATCTTCAGATATTGAACTCCCTTATGAGAGAGTCTTCTCTATTCAAGATAGTCCTCAGGTATGGGAAATGTATTTTGATGGTGCTTCCATAAGTCCAACCAGGAAGAAAATGGAAGATCCTAAATTCAACAAGGTTGGATTAGGAGTTATTATTATTTCCCCGTAAAAGGCAGTATTCCCTTATTCCTTCTTATTGTGGGAAGGTGATACTAATAATGAACCAGAATACCAGGCCCTCGTTGCAAGATTAGAGTTGGCACTTCAAGCACAAGTGAATCTCTTGAGGGTTAAAGGTGATTCAGACCTGGTAATCAAACAAGTCAATGAGGATTATGCAATCAGAAAAGATGAATTGATCCTTTTGTATGATTACGTCAGAGAGTTAATGGCGGAATTTCCTACCGAACCGACATTTTCTTATGTCCCGTGATCAAAAAATTCTCATGCTGATGCACTGGCTAATATAGCCACAGCTTTGAAAGATCCAAATCAGGAAAAAACAACCATCAGTATTGCCCACTGTCGTACAATTTCACCTTATGTTCGAGCAAGAATAGAGGAGATCAATGAAATTAGTCCCATTCCTAAACCATACGGTCATACTATAGGATGGATGACACCTATCCGAGAATACCTTCAAAATGGAACACTTCAACCTGATAGAGCCAGGAAAGATCAAATCAGGCGACGTGTGGTCAATTTTACTCTATGATATCCCAGATCACCTAGATAAAATTATCTACAAGTATGGTTTTGGTGGAGTTCTCTTCAGATGCATCGATGGTGAAGAGACAATGGCTGTCGTGAAAGTAGTGCATGCAAGAGTCTGTGGTGCCCACCAGTCTGGACATAGCCTGTCTGATCAGATTCGAAGGCTTGGATACTTTTGGCATTCAATGATACAAGATTGTGTTGATTTCACAAAGAAGTGTCATTCATGCCAAGTACATGCCAATTTCATTCATCAACCTCCATAGTTTCTTCATACAACTAAATACTTGTGGCCATTTTCCACATGGGGAATGGATGTGATGGGACCTTACCCTTCAGCTATGGACAAGCAGTTTAAGTATATTCTTACTGCTACTGACTTCTTTTCCAAATTGGCAGAGGTAATACATCTAAAAGAAGTTAGTTCTAAAAGCATTGTTAGCTTCATCAAGACTGACATCATTACCAGATTTGGTGTCCCTCATACCATATTGACAGACAATGGCACCAACCTCTGTTCATCTGAGATGAAGAAGTTGTATCAAGAATACAACATCAAATCCAACCATTCATCACGGTATCATGCAGCGGCCAATGGCCAGATAGAAGCCTTCAACAAGACTCTTTCAAACATACTACAAAAGATGGTGGATAAATATTAAAAGTCAGGGCCTGATAAACTCTTTCATGCTTTATGGGCTTATCAGACTACCACCCGCACTACAACGCGGTCAACTCCATATTTACTGGTATATGGAATAGAAGCAGTCTTTCCTGTTGAAGTTCAACTACCCTCACTCAATGTAGCTATTTTTGATCAGTCATTATATATGAACAATCTCAAAAGTTATTGGATGAATTGGAATGGTTAGATGAGAAAATATTTTGCACACTACACCACTTGGAAGTTTATCAGAATCGAATAGCACGAGCTTTCAACAAAAATGTTCTTCTTTGTTCATTAATTCAGGGAGAACTCATATTGGTTCTCAAAACTCCAATGATACCAGGAAAGAAACCTCACAAGCTTGAATAAAATTGGGAATGACCTTATTCAATACATAAGGTCTACTCCAATGGAGCATATTCATTAATCTCAATGGATGGAGAACTCATCACTACTCCAACCAATGAAAGATTTTTGAAGAAGTATTTTGTATAAACACAAAATACACTATCTACGGTCCATACATATGACCTTAAACTATTTGTATTACATTCATCCCCCACGAAATTAAACTGTGATGTCCTAACTACATGACGATAAACTGTGCAGAAGTCTCTTATGTCCAGCAATACATTAAACTGCACCATCTACGGTCCATACATATGACCCTAAACTATTTGTATTACTTTCATCCCACACAACGTTAAACTATGAAGTCCTAACTACATGATTCTAAACTATACATAAGTCTCTTATTTCAAGCAAGACATTAAACTGCACCATCTACAGTCCATATATTTGACCTTAAACTATTTGTATTACTTTCATCCCACAAGATGTTAAACTATGAAAAAGTCCCTAATATTTCCAACATGACGTTAAATTGTGTCCTATTTTATCCTTACTGCATGACATTAAACTGCACAGTCCCAATTTTGTCCAACATGACATTAAACTGTATTGTCCCCATCGTCATAACTACATGACGCTAAACTGTACAAAAATCCCTTAATACGTCCTACATGACGTTAAACTATATTTTGTCCCTGCTACATGACACTAAACTATGAAGCACCAATAGTCCTAACTGCAAGACTTTAAACTACATAGTTCATTCATATGTCCTACATGACATTAAACTATGAATTGTTAAGGTTGTTGCTACTTCTTATTTCTCACACTGAGTATGAATCACGTGAGCTTAGAAAAACCTTCAACCATAACACCCTCTCTAGGCCGCTAACCATGCGTAAGTCCCAACACCATTTTTTAGGTCGTTGTCCACTGGAACAACTATATAACTAATTCATTCTTTAACTAAACTATGCGGACTTTGATCCTCAACTTCTAGGCTGGGTATGTAGGCAACCTCCCAAGGTTCAAGCCTAAAACCAATATCTTCACATCAGTTCACCTCCATCTCATACGATGTTGATTCGTGAAACTGCCCCCAGAATCAATATGTTTACATTGGTTCATTTTGTCCTTGTTATACGATGTTAAACAATAAAACACTTTGTCCTGTACGACAATAAACTACAATATTCTTTGATACCCTCACCTGAGAGGGAATCATTATTTACATTGATTTTCAATCATGTTATATTCCAAAGACTATGTACATACATGGAAATACGTAAACCTTTTATCTTGGGTTAAACCATCATTGCACTAAAATCCCCTTTCACCCTTCACATGTACGAACTAAATCTGTACAGAGGGTATTTCTAGAACTACATGGGCTTGATTCCCATCCTTATGGGATATGTAGGAATGTTCGAGTGTCCCTCGAATCAAGCCCCAAGTCTTTGGGCCTAACCCCAAATTCCACTTTCAGTCCCTTGGATGAAAAGTCCCCATAAAAAACACACACTGTGTATTTCTTATAATGGTCCGAGCTTTATAACCCTAAACAAAGATCTCTATACTTTAGTCCCATGTAACATTAAACTGTATCTCAAGAACTACGTATAACTTGATTCCCATCCTTATGGGATACGTAGTGAAGTCTAATATTTCAATTCAAGACCCAGCCACAACGTGATTATGGTTAACATTGATCTATGTATCTTTACATACATTGAACATTACCAATTTTTATGTGTCATAATCCTATCCTTAAATATTTTTAGATCTTCATAACCCTTTTTCATGACTTCTAATCACAAAATGTCCAAATTCTGAGAATTCTTTTGCCTGACCATGCAGCACGTGCCCTTAGGAGGCCTTGCATAACAGTCTACATAATAGACCTTTCAGCCAAAAGATGCTATTATTTGACTATGCAGCCAATGCCCTTAGGTGGCCCTGCAAAATTCAACCACATAACAGGTTAGTTAAATAATGGTAATTTCATTCTTAGGATGAAAACCTCTTTTTTCCTTAGTTGTCTTAACGAAGATATGTCGGGATCCGCAAAAATAGACATTCTTTACATATTTTGCTCATACTCTTTTTCAGTATCTGAAAATATTCAAGTCTATGGTTTATATTTTCCCTTCCCTACATTTGGGTCAGACCTTCGTAAGAGTGACATTCATCCAGTTCTTAAACAATATTTTTTGGAAATATCTGCTCCATTTTCGTGTACCTCTCTTCATACAGCAAACCCTATGCTTTGGAAAATTTGAATCTCCATAAACATCCACTCGCATTTTAGCAGTAGAAAAGTAACTTTCTGAGAGTTATTTTTCCTGACTATGCAGCACGTGCCCTCAGGAAGCCTTGCATAAGTAGTCTACATAATGGACAGGTTAGCCAAAAGAAGCTATTATTTGACTGTGCAGCCAATGCCCTTTGGTGGCCCTACATAATTCAACCCCCTAACAGGTTTGTTAAAAAATGGTAACTTCATTCTTGGGAAATACTTCTTCTAATGCCTTTTATTCCTTTTTCATATCATTCCTCATATTCAAGGTTACATAAGTCATAGTATACATTTTTTCCCTTCCATACATGAATATGGTAGTATGTTTTCAAACAAATTATCAAGGAATTGAGTCAATTTTTAATCCATTCGGCCAAAGCTATTTCGACCTTAAACATTAGCCTTTTTATGTCCGACATGCATGACTTTAAACTTCCCACAAAAGACAAGGGAACTCTAAATAAAATTCAAGTTCTATCTCACTAAACATACATTTTGTATGATTTAGGTAATATTGAGCAATTAAAAGATTCAAAGTTGGTAGGGTTATTTATAATAATCCTAGTAAAAAAATCAAACTATGGTTACTAGACCCATTGGCTTAGGTAAAAATCTAAAGCAGGTAGTAAAGGAAATACGTTCACAAATGATTGTAGATGAACATGTTTTTCATTTGGGGTACAAGAGATTAGAAGGACATCCACAGATTGGAGTCTATTCTCTTTTCCAGGAAATTACAAGAGGCTGTCAACTTAAGTCTTCACTTGAAAAACAGCATCCCGAGCATCATCAGCAGCTACTTGAAGCTCATGCACTCAACCAAATTCACTTTTTTCAGCCTGATGGAGTGATTTCATGGAATCTGCAATGGCTTTCATACCATTCGTTTGATCTCCCTCCAGTGAATTATTGAGCTGGTCAAGTTCCCTAGTAACATCATCTAACTGTTGTTGAAGGTGCATCTATTGGACAACTTTATCTTTGACCTTATTCTTTATCTCTTTCATCTTGGTAGCATTTTCAGCCTCATCTCGGGATACCGAAACCTCAAATTCACTAATATTGGCTGACAGCTTCACCCTGGTCAGATATTCACAGCATTTTTGCTCCTGCTCTGTTCTTAAGATGACCTGTTTCACCGCAACATGGATATCTTGATATCCAAAACCGCCAAGTCCTAGCATGAAGAACAGGGACGATAGTCGGGAAATCTTTGATGACATCTCTTCAAGTGGGACCTCAGATATTATTTCCCATATGTTGTTCCATGCCTTGCATCCTGAAAAGTTGAGCGCCTTAAGCACCTCCGGGTTTGATTTGACATCATCATTGTAGGGGGGCATGTAATCTGGAATTAATGAACTTAAGGAAGTGCCCTATTCTACTGCTTCCACCCTGACCCTGGTTGCTTCGCCTTCTACTACTGTTTGGGAGGAAGTTGAGACTTCACCTCTAGATCTAGCCATTGAAGTTGATAGCCCTGTTTGATCAATTAAAATTATGGTTTGTTTCATATAACAATGAAAGTTGGTTGTCTATATAGAAAACTCAGTATAATATTTACCTAAAAGTAGATCAATAGCTTGAGAAGACTCCTCCCCATCTTTCCAAGTTTCAATAGGATCTTCAAGATGGGTCTCATAAGGGTTTACTGGGTTTATCTCCACTTGAGCTAATGTTTCTGCAATGGTAGGGTTGACATCAATGTCCACACCCTCTTCAGGCATTGGCAGTTCAGTAGCTTCTTTGTATGTAACTGCATATTAATTTCAGTCATGATTAGAAGTGTAAATTATAAGAAAATTTACCGGACGAAGGATAACACTCACGCTCAAGATCTTCTAAATCACATGATAACTTAGCATGATCAAAAAATTATTCGAAATACATGCCAAGATTTATCATTTCATCCAATGATATTTCAGAATCCTGGTTAGTCTACAAGTGGGAGAATTTGATGTGTCTTCTTGGCAACCCTCATTCTACAGCCCCTGACCCTGGACAGATAATTCCGGAAGGATGGTAGGTTCAGTTGCCGCGACCGCTAATAATTCGGGTGCAGGTGTTATACCTAAAATATCACATAACGGAAGTTAGTTGATGTTTTCATTCAACATTTAATGATGCATTTTATGAAGCATTGTTAAATTACTAGAAGTAGGTTTTTCTCTACTTGTAGCAGTAGCAGGAGCAGTACTGAAAATAGATGTTGGCTCTTTTTCAGAAGCCGCCAAGTCAGCCTGAATTTGCATTTGTTCCACATCACCCTCTGTGGTCCTCGAAGGAGGATCAGTCCTCTCCCTCATAGGGTAAATTTAAGAAGCCCCTGCAATCTAAAAGAAAATGAGCAATCTTTTCATGGTTTAAGACTCATTATTAACCGAAGGACTTACCACTATTGATGAAGTGTTTAGTCGTGGACTTCTTCCTTTGACGCCTTTTTCCCTTTGGATTTTTGGGAGTATCGACAGTCTCCATTATAAGTACCTTAATGGGATAATGGAAATCCATTCCAACTCCTCATCCATGGCCTGCTGGCCTAGAGATACCTCGCCCAACTCACGAGGAGATTCAGCAGCAGCCCCGATGGTAGTACCACCAGGGCTATATTGTGGTGAAGGAACATCAGTAGTTCCTTTCCTTGCAAGCTGCAGGATAAATAAACTAATTTCCTTGAGTAAAAAATCTATGACTGAAATCGAGTTTCAAAGTAAATAAGGAAAGAAAACTTACATCTTCAGGAGCCACGTACTCATGCCACTCCTCATCAGTGGCGTTGTGATCCATCATTTCCTCCACCTGCTTGGTGATAGGGATAGAATCATCGGTGGCATGTATATAGGTCCTCATATTTTTGACATAGGCTCTTACTTCATCAGGGATATCCTTGAAATGAATATTTGTAGGAGCCTGCAGAGTCCTTATTCTAGGAAGAAGTATCCCTTCACATAGATCCAGCTAGATAGTTTCAGTATTGCAGTATACATCCCGCCATGTCTGGATGGCCTCTGGTCATAGATATGTAGGTGTGCTAGAAGGCTGTGAAGAGGGTCCTACAAACTTGGATTTTAATTTCATTCTAGCTCCTACAACTATGAAAAGAGAATGAAAACTTGTTACTCTATAAAGATACTAGCAATTAAATTGCCTCAATAAAGTTACTCACCGGGAGTTGATGGAGTGTCTCTCTTGATTCCGATAGGAGGATTATATACGACATGTGGCCTCTTTGAAAAATGTTGTATCTCCTGAGAATCTGATGAATCAGCCTCGGTTAAAGAACTCAATGAACCAGCTTCAGGAGTGGAAGAATCACCTGCCACCTAAATTGTTTCTTTTTCAATGGTTCTCTTCTTCTTCCCGACCTGATAAAAAGGTTTATTCAATATTGCCTCAGTATATGATGCTATCTAGTTTTCAGCATACCATATGGCCAAATTTCTTACCTCTTTAGCATCTGGTAATTCAAAAACTTCCCCAGTCCTTTCCATATCCATTAGCAACCATAGTTGTCAGGAAACCATTGGATGCTGCTCTGACCTGACATGCACTAGAGGAGATACAACAGTTGTCTGCAGACACTTGAATTGGCGTGAAAATCGATATGGAGTATAGGCCTCACATATAATTTCCCCATCATTTCTGGTGGCCAGTACACGATCTCTATAGGCCAGCATGTAAGACCTCTGTTCCAAGCTGGCTGATCCATTGTCAACAAATCACCATGTCGGCGGATTTCCATAGGGAGAAAAGTGGAATTCCTTATGCATACCCAGCCTTGGCCTAATATCATAGGAATTTAAGAACAAAGGACAAACTCCAGAGAAGGCCTGAACAGACGGCCTGAAATAACTTCCAAGAATCTGTATTCTGTTCTGTACAGCATATGTCCGGAAGTGAGTGGAGATCCATCCCCATAAAACTTGGAATGTTCCCAATAATCTAAAAGGATACTTACCTATATAGACATGGAGTATGATCCTGTGAATATTTTCCAAAACTGGGGTATCCAACCCCACCATCTTCCTCTCAGCCAACTTGGCTGCAATAACGAATGTCCCTGGCTTGACACCTCCCTTCGAATCTCTGACTGGCAAAAGATAGACATTGAGCCATAGGGCTAAAAACCCTGCCAGAAGGGTCTTCTTCGGGATTTTATGATTCACTTAATACCCCATTTCTTAAACTCTCCTACTTCCAGAGTCGGCCAGAATGTTCCAGGAGCACCTCTCTTATCTGCACTAGGGCAGCTAGTAATATGAGTACAGACGGGACCCTTTTCCATCTTCTTCTTGAGAAACACATCCATCTATTCCTCTAGATGAATATCCCTTTTATAATGAGTCTTTGAAGTCTTTTAGATTTTGAGCTTATGATAAATCTTCAATAACTCTCGAACCAAATCCAGAGTCTTCTCCGGATCATTCAAGGTTGCCTTTGGAGGGATGAATTTGTCATACATATCACCCAAAATTGGAAGCCCTGAGATCTTGTAGACATCCCACAAACTAATTCCTACTTCTCCATGGGTCATATGGAAATAATTAGTTTCCGGGATCCAGCGGCTAAGAAACTCTGGTGAAAAATTATCATTCCTATACACATACATGTACCCATCCCAGACGACTTCATAAATTGCAACTCCCTTCAGATCCTTGACAAACTCTTCACAAGTTTGTCACACCCAATAATCCCACATCCAAGTTGGCTTCACCCCTCCTCCAGAATGGAATTTCCATTTATCCTTCCAGCATTTGGATTGATCCATCTGAGAATTTCGAAAGATTGAGGGATAAAAATTTGGTTGCAGCTTAGGTTTGTGAGGTTTCAGATCTGGTGCACATGATCTATGATGCATTATATAGGCTTTCTTTACTATTACAACATTAGAAAATGATCGTACGATTAAGACATTTGCCGAAGAAAAGTTGGTATATGAATGAAACCAGGAATGCGGGAGATATTTCTTTGCCTCTAGAATATTTACATCTTACAGATGACCATGTCTATATAGAGGCAGATAGATGTTGTGTGGGAAATTAATATGATGCTTCTTCAAATACATGGCTAATTCTGGGAGAGTACTTTTGCAGGTGGAATAGTAATCATGGCCAACGATGTCCATCATGTAATCAATTCTTTTACTTTCTAGTTCATCAGTCGTTACGATTCTCTTGGGAGCCATTGGATCTGCACAAAATTTGAATAATTAACTCTTAAAGTAAGTTAATTTTTCATAAAATTTGTGAATTAATTGGAAGAATTGGCTAAGGAATTTAGGCGCGCAATTCCCATAGTTGGTGCGCAAGTCTCCTTTGGTCGCGCAAGTATTGTGCGCGCATGTATCACCACGCAAGTCCAAATACCTTAACTGAAGCGCGACACAAGAAACAAAAAGAATGGATAAGCGAAAGTCGGGAGTCCACTTGTGCACCGAGAGAAAAAACAAGCGATATCCAGGTTCTTTCCAAAAATTGAGGCCATCTATTTATAGAAAAGGTCGTACCCCTGCGCGTTGGACCCTGCGCGCCCGAAGCCCATTTGTGCACCATACCTTGCGCGCCCTAATTTCCTTTTGTTTCTTGTTTTCCTCAAAGTCAAATCCTCATTCATTTTTGGATCCAACTCTGAGGGAGGACTTTTGTTGACGCTGCTTTTTCATCACTGAGTATAAACAAACTAAAAAGGGAAATACCTCAAACAAGAATATTCATCCTTTGAATAAACATCAAAAAAAGAGAAAGGGATGAACAAGGAGAACATTACAAAGAGGTCGTGCAAGTTCTATCATGGTCACACAAGTACACTTGCATGTCTTTTAGTGGTCGCATAGGTGACTTGCGCGCCCCCTTTGAAAATTTCCAAGGGTCTTCTCCATCCTATAAATACCCCCGGTGGGCCCCCCATTTGAGGAGGATTTTTTCCAGAATTTAGATACATAGCTCTGAACGCCCAAGTCTCTTCTTCAAGTCCTCCAAAAACTTCTAAGGTAATTCTTTATCTAGAATGCATGGTCTAAACAAGAGGAGTAAGGTCCAAGTGTTATAATTCACTAACACTTGTGCTCCTAAGTGTTTTACCCTTAAGGTAAATGGACACACTTGCGTGCCTCCTTATGTACTCATTGAAACTTTCGCGCCACTCTTTTGGAAGTACCTCGGGATAATTATAGAGGCTTTGGTCAAGGATCGCCCAAGTATTACCTTACTGGTAAACCGTCGCCCAAGTATATAGGTTTCGCGCAAGTATACTTGCGCGACCAAGACTTGCACGCCCATGCAGTACTTGCGCGACCCCCCAGGACTTGCGCGCCCTTCTGTTTTTGGGTGCCCTTCCTGCCCATTTCACCTATTTTATCCCATTCCACCTCTCCTATTCATGATTCAGTCTTCAAGACACTCTTCAAATCCATTTATGGCATGTTTTCTTGATTGACTTCTTTATCTGAAAGGAATTCTGTGGAACATCTCTCTAAACCCAGTTATTTACACATATTTATGTCACTAAAGTTAGAGATTTCATTCATTCAACCTTATACTTTAAGATGAGAGAACCTTAACTTGGGCCTCCTTTTGAGTAGTAATCCCCAGTCATAATTTCCCTTAACCTGGGCCTCATTTTCAGGAGTAAGCCCCAATATTAATTTCTCTTAACTAGTCTTCATTTACTTTTGATTTGAGTTTCCTTTTGAGGACCAAAATCCAATCATAAGTCGCCTCCTAATTTGGGCATCTTTATCAGGGGTAAGCCCCAAGTTAGAGTATCCAAATCTCCATAAAGTACATATACCTTTATGGACCCTGTTTCCAGGTTTCTTCCCGGAAGTAAATCATAATCTTTATTTATTTGGGTAGTCCTACATACATAAGCCCCACATTATTTCTCATGATTGCATATTTCATGGCACAATTGTCTGGTTTTACCAATACCTCCTGTTTCTCACACCGAGCATGACTCACGTGATCTTAGAGTGCAAAAGTAATTATGAAATCTTTCTTTGAGCCAGCAATCATACATAAACCTCATACTCCCTTACTCGAACTACGTGGGTTATGATTCCTTCTCTAAACAAGGATACGTAGGTAGCCCATCTGTGGGTGCGATCCCAACTCTAAAATAATCTATGTTCATATGATTGACAATAAACTTCAAGTGCCCCGTAGAGTGGCTTTAAAACCAACATAGTTATCATAATAACCTAGAGACTTCTATATAATGTATTAAAGGATACAATTGACTAAGAATCCCTAAACAAACATAGATTATTCTCTATCGATGAAGAACCTCGAATACATATAAAAGATTCTCTAAATTTCATAAATATTTATCATTGATTGTCAGATCTAAAGGAAAGATCATTTTAATACTTGGTAATGTAATAAGGATTCACGAACATAACATAAATCTATAAAGATTATCCCGGAGTAGAAAATAATTCCCCTAAAAAATGTTTGATGAGTCCAACCTCCCATCCTCTTGACCAATGCAAATTTTTAAGCCTCATCAATACATAACTAATGATCGCTTTCCTTTAGAAAGTAGGTCCAAATGAATATGGAATCATTGGATGTTTCTGGTTCTACGAACAAACCCGTTAGAAACTGCTTGGAATGTTTGAACCTTAAACCAACAAGGTCATTCCCAATTCCAGAGGGAAACAATGGCTCGGAATATATAGTCTCACCTCTAAAGATAAGAGATTCCCCATTTCCATCATGAATTGTAATATCCTTCTCTTGGAAATAAATTTTTGTATAATAATTTCAAAAACTCTCCATATGAAAGATTATATTAAATCCACCATAAGTAAAATAATAATTTTTTCAAAAATGGGATGTTAATGATTCATAATGGGTACTGGCCACCACATCATTTCTAAAAAAATATTTTGGCTATGAGTCTTAATTAACCAATACCTTCATAAAGTTCTTGAGAAATATCTAATTTACTATTCAAACATAAAAGATATAAAAAACATTGAAGATCCAAAATTTTGAAAAATATTTTTTAAAATTTGAGGTATAAGAAAAGTACCTTCCAACACATTTTTACAAACATCCACCATAACTATAGTTGTTTCATAAGCTTTAAATTAGTTTATTTTCCTCTTCTGTGGTAGGTTTCCATGATCATTGGGATATTATTTTGGATAGTTATTCATATATTTACCGATAAAGGACTATATTACTATGGTTTAATTCATTACCTTGCATTCTTAATCCTTATGATCCCTTCCATAACACTTAAGATAGACTCATATTAAAATTTATCATGTTCCAAGTTTATTATTTCCAAAAATATTACATATTGGAAATCACATATTCCATTTATTATTATTTTACACATTTCTTTATTCTTGGTGATTAGTTGGCCTCTTCATTCTTGTATTTTCACTGAATATGTAATACCTTGAAAACTATTTCTCTGTCTTGATGTCACTTTATACTATATCATCATATGGTGACAAAGTTTGTGAAATTAAATCCCCTTATAGACTCAAATTTAGTCCACAAATGAAACTATAAATTTTTTATTCAAATTATTTAAGTATTTTCTACTATGCCTACATAATTTTGTAATTTTTGCCTTATACTAAACAGTATTTTCTTTTTCCATCTTTTGTTAAGTGAGTAACATCCTCTCTATTTTTTGTCACTCTTATCGAGGAATGTATTTCACAAATAATAGAAAATTTAATGTTTTATATTTTATACTTTCTATTTCATTTACATCTTTATAATCAAAAATCAGTTAACACCCTTGATAATTGTCTCCATTTATAAAATACACAACCAGAAGAACCATTTCCATTTTATTACTTCCCAAGTCCAAAAATGTATTTTTAGGTGACTTAAAACATTGTACAACAATAAATAGATTAGTAATTACATTAATATATGGAGACTAATGTCACATTAATTGATCTACATGGGAGAATAATGTTGTTGAATAATAGGTTTCTCAGTACATACAAGGCTATTCATCATTACAAGATTTAGGTGCCCTAATATAGCCATGATCTTCTGAATTTCAAAATAAGTTATACAGGTTTTCTCAATAGATAAATACCTACATTGGGTGAGGGTGTAGATTCAATTCCTTAAATTATGATTTATTTATAAATAATTCCACACACTGTGTAAGACAACTACTATATGAATATTGATCCATAAAATAAATATCCAAATAATTGTAAACTTTATGATATTCCCTAATGAATTGTCATAATTCTAATGTTATCATTTTTTATTTATAATCTAGTTCCTATGTTTTTTTCTAATATTACTCTTGTACCAACCCTCAAATACAATAAACTAGAGTAAGTTATTACTTTATTATATTTTTATATGATATAAGGGGTAATGTCATGTTGGACTGATCAGCATAACAGTCCCAAAAAACTAGATACATATTTGATTCCCATATTACAACGGAAATATTAAAACAAAACTTAAGAAATATTAATACATCCATGAAAATAATTCATAATATCCTTCTTGATATCCTAGGAAAAGGAAAACAATTAAAGGGTGAGCATAGATGATCAATAAAGGTTATGTACTATAGAATCTATCATTATTAAATATGTAATAATCCATATGGAAAAGTGTATAATTAAATAATATACCATTCAGTAAATAATTTTAGTTCAATAAACATCCATGTATACTATCAACATAAAAATCTAATGGATAATCGAAACCAAATTATTAACAAAGGTAATTCATAAAACTAGACATTCCTAAAATTTATATAAAGTACCCAACCATGTAATAATGATTTTTGTTGTCTATGCATCTTATAAGACATCAGCCTTAATATATGGAAAATTGTATTCCAGATAACCATATAATATGCATGCCTTGTTTTGTATATCTTTATACATGTCACTGCATAAAGGGAAAATTTATAACTAGGCTCAACCCATTACTTTAACATCATATTTATTTCTCATATATTGATTGATCAATAGAATCCATTCTCAAAAAATCATTATAAATAAAAAAAATCCATACTCAATACAGACTATATAATATTACCCCAATTAGTGAAATACATTTCTTCCTTCAACTGATACCATACATATAAATGTTTTATCATTGAAACATCATCAAATTTATATAAATGTTAGTGAATTTATCCATGATATTAAAAATATATACATAAATGATAAAAATAATTTCCAATGAATAATAGAGATTAATATAAAACATAATCTTTAGAAAGTGAATGGTCTGAGAATATGGTGTGATCCAATATGAGTAATGGATAATAAAATATCATAAATTAAAAAAAATTGTTTTTAGTAAAACCAAGACTTTATAAAATAAATAATAATCAAAACATTCAAAAAAAATCCATGTTACTCTACATAAGAATATATTTATAATCACATTCCAAATTATTTCCATTCCATTTTAAAAATAACACAATTATTTTAATAAAATTTTAAATGAAAATTCCCGTCATATTAAGAAAAAGTATTTCATTGAAAATAACCATAGATACTTGTGAAGGAAAAATTAGTGAAAATAATGGTCATAGTAGTTGAAAATTTTATTCAATAGGGAAATGTTATAACAAATATTATTTTTTACTTTTTTAAAAATTCACAAAAATAACTCATTTTGAAAAATAAAGAAAATTTATTTAAAAGAAAATAAAAAAGTTAAATATGGTTGAACATAAAATCCAATAATCATTAGAGTATAAATAAAAAAACTTAAAAATTTAATTAAACTTCGACATGGAAAAAAAGAGTTTCAAGGAAAACAATAAAACAAAATTTTTTATAATCACCTTGCATGTAATTTACTTATTGATTCTTGATATAAAAATATAATAAATTGTATATAAACTTGTAAAAACCAAAAATAACTAAATATGAATACAATATATTGGTTTTAATAAATATAATATTTTAATTTTTTCAAAGTAAAAATGAATATAAATAATTCTAAAAAAATGACATATATAACACATATCCTATTACATGGGTCTCCTCTTAGTAATATGTGTTGGATCAATCCAGAAAAATGAAATAAAATTTATTGCATACTTTCATACAAAAAAAATCATCTATATTTAATATTTATGGTCCTTCTATATTCATTTTAAATTCATTCATTAAACAGTTATTATTTTGGTCGACCACATAGGGTTGTTTGGTCAAATTCTCAAATATTACTTTGGTATGTTAACCATGGTTAAAGGAGATATGTCTTGGTTACATATTTTAAATAATTTTTAAAATGTATTGAATAATATGTCTATTCATTATATAAAATTTTATATTCAACCATTCCTAGTGGAAGTATAATAATGAATTACGCCAGTTTGTGGAGGTGGTCATCCACACATATGCATAAGTGGCGTTATCATTTCCAAATGGATAAAATGGTAATAAGGTAAAAGGTGTCCTATATTTATAGAATGATAATCATTTCATAAATATCATATATGCTCATTGATTATATATTTATAACCATCAATGTAAAAAAGTGATTAAAAATCAATTACACCACAACATGGATATGATAGGTCATAAGAATGAAAGAGTGTTGATTTTATTTTCCATTGGATGAAAATAATGTGGAAAATGTTTTTCTAAAGAATCAAAATATTATCTAAATTAAATGGTTATATTAAATTAATTACTTTAGGACAGATGAAACATATTTATAAGAAGTGTAATTATAAATTTACTTTTAAATAGTCAGGTAATTTTATTTCCTCTTCACTGATATACCTGCATTTTATTATACCTTATGCCTTATAGGATGATATTTTGATTTAAAAATAGACTATATGTTAGGGAGGGGATGTTTTGGAATGTATTTGGCAAGATCTGGGGTGAGATAATTATCTCAAGAGGTTTAAGTATGAGAGTATAATTTTTTCCTATTTATATGTGATGGGGGTGGAACTCTTGAAATTATTCAAAGTATTAAAATATTAAAAGGCCTTATTCATGGACATCTTTCACCAAGAAACCCGAATTCAGATATAAAATATTATACATTTGAAAAACACTCAAAAATAAAATTTATACAAGTTTTAGAAACATGATAAACCCTATCTCTTATTTAAGTCCCTTGAATGATAATTTAACCATAACCATGATAATTTTACTTTTTACCATGATAACATATTCATATAAACAAAAATAGTATATGAATTCTAAAAAAATTGAAATTAAAATTTCTGCTATGAAATTCATTTTTTTAAATTGAGTTTATATATAGAGAAGAAAATATTTTTAATATAAGATATCATAATGCATGAAAAACTATTTTGAGCTAAATACTTGATTTAAGAATAAGATTTATTTTAAGTTAAAATAATGTAAAAAAGTTTATTTCTATGATTTTTTTGATAATTTAATAAAAAGGATGTTTTTGGAATTTTTTATCATTCCAAAACCAAATTTCACTATCCAACCAAAGAATAAAATGAAAATACATAAAAAAAAATTAAATATGAATAAAATATAACTTTTGTTCCCAAAAGTAATGATTGGGTTCCCAAATTCGAAATAATGTTTTCAAATACATTATTTAACCAATAAAACACATTTTTTTTTGAAAAAACATTTTAAAATTTATTATTACACACTTTCAACTTAAAAATCTCATAAAACTGACAGTATTTTAAAAAATCAGTACTTTCAATATTCACCCGAAAATAAAATATTTCATTAAAATATCATAATTGTACCATGAGAAAAGTTTGATATTTTAAATTAAAAAATAAAATTATTTTCATCAAATTCAAATTATACAATTTTTAAATTTAGGTTTTATACAAATTTTGAATCAATTTATATGTGTTCAATTATTATTTTTACTAGAATGAAAATTTTTCTAACTATAATTTAATATTAGGTATTATATATGCATACCACATGAGGAAAAGATACCATACATCAATCATAAGAATGACCAAACCTATGAGAAAAATGTGGGTTTTGTAATTCTAATTCAAGGAATTACTAATGGATTAACCATAAGGATTATGAAGAGAGGAATGAATTAAATCTTTTTGAACAATTTTTGTTGAATAAGGTATATAGTACTAAAGCGTTGAGACAAGATATAGAAAAGTAATAAGAATGGTCAAGAAAATAATAAAAATAAACCACACAGTTGATGATTTGTGAAATAAGTAAAATATCCTTTTAAATAAAGAACAAGATTATTATTTTCCATAAACCATAATCGAACCAAAATATAAATATAATGAAAAATTAGGGTTTTAATAATATATTTATGGTTTAAAAAAATAATATTTGTGATGTGTGACAAAAGTCAAGAAATATGAATGTTTTATGAAATCATGTTTACATAAAAGTGAAAATTTTAATGGAATCAAAAACATTTATAACCTTAGAAAAAAATCAGTTATCCAAATAGTTATGTACATAAGGGAAATAGATAAAAATAGAGGAATTTCGTGATAATATCATTTCCTAAAAGGAAAAATAAATAAATAGAATGTGTACCTGACTGTTAACTAGGGTGTATGGAAGGTCCATTGAATTATGCCCGAATACGCTCTTCACATGTTCCTGAATTCCTAAATAACTATATTAAGTTCCTAAAATAGACACCCAAGAAACTAATTCATATATATTTAATTTTATAAGGACCATTTTTATATTTTTTATTCATTTTAAATGTAGTTTCTTCTTACAATAGTTACTCAGTGTTGCTCGGTAAATTTATTCCCCACACACTCGGATTGATACTCTTGGTAAAAGGTGTCTTAAAATTATTTCATAATCAACAAAATTATGAAGTTTTGAATCCTTTATTTTTAAATTTCAGAAACACTTATATAGTATTAAAGGTTACCCCAAAATAGACCCATATTGAGAAAGGTGTCCAAATAAGTCCATCTTAGGTGGATAACGTTGCTATGAATTTTTATTATTAATGACACGTATATAATGTATAATATTTTTATTATATTGTGATAAAAATATTTTTTTTAATTAATAAATAAATTTTTAAAGTCAAAAATTTTAGGTGACTATGGAAAATAAAACATGTCATTTCATGGAGTTTATAGTCCATACGTACACACAAATGATAGTTTCATTTTACATGGAATTAGAGGGGTGTAAAAATATATTATTTATCATATCTGAATCATTATAATTCCATAATTCTTATTTTTTTCATCAAATAAATATTTTGTAAAATCCACTTATTAATTTAATGAATAATAGAACCTACAATTCATTGAGCTGGATTTCCGCAAAAACTCATGACAACATTTTAATTTTTCATAATGTTTTAATAAGAATATATAAAGTACATATTAGATTATTATATTAAAATTAAAATATATTAAAAATTATAATGTTATCATAATATAAGGGATATAGGGTTCTCGAGGGGTGCTGAAGAAGAAAAGGACTAGAAAATTAATGATTCTAGTATACCCTATCCCATGGAAGTTCTCACATGGGTAACTCATTAAGGAACCATAGCTTGATCATTCAGTGTGATGAAGGCTTCAACAGAATGTAAAGAGATTTTAAGAGAGACTAGGGGATTTTTGGGGTTGATTAAAATATTTTTAATGGGTGGAGATATGTGCAGGTGGTGAGCTCCTTTTATAAGTAAATAGAGTTTCATTTTAATAAAATCTATTTTCATTCAAATAATTTCACTAAAATTTTAAAGGGAAAATGGTTAAGAATTTTACAATAATGGTGTGAGTAAATATAAATGGACTAGAATCCCTCTACTATAAAGTTTCATATATTATTACATATTTTTTTACATTATATACTATCCCCAATAATTTTTTTTAATTTTAATGAAAATACACATTTTGAGTAGGTGGGAATCTGCAAAACAATTCCTCCACTATCCATACAAAACTTCATAAAACATCCATTATAGAGAAAATTTTGAATATAAAAAAACAATCATTCCACATGCTTTGACCATCAGATGTAACAAATTTCAAAATTCAAAATATACCAGCATGAAAAAAAACATCATAGACTCAACAATATATCCACTGAAATAGCCATTTAAAAATTTTAAAATCAAATGGTAGTAAACCCTAACCATGACGAAGTAGTAAACCATCATCATGCCGCTGTCACCATCAACTCAAGACACACACTCTGACACTGAAGCCATCAAATCGTTGTACCACTACAAAACCATATCATCACTGAGAACACTGACGTCGTTACCGTAGAGCACCATCAAGATCACTATTAAAAGAAACCATCAATGGCCATCATTGATAAGGATTAGTCAACATTATCTAACTCGTCGTCGACGTTGAAACCAAGCTCAAAACACAAATTGGAACACCACTGAACAAGTATCCAAAAGGTTAATGGCTGGGATGAATCATACAAACCATCACTAAAACCATGTGAAAGAAATCCAAAAACCCAAAGCCAACGTTGAGGTGCTCATGCCAGGAACATTGACAGTTATTAAACAACACATCCCAAAACCCAATTGTAAACCTCACTCCATATCCAACCATGATAGGGGCAGTGAAACTTTGGGCTAGATAATTGTTTCAAGCGACCGAGGGCTCTAAACTAAAGTTCTCTTATATATTGATACAAAATAAAATTCACTATTTTGGAAAAAAATATATTTTTAAGTATTTATATAAAAACAATTGACTTTGAAAACCCTAAAAAATCATCATATTCTAGTATTGAAATGAATAATTCAAAAATAATATTCATTTTAAAAAATTTAAATCGAAAATTATATAAATTTCAAGTTAAGAAACAAAAAATAATAAAAACAACTTATATTGAAAACAATGAGTTTTAGAATTTAGATGTTTTTAATATTATTCCACATAAATTACTAATTAAATATTAACATTAAATTTTTTTAGTTTTTTAACATAATATATTTAGCCTCTTAGAAAACACCTTGTGCGTGAGATGATAATTTTTAGAGAAATACTTTTTTTAAATGTAAAATGACGTAAAATTAAATATAATTATAAATAAATTACTTACATCCTAACCATTTAATTTTTTCAATTTATTAATATTTAACTTATTATTTTGGTTTTACCAAATAATTATTTTAATAATAATATTTTAACATATAAAAATATTTAATTTCATTATATATTATATTTTTGTTTCATTATTAATATTTCTAAATTATATTATTTAAACTAGTTACTAAAAATACCCAACTCTGGTATACCTATTTGACACAGGTATGTCTAACAACCATTTTTTCAATGACCATATTGGATAAGACCATATTTGAAACACTTATATTGATTTACACTTATAGTATTACTGAAATATTTATTTTAGTCTCACTTCTTATTTCACACATCTAATTTCCATTGTTATCTTTTTAGTTCTCACAACAAGATTTCTCCTTTCATGGTGTTCTTTCCTATTGTAGGTTTTATTATACTACTGATTATTCTTAAAGCTAATGGTTCTCCAAGGAAGTTTCTTCTTCAAAATTTATTATTCTTTTCAATTTATTTCACCCAATTAAATTTTTTAGTTTTAATGGATTTAATCGATCAAGATTTTTTATAATATAGTGTATGATAAAAATGGTTTCATCTACCCTATATTTAATGATCCATTATAATTGAATTAAATGTTTTTTCCTTGTTACATATATTTTTAACTCAATATCAAACCAATTATTAATTCATTAGAAAGAATAGAGAAATATTATTTACAATTATTGGGGGAAATAATAATGACTCTTAAAACATAGGGTGCTTCATAATATCCACCGAAAAAAATTGCATCCTCAAAATTATAATTATCAAATACTAATTAAAATGGATAAAGGTATCTAGAAGAGAGTCTTGACACATGGTATAATTTCAAGATAATTTTAAACCTTACAAACTTAGGGAACATATCTTTTTCATCAGAATATGATTATACCAAATATTTAGATTTTATCTAACCATTTGAGATAAGATTTTATAATCAAACATCCTTTCATAAATATAAAATCATAGGTTATTATGAAATGTGATTTCTTTATTCCAAAAAAAATCCTCTATATAAGAGAAAAATTAATTCTCAAAATCACATTAAAAATAACTAAATATAGTATAATAGGACTCACATGAATCACTATCCCAATAACCTTGAAGAATATTCATATACCTTGGACATAATAATGATGCCACTAAGTGTATTTATTTTAATAGTTAATAGTTGGTGAAAATATACCTAAAATAAGATATCCTAAAATCTAGAAATATACATAAGTGTACCTAGAACCATTTTTTATAACTATGCACTCCAAGAGTAGCCATTAAATTCGTATTTTCCTTATTTCCATGTTCTAGAAGGTTTTCGATGTCGATTTTCATCTTATTCCCATGGATTAGTTCACTGAATTGTTTAGTTACCAATTTCCTCACATATAAAACATTGAACTATTGGTGGATCCCTACAAAGTACATCATTTCTTCCCTTCATGTTAATCAAAATAATTATATTTCATTTATAGTTTGTTTATCTACATCCACCTATTATAGAAGTAAAGAATCTTACATTCCCCTCAAGGAAGATTCCCTAGTTCTTCTTCCCATATATTTTTTATATAGATGGTTGAATATTTTATCTTTCATCGACTTTTTTGCCTAAATTTTTAGAATTTTATATCCTTCTCTTCTTTGGTACGCTCAATATTAAAAATATAGATACATTTTTATCATATTTCATGATCGTTGGGTTTTTATAATCACCAGATTTCTAATTCCATATTTAATTCTAAGGGTTTGATAATTGAGGAAGTCACAACATTTTCGCTCACGCACATTCTTAGCTCAGTTCCTTATGCATCCTGCCATTAATAAATCCAAAATAGTTACTATGAGTTATAAAAACATAAAATCATAGTTTCATTATCAAAATCAATAACATCAATGTGATTAAATTGTAAAACCTTTTTCCATTTTAAAACATTATGTTATCATATACTTCTTTAATATCAACCTATATCAAACATAGTTTAACCTTGGTTAAATGTTGATTTATTACCTTATAGTTATCAATATTGTCCCTAGAAGTCACCAAGAAATCAATAATTTATATTGGTTAATAAATATAATATGATTAATCAAATAATATCCCCCATTTTTTTCAAAATGGGGGTGTAGTTAGGCCTCTTTATTGTGAACTTGGTGATGATCGAGTTAATACCAATCCCCACTTTTTAGAGTTATTACCAGTAGGTACATCTATGTGAGATCCTTTACATGTAAATATTTTGATACTAATTTGAAACATCTATTATCTTATTCATTTTTATTTTTCTAGTTAAAATTATTTTTAAATTAAATTATTTAAATTATTTAAAAAAAATTATTTATATAAAATTGCTAAAATATTTTTTAATTTTTTTAATTTTGGTTTCCCCATTTTTTAATGTTTGATGAATTTATGATGTTAAACTTAAGTATTATCCATGTTTGTTTTTTTAATATAAGACTGTCAAAATTTTAATATTTTATCTATTTATTTAATTTTATATTAATTTAATGATATTATTTTAAGACTTTTAAATTAACCATTGTATTTTAGTAAATTCTTCTTTTATTTATTTTAATTTTTTATAATAAATAAATTGATTCATTATATTTAATTAAATATATGTTTCATTCTATTATTTTCTTTTATTGTAATTATTTTTCTTTCAGGATTTTGGTCTTAGTTTGTAATTTAATTTTGTGGTTATTCAATATTTTGGATGGTGTGAATTCACATTGCTAAATTTTAAATATACAATGTATCCTTTTATACATCCGCATCTACAAGAAATATTATGTGTACATTTATGAATCTAGTTTTAAAATGATCCACATAGCCATTTTTTTTGTAGGACCAGAGAGCCGAATTGAAAAGATCACTATTCACGGAGCCATTTATTCGGGTATGTGACTTTTTTGTACATGACTCTCTTGTAAACATCTATGTACCCATTTGAGATATTACCAAAGAAGAAGTTTATGTAGGATTTGAGAATAGTAGATGATCTAATGATTGATAAATGTTATTGAATTGAGCATATCCGACTCGGTTTTGAACAAAAGGAATGAGGCATCACCTAAAGTCATTGTTTGAGGAAGATGATCAGTGCCACCACTGTGAACTCGAGGGAAATCACCATGCCAAAAGTTAATTCACCATATATGTTAAGTAGACTCAACCCTATATTAATAAACATGATGATGGGGCCTACATGAGTTTAAAGGATGGCCGCACATTGATGTTGACAAAGATTAAAGAGGTTTATATTTTTCAATATGATCAACACCTCCTCTAATGAGGTTACTCACTTCTATTGTTAATGGAATCGAGATTCTAATCATAACCTCTTCTATGTTCCCACTTGATATTGTATAATGAATAAAATACTAATAAATATGAATCCATAGAATCTCAATTGATCCTATGTTTTTAAATCTCAAGAATAATGATTAGAAAAATAGGGATGCGGACTAGATCAGAGAAACTACTGAACCATATAGAATTCCCATATCTGAAAAGTAAAATAAAAATCATGGATGTGGATTTGAGATCAATGAAAACATATATCTTGAAAATAATTATTAACCAAATATTTAAATAGAGTCTTAGACATTAACTACATCGTTTCACAATAAAGATTATGATCCATAGAATCAAAAATAAAAGGATGATTTTCTTCTTTCTAGAAGGAACACTGAATCAATATTATCAAACAAGTGAACCCAAAACCAAATGTACTTCAAGTGAATAATTCTATCAAATCTTTTGACCTGTAACATGTATAATCTTTGGTAGGAATATGAGTTTTAGTTTTGGAGAAGATAAATCCACGGAATTTGAGTTACTACTATTTTGTACAGACAATACATTCATATAGTTGGTTCACTAATTTGAAGTGGGGATGACTGGACCTCATTGCATTGTTCCTTTTGTATGGGAACAGATAATATTAGAATTTTTATCATCCCAAAATACACTAGCTAAAAATTCATAGTATAATGGAAGTGTGGGGTCAAACCCATAGGGAAAAACTAGAAAGATGAAAACATAGAAATTAGAACCTTGTAGTTTAACTCATATAGATCTCTTTTAGGGTTCATTTTGTTGTGAGTTATGTGGTTTTGTATTAGTTCAGATGAAAAATATGGGATCATTGTTAATTTCAGGGCATATGAAAAATATAATTCAAAATCTATCTTAGTATAGTTCTATGGATTATGTTATGAATAAAAGAAAAGGTCAGCAATTGGTTTCATTCCAACCAATAAGATATACCTTAGTAGAAAACTATTCTTCATTCTAAACTTAGTAAAAAACTCATTTTCAATAAGCATATCCCCTATGTAAAAAACAATCATAGGATATTGTTCTTAGTTTGATCAACTATAATTAGATCACAGTGTTTCTATTGCGATTACATGAACAAATTTAATTCAATATAATGGGAATAAATTTTTTTAACATAATTATGAGATAATAGATTATCCATATTTGGATTTATAGATTTATTAGGTTTAAATCCATCCTTCCTCTTAATCAATAACACTATGTGGATTAGCCATGTCTGATGGTATTAATCAAAAGAAAGGAAAAAAGGATAACATGACATACTTGATATTTTAACAATTCAAATCAACACAATAAAAAATAGAAACAATTTAAAATAAATTATATACTTACATAAACAAGTTAACAGGAAATAAAGAATCAATAATTTAAGTATAACTACAATAGTAATTGAAACGTGATGCTGGAATAAGAAATGAGAAATCCAAAATCACAGAATGTTTAGAACTTGAAAATGATAAAAAAATATAGGACTAAAAAGGATTATAACTATGTTTTGTATAAAACTATAGTGACCCTTTCCTTTTAATCATATAATTATATAAATTTAAGAACAGTAAAGCATCATATTACAAGGAAAGGATCGTAAAGTCTAGTGTCTTGGAATACTAAGTACATTGAACATTAAACAGGGAACAAAATATAAGATTTGTTTATTTATTATTCATAAAGAGATATTAACTTCCATTTTTATATTAACTTCAATTTTTCTATTAAATAATCATAGGATAACCTTGGGATAACGTAAAAAAAGGGATGAGATTGAAATACTAGTAAGGGAATAAACATATGAATAAATCTTTAGAACATAGGTTAGAAGGCATGACATAATGATATAAAAAGGCAAGGAACATATGAAATCATAAAATATAATAATCGGATCACAAAAATATGTATTCATATTAATTTGTCGGAAATATAAAACATAAATTTCGTATGAGTCAAGGATCATTTCATATAGAGGAGCACAGGTCAAGGTTAACCAACCAAACAATGGCACATAGTAGCTCGAGTTTAGGAAAACTTCAATGACCATTTCACATAACATCTAATGATACTAAACATTATCCAATATATTGAAGTTATATCTGGTCACATCCATCATAAAATGTTCCTGATTAATCTTTACACAAATATAATCATACATAATCAATCATAAATCAATTTAAGGTTTAGCCATGGTAAGAATCAGGTATCATAATCATAACATAAATTATAACAAATGGGTGTATCATAAAAATGTCCATGAAGGAAAATAATTAGATCATGAATGGATAATAATAGGGTATAATAGTCGTATATCTTGAAATGTAATGGAAACTATAAGTATTAACAAGAAAAAAGAGTACTTAAGAAACCTTATAATTAAAACATTTTACAGCGGTTAAAGTAAAATAATAAAGGCCATTTAATACATAAAAGGGAATAAAATTTTATACAAAATGATAATTAAACCAAGAATAATTTCATAATAATATTTTCATTTTTATATAAATAATGGTTTCTTAAAATAAATTATATAATGTACTTGAAAATGGGCAAAAAATCAGAATGTTCCCTTAAAACGATATTGCTTATCGTTAATAATTGCGAAGGGAAGCATTTAAAAACATGTATATCCCTAAAACAAAATGATTAATAAGTATTTATAAATGATTTTGGATCATATACATAGAATTTATAGTATGTTCATAAAAATAATAGATAACATCATTTTGGTAAAAGGAATGATAGAGAAACTCGAAGAAATAATAAAGGTTCGTGTAGAATCCCTTACCTTTAGTGGGATGGTGTCCTTAACTTGATCTTAATGTCCTAGATAAAAAATTCAAATTAATTAATTAATATATCCTGCACCTATTATTTATTTAATTGATTTATCATAACCTTATTAAGTTCATTCATGACTTTTTTGATGGGTTAAGAGGTTCAATTCCATTGTCTGTTTCATTAGTTTTCATGATTGATTTACTTATATACATGTAAGGATAAACATGTAAAATGAAAATGGCCTTATATAATTATATTTATTTGTTATTACTGATCATAACTTATACTATGTAGTTATAAAATTTATTTGGTTATTGGGAGTGTAGATTAATCAATATATAAATCATTAATGATAACTGTTTTTGTTAATTGGCTGTTTTTTTATCACATCAAACACATTTTTATTTATAAATTAATATAATGTGTAAAAATTATTCCATAACCTTAAATTAGTCATAATAAATTTTTTATAGTCATCTTAATCCAGAAAAATGGTCTCATGACCATAATTGAAGACGTTAAAATAAATTGAAAACCTGTCATCCTTGAATGTGATAAATGAACACATGTCAGATAGTTTTTTCATTTATAGTATAAATGGAGGGGGAAAGAGAAATGATAATGAATTATGACATTATCATAACAAAATTAAAACAAATTTAAGGTATTGTATTTATCATATAATTTGTATGGAAGGATGTGAGGAATGAAAAATAAAAGAGTGAAACTTGAGAGAAAATAAAAGAAATGAAAAGATGAATTTACCTCGTGAATATATCTTCATTTAGAACCACTTTAAGGTAGAAGATTTGGTCTTATTAAGAGACCAAGGTTTTTGGAATTTGGATAGGGGATTTGGGATAGATTTGAGCCGAATTTGGACTATGAACAAGGCTTGAGACGAGTTAACAGAAGAGGGGGTCAGGGTGATTTTTATAGTGGAGGAGAGGATGGTTTTCTAAATATTTTAATCATTATTTTATTATTTTTCTCAATAAAAACAATATTATTGATTATTATGAAAATAAGCATAAATATATACATGTGAGCTGTAACCTAGGGTTCTTACATCATCCATGAATCAATAAATAGATTATTTGACATATAATGTATATATGGAGCATATTACCATATTTTACTATAAACCAAAAATTCGTGTATTTCAGAAAAATACAAAAAATTCACCCTAAACATTTTTCAAAACCTGTATAATACAAAAATAAATTCCATTTTATGAAAATTATTTTATAAATATGAGAAATTTAATTTTTAATTATAATCATAATTTACTTGAAAAATACAAATATTTAAATTTAAACTTCTTTTCAAACACATTGAAAATTTAATTGAGGTATCTTATAATTTTATTATAATCATAAGTCATGAAAAATACTTATTTATGAATACATTTTATGAAAATAAATTTTCTTTTAAAATATTAAATTAACCATAAAATTTTAATTAAATATGCATGACTCCCCAAAATACCCACACTATAATGTAATTATATCAATTTTCACTTATAAGATGAACAAATTTTATTTATATTTTCATTGGTATGGTTAATTATTCAAATAGACTATTTAATATTCATAATGGTCATGGTACTATTAATAAGGGTAACATTACTATTTATAAGGCCAGTTACTATTCACTAAAAATTAAATTTGACTTATCAAACAACAAAAAAGTTTTTGATCACAACCATATATGTCATATTTTCAAAATTAAAATAGGATAAGTGACAATATCATGTTTAAATGTCACATAGTACTTAGTAGTTAATTATGTTTTGATTTCATATGATTATATAATATGAAATTATTAAAATAATGGAATTTTCATTGATTTAACATTGGGTAATTAAAATTTCCCCCCCTAATTAAATTTCACAATCAAAAGTTAATTTTAAATTCTATGACATAAATCAGTATGGGTATTTTTCCTTTATTTCCTCCTTCAATTCTGATGTTTCCACTTTGCAATTATGGTTCCGCCATAGCACTTTGACAAGGTGAAAAGTCCTATTGTGAGAACTCTATCTCTATGATATAATATCTTTATTGGCTGGTCCTTGTAAGAAAAATGATTCCCTAACTGTACCACCTCTAAAGAAAGTACATGTGAAGGATATGGTATGTACTTCCTTAAGAGATATACCTGGAAGACATCGTGTACATTAGACATGGTAGGTGGAAGTTCTAGTTAATAGGCCACATCTCTAACCCAATCAAGGATCTCGATGGGACCAATGTACCTGGGAATTAGCTTTCTATTCTTCCCAGATATCCTAACCTTATTCCATAGAGATATGTGGAGGAATACCATATATCCAACTTTAAAATCTAGGTCTCATTGATTATTGAATCAATAGATCTTTTTTAACTTTGCGTTGCCTTGATGTACTACTGAATTGTTTTCACATTCTTCAACATTTCGTTGACCATTTCTGGTTATAGCAGCTTACACTCACTAAATTCATCCCAACATTCCAGTGCTCTATACCTTTTCCCATAAAAGGGTTTCATATGGTGCTATTCAGATGCTCAAGTGGTAAATATATTGGTAAGAGAATTCAACTAGTGGAAGATCTTTGTCCCACCTACATTTTAAGTCCATAAAACACGCTATCATCAAGTTTTCCAGTGTCTGAATAGTTTTCTTAGATTGGCCATCAGTTTGAGGATGATAGGACTTACTAAAGTTCAATTCAGTTATTATATCATGTCTGATATTTTTCCAAAACATTGAGGTTTATCTTTGATCTCTATCAGATACTATAGATTTTATGACTCCATGCATCCTTACCTTTACTTTGATATATATCCATGCGAGTTATTACAAGGAGAAGTCCTCTCGAATTGTGATATTGTGATTTGTCTTTGAAAGACGATCCACAATTACCCATATAAAATTGTTTCCTATGGATATCCTTGGATGTCTAGTGATAAATTCCATGGTGATTTTCTCCAATATCCATGTTATTATGGATAGTGGTTGCAACATCCCCTTAGAATTTTATATCGCATCCTTCACATACTAACATACCAGGCACTTTGATGTATTCTTAGCAATCTATTTCGTCATATTGTCCCACCAAAAGTTCTCTTGATGATCTTGATACATCTTTGTGCTCCCTAGGTGAATTGAGAAGTTTGATCTATTTGTGTCATTCAAAATATTCTTATTTATATCTAGATGATATTATACATGTAATCATGATCCAAATCCTGCAACTCTTTCCACATTAATCTTGAACTCATTGGATTTCCCATATCTAATAGCTCATTCACATTTTAAAATTTTTACATCTTTTCTTTGAGAATTATTTTTTTTCTCCATGAGGGATGGTTGAGAAATCATTTGGGAAATGGATGATGATGTTCCTACATTAATTATTCCCATGTCTATCCTCTCAAAATCTAAGAAGATTAGATCTTTCTCAACTCTAATAATTGATAAAGGTACAAGATCTTTTCTACTTAGTGAATATGACACCTTATTTTCCATACTAGGATTGTACTGGATTCAGCAATAATAAACCCCGATGAATTCTAACCATATTTTTTGGAACATATTTATCTCAAGCTGGGCGAATATATATTTGAGACTCTTGTGACCAGTATATATATCAAACTTATCCTTATGGAGATTATGATTATATATTTTCAATTACAATATCACAGTCGTAAACTTCAGATCAAGTGTGGGATAGTTTTTCTCATGGATTTTCAATGGTCGTAAGATGTATACTATCGCTTTATCATTTTCGATTATCACATAGCCTAATTCTTTCATTTATGCATCACTATATACCATAAAGAGTTCACCACTTGTAGGGAGTGTGAGTACAGGCATGGTGTTAAGTCGATTTTCAGCTCCTTAAAGCTTTCCTCACATTCTTATGTCAAAATAAACTTCACTCCCTTCTATTTCATCTTGGTCATTGGGTATGAAAATCATGATAAGTTCTTCACAAATCATTGATAATACCCAACTAGACCCATATTTCTTTGGATCTCCATTACAGATATTGGCATAGGCCACTCTTCAATTGCCTTTTTCTTAGAAATGTCCATAGATATCCCTTTATAGGTGATAACATGTCACAAGAATGATAATTACTCAATCCATAACTACCATTTAATATACTTTTCATAACTTTTATCCCTTCAAAAATTCATTTGCATAGTATTCAAATACTCGAAAGTTTCTTCCTTTCTCTTGGAGTATATCCGAATATCATCGATAAATACTACCATTTTTTTTTGAGATAATCTCTATCGACTCTATTCATTAAATCCATGAATATTTCTAGAGTGTTAGTGAGTCCTAAGGGAATATATATGAACTCACAGGGTTCATACCTTGTTCGAAAGGCGGTCTATTGAATATCTTCTCTCCTCACAATTAATAGTTTATATCCTGACTAAAGGTCCACCTTTGACAAATAATTGTCCCCACAAAGCTGATTGAACAAGTCATCTAACCTTGGTAAGGGACACTTGTTCTTTAGTGAAATTGTTTTATGATCATGATAATCAACTAAGAGGCACATTGATCTATCCTTCTTCTTGACCAAGAGGACTGTTTCACCCAATGGTGAAGCACTCAGGTGTGTAAAACCCTTTTCCAATTTCTCATGTAACTACTTATTTTTATATTATAGCTATATGGTTCCCATTATTTAAGGTTTTATTAATACAGGCTGAGATCTAGGAGTAATTAAATTGAGAAATTAACCTCTTGATTAGGAGAAACACCATGAAATTCTTCAGGGAATACATCAGTGTAATATCTAATGATGGGAATATCTTCAAGAAGCATCATCTCCTTTGTCTCAACCATTTGAGTTAAACATGATTGCTTATAAGGAATTAATATCCACACTTTACGAAATGATTCTAAAGAAGATTCATCTTCCTCCTTAAAATTGTATAGAATTGGAGGATGCTTCAGAATGTAAAGAGTGATCTCCCATTTCCAATAGTTGATGTTGTATTTTTATTAATATAGTCAATCCTTGCCCAAGATAACATCAAACTCCACTGAAGGAATTATGATGATATTTAATTGGAGGTTTAGACCACAAACTTTAATTTGGGAGGAGTTATATACTATCGATGCAGTAATTTTCCCATTTATTGTCCTCATAGATAACTCAACCTCTAAATTTTGTTTTGTTGTTTGACTGGTTCTAATAATATTGAAATATATGAAACAATTAATAGAACGAGAATCAAATATTATTTTCTCAATTATTGAATGAATAACTAGTTTACCTTTCACCAAATCATTGTTTGGATCCACCATAATAGTAGTTATATCATAAACCCTTCTGTGTTTCCTGGGAGGTTGTTGTTGATTTCCTTTAACAACCCTTGACTTGGAGAAATTGTTCACATAATTATCATGCTCCTTGTAGTTTTAAGACTGCACTACAGGCTGACCATTGATCTGAACCTTCTATTCTTCTTACACATTAGTGTTATTCTTCCTATCCCTTTGGTATTTCTTAGCATGATTTCCCATTCTTCCACATTTGAAACAATTCCTGGTTCCTTATAGACAGTTACTAGGACACTTATTTCAATAAATTTGACACGTGGGATGTTCCATCTTCTTTCCATCATGGGATTTATTTTCCAAACCACCCATATTAGATTCCATTTTCTTATTTTTTTCACCAATCCCATGAGACCATTAATAGTATCTGATCATCAATTCAACCTTAAGGGGGAAACAAGCAATCACCTCATAACTATCTAAGTCACAAATCAAAAACTCTTTTGGTAAACTTAAAATTAGTCCACTAAAAAAAGAGATACCCATTTCTTTTAGTGTTCATGACAATGTTGGAGGCGTATTATGTATGATTTGTGATTTTTTCATCATACGCCTCGATGGACTCATCTTCCTCCTACTCAAGTCCAAGGAAATATCTTTGCATAAGGAGATAGAGGGTTCATGGAAATTATTTTCTGAAAAAATTTCCTTTATTTATCCCAATACTTGGAATAAATTTCATCATATGACTTCATACTCTTGATCAGTTTCCACCACTGATCAACTTCCCCATCAAAACAACAAACTGCCAGCATGACTTATTCTTATTCCGAGCAATAGAGGATAGATAATAACATTTCAATTGATTTAATCCACTGCTCTATGAGGAGGGGATTTGAAGATCCACTAAATATGAGAGGCCTTTCCTACATGAATTATTCAACAACAACTTTCTCATTCCTTATAGGGGTAGGGAACAACACATGATTCATGTTATTATTCATAACTTGAGCTAGCTGATCATGTACTATCATGATTTTTTGAGCACCCATACCCATTATATTTGGTATATCATTTGAGAAATATTCACATTCCTTATCACATAGATCATTGCCATGTGTTCTTTTATTTCCCTCCATTAACTAGGAAAATGAACATATACTTTGAATCCTTGAATACTTAGTTATTAATAAAAAAATGAAACTTTAAACATAAAAGGATAAACTATTGAAAGAAAAGTGTATCTTAACTTATGATTCCCTAGGTTTCAATAATGGTTATCCTTGATCTATTACTTAACATGTATTCTTATAGCCTTTTTTCTTGTTTCCTAAATAATGGTTCGTACTGAGCTTATGAATTTACCAAATCATATCCCTCGAGAGTGTCAAACTAGGAGTGAAGTAAGGCTCGTTTTCATGTACCAATTCTCGTTCAAGTGTATCTCAAAGTGGCATTTTCATGTTTCACCCCTTGATACATTTGTTCCACCGCCATTTCCACATTTTTGTATCTTGACAGAGATGTATTTTTTTAATAAACAACTTACTCCATACTTTCCAATATCTAGGGATGTTTTCTTATACCTAGTCATATCCTTAAGGTTCTTACTAAATTGGTCTATTCTGAATCTGTAAAAATAACAATACAATGCTATGATACCAACAATAGTGACCATATCCATTTACACATATCATTACATTATTTTAAGCATAGTGAAGCATCATATTACAGGATGAGGATCATAAAGTCAAGTGTCTCAGATGACTTGTTAAATAAAACCTGAACCAATTAAATAAATTAAACATATCATTATTTAGTCTTCCTAAAGAGATCCTAACTTCCACCATGCTTAGATATCTTTGTAGGATAATCTAAGGATAACACGATCAAAGAGATGAAATAAAAATCCCAGTAATTGAATTAACATAAGAATAAAGCTTTGTAACATGGGTTAGAAGGCGTGAAATAATGATATAAAAAGACATGGAACATATGGAATCATAACACATAAACATGGGATAATATAAACATGGATTCATAGTAATGTGTAAGAAACATAAAACGTGACTTTAGGAAGGGTTAAAGCTTGTTTCACATAGAGGATAACAGGTAAATGTTAACATCAAAGACTATTGCACATGGTAGCATGAGTCAAGGCTAACGGCCATGATCATTGATCATAATGTCACGACCCGCCTTCACCAAAAAGGAGAGAAGGGATAGTAGATTGCCATAGCCTTCCTTCTTTAAGTTGGGGGAGAGATAATGACCCATGAGACCCGACTTCGATTGGTCCTGGAGTGGTGACCATCACCAAGGGTATAGAATCACAAACAAGATGGAAGGCATTACCCTTTTTATTTTTATAGGATCAAGAGATAAGAGAGAAACCCCAACAACACTAAATCTGAAAGTAAAGGTAAATCCAAAATTAAACCATTCCCATATGAATGTTCAAAAGTATATCATACAAGCCCCAAGAACTCCAAAGGTAAATTACAAAGAAAAAGGAAAATATCAACTGCAACTAAGCCAAGTTCTGAGCTAGTATGGCCCTGCACGATCCCTGAAGTCCTCCTGGGAACCTGAAAGCAGTTTATATACATAGGGTAAGCATATAAGTATACTCAGTAGGGAAAACCAAAGGCCCTCATGCACAACTGGAGAGGAATTCTAATACCTTTTGAGAAAAAGAGATAACCAAAACATCTAGTAAGGTAAACTATCCACCCAAACCTCACCAAGGCACACTCCCCAAATAACGCAAGTCAAGTAATGTATAGTAATAACACATCGATGTTTGGGTACCCTGCACCACTTTCCCACTGGTTATGAAAACATCCTACTCATCATACCAATCCTGCCATTCTTACCACAGTCCCACGACCACACCCGCCCACACACACCTAGGACACAACAACACATCCCACCCGCAAACACATGGGCCACAACTTCCATCCCAACAGAAAACACATGGGCCACAACCACTATGCGTAACCGTGCCCGCAAACACCTAGACCATAACAACTACTGCCACGCCCGAAGACACCTGGGCCTCATCCAGAAGATTCTTGGAAAAAACCTACCCTCACACACCTGGGCCAACCACCACAACTACCATGCCTGAAGAATCGTGGGCTATAATGGACCTCAAGACATCATAGCCTGCCCAAAGAGTCTTGGGCAATTTCGAAAAGGGAGAAGAAAAGGAGATATTAACCAGCCACTCATATGAGTGTTGGTAAAAACACCCTCCCCCATGAAATGGGGGTGTTCGCCACTATGTGATCAAATTGGGTGGGGGCATGAATAAGAAACATAGAAACTGCAGATATATGTATAGTTAACAAGAACTCATCCCAACCTAGGGTTCCCAAAGCCAACCAAAGAACAAACATCCCAGTTACTATTTATTCATAAGAGAATGGTACGACACTCACGACCAAGCCACAACTCATTCCCAAAACCAATACCCCTTTTTAAACCATTATTGCTTACATGTTCATGTAGAGACCCTAATATTGACGTACATGGACATTAAATTACTTTTGCGTAATACTTAGTACATAACAAAAACACACACACAAGGACTGTAATAGTTTAGTGTCTTCGGAAACTCGGAATATAATCTTCTAATCATGGTGAAAGATCTTCAACATCTCCCATAAAGATCTTCCTTTTTTTACATAAAACCTTTATTTATATCCTGGGGAAAAGAAGACATAAAAGGGTGAGCTCAAATGCTCAGTAAGGGTAAAAAAATAAATATCAATCACATCATATTCATAAGGACATAACTTTTTGGAAATCTTAACCTGCAAAAGAGATCATAATATCATAACATGGGATAAATCATAGTAGTGAAATGTAATCCCAATAATCATAACTTAAAACATGTAAATTTGTGGAATACACACATAATTATAGAGGATCATTTCTTATCAGTCAAGACTCATTTCCAAGACTATCTTAGTGGATAAAGTCTATTTGTGAACCGAGTTCACTCCTCGTTTCAGTCATGTTTCACTGAACCGGTTTAACCTGCCATTCCAGCCATGTCTATCTCATGAGATATAAAATCTTTACCCAATGCATTGGAGGGAGATATAGGTCCCACCCATCTCATAATCATACCATTCTTATGTGTTCCACAAAATCATAAACCATACATCATAGCATAACCCATGTAATAAAAATGTGATTCTTAAACATCATGACATCATAAAACAATCCATAAAAGATAAAGGATTTCATAAGAATATTTCCATAATAACATAATCAAATCAATGTAATAATAGGGATAGAAACATAATCCTATATAATCTTAGATGGAAAATAATTTTGATAAAACACTTGAACTCCATTCTTGAGGAAAATATCCTTTCTACTTCAAAAACATTTTTCCTTTCTTAACATGTCATAAAATTTTAAACTAAAATAAGTTGATTTAAAATAAACTTGAAAATTGTAAAGTAAGATTCTTGGAAATAATTTTTTAAAGATCCACTCATGCCTTATATGTTAAAAAAACATTCTTCTCGTACTTTTGTCGGAAAAGTCAAAAAGTACCTCATACGAAAAACGACAAAAGATTGCATTCATATCATTTACTAAAAACTCCCCGAAGGGTAAAATTGGATTTAAACAATTATAGGTGGATAGAAATAATATTACATATTAAGGAAAAATGGATTTGGATGATAAAATACACCCCAGTAAATTCCAAAGTATAAACAATCTCGGATAAAAATGAGATTGTGATATTTCCCTTACCTTAGTTCTGATTTGCTTCGTAAGTGTCTGAACCTCCTCTTCTTTGAAGCGCCACTTTGAGTCCTCCACTTAGGGAACTAAAATTGGTCTTTGAAGAAGACCAAGACCTCTAGGATGTTTCTAGGGAAGTGGTGAATATAATTTGGCAGGGGTTGGCCGAGCTTTAAGACTCAAAGTGGTGTGTGGAAGAGAGGGAGGAGGTGCCCTTTTATAAGGGAGGAGAGGGGCACCTTTGGAATAACTAAAAATATTATTTTATTATAAAGTAAAATTCGGTTTTAAATAGCTCCAAATCGATCTATTTAGAAGCTAAGGTGGGGATGGGTCAAAATCCTCTCATCCAATAGAATTTAGACAAGTTTAGGTTCCTATTTTAACCTTATCATTTAGATTTAACATTAAGTTAAATAATTTTACTTTTACCGTGTCTTCTTGAGTTTTTATACTATAAGGTTAATAAACATACTCTAAGCAGCCAAACGAACCCCAAGTTGTTTATTATTAATATATATAACTTTATCTAAGTCATTTGGACAAGCCTTATATTTTTAAGAAAAAAATAACAATTAATAATATAATATTTGTTTTAAACACTATTTTATGTCAATTTTGACACTATTTAGTAATTTATTTTTTTGAAAATCATAATAGATTGATTAGTTAAAAAAAAGTTACTTACATCAATTCTATCATGTCATATTAACCTATAAAATTAGTGTAATTCATGAAAAGTATCAAATTACATTTATTTTGGTATTTATAACATCAATTATGTGAATATTTCATTAATAAGATAATTTCTGCATCATCTTTGTGTCATAAATAAATTAAATTATTTAATGTCTAAAAATTAAAAATAAAATAACATTATGTATTAAATCTCTTTAGATTTCTAATGAATATTTATTGTCGAATTTATCTGATGTATAACCCTATATTAAAAATGATTTAGTTATTAAACTGTGATTTTAACTATTTTAACCCTTCTTTAATTAAATTAATAATAAATGTCCTAATCTAATCCAAGTGGGCCTAAATTGTCATATTTTATTCCTAAGGATGTTTTTTGTCGAATTACACTTATCCAATAGAATTTGGACATGTGTTGGGTAATAATAATATCACTTTTACCCTTAATTACCCAATTTACTTTTAACCGTGGTAAAAAAAAGTAAAAAGTTACTATTCACCAAAAATTATTTCCATCTCATTGAACCACATTTTACTTACTGACATCAACCATGGCTCTCGGATTCTTGAAATTCCACTCACATAAGCAGTAAAATTAAGTTTTATGAAAAATTCATTTTTTTAACTACCACTTAGTGGTTTCACTATTCATCAAAAATAATGAATGTTTCCAGAAAAATACCAAAAATTAGGCCTAAGATATATTTGATATTATGAACTAAAAAATGATGTCTATTTTACCAAATTCAAAACATATCAGTTGCATTAATTAATTTAAAAATTAATTCCCGTCGTCAAAACAAATAGCGTGTTCTTAAGAGATAATAACTATCAAAAGATTGACACTTGTTTATGTTTGGTTTAAATGTGAAATTACATACAATGACCAACATTGTATTAAATTGTAAAAATATATTCTAAATATACTTTAAAACCACTCAAATTAATAATTTATCACTATTAATTATTTCAATTAAAAAGGTTGTTTTTAATTAAAATTTAGTAATTTTCACTATTCATCAGAAAATGAAAGTTATCTGAAAAGTACCAAAATTTCACCCTAAGCTAATTTCGATATTCAGAATCCAAAAATGAAGTCCATTTCGAAAAATAAAATTTATAAAATTTCAAAAAGTGTTTATTACTATTCATAACGGCTAGTTTTAATAATATTTTAATAGCATATTGTTGTTTAGTGAAACTCGTTATTGGGTACTACACACGCTATCGAGGAAGGTCGCGATTGGGTGTAATGCAAGGCAAGTCAAGGATGCGTGTTGTGCAATCTCCTTTTAGTATAGCGTACAACACAAGACATTAATGAAATTAAAAAGAATATTTTTCATAAAATCTCAGGGTGTTACATTCTACCCCCCTTAAAATGAATTTCACCCTGGAAATTCGTCGGGGTTATAAATGGTTTACTACTCAAAAGATTATTTAATAGAATCCCACTTTGTAAAAAGGAATTACAAAACCAGTCTTTAAAAACAAAAGTATGAAATGTAACGGTTACCCAAATAAACCAATCATTGGGTTTCCACATAGGTGAAAATATGGATATGGAAGAGAAATCTAACCATCATGTTCTGATGGAGAGTGGTAGAGAACATGGATATGGAAAAGCCAGCAATCACAAATCCATAAATTTGTGACGATCTAAGGTACCATATGATTCATCAGATATAAGAGCACTAGGACAACATTTTTGGTTTTCAAGATCATTTCCATAAAGTTGATGAAATTGGAATTAGAAGAAATACTTTCGTGATTTTGGTATAGTCTCACCGTTGGTCGTTCTTTGGACAATTTCCACTTCATATATTAAAGAAATGAAGTTGAATTTGTCATTCATGATGTGTTAGCAGATCATGTGATAGAATGATGGGTCATTCCATCTGTCTCAAACAAAAGGTTAGAAAAGTTATCAAAACTTACATAAGTCCATCTATAGTGAGATTAATCATTTATGGTTCCTAAAATGGACTTATACATAATATATCATACTGCTTAATATAATAAAACTTGTTTCTACTAAACAGGGACTTCATGTAGGCCAGTGGTAGGCGATAAAGGCCAGTCACAATTCGGTTGTGGGTTCGATTGCCACAGCCTTGTCCGACGTGATGGGCTATCGCCTGTCCTGCAGGTTGTCCTTTTTCTAAAACTACATTACTATAAAATCCCATAAATAATATCAAAAAAAAGTTCTATCCTTAAACAATACTAACTTATGTCCAACATAATCCATTCCAATCTTTAGGCTTATCCAAAATAATGTTGTCTAATCTCATATTATAGTGAAAACGGTTACCAAAGAGTTCATACAACTAGCATGTTAATACCACTGTTGATCCCCATATATCATGAGATATGTCTTGTTGGTCACATTCCAAACATTCAAAGGCCTTAATCATGTATTCTATTGAAAAAAATGAATACCCACTGAACCTTATTGAAAACATGAGTGCTGTTAAAAGTTAACTCTTTCCACATACCAAAATCCTCAAAATTCTATATACTCAAACCATGATATCACTTAGTCCTTATATTAATCATGAGCTCATGTATACTGTCAAACATTTCATTTTTTCCTTATCCCTTCATTATGCACATATCATCTTTTTTCCAAAAATATCTCAATCACTTTCCATGGTTACCGTTACCATAAAATTATTGAAAACCACAATAAACCAATACATAAATATTCCAATATTCCACGATACTATATACAACATTATTTTGGAATCCCATTACATAAACACTTAATCATTCCACCACATCGTTGTCATATTCAACATCGCCAATAGTGATCGCATGTGACTTCCCTTTGTCCTTTGCCTTAAGTGGTTGCTCATGTCGATCATCACTATCCCTTGAATTAGGGCATTTATTAGCATAATGCCCCATTTCCTTGCACTTGAAGCATTGAAGTGTAGTAGGTTCATTCTATGTATCCCTTCCTTTGTTTGCATCATTAGACATCTTCTTCCCTTCATTGCGGCATTCAAATGCCGGATGACCTTCCTTTCCACATTTGAAACATTTACTTGTCCCTTTAAGACAATCTCCACCATTATTCTTTCCATACTTTGAGCATAAGGAAACATTCATCTTCTTTTCACCATTATTCTGAGATTTCTCCTTGGACTTCATATTTCGTTTCTTGTCAAAACGATGAGATGGATAAGTAACACCAACTTCCATTTCAACCTTAATAGCACAACACACAATTTCTTTATAGCTACTGAAGTCTCTTATAGCTAATGTCCTTCGAAGATTTGGTTTTAAGACACTGAAGAATCGATCAACATTACTTTTAGGTTGGATGATAAAGCCAGATGCATACCTTGAAAGCCTTGTAAAATTCACCTCGTATATACAAACAGATTCATCATCCTTTTTCTTTAATTCAAGAAACTCCTTCTCCATATTTGTTCGAAGAATACGAGGGAAGTACTTATTGATAAATAAGTTCTTGAACTCGTCCCATTCCATGGACTCAATTTCATCTCTTGGACTCGTATTCATGATAAGATTCCACCATTGATCAGCTTCACCTTCCAAACGATATACTCCTAAGATGACTTTATCATGTTCAGAACATTGAGTAACTGAAAATATCCTTCCAGTGGTACTGATCCATTGTTCAGCAACAAGTGGATCAGAAGACCCACTGAAAGAAGGTGGACGTTGCCTCATGAAGGACTCAATAGAATATTGTTCCCTTCTCTGCTCATTTGGAAGTCCAGAATGATTCATAGCTTGTGTAAGTATAGAAATAAAATTTTGCACTCCATCTCCCATAACGTTAGTTTGTTTAGGAGGACAATCATTGCATTGTCCATTACATTGATCAACACGGTTCCTTCGGGTTCCAGCCATCGTCTAAAACCCAAAAAGAATAGTGTGAGGGGCAAAAATCACGCTAGGGAAAATAACATAATAAAGGGGGAGTAACTTCAATATCTAACATCTTAGGTTACCGTAATTCTATTACTATAACCTATACTTAACCTTAGGTATATCCCTAGACATACCTTAGAAATATCTCTAGGGATCTTACTAAAGTTCTCACATCCTAGTTTCCAAAGGTTGACTAAACCTTTCCTCTGATACCAACTGTAGAGACCCTAAGCTTGACGTACATGGACATTACATTACTTTTGTGGAATACTTAGTACATAACAAAAACACACACACAAGGACCGTAATAGTTTAGTGTCTTTGGAAATTCAGAATATAATCTTCTAATCATGGTGAAAGATCTTCAACATCTCCCATAAAGATCTTCCTTTTTTTTTTACCTAAAACCTTTCTTTATATCCTGGGGAAAATAAAACATAAAAGGGTGAGCTCAAATGCTCAGTGAGGGTAAACAAAATAAATATCAATCACATCATATTCATAAGGACATAACATTTTGGAAATCTTAACCTGCAAAAGAGATCATAATATCATAACATGGGATAAATCATAGTAGTGAAATGTAATCCCAATAATCATAACTTAAAACATGTAACTTTGTGGCATACACAAATAATCACAGAGGATCATTTCTTATTAGTCAAGACTCATTTCCAAGACTATCTTAGTGGACAAAGTCCATTTCTGAACCGAGTTCACTCCTCGTTTCAGTCCTGTTTCACTGAACATGTTTAACATGTCGTTCCAGCCATGTCTATCTCATGAGATATAAAATCTTTACCCAATGAATTGGAGGGAGATATAGGTCCCACCCATCTCATAATGATACCATTCTTATGTGTGCCACGAAATCATAAACCATACATCATATAATAACCCATGTAATAAAAATGGTATTCTTAAACATCATGACATCATAAAACAATTCATATAAGATAAAGGATTTCATAAAAATATTTCCATCACAACATAATCAAATAAATGTAATAATAGGGATAGAAACCGAATCCTATATTATCTTAGATGGAAAATAATTTTGATAAAACACTTGAACTCCATTCTTGAGGAAAATATCATTTCTACTTCAAAAACATTTTTCCTTTCTTTACATGTCAAACAATTTTAAACTAAAAGAAGTTGATTAAAAATAAACTTGAAAACTTGTAAATTATGCTTCTTGGAAATAATTTTTTAAAAATCCATTCATGCTGTATAAGTTAAATAAAACATTCTTCTCGTACTTTTGTCGGAAAAGTCAAAAAGTACCTCGTACGAAAAACGACAAAAGATTCCATTCATATCTTTTACTAAAAACTCACCGAAGGGTAAAATTGGATTTAAACAATTGTAGGTAGATGGAAATAATATTATATATTAAGGAAACATAGATTTGGATGATAAAATACACCCTAGTAAATTCCAAAGTATAAACAATCTCGGATAAAAATGAGATTGTGATATTTCCCTTACCTTAGGTCTGATTTGCTTCGTAAGTGTTTGAACCTCCTATTCTTTGAAGCGCCTCTTTGATTCCTCCTTTTAGGGCACTAAAATTGGACTTTTAAAAATACCAGGACCTCTAGGATGTTTCTAGGGAAGTGTAGAAGAGAATTTGGTAGGGTTTGGCTGAGCATTAAGTCTCAAAGTGGTGTGTGGAAGAGAGGGAGGAGGTGCCCTTTTATAAGGGAGGAGAGGGGCACCTTTGGAATAACTAAAAATATTATTTTATTATAAAGACAAATTCGGTTTTAAATAGCTCAAAATTGATTTATTCCGAAGATAAGGTAGGGATGGGTCGAAATAATCTCATCCAATAGAATTTACACAAGTTTATGTTCCTATTTTAACCTTATCATTTAGATTTAACATTAAGTTAAATAATTTTACTTTTACCATGTCTTCTTGTGTTCTTATACTATAAGGTTAATAAACTTACTATAAGTAGCCAAACGAACCCCAGGTTGTTTATTATTAATATATATAACATTATATAAGTCATTTGGATGAACCTTATATTTTTAGAAATAAAATAACAATTAATAATATAATATTTGTTTTAAACACTATTTTAGGTCAATTTTGACACTATTTAGTAATTGATTTTTGTGAAAATAATAACAGAATGATTAGTTCGAAAACATTTAATTAAATCAATACTAACATGTCATATTAACCTAGAAAATTAGTGGAATGCATAAAAAAGAATCAAATTACATTTATTTTGTTATTTATAACATCAATTTTGTCAATATTTCATTAATAAGATAATTACTGCATCATCTTTGTGTCATAAATAAATTATATTATTTAAAGTCTAAAAATCACAAATAAAATACCATTATGTAGGAAATCGTTTTATCTTTCTAATGAATATTTATGGTCGAATTTATCTTATGTATAAACCTATATTAAAAATGATTTAGTTATTAAACTTTGATTTTAACTATTTTAACCCTTCTTTAATTAAATTAATAATAAATATCCTAATCTAATCCATGTGGGCCTAAATGGTCATATTTTATTCCTAAGGTTGTTTTTGGTCGAATTAAACTTATCCAATATAATTAGGACATGTGTTAGGGTAATAATAATATCATTTTTACCATTAATTACCCTATTTACTTTTAAACGTGGAAAACAAATTCAAAAGTTACTATTCACCAAAAATTATTTTCATCTCATTGAACCACATTTTACTTACTGACATCAACCGTGTCTCTCATATTTTTGAAATTCCACTCAAAGAAGTTGTAAAATTAAGTTTTATGAAAAATTCATTTTTTTAACTACCACTTAGTGGTTTCACTATTCATGAAAAAAATGAAAGTTTCCAGAAAAATACCAAAAATTAGGCCTAAGCTATATTTGATATTATGAACTCAAAAATGATTTATATTTTACCAAATTCAAAACATATCAGTTGAATTAATTAATTTAAAAATTAATTCCCATCATCAAAACAAATAGCGTGTTCTTAAGAGATAATAACTATCAAAAGATTGACACTTGTTTATGTCTGGTTTAAATGTGAAATTACATCCAATGAAAAACATTATATTAAATTGTAAAAATATATTCTAAATATACTTTAAAACCACTCAAATTAATAATTTATCACTATTAATTATTTCGATTAAAAAGGTTGTTTTTAATTAAAATTTAGTAATTTTCAATATTCATCAGAAAATGAAAGTTATCCGAAAAGTACCAAAATTTCACCCTAAGCTAATTTCAATACTACGAATCCAAAAATGAAGTCCATTTTGAAAAATAAAATTTACAAAATTTCAAAAAGTGGTTATTACTATTCATAACGGCTAGTTTTAATAATATTTTAATAGCATATTGTTGTTTAGTGAAACTCGTTATTGTGTACTACACACGCTATTGAGGAAGGTCGCAATTGCGTGTAATGCAAGGCAAGTCAAGGATGCATGTTGTGCAAGCTCCTTTTAGTGTAGCGTACAACAAAAGACATTAATGAAATTAAAAAGAATATTTTTCATAAAATATCGACATGTTACAGTTCAAGTGATCCCATTTAGGTGGATTCTACACTACTGGGAAACTAATAGGCATAACCACGAGCTTGAAAAGAGAAACAACCAAACATCAATTTAAGCATTCACACCCGAGATACAGCCCACACAGCAAAAAATTCACAGCCAACAACCATACCACAATAGAGGATCCCATCCCCAGTCACATCTTACCATAATAACCAAGCATAACAACACACCTACTGCCAAAATAGAGTGGGAAACTTCCAGGTTCATGCACATCATTCATTAGGTTCTTATTTCTTTTTGTTAACTGGGGTGATAAAACAGGGATTCTTATTTTACTGAACATCCATTTAAACCAAACTGAGTTTAGGTGACTAACCAATTTCCATGTTACAGTTATTTAGTCATCACAAATGGAAAGATTTCATTAGGATGCAAGGAAAGCCCACCAAAGGCAATGATTTTCAGTGAGCACAGGCCCATACAGTTCACAACACAAAGAAATTATAAAAGAGTACAACAGAACATCGATCACACTCCCCCATTCATTCTTTAAAATTCCTTTTGTTATCTTCATTAACGTTTGGTTTCATCCATCACAGAGAAGAAATAGGATACCCTCCCGACATGATCCACAGTAAGGACAGACGAAAGAAAAAACCTACTTGGTTGATCAAGGATCGAAGTTCTTCTCTACGCGCCAAGAACTGGGGAAGCACGACTTGCAGGGGAGGAACTCCGAGGACTCCAAGGACGAGCAGAAAAACTCCAGCATAGGCACACCACAAGCCTTGGGAATGAGGGACTCTAAGCTCACCAGGGAGAAAGAAGAAATCTGGCCAAGAAGGGGAAGGAAGAAACTCTGGCGTGATAAAAAGACTAGATTCTTTTGTTACGGTATAAGGAATTTTGAACCGCTTTAAAGTCGGATCATGGTTTCCATTGGGTTTGGGAGGTCACACATGATGGGATTAATTCTTGTTTAATTATTCCCATCATGGTGGTTTCATAACGGCTGTACGTTAATCCATTTCTGTTAAACATAGGAAAAATGCACAACGGGGGCGAAACTGGAAGGCATGGGGAAAGGGTGTGATACTGTGGAAAACCACGCGTTTTGGTAAGTTTAAGGTTTTCCCGACTCTTGGGGGATATTAGATATTAATTATGGGCTTTAAATAGCTTTGAAAGGGGCATTAGATTATCTTTACGTTAAAATATACGTTGCGGGAGCAAAAAAATTCAAAAACTAGAAAAAGGGACGAAGGCCGCCCGGTGAGGACACGATGCCATCGTCGCGGTTCCACCCTCATGGTGCCACCGTCACATTGTCACCTTTACGCTGCCACCTTCACGGTGCCACCCTGACCACTTCCACCATCACGGTGCCACCGTGACCAGTGTGCTATCGTCACGGTGCCACCGTAACTGGTTCCCCCCGTGACCGGTGCCACTGTTTCAGTGGAGCCGTGTTTTGGAAAAGTAATAGACCAGGTGGGTCCGGGCCATTACACATAACATATCATGAGAATCAACTTTTCTCAATGCATTGGATTGATATCTAGGTGCACCCATCATAACATCTTCATGAATTTTCTTTCCACATAGAGAATCATATATAATCAATCACACATAAACATAAGGGTTACCCATAGTAAGAATCATGTATCATGATCATGTCATAAAGCATAAAAAATGAGAGTATCATAAAAAATTTCTATAAAGAAAATCAATTTGAACACTAATGGAAAATAATAGGGTATAAAAGGAAAATATCTTTAAAATTGATGGAAATAAGAAGTATTAACTTGTAAAAAGAGTACTAATGATAGTTTATAATTAAAACATTTTAGTGTGTTTAAAGGAAAATACCTATGATTTTTTAAAAAATAAAAGGGAATAATATTTAATATAAAACAAGTATTTAACCAAGAATAATTTCATAATAATTTTTTTAAATAATTATTCCTTAAAACATATTATATAGTGTACATGAAAATGGGTTACATTTCGAAAAAGTTCCTTTAAAACGAGCATTCTTTTTAGGCAGAATTGTGGAAGGAATCAATTAAAAAAATTATATCCTCAAATGAGAATGATGAATGGATCTTGATACATAATTTTGGTGTATATATACATAATTTAGAATATATTCATAAAAATAATAGATAAGTTCATTATGGTAAAAATAAATATAGATTACCTCAATGGAAGAATGGAGGTTCAGGAAGAATCTCGTACCTTAAGTCTGATGGTGTCATTACCATGATCTTAATGTCCTGGATAACCAAATTTAATTCATTAATTATTATTTTTAGTACTTATTGCTTATATAATTTATTTTATATGGCCTTATTAAGTTCATTCGTGATCTTTTTTATGGGTTAAGAGGTTTAATTCCATTGTTTGATTCATTGGTTTTCATGATTGGTTTACTTATATAAATGTAAAGATAAACATGTAAGGTTAGAATGGTTGTCCAGAATTGGAGTAATATTTTATTAGAGATAATACATTAGATTAATTTTATACAAAACTCATTTGGTTATTTTTAGTGAAGATGAATTATTATATAAAACTTTAATTATAACTGTTTTTGTTAATTAGATATTTTTTGATCACATAAAACACAATTTGCTATATAAATTAATATAATGTGTACAAAAGATTCAAGAACCTTAAATTATAAATAATACATATATTATTTTTAATTTCAATAATAAAAATTCATTCATGTACATAAAAGAATATGGGAAAAGAAATTGAAAACTCCTCATCCTTGAATTTGACAAATTAACACATCTCGGATGGTGTTTTAATTTCTAGTAAAAATGAGAGGAAATTAGAGATGATGGTGAATTATTCCATAATAATAAAAAAATTGCCATAAATTTAAGGTGATGGGGTTATCGTAACATTTGGAAGAAATGAGCCGAGGAATAGAAAAATAAAATAATGGAACTTGAAATAAAATAAAATAAAAGAAAATAGGAATTTACCTCATGAATATATATTCTTTGAGAATATCTTTAAGGGAGAGGATTTGGTGTATTGAAAAGACCATGGGATAATGGAAGTGGGAGAGGGGATTATTGAGGGATATGATGTAACACCCCGACCTAGTTACCCAGAGTCAGTGCATTATTACGTAACATTGGCATGATCACAAACGATCAAGTCTTAAAAGACCGATTAGTTTAGTAGCCTTGGAAACACTAGATACATTCATAAATGATACATTACATCATAAAGTGAAAAAACACAATAACATAGTCTCCATAGTCCACACTCATATCCCCTTCATACTATCCCTGTAGGTCAGTCATAAAATATTTCTTCACATCCTGGAAAAATAAAACATAGAAAGGGGTGATCTCAGATGCTCAGTAAGGATAACAATACAACGGAAACTTTTATAAATAAACATAAACATTTAAGGCAACATATAACTAAAACAAAAGCCTTTTAAACTTGAACTTCAGCATAATATGGCAATAATAAAATAAAATAATTCCATTTACTTATTCACATGGATGTTCTACTAGTCGAATAATCACATGCAATATCAAAAACCACTTTCATAATGATGGAATGCATAATGCCAGACTATCATAGCCACGTAGCCAAGTCCTCGTGCCAAGATTACAAATAAGATTTTGTCAAGGCCTCGTTCCAAGATACTAGTTTGTCTCATGAGACCAACCGATGCATCAAGGATATATATCGGGCTCCACCCGTCACTTATTAAGTCCAATGCATTCCTTATATGAAAAGTTTAAACATATTATAAACCATAACATAATCGTATCACATAAAACCTTCATAAAGGAAACATAAAATTTCCACATTTCAATCACAAGATATCAATACAACACATTGATAGAATAAAAACATTATCAAAACCATTTTCAATACCAAAATAAAAGAAAATTAAAACATGGTATTTATTTTTCATTTTTAAAAAAATTTATGGCTTGTAGAGGAAGCCGAAACTAAAATAATGGTCACGACGACAGAGAAGTCATTATCGTCGCATACATACGACAAAAAACATTCCATTTTTTAGTTTAGTAAAACGCTTCGTATAAAAAATATTCCTTTTGAATAAACATAAAATTAAAAGGGTTTTATACACCGTATAAAAGAAATTTTTTTATAAAACAAAATATGCCTCAATAAAAGGAGATTGAGACGAAGTCCCTTACCTCATGTCCGAAATGACTTGACCGTTATTTAACCTCCTGAATAATAAACTAGAGTTAATTTCTAATTTCTTAAGAACATTTTTCAAGTTCATTATTCCTTTTATATCACTTATTACCATGTTATGAACATTATGTAATTATTTAAGTTAATAAAGGTCGTTTTGTCGATCTTTGGTACTTGAGTCAAAAATAAACTTCTTAAAATTACAAGTTGTTCATTTGGTAAAATATCCATTATATCCAGAATTATATTCATGATGTAGATATCATATATATCATATATATCCAGTATATATATGCATTTATAATTTTACATAACATTTAGAGGTACGAAATGAAATGCACCGTTCATGCAGATGGTAAGCCGTACGTACGCATAAACACTACATTCATTTATATTTCGTATTTAATGGAATGAAATCATAATTATATAAAGGTGTTTTATAATTACATTATAATATCATATATAATAACATTTACTCCATCCTTTATATGTCCCACATATGGCATTAACGATTCAAATCACTTTGAGGGGCGGTAGTCCGCACTTCCTAAAATGAAATTATCGTGTTTAACCATAAGGGAAATCATAAAGGTATGTCATAAATGAAAAATACCAAATCATAAGGAAAACAAAAACATAATATATATCATATATTAATATAGTTACATCTTAATGGCCACTATGATAGGTGTTAAAAGATGATTGAACAATCATCGTTTCGTGAGGCAGTAATTCGCCACCCACAGAAAGATTATGTTCTTTAACCATTAGACGAAGGTGTGTGTAAGTGTAAATCGAATACTTCTCATAAAAAAATCCTATTATATTTAAGATACTATATTTGTTACAAAATAAAGGAATAAAAAGAGTTTAAGGGGTTGGAAAAGCAAAATAAAACAAAAGATCATAAGAGAAGACATTACCTTAAAATCGGGTAACTTTTTTTGATTTGAGCCAAAGGCTTCCTTGGGAAGACTTCTGCCCAAAGTGAGGATTCTATGAGTAATATAGGGAAGTTCAGAGAGTATTTTGGCAGAGTTTTCCCGAGCCAAATGGCTTTGATGGTGTGAATAAGGTGGTATAGGTGGGGGCCTTTTATAAGAGGAGAGGAGGGACACTCTTGGAAAGTCATGAAATGTTACATTATTATATAATGAGTTTCGGATTTTAAAGGTCCCAAAATTATATATTTATAGGATAAGGTGACAAGGGTAAGAAATATACTCATACAATATGTTTTTTACAAGTGTATGTATTATATTTTACATTATATTTTTATTTTATTTAAATCGTTAATTAATGAGGTAATCACTGCATCATCATGGTGTCATGAAAATTTTAATTTATTTAATGTCTAAAAATTATAAATAAAATATAATGATGTAGGAAATATTTTTATCTTTAAAATTAATATTTATAGTCTAAATGTTAACTTATATAACCCCATGTAATAATTGTTTTAGTAAAACAATACATATTTGTGAAAATTTTATTTTTACTTTAAATAAAAAGTTATTAATGTCATTTTCTTACCCAAGTGGCTCCATGGGGTCCCCAATTTGACCGATGGATTGTCTTGGTCTGCCATGAATCATACAATATGGTTAGGAAAAGTGTCAAGATATTTTCATATTTTTATAATATCATTTTTACCTTAAATTTCACTAATTACCTTTAATCACGATTAATAAAATTTAAAAGTTACTATTCACAGAAAAATTATTTTCATCTCATTGAACCAAATTTTTCCTCCTAATGACAACCATGTATGTTGGATTTTTGAAATTAAATACACAGAAGTGTTAATGTTTCATTTACATGGAAAATTAGTTTTTAAACTACCACTTAGTGGTTTCACTATTCATCAAAAATAGAAGTTTTCAGAAAAATACCAAAAATTCACCTTAAGCTATAATTGATATTCTGAATTCAAAAATGATTTATATTTTAAAAAATTCAAAAAATATAAGTTTCATTAATTAATTTTATAATTAATTCCAATTGTCAAAACAAATAGCGTGTTTTTTAAAAACAATATCAATCAAAAGATTGACAATTGTTTGTGTCCAATTTCAAAGTGTAATTAATTATAATGACCACCATTGGATAAATTGGTAAAATTATATTGTAATTATACATTATAACCACTCAATAGTATAATTTATCACTATAAATTACTTTTATTAAAAATTTTGTTTTTAAGTATTTTTCACTATTCATAAAAAATTAGAAGTTCTCAGAAAAATACCAAAAATTCAACATAGGATAATTTCGATATTTAAAATCCAAAAATGAAGTCCATTTTGAAATATAAAATTTATATAATTTCAAAAAGAGGGTAATACTATTCACAACCACTACTTTGATTGGTCGCGGTGTGTTAGAACTCGAGGTTGTGTACTACACACGCTACTCTATTATGCAAAGAGAAGCATACCATGGAAACTTAGGTGTTACATTCTCCCCTCCTTCAATAAATTAGGTCCTCAAAATTTGAAATTGTTCTTCAAAAATAAAAGGTTTAAAATAGAAAATACCTTTTTGGAAAACCCATATCGGAAATAGGGTTAATAAAAATATAACTTTAAAAGAAAGAAAGAGAAGTAAAAAAGGTAACCTGAGATAGCCCATACTAGGATTCTATGAAAACATGGATATGGATGAGAAAGAAACCATCAAGGTCTGATGGAGATTTGTAGAAGAAGGAATTATGAGAAATTTAACTACAAGAAAATCACAAACTTTTGATTGGTTAAACGGTCATTGATTCCCCAGTTGGAAAAGTTAACCGACAAAATTTTGGTTTTAAGTTACCTTTAATAAAGTTATAGAATTTATTTAGGATATTTACTAAGAAAGTAAAGAAATATACTTACTTTTCATGTAGACTTTCATTCTCTAATAAATTTTTACCATAAACCCATCTTTCACTCCAAAAGGTAATATAAATAAAAAATATTATATTTATCCTAATCATACATGGTTCTAAATATTAAAAAATACCATTTAGATTAGGAAAACTATTTTGTAATAATCAGGGACTTTTTGTAGGCTAGTGGTAGGTAATAAAGGCATGTCGCACTATGGTTGTGGGATCGATTCCTGCAGCTTTGTCCAACGCGACGGGTTGTCCCCCGACCTACATGTTTTCCTTTTCCTAAAACTATAGTATTATAATATTCCAAAAATAATCTTTAGAAATGTTTTAACCTTAAAAAATACTATCCAAAGTTCAACATAATCCATTACAACCTTTATAGTTATCCAAAATACCTCTGTCCAGACTTTCTCTAAAGGTCTCTAAATTCCAAAATCAATTGTAACATCAGATTCCCCAAACAAAGTAAAGTTTCTATTATTGTCACATACTAAAAATATGATTACCTTCATCATATTAAAACCTTAATAAAAACAACAAGTACTGAGGTACAATCCTTATATATATCACATTATACTTATAACCAGAATATAATCCTTGAGTCCAAAAGCACCGGTACATTAATTATTCCACTTCAACTATAGTAACAGCATAAGATTTTCCTTTATCCCTTTGCCTTTTTTATGGTATGTTTTCCTGATTCTTAGGACATTCATTTGCATAATGCCCCATTTCCCTAAAATTGTAGCATTCAGCATTGATAGCCTCTTTCTTTCCCTTGAAATCACGAGGCTGGTGACCTTTTTATCCACATTTATAACGAACTCCCATTTCTTTTAGGCAAGTACCGGGGTGATTCTTCCCACAATTATCGCATAATGGAAAATCCTTATTTCCCTTTTTCCCTTTTTTGTATATTGTTCCACCATTATATTCTTCTCTTGATTTACTTTATTTTCATAAGATTTAGAGAATTACTTTTCTATCTTGATAGCACATGAGACAATATCTTTATATGATGAGAAAGATTGTGAGACTAAGGATTGATGGAGAATAAATTTTAACCCATCAAAGAAACGATCAATCTTACTTCTTGGGTTACGTATATAATCTTCTGCATTCCTTGCTAACCTTGTAATGTTAGCCTCATACTTTGCGACATTGTCATCCTCCTTTTGTCTCAGACTCAGAAATTGCCTTTCCACATCTGCTCGATAGTCACGATGAAAGTATTTTTCTAAGAAAATCTATTTGAAATCCATCCATTCCATATTTTATAATTCATCACCCTCCTTTATGTTTTGTATTAATGACCACCATTGATCAGCATCTCCAGTGAGGTGGTAAACATCCATTATAACCTTTTCCCTTTCACTACTCCCCAAGGCATAGAATATTTTCTATAAGGAATTTATCCATTGCTCAGCTACTAAGGGATTTTTACTCCCATTGGATGTTGGTGGTTGTTTCCTCATGAAGCGGTCTAAAATTGATCCTCCATGTTGTGGACCAGGGTGCTCTATACGAGTAAGGTTATTAATCATAACCTGATTATGTTGTCCCAGTATGGTGATAAGCTGATCAGCATCCATTGTATCACCAGCTCCACTATTATTATCTTGAGTAGGAGGTAAATCCCTACATGGAGCGCGTGCATTGATACGGTTTCCATTCCTTCCACTAGGTGCCATTTCTAAACAATGTCATAAACTAGATTAGTTTATGAATCGAAATACAAAATAACAAACTTGCAAAACACTTAACATAAATTGAACTATTTATGGATATAATCTATAATCATAAAAAAAATTCTTTGAGAAAGTATGTACTCATAAACCCTTCATCACGGTTTGTAATGAAATCATGAATTTTCCTAAGCATATCCCCCGGGAGTGTCGTAACCAAGAGTGCAGCAAGGCCCATTTTCGTGCACCAGTTCCCATTCGAGTCTAGGTTAAAGCGGTGTTTTTGGGTTTTACCCCTAGGTACATCTGTGCTAGAGCTTCCTCTACCTGATCGTATCCAGGAAAGAATGTATTTCTCGGAAAACTCACAAAATCTCTATAATACCAAAATTCTAGGAAGTTCTTCTATACTAATCCTCAAATTATATCTTATGGATATGTGCTCTAATCAGAGTTTATCTAAATCTAGCTTCCAAGGATAGTACTAAACTGCCTCTGATACCAACTGTATCGCCCCAACCCAGTTACTCAGAGTCGGTTAATTATTATGTAACATTTCCATGATCACAAAATATCAAGTCTCGAATGACCGATTAGTTTAGTATCATTGGAAACACTAGATACAATCATAAATGTTACATTACATAATAAAGAGAAAAACTAAAATAACATAGTCTCTATAGTCCACACTCATATCCCCTTCAGACAATCCCTGCAGGTCAGTCATAAAATATTTCTTCACATCCAGGGAAAAATAAAACATAGAAAGGGGTGAGCTCAGATGCTCAGTAAGGATAACAATATAGCGGAAACTTCCATAAATAGACATAAACATTTAAGGAAATGTATAACTAAAACAAAAGCCTTTTATACTTGAACTTTTTCATAGTATGGAAATAATAAAACAAAATAATTTCATTTACCTATTCGCATGGATATTCTACTAGTCAAATAATCACATGCAATATCAAAAACCACTTTCATAAAGATGGAATGCATAATGCCAACTATCATAACCACGTAGCCAAGGCCTCGTTTAAAGACTACAAATAAGATTTTGTCAAGTCCTCATTCCAGGACAGTAGTTTGTCTCATGAGACCTACTGATGCATCGAAGAGATATAGAGGGCTCCACCCATCACTTATTATGTCTAATGAATTTCTTATATGAAACGGATTAGACATATTATAAACCATAACATAATCGTATCTTATAAAACCTGCATAAATGAACATAACATTTCCACATTTCAATCACAAGATATCAATAAAACACATTGAAATAATAAAAACATTATCAAAACCATTTTCAATACCAAAATAAAAGATAATTAAAACATAGTATTTATTTTTCATTTTAAAAAAAGTTATGTCTTGTAGATGAAGTCGAAACTCAAATAATGGTCACGGCGGCAGAGAAGTCGTTGTTGCCGCATAGGTACGACAAAAAAACATTCCCTTTTGTCGTTTAGTAAAGTGATTCTAATAAAAAATATTTCTTTTGAATAAAAATAAAAGTAAAAGGGTTTTATCAACCGTATAAAGGAAAATTGTGTATAAAACAAAATATTCTTCAATGAAAGGAGATTGAGATGAAGTCCCTTACCTCGTGTCCGACTTGACTCGACCGTTCCTTAACCTCCTGGATAATATACTAGAGTTAATTTCTACTTGCATAAGAAACTTTTTCATGTTAATTATTCCTTTTATATCACTTATTACCATGTTATGAACATTATGTAATTATTTACGTTAATAATGGTCGTTTTGTCGATCTTTGGTACTTGAGTCAAAAATAAACTTCTTAAAATTACAAGTTGTTCATGTGGTAAAATATCAACAATATCAAGAATTATATTCATGATGTAGATATCATATATATCATATATATCCAGTATATATATGCATTTATAATATTACATAACATTTAGAGGTAAGAAATGAAATGCACTGTTCATGGAGACAGTAAGCCGTACGTACGCATAAACACTACTTTCATTTCTATTTCATATTTAATGGAATGAAATCATAATGATATAAAATTGTATTATAATAATAGTATAATATCATATATAATATCATTTACTCCATCCTTTATACATCCCACGTATGGAATTAACGATTCTAATCACTTTCAGGGGGCGGTAGTCCGCACTTCCTAAAATGAAATTATCACGTTTACCCATAATGGAAATCATAAAGTTATGCCATAAATGAAAAATACAGAAACATAAGGTAAACATAAACCTAATATATATCATATATTAATATTGTTACATCTTAATGGACACCATGAGAGGTGTTAAAAGAAGATTGAACCATCATCATTTCGTGAGGCAGTAATTCACCACCCACAGAAATAGTATGTTCTTTAACCCTTAGACGAAGGTGTGTGTAAGTTTAAATCAAATACATCTCATAAAAATATCCTAGTATATTTAAGATACTTGTGTTGTTAAAAAATAATGGAATAAAAATAGTTTAAGGGGTTGGAGAAGCAAAATAAAACAAAAGAACATAAGAAAATACATTACCTTAAAATCGGGTAACTCTTTTTTATTTGAGACAAAGGTTTACTTGGGAAGACTACTGCCCAAGGTGAGGCTTCTAGGAGTAATAGAGGGAAGTTGAGAGAGTATTTGGGTAGAGGTTGGCTGATCCAAATGGATTTTATGGTGTGAATAAGGTGGTAGAGGTGGGGACCATTTATAATAGGAGAGGAGGGGCACTTTTGGAAAGTCATGAACTGTTACATTATTATATAATGAGTTTCGGATTTTAATGGTCCCACAATTATATATTTCTAGGATAAGGGGATAAGTGTTATAAATATACTCATCAAATTGGTTTTTGACAAGTGTAAGTATTAGATTTTACATTATCTTTTCATTTTATATAAATCGTTAATTAATGAGGTAATCGATGCATCATCATGGTGTCATAAAAATTTTAATTTATTTAATGTCTACAAATTATAAAAAAATATAAGGATGTAGGAAATATTTTTAGATTTCCAATGAATATTAATAGTTGAAATGTTAACTTATATAACCCAATGTAATAATTGTTTTAGTAAAACAACACATGTTTGTGAAAATTTTATTTTTACTTTAAATAAAAAGTTATTAATGTCATTTTATTACCAAAGTGGCTCCATGGGGCCCCAAGTTGACCCATGAATTGTCTTGGTCGGCCATGACTCATCCAATAAGGGTAGGAAAAGTGTCCAGATATTTTCATATTTTTATAATATCATTTTTACCTTTAATTTCCCTAATTACTTTTAATCGCGATTAATAAAACTTAAAAGATACTATTCACCAAAAAAATTATTTTCATCTCATTGAACCAAATTTTGCCTCCTAATGACAACCATGTATGTCGGATTTTTGAAATTCAATACACAGAATTGGTAATGTTTCATTTACATGAAAAAATAGTTTTTAAACTACAACTTAGTGGTTTCACTATTCATCAAAAATTGATGTTTTTCATAAAAATACCAAAAAATCACCCTAAGATATAATTGATATTCTGAATTAAAAAATGATGTCTATTTTAAAAAATTCCAAACATATAAGTTGCATTAATTAATTTTATAATTAATTCCTATTTTCAAAATAAATAGCGTGTTTTTAAGAAATAATATCAATCAAAAGATTGACAATTGTTTGTGTCCAATTTCAAAGTGAAATTAATTATAATGACCACCATTGGATAAAATGGTAAAATTATATTATAATTATACTTTAAACCCACTCAATAGTATAATTTATCACTATAAATTATTTTGATTAAAAAAGTTGTTTTTACGAATTTCTCACAATTCATCGAAAAATGGAAGTTCTCGGAAAAATACCAAAAATTCAACATAGGATAATTTCGATATTCCGAATCCAAAAATGAAGTCCATTATGAAATATAAAATTTATATAATTTCAAAAGATAGGTATTACTATTCATGATGACTACTTTGATTGGTCGCGGTGTGTTAGAACTCGAGGTTGTGTACTACACACGCTGCTCTATTATTAAAAGAGAAGCGTACCATGGAAGCCTGGGGTGTTACATATGATAATATTTTGGACTAGGAACAATGATTTAGAGGATTTAAGAGAATAGGGTGGTGAGCGTGGTTGTTATAGTGGAGGAGAGGAGGGTTTTCTCAATATTTTATTCATTATTTTATTATTTTTATCAAGATATTGATTCTTAAAAAAAATAGTAATATGTGCATGTGAGTTCTAACCCAAGGAAAAAACATCCTAAATGACTCAATAAATTATTTATTTAACATATAATGCATTTTACTATTCACCAAAAATTCAAGTATATCAAAAAAATCCTAAAAATTCACCCAAATTTTTTTTCAACGTGTATAATTCAAAAATGTAGTCCATTTTGTAAAAATAATTTTCTAAATAATAGAAATTTAATATTTAATTACAATCATAATTTACCTGAAAAATACAACTTTTAAAATTAAAACTGCTTTTCTAACACTTTGGAAAATTAATTAAGGTCTCTTGAAATTATCATATAATAATAAGTCATAAAAAAATTTATGAATAAATTTTTGGAAAATAAATTTTCATTTAAATTATTAAAATTTTCATAAAATTGTCACTAAATATATATGACTCACAAAAATACCAACACTATGATATAACTATACAATATTGTCACTTATAAGATGGATAAATTTTATTTATACGTTCATTAGTAAGGTTAATTATTTACTTGGATGATTTAATGTTCATAATGTTCATTTTACTACTCATGTGGGTAACATTACTATTATTAATGGTGACTTACTATTCATGAAAAATTATGTTTGTCTTATCAGAATTCAAAAATCTTACTGATTACAATCGTGTATGTCAGATTTTCGAAATTCAAATCACAGAAATGGTAATATTATTTTTAATGGTCACATAGTAAATTGTAGTTCATTATGTTGTGAATAATGTGATTATACTATATGACAAAATTATAAGAAGGGGAATTCCATTGATTAAACATTTGTTCGTCATAAAAACATAATAGAAACAAATAATAAAATAATAGTGTTTGGCTATCTATCCATGCCTATTTCAGCATCAAGGGTACTCACTTATTTATAATCCCTCGCAGTTCACATTGTGGAAATGATTCATGTCCTAAGAATGAATTAATTGACTTATATTGAAATACTTACATGAAATGTAAGTTTGTTTCACATTGTGAAATTAAGATTAACACGTATCTCAAAAGATTTGGATCTCTCATTTTTCATGTCTTTTATCTTCAGTGAGATTCATATTTTGATGATTTTGTGTCATATAATTTGTTCCACTATTTATTGTATTCAAATATTGCATCGGTGTCATATCCTATAATTTTTCTTACAACTATTTTATGTTTGAGGAATACAAATCATGAATCTGTTTTGTGGGAATAATGTTTGATTTTTCTATTTTTTAGCATCACCTTTTTTATATTTGAGATCTAACTATATAAAAAGAACCAAAATCCCATTAAATAAAAGGATAAATATATATTTTTCCTCAAATAATTATATCCAATATGTGTGCGTCTTTGTGTGAATTCATCTTATCAAATTCCCCCAAACATGAATAATTTCTTATCCTCAAGAAAAAATCATTGCAACTAGGATTCAAAATGAAAATAATTTTTAAATAATAAATATACATTACAACAAAGAATACAAAGCTAAGTGTTAGTGGAAAATTAATTTAACGACCCAAACTTTCATTAATGGAAATTCCACTTGATCAAATTTAATGTTTATTATGGTTATATAAAATATCAACTTCCTTTGTTTTATGTTTATAGATTTTAAAATAACGTTATGAATTATGACCATTTCTATTATTGTCGTTGAACAGTGATCACATGATTATTATAAATATTAAGCTTTAACGAATCCAATATACTCAGAAAAAGGAAGCGATGACCTCATCCAGTAGAATTTCTCCATACGAAGCCCATTGGTCAGAGATCATAAAGGAGGTGGTGTCATTGGGCTTCACTATTGACCAAGCCGAAGTTGAGCTTGAACACGTGATGCTTGAGCAGAACCGACTACGGGAGAAGTGGAAGTTAATAGTGATTACCACCCAAGAGATGTTATCTAATCCACCCCAAGAGTCTATTACCATCGCACACCTTACCCTTCGGTCTTATGTGGGTGTTATAAGGGGTTATTTTATAAGACTCCAGCACTATGACTATGTACATTATTTTTTTATAAATAATGTAAAATCATTTTATTATTGTTTCTTTGTAAATAGTTTTTAAACCACAAGTAGTATTTTTAGTTAATATTCAACTAATAAATCTATGTTGATGAATTAATTGGTTTTTGAATTAAATAATATTTTAATAAAATATTATTATTATTAAATTATATTTTATTAAATATAAATGATCATATAATTTGATGAATGCAATTGTAATTTTTATTATCGTTTGAAATATATTTTTGTCAAAACCCATTAATTTTCGATTAATGTTGTTTATTATTTTAAAAGAAAAAATTCACATATTATTAATATTATTCAAATAAAATTAATATTATTTTTGGAATCAGGACATCAAAATTACCCAATGGTTAATTTTTCATAATTTTCTGAGACAGTCGAATTTTTCGGTAAAAATTAAATACCGTTTAAATATATAATGTATTTTATGACATCATAATGACCCAATAGTGATTTAATAAAATAATATAAGAATTATTTCTGGCCAATATATGTTTTAACTTTAAAATAATGTGATTTTTCTTTTATTTTATTTATTTTACAAAGCTTTAGTGGACCCTTCAAGGCTTATAAAACATTTTGTCTTTTTAAATAGTTTTTCTTGAGAGTGTGACTCACCTCCACATAAGCAACCCTATTATTTTAAAAATATCGGCCATTGGAACTATAAAATATTACTTTCTTATCACCTTTGGAAAAAACCATAGTACAAAACCATGGGCTGGTTTTTGGTTTTGATTAGTTTAATGTGAGGGGTCCCAAACCTAAATAATAAAGAATTCTCTCTCCTTTCCTATATAGACCCACCCAAGCACCAACTTCCTCTTCACTCAAAGACTTTGGAGTATGAACAACCCTGACATCTTCTTTCTATAATCCTCCTGAGGTGCCCCATTCTCCCAAGAAGCCTCTCTCAAGCCTCTCCCAAGCCTTTGGAATCACACTTCCAAGTAAGTGATTTCTAACTTTCTCATTTTTGTCCAACTTTGTTTAAGTTTTTATGCCATTTTTTCAATTAAAAATGTTGGGGTATGATTTCACACCTCACCCATTATTCCTTATTTATGTTTGGAAGATTGGATACCCCTTTATCTCTCATTAATTTCTCCCATGTACACCCGTTACCGATCCGAAATTCTATGAGGGATTTCTCTCTCCTCTTTTACATCCAAGTAATTATTTTTTATTATGCATCTAAATTCTATTTCGTTTGGTGGGACATGTATCTATATGAACCCCATGCTTTCTATTTCAAGTTCATATGATCAGACTGTAGAGACCCGAAGCTTAACATACATGGACATTACATTACTTTTGTGGAATACTTAGTACATAAAAAACACACACACACAAGGATCGTAATAGTTTAGTGTCTTTGGAAACTCGGAATAAAATCTTCTAATCGTGGTGAAAGATCTTCAACATCTCCCATAAAGATCTTCCCCTTTTTTTACCTAAAACCTTTCTTTATATCCTGGGGAAAAGAAAACATAAAAGGGTGAGCTCAAATGCTCAGTAAGGGTAAACAAAAGAAATATCGATCACATCAAATTCATAAGAACATAACATTTTGAAAATCTAAACCTGCAAAAGAGATCATAATTTCATAACATGGGATAAATCATAGTAGTGAAATGAAATCCCAATAATCATAAGATAAAACATGAAACTTTGTGGCATACACACATAATCATAGAGAATCATATCTTATTATTCAAGACTCATTTCCAAGACTATCTTAGTGGACAAAGTCCATTTCTGAACCGAGTCACCCTCGTTTCAGTCCTGTTTCACTGAACCGGTATAACCTACCATTCCAGCCATGTCTATCTCATGAGATATAAAATCTTTAACCAATTCATTGGAGGGAGATATAGGTCCCACCCATCTCATAATGATACCATTATTATGTGTGCCACAAAATTAGAAACCATACATCATAGCATAACCCATGTAATAAAAATGGGAATCTTAAACATCGTGACTTCATAAAACAATTAATATAAGATAAAGGAATTCAAAAAAATATAATTCCATCACAAAATAATCAAATCAATGTAATAATAGGAATAGAAAGAGAACCATTTTTTATCTTAGATGGAATATAATTTTGATAAAACACTTGAACTCCATTCTTGAGGAAAATATCCTTTCTTCTTCAAAATTTTTTTTTCCTTTCTTAACATGTCATACAATTTTAAGCTAAAAGAATTTGATTAAAAATAAACTTGAAATCTTGCAAAGGAAGCTTCTTGGATATAATGTTTTAAAAATCCATTCATGTCGTATATGTTTAAAAAAACATTCTTCGTACTTATGTCAGAAAAGTCAAAAAGTACCTCGTACGAAAAACGACAAAAGATTCCTTTCATATCCTTTACTAAAAACTCACCGAAGGGTAAAATTGGATTTAAAAAATTGTAGGTGAATGGAAATAATATTACATATTGAGGAAACATGGATGTGGATGATAAAATACACCCCAGTAAATACCAAAGTATAAACAATCTCGGATAAAAATGAGATTTTGATATTTCCCTTACCTTTGGTCCGATATGCTTTGTATGTGTCCGAACCTCCTGTATAATGATTTAAATAATGTTATTGACTTATTATAGAATCATACTTATTTTTATGATATCATATATGGTCATATTCTTAGCTTATTATTAGTAATATTTCATTACTACTTGTTATTCGGGTGTTTATTAATTTTTGTTCTTATGCGTGTTTTGTCGAATAAATTCTTATTCTTCTACTTAGGTTATAGATACCTCATTTACATAATGGTATTAGTGTAATGTATATCATATTCATTCATTCAATTCATTTGTATAATCATTATGAAATGAAGATCATGTAGAACGAGTCACATCACATCGTGGATACGGTATTCCGTACGTACGCACGAGTGATGATATCGTTCCTATGATCGTGGAATTGTATTGGAGTGTATGTATACTATATCAGAATCAATATCACTTTATAATAGTAATATATAGTCATTATTTACACCATTATACCCATCCATGTAAGGTGGTGGTGGAAAATAGATTACACCACGGCGTGGAGACGGTATTCCGTACGTACGCACGCGCGGTGATTTCTTCTTTCCATATGATGGATAGATGGTGAAATATGGTTGTTTCATACTTATAACAAAATATCATTATATGAGTGATACTGATGTTATTACTTCATAATGAAACAACTAAAGAAGAAGAAGTGGAAGAAGAAATAAAGATGAAAGAATCGGTAATGGACATTACCTCTTCTTTGAAGTGCTTCTTTGAGACCTCCTTTTAGGGCACTAAAATAGGTCTTTGAAGAAGACCAGAACCTCTATGATATTTCTAGGGAAGTGGAGAGAAGAAATTGGCAGGGGTTGGCCGATCTTGAAGGCTCAAAGTGGTGTGAGGAAGAGGGGGAGGAGGTGCCCTTTTATAAGGGAGGAGAGGGGCACCTTTGGAATAACTAAAAATATTATTTTATTATAAAGTCAAGTTCGGTTTTAAATAGCTCCAAATTGAGTTATTTAGAAGATAAGGTGGGGATGGGTCGAAATCCTCTCATCCAATAGAATTTAGACAAGTTTAGGTCATTATATTAACCATATCTTTTAGTTTTAACTCTTAGTTAATTAGATTGACATTTACCAAGCCACTTTGTATTTTTATATTATATAGTTAATAAACTTACCATATACATCCAAGCGACCACCAAGTTGTGTTTTATTAATATATATAACCTTATATAAGTCATTTGGCCGAACCTTAGATTTTTAGGAATAACATAACAATTAATAATATAATATTTGTTTTAAAAACTATTTTATGTCAATTTTGACACTATTCAATAGTTGATTTTTTTGAAACTCATAACAGAATTATTACTTCGACCAAAGTTAATTAAATCAATACTAACATGTCATATTAACCTAGAAAATTAGTTTAGTTCATAAAAAGTCTCAAATTATATTTATTTGGGTATTTATAACATCAATTATGTCAATATTTGATTAATAAGATAATTACTACATCATTGTTGTGTCATAAATAAATTAAATTATTTAATGTCTAAAAATTAAAAATAAAATACCATTATGTAAGAAATCTTTTTATATTTCTAATTAATATTTATAGTCGAATTTATATTATGTATAACCCCATATTAAAAATGATTTACTTATTAAACTTTGATTTTAACTATTTTAACCCTTCTTTAAATAAATTAATAATAAATGTCCTAATCTAATCCAAATGGTCCTAAATGGTCATATTGTATTCCTAAGGTTGTTTTTGGTCGAATTACACTTATCTAATAGAATTAGGAAATGTGTTAGGGTAATAATAATATCATTTTTACCCTTAATTACCCTATTTACTTTTAATCGTGGTAAAAAAAAGTAAAAAAGTTACTATTCACCTAAAATTATTTTCATCTCATTGAACCACATTTTAGTCCATGATATTAACTGCGTCTCTCGGATTTTCGAAATTTCACTCACAGAAGTGGTAAAATTAAGTTTTATGAAAAATTCAGTTTTTTAACTACCACTTAGTGGTTTCACTATTCATCAAAAATTGAAAGTTTTCAGAAAAATACAAAAAATTAGATAAAAGCTATATTTGATATTATGAATTAAAAAATGATGTCTATTTTATCAAATTAAAAACATATCAGTTTCATTAATTAATTTAAAAATTAATTCACGTCGTCAAAACAAATAGCGTGTTCTTAAGAGATAATAACTATCAAAAGATAGACACTTGTTTATGACTGGTTTAAATGTGAAATTACATCCAATGACCAACATTGTATTAAATTATAAAAATATATTCTAAATATACTTTAAAACCACTCAAATTAATAACTTATCACTATTAATTATTTCGATTAAAAAAGTTGTTTTTAATTATAATTTAGTAATTTTCACTATTCATCAGAATATGAAAGTTATCCGAAAAGTACCAAAATTTCACCTTAGGCTAAATTCGATACTCAGAATCCAAAAATGAAGTCTATTTTAAAAAATAAAATTTACAAAATTTCAAAAAGTGGTTATTACTATTCATAACGGCTAGTTTTAATAATATTTTATTAGCATATTGTTGTTTAGTGAAACTCGGTATTGCGTACTACACACGCTATCGAGGAAGGTCGTGATTGCGTGTAATGCAAGGCAAGTCAAGGATGCGTGTTGTGAAAGCTCCTTTTGGTGTAGCGTACAACACAAGACATTAAGGAAATTAAAAAGAATATTTTTTTACAAAATCTCGGGCTGTTACATTCTACCCCCTGAAAATGAATTTCGCCCTCGAAATTCGTCGGGGTTATAAATGGTTTACTACTCAAAAGTTTCTTTAATAGAAACCCACATCGTAAAAAGGAATACCAAAACATTTCTTTAAAAACTAAAGTATGAAATGTAACGATTACCCAAATAAACTAATCACTGGGTTTGCACATAGGTGAAAATATGGATATGGAAGAGAAATCTAACCATCATGTTCTGATGGAGAGTGGTAGAGAACATGGCTATGGAAAATCCAGCAATCACAAAACCATAAATTTGTGACGATCTAAGGTACCATCTGATTCATCAGATATAAGAGCACTAGGAAAACATTTTTTGTTTTCAAGATCATTTCCCTAAAGTTGATGAAATTAGAAGAAATACTTTCGTGATTTTGGTAAATTCTCACCTTTTGTCGTTCTTTGGAGAATTTATACTTCATCTCTTAAATAAATGAAGTTGAATTTGTCATTTGTGATGTGTTAGAAGATCATGTGATAGAATTATGGGTCATTCCATCTGTCTCAAACAAAAGGTTAGAAAAGTTATCAAAAAATACATAAGTCCATCTATAGTGAGATTAATCATATATAGTTCCTAAAATGGACTTATACTTCATATATCATACTTCTTAATTTAATGAAACTAGTTTCTACTAAACAGGGAGTTCCTGTAGGCCAGTGGTAGGCGATAAAGGCCAGTCGCACTTCGGTTGTGGGTTCGATTCCCACAGCCTTGTCCGACGCGATGGGATGTCGCCCGTCCTGCAAGTTGTCCTTTTTCTAAAACTACATTACTAAAACATCACATAAATAATATCAAAAAAAATCTATCCTTAAACAATACTAACTTATGGTTAACATAATCCATTCCAATCTTTAGGCTTATCTAAAATACTTCGGTCCAAGCTCATAGTATAAAGAAAATGATAACTTGAAATGTCGTCAACCAAACATGTGAATACCATCATTTATCCCCCATATATCTTGTTGGTCACATTCCAATCATGTGAATACCTTAATGATGTATTCTCTTGAAAAATGAATACCCATTAAACCTTAGTGAAAACATGAATGCTGTCAAAAGATAACTCTGTCCACATACCAAAATCCAAAAATTCTATATACTCAAACCATGATATGACCTTCTCCTTATATCATTAATGAGCTCATGAATACTATCAAACATTTAATTTTCTCCTTATCTCTTCATTATGCGCATATCATCTACATTCCAAAAATATCTGAATAACCTTTCATGGATACTGGTAACATTAATCATACACTTTCAAAACTCAAGGAAAGAAAACAGTGTAACAATCCTTAGATGTCTCTTTATTCCATAGTACCATGAGATTACACATGATAAACATGTAATCATTCCACTACATTCTTAAACCATTGACCGAGCTTCAACAATTATTTCATCTCACATATCATTTGTAGTCTCTTCATCACCATCCACATAAATACTACCCATACGACCATACTGATTCTCTTCATGAGACTTTCCCTTTGGGAATTGGTTTGCATAATGCCCGTACATTACACATTTAAAACGTTTAACCATTGTTGATGTCGTAGCAATACCATTATCCTCATCCCTGGTGTTAACTGAACATTTTCCTTTGCACTTAATGGATTTGTGTCCTTATTTTTCACACCCAAAGCATCTCCCAGTTCCTTTGAAACATTCTCCTTGATGCCTCTTCCCACATGATTTACATAGGGGAAATTGAACTTTCTTTCCTCTATGATCATCATGAAACTCCATCTTTATCTTATTAGCCGATTCAGGAAACTTACCAAATTTTACTTTATTGATCATATTATGAGATTGCTGATTCTGCATAATAATGATGTTTGGACTTCCAAATCCCATTTCATTTGGTTGCTCATGGAGAATATCATTCCATTGTCCATCATATCCTCCATTATCGTGAATCATCTTGTTTCCATCCACTTTCTAAAACCCAAAAAGAATAGTGTGAGAGGAAAAAATCATAATAAAGGGGGAGTAAATTCAATATCTAACATCTTTGGTTTAATCTAATACAGTTACCATAGTTCTAGTACTATATCCTATACGTATACTTATCCTTAGGGACTTCCCTAGACATACCTTAGAAATATCTCTAGGGATCTTACTAAAGTTCTTGCATCCTAGTTTCCAAAGGTTGACTAAACCTATCCTCTGATACCAACTGTAGAGACCCGAAGCTTAACATACATGGAAATTACATTACTTTTGCGGAATACTTAGTACATAACAAAAGCACACACACAAGGATCGTAATAGTTTAGTGTCTTTGGAAACTCGGAATAAAATCTTCTAATCGTGGTGAAATATCTTCAACATCTCCCATAAAGATCTTCCCTTTTTTTTACCTAAATCCTTTCTTTATATCCTGGGGAAAAAAAATAAAAAAGGGTGAGCTCAAATGCTCAGTAAGGGTAAACAAAAGAAATATCAATTACATCATATTCATAAGAACATAACATTTTGGAAATCTTAACCTGCAAAAGAGATCATAATTTCATAACAAAGGATAAAACATAGTAGTGAAATGAAATCCCAATAATCATAACATAAAACATGAAACTTTGTGGCATACAAACATAATCATAGAGAATCATATCTTATTAGTCAAGACTCATTTCCAAGACTATCTTAGTGGACAAAGTCCATTTCTAAACCGAGTCACCCCCGTTTCAGTCATGTTTCACTGAACCGGTATAACCTACCATTCCATCCATGTCTATCTCATGAGATATAAAATCTTTACCCAATGCATTGGAGGGAGATATAGGTCCCACCCATCTCATAATGATACCATTCTTATGTGTGCCACAAAATCAGAAACCATACATTATAGCATAACCCATGTAATAAAAATCTGAATCTTAAACATCATGACTTCATAAAACAATTCATATAAGATAAAGGAATTCATAAAAATATAATTCCATCACAACATAATCAAATCAATGTAAAAATATAAATATAAATAGAATCTTTTATTATCTTAGATGGAAAATAATTTTGATAAAACACTTGAACTCCATTCTTGAGGAAAATATCCTTTCTTCTTCAAAAACATTTTTACTTTCTTAACATGTCATACAAATTTAAAGTAAAGAATTTGATTTAAAATAAACTTTAAATCTTTTAAAGGAATATTCTTTGAAATAAAGTTTTAAAAATCCATTCATGCCGTATAAGTTTAAAAAAAACATTCTTCGTACTTTTGTGGGAAAAGTCAAAAAGTACCTCGTACGAAAAACGACAAAAGATTCCTTTCATATCCTTTACTAAAAACTCACTGAAGGGTAAAATTTTATTTAAAAAATTGTAGGTGAATGGAAATAATATTAAATATTGAGGAAATATGGATGTGGATGAAAAAATACACACTAGTAAATACCAAAGTATAAACAATCTCAGATAAAAATGGGATTGTGATATTTCCCTTACCTTTGGTCCGATAAGCTTTGTATGTGTCCGAACCTCCTGTATAATTATTTAAATAATGTTATTGACTTATTAAAGAATCAAAATTATTTTTAGGATATCATATATGGTCATATTCTTAGCTTATTATTAGTAATATTTCATTACTACTTGTTATTCGGGTGTTTATTACTTTTTGTTCTTATGCGTGTTTTGTCAAATAAATTCTTATTCTTCTCTTTAGGTTATAGATACCTCATTTACATAATGGTATTAGTGTAATATATATCATATTAATTAATTAAATTCATTAATATAATCATTATGAAATGAAGATCATGTAGAACGAGTCACATCACATCGTGGAGACGGTATTCCGTACGTACGCACGAGTGATGATATCGTTCCTATGATCGTGGAATTGTATTGGAGTGTATGTATACTATTTCAGAATCAATATCACTTTATAATAGTCATATATAGTCATTATTTACACCATTATACCCATCCAAGTAAGGTGGTGGTGGAAAATAGATTACACCACGGCGTGGAGACGGTATTCCGTACGTACGCACGCGCGGTGATTTCTTTTTCCATAGGATGGATAGATGGTGAAATAGGGTTGTTTCATAATTATAACAACATATCAGTATATGAGTGATACTGATGTTATTACTTCATAATGAAACAACTAAAGAAGAAGAAGTGGAATAATAAATAAAGAGGAAAGAATCGGTAATGGACATTACCTCATCTTTGAAGTGCTTCTTTGAGACCTCCTTTTAGGGCACTAAAATAGGTCTTTGAAGAAGACCAGAACCTCTAATATGTTTCTTGGGAAGTGTAGAAAAGAAATTGTCATGGGGTTTCCGAGCTTTAAGGCTCAAAGTGGTGTGAGGAAGAGGGGGAGGAGGTTCCCTTTTATAAGGGAGGAGAGGGGCACCTTTGGAATAACTAAAAATATTATTTTATTATAAAGTCAATTTCTGTTTTAAATAGCTCCAAATTGAGTTATTTAGAAGATAAGGTGGATATGGGTATAAATACTCTCATACAATAGAATTTAGACAAGTTTAGGTCATTATATTAACCTTATATTTTAGTTTTAACTCTTAGTTAATTAGATTGACATTTACCATGTCACTCTGTATTTTTATATTATATAGTTAATAAACATACCATATACATCCAAGATACCCCCAAGTTGTGTTTTATTAATATATATAACCTTATATTAGTCATTTGGCCGAACCTTATATTTTTAGGAATAAAATAACAATTAATAATATAATATTTGTTTTAAAAACTATTTTATGTCAATTTTGACACTATTCAATAGTTTTTTTTTTGAAACTCATAACAGAATGATTACTTCTACCAAAGTTAATTAAATCAATCATAACATGTCATATTAACCTAAAAATTAGTTTAGTTCATATAAAGTCTCAAATTATATTTATTTGGGTATTTATAACATCAATTATGTCAATATTTCATTAATAAGATAATTACTACATCATCATTGTGTCATAAATAAATTAAATTATTTAATGTCTAAAAATTACAAATAAAATACCATTATGTATTAAATCCTTTTAGCTTTCTATTGAATATTTATAGTCGAATTTATCTTATGTATAACCCCATATTAAAAATGCTTTACTTATTAAACATTGATTTTAACTATTTTAACCCTTCTTTAAATAAATTAATAATAAATGTCCGAATCTAATACAAGTGGGCCTAAATGGTCATATTTTATTCCTAAGGTTGTTTTTGGTCGAGTTACACTTGTACAATAGAATTAGGACTTGTGTTAGGGTAATAATAATTTCATTTTTACCCTTAATTACCTTATTTACTTTTAACCGTGGTAAAAAAAGTAAAAAGTTATTATTCACCAAAAATTATTTTCATCTCATTGAACCACATTTTATTCCTTGATATTAACCGTGTCTCTCATATTTTCGAAATTCTACTCACAGAAGCGGTAAAATTAAGTTTTATGAAAAATTCAGTTTTTTAACTACCTCTTAGTGGTTTCACTATTCATCAAAAATTTAAAGTTTTCAGAAAAATACCAAAAATTAGATCTAAGCTATATTTGATATTATAAATTCAAAAATGATGTCTATTTTATCAAATTAAAAACAAATCAATTACATTAATTAATTTAAAAATTAATTCCCATCGTCAAAAAAATAGCGTGTCTTAAGAGATAATAACTATCAAAAGATAGACACTTGTTTATGACTGGTTTAAATGTGAAATTACATCCAATGACCAACATTGTATTAAATTGTAATAATATATTCTAAATATACTTTAAAACCACTAAAATTAATAATTTTTCACTATTAATTATTTCGATTAAAAAAGTTGTTTTTAATTATAATTTAGTAATTTTCACTATTCATCAGAATATGAAAGTTATCCAAAAAGTACCAAAATTTCACCTTAGGCTAAATTCGATACTCCGAATCCAAAAATAATATCCATTTTAAAAAATATAATTTACAAAATTTTAAAAAAGTGGTTATTACCATTCATAACGGCTAGTTTTAATAATATTTTATTAGCATATCGTTGTTTAGTGAAACTCAGTATTGCGTACTACACACGCTATCGAAGAAGGTCGCGATTGTGTGTAATGAAAGGCAAGTCAAGGATGCGTGTTGTGAAATCTCCTTTTGGTGTAGCGTCCAACACAAGACATTAATGAAATTAATAAAAATATTTTTTTATAAAATCTCGGGCTGTTACACAGACACCCTTTTCTCTCTCATCGACCATTTCCATGAATCCTTATGTCACGCCTTTATGCTGCCGAAATTGTACCGCATTTTTTCCAAGCTAAGATTATTGTGTAGTTTATACCATACCCATGTCATTATTAAGGTTATTAAAATTTATGAACATATACATATTTAATGGTACTTTCATGTATTTATTCCAAATTACTTAATCATGGAATAACTTATGATGTTGATTGATTCCATGTTATATGATCCATTTGTCATACATATGCATGAAATTAAATGTTTAAGAAGGGTGCACCCTGATAGCGCTCTAATGCATTGGGTAAAGTATAGTGTCATGATAAGTCATGTGAAATGGGTTTTGACTCATGATAATTTAATTTCAATGAGGTTTTAATCATGATTCAGGTGAAATGATGGTTTACTCAAGCTCCATGTGCAATGAGCCTTGGCTCATGCTAATTCCATGTTAAGTATTGTTTCCACGTTTCCATGTTATGATTATCATGATTTTTCATGCCTTTATGATCATGTTTCTCATGTGATCCATTAATATACCTATTTTCTAATATGTATTGTATTCCTCATGTTATTCCATGTTTATTCCCTTACTGGGCTTTATAGCTCGCCCTTTTCGTATTCATGTCCTCAGGTTATCCCATCCAATGCTAAGTACGAGGGAATATAGTGGTCATGTAAAGGATGTTTTCAATAAAGATGTTTTCTATTCTACGTTCTAATTTGTTATGTAATGTTCATAATCCCTAAAGCACTTGACCTCTCGATCTTCCATGTTGTATCAAGTGATGGTTTTACCCAATAAATCGGGTTTAAGTGTGTAATAAAGAGTAGGGTTTTCATAATTAAATTACTCAATAATCAACCCTGTATAGAAAATCGCTCATGCCTCATATGTATTTTCATTATTTTGACCCATTCTTACTTTAATTAAAATTACTGAACGATTTCTTTGAATCTATATCTATAATGCAATTTACCTCACCAAGAATTATCTCTCATCTCTTAAGGTAAATTAAAAAAAATAGATTTATGATAATAACTTGAATACATATTCTCTGTTATAGTCTTTTATTAGTTCTAAAATCTCCAAAACATAAATATAATCCCACAATTAATTATAAGGGCTTCAATTATAAGTTTCAAAAAAAATCATGGTTAAGTTAAAGAGGGAATATGATTAAAATAAACATAAAAGGGAGGTTAATCTCTCAATTATAACACATGATCATTAGAGATGATGAAATGAAAAATATCCACAATAAAGTGGCATATCTACAATCAAAAAATATTATGGTAGGTCCATGGATGTACATAATATCAATGAAAGTATCATGTTTCTTCTTCTTCTTTTTTTATATTTTTTTTATTTTTCAATAGTCTTGACTAGGGATGATCTTTCATCCATCACATAAGAACATATGATCTATCATAAGATTCATCGATCTCGTAATGGTGATTTTTTTATATTCCTAGTACCAAACCCATATAAAATTTATATATATATATGTGTGTGTGTGTGTTGGATAACCACATTTGATACATCAGAAGAATAATGTACCACTCCACGCATATCATGTGAAGTAATTACCGTACATATCATCAGTGGTAAGAATCCTATATCCATCAGCAATTACCATCACCCTCACACTTATTCATCTTAAAATCATGAAATTATATTAAGATTAGGGTAGGAGGGAATAAAATGGTTCTGTAACATGGCTGAATACTAAAAAGGACATTCATAGATTCTATGGGATTAAGAAGGATAAATATAAAGGTGGGTTACTAGATAAATGGCTCAAAAGACTAACTTATTCATTTTAACAATTTATTTATTCACTCATATCCTCTATAAGATTCCAACGCAATTTCTAAAAAAATTTCATGGCCTTGGTATCTATAAAGAAATATTCAAAGATAAAAATATAAAAATGTAAATCAGAATACTCCCATGAATGGTTATATAAAAATAATAAAATCTAATAGGTTATAAAAACTACTACTGATTAAATAAAAATAAATATCAATAATATATAATTATAATTAAATTACTCCACTTATAAATCATTCTAAAATACTAGAAATTAATTAAACTATATTTCAACATGCACTAAACAAATTGTTTATTTTATTTCAATGGGTATAATTGGATTTCAAGATAAATAGTTATATCGATGAAAAATGTCTCATTGACTAATAAAAAAAATAAAAATTCAAGTGTATAGAAAATATTACGAAATAAGGACTCCCCCATCCTTAAAATGAACAATGTCACAATATTTTGGAAAGTGACGTGGGAGAGAAATTAATAATATCAATGATAGATTAGAAATAGAAAGTATGAATTTAAATTAAGGAATTGAGGGATCCCTATAATTAATTTCATGTCGTGGGATAAATTATTGGATGGTGATAAGAAATTGTGCCACCTATAAAAAAGTTAGAAGGAAAAGATACTTCAAAAACATTAACATTGGTGCAAAGGGTTTAATCAATGTGTATGAAGAAAAAAGGGAAGGTGGAAACATTCAAAAGTAGGATAAAGTTTAAAAGACAAATTCATGAATATGATAATATTTTTTATTTAATGATCATTTAATATAAATTTATATTATATTAAAAAATCCTTAATCACTCAATGGAAACCTAAAAAACAAAAAACATGGGTTTCCTTCCATAAATCACTAACAATGGCATCATTATCCAGAAAGATGGAAAAAATTAGTTAGTGTATTCAATTGTATTTGATATCCTATGAATATTGTAGTAACTTTTTGAAATGTTATAAATCTATGTGGGACACTTGGTGGGGCTCACCACCTCAATATTGGGCTAACCAAAACACTCATGCTGAAGTTATAGAAGCTCTAAATTCCATGGAGTGGAATGATTTATAGTATCAATATTTAGCTCATGGATTCATCTCGTGATGTTATCAACATGAGGAAATAAATTTTGTAGGATTCCATGCAGAAGTTGAATAGATACATAGATAACTATGGATGATTTATTAGGGTAAGATAGGGTTAAATGAATGCATTAAAAATTAAAAATCTGTCAAAAATAATAGTCAAAAAAACATATCTTATTCATTATATTTGATAAATGATACATTAGAGAATAGGGGAGACATAGAGTGTATGAAAATAGACCTAAAATAGAGTATAATATATTGGGGTATAAGGGAATAACTAAACATTGTAGGTCATGTTTCCATAATCAGCATCAGATCCCCCCACCCCACCGAACATTGGGTGTCTAAATCGTCATTTCTATTTCATTCAAATATATAGAGGTGGGGGTACGTGAATTGAACACCGTTGAAATTGCCAAGGTGATTGAATCTTCTTTGGACATGAATGATAGAGGGGAGGTGTTAATCCATAATGTGTAAAGAGTCCTGGAAGTTGGATAGATGAATGAAACCTTAGAAGTATAAGATAAGCCTTGACCCTTACTCTACTGATCTAGCTCTATTATAAACTCCGCATAGGATTAAGGGACTATGATCTCTATATATATCTTGACCTGGGTGGGAGTTTGGTTGGGAATATAAGATGAGGTGTGGATTATGGAATAAAGTGGTGGGTTAGAAGATATTTGGGATGGTGGTGGGGAGGGGTGGTGAACATGGATGGCTCAGTGAATGGGATACAAAAGTAGAGGAAAATATGTCCGTATTTCACAAGAATACACTAGATAATAGGCTAGATATCATATGGGATTGGGGAAATTGGTTAAGTGGTGGCAGGGGTGGTTGTTCGGTGGTGGTAGTGGAAAATGTGGAAGAATAAAAGAAAGGGGATGGGATTTTAAAAGTAGCAGCCACAAAAGATAGGGTATGGGTTGGGGCATGATGAGGTGGATCCTCATCTGCGTCCTCTATATACAATGGGTCCCACTAGTAGTCCCCGATATTTTCCACATAATCCCCATTTATAGATCATGGGAAAATTTATAGACTCCATCTTCCTGAGAGAGGAAATATACAAAGTGGTATTGAATATGATGATATTTATAGTGAGGTGGGATATAAATGTGCCTCCCCTAAGGGTACCATGATCCCTCCACACCTCAGTCTTGTATTACATCATGAAGTGGCGAGATATTTTGAAAGAAAGGCCACCGATAGAATAGGCTAGGATGATAAGCATGATCTAGATGATTCTACCATGATCATCTTCTCTAGATAGTAGATAATGGGAGAGGTCCCAATGTATTTTTAAAAAATAGGAACCTCGTATATGGGTAATCTTAATTATACAAAGATCATGAAATGACGGGTGGTATCAGGAAATTATTACCCAACTTCGGTTGGAATCCTCTTTACTCGATTCTATATTCATGGTATCACAGGCTAGGGAAGAAATGAAGTCATCTTTTTTACATTCCTAAGTCAAAACAAAATTATCCCGAAGTGATCTCCCAAGGGCCTCCACCGAGTAGAAAGGTGACATGAACCATGCCAAGCTCTAGAGTGGAAAAGAACTCCATAAAATGATCCTAGTATGTATTTTTCTTCCTTCCTCAGTCATTCCGGAGAGGTGAATTGATCCTATGAGATAAAGGACCTCCCCACGTACCTAGATCCTCTTAATATTGGTTGGGTCCAGTCTTTTGTTGGTCCTTATCGGCATGACCTATAAATGGACCATGTATACCTGATTTTCAGGTGTAGACAAGTGGAGGTGTGGCTATAGGTGTGGGTGTAGGGTTACACCTGAGGATGGTTTCCATGACGATTTTGACTTAATAAAGGTAAAGGGAGTGGAAAAACCTGATGCCAGCAGTGAGGGGGTTGGCTATACAAGAAGAAGTAGAGGATCTAATACCTAATGCTTTCATGGAAGATTTTCATCATGTTGGTTTATGTATTAGATGATTTGGGTGCAGTCCACTATGTCACAAATTGTGATATAGTAAAGAACATATAAAAGGGTTGTATGTTAAACTTTATGGGGAGGAAGGAGGAAGGGAGGCACACATTATAGGATGATCTTGGAGGTCATTAATGGGGGGGGGGGGGTAACACGGGAGTGAAGAAGAGGTAGGTGGTGCCTTTAAACCCTAGGTTCATGAAATTTAAAGCTACATGAGATTTTTATATCTTGCAACTATTTCGAGACATGTAAAACATGAAATTGAATTTTTTTACCACTTAGATTTTCACATCATCTAATGTTTACAAGATGTGTTTTTTTAATTTGAGTAAAAACCCTTAACTTCTCTCCATATTTATTAAAAATTTCTAATCTTCAAAAAATTGACTCGAACCTATTTAACCTATTAGGTTTTTTCTCCCAATCTAATATTTTTTTTTATCATAATGAGATAAATAGATACTCCAAATAAAATGAATTTTAATGAAAGGACACACCCTTCATAGAATGGTACTTGATATATTTTTAATCCTATTACATTGAATCTGAAGGATTTTACTTCATCTAATTGAATTTAAATTGTCTCATAGAAGGAAAATTTTAAAAATTTAAAGCGACCCAACCATTAAGTTTTCATCTAGCCAAGGAATAATTCCATTTAATAATTAAAGAGTATAAGTATATCAATAGTGTGAAAATTGAACACCCAATGCATTGGTCATGTCATTTATTTGTTTTTTATTTATAAATTCCAAAATTTTAATAATATTCCAATCTAATCTCTTCTATATCATCCATTTGTATCATTGTGAATTCCATGACTTTTACAATATCCAAGCTTATTTTCTTAATTTCTCAATAAGGGTGATGGTATAATTTGTAAAAAAAGTGACATGGCTTCCCAAAAACAAGTTATAATAGTGTTGTGCTAATGGGTTTTTTATAAGATGTGTGATACACCAAAATTTCATCATTCCATTTAAGACTCCAGTCCTTTAAAATTATAATAACTATCTTTTCTATAATTTTTTTTAATATCCCTATTAGACAATTCAACATTCCTTATTGTCTGTAGATGGTTAGGAAGTCATGTTTTGTAATAGATTCCATATTTTTATAGAAACACATTAATAATTGTATTTGAAAATTGATTTACCTGATCAATAATGAGAAATTGATATATTGAAATCTAACTACAAATTTTTATATTAGAAATTCATGGAAACCTTATCTATTTCAAGGGAGGTGGCTTCAGATTCTGCCCACCTCAAAATGTAGTCCACAACAACCAGGATATGAGACATCTAATCATAATTGGTGAAAAGTACCATGAAATAAATTCCCCAAACTTCAAATAATATGAATTCAATGATAGGGTTATATGGAATTTCATTTTTCATTCAAATGGTTCATGTTGGATGGAACTAATAAAAAATATATATGAAGATCCTTGAATCTCGATTGACTGTGGGTCAAAATAGTTCAATTTCTAAGATATTATACATATTTAGCTAAGTCCCATGATGTAATATAGTATTATACACATGAAACATTATTATTATTCTTTGAATTTAATATTCTAGGATGCAATGTTTCATCAATCCAATAGGATGAGGCTCAAATTATTACGGCTCACCCCGGTTGCAGTGTGAAACATTGAATAAAGTTTCTTACATTATTGGTAGGAGAAGTAGGGGTAAAGTGATACCATTGAAAGATACTTTTCAATATCATAAAATCACGATTTTTTATGGATTTATATTAGAAATAATTTCATTATGGAATTCCTCCCCAATTCTTGATTTTTTTCATCTTCAAAGATAAATAGTGGAAGTCAAGATAAGTGATAAAAAATATTTTTTTCATTCCCTTTTGTGTATTTGATGACTATATCAAATTCTTACAGTAGTAAGATATAAAATATTATTAATTTTTTGCCATCCATTTTACTCATTAGGTATTTCAGTGATTCATGATGTGTTGGGGATATTTTCTCTAAAGTCAACAAAATTTTCCATAGTTTTTTATAATATGGATGGTTCCAAGTTTAATTTAAAACATATATTCCTTGAAATAAGGGTGCCTATTATAGGGAACAACACCACTAATGTAAAACATGACATATTATTTAATAGTTCACCATATCAACATAAGTCAGTCTCTTTACCATCTAGGTTGTACAAATAGAACCTTTTGTAGATTAGGTGGAATGAGATTGTGATGTCAATCCCTGATGTAATAGAAATGTGTAGAGTTATATATCCTAATTTCATGATCAAAAATGCAAATTCAAGAGAATCTAGGCTCCTAGAATGAGTCAAAAGACCCCAATTCATGCACTAGTCAGCTGATAGAGGTCATAGATTCCATTCCATGTGTGAAATTTTAATAATAACGGTGAAAAAATAAACGGGGAGATGTAATCCTAAGTTTATACCAAAGATTATCAAACCTAAGGAACATCCATCCGTAGAAACAATTCCAAAATATGACATGACCACATTATTTTATTTATTTATCATGGGTGTGGATAGAATAAGAATTAATATTATCCCAAATTAAACTAGATATAAAGGCATAACATAGCCACAATGTAGGGTTGAACACACATGGACAAGATGGTAGGTTGGAAACCTAGTTATTAAAAATTGGGTGTAGGACTCCTCAAAACACATATACGTTTGGTTTTACTAATACTTATATAGATATGTTATAGTTCATATGAAAAAGAATATATCAAGGTCATTTTCTATTCTTACAAAAATGTTAATTCTAAATCTAGCATTGTATAGTTCTATGGGTTAGGATAAAAAGTAGTGGAAGTTCATAAATTGGTATTGTTCTATAAAATAGGATCTTTATATGCTATACATTATTATGTGATCTAGATACATTCCACAAATCAATTGCAATAATTTTAGATTATATCAAAGAAATAATCACGTTCTACAAGTCCTATCCTACTAAACTCCTAAAAGCTTAGGTAATTTATATTACAATTCATCATATTAGGGTCATGTAATAGAATGGAATTAATAGTTTTTTAACCAAATTAATATATAATAGAATAACCATGTTTTAATTTAGTAATTCATCAGGATTAAAGAAACCCTTATACTCAACCCCTAACCTAACTAGATTAGTCACGCATAACAATGTTAAGAAAAATAAAGGAAATAAGTAGAATGATTGACATGATAATTAAAAAATTCTAATGAATAGACTCTATATTTGAAACCATCAAATATTAACAAAATACTTAGTGAAATGGACGAGCAATAGAGAAAACAACAATAATTGAAATAGAATGAGTATTATAATTGAAACATGAATGTTAAAATAGGAAATAAGAAATCTATAATTGTGGAATATTAATCAGCATCAAAGGATCTAGAAATATGGGAAATAAAAGAAACAAAATAAAGTTTGGAAGAAAACATAGAAAAAATAAAGAAGAAAAGAACAGGGTCTGGCCATCTTTCCCAGTCTATTTCTATGTCGATGGTGATTTCATATTTATAATCCTAAGTAGTTTATAGTGTGTCAATGATTCCTGATGTTAGAAAGAATTAATTTTCTTATAATTCCAAACATACATGACGTGTATTTGGGTTCCAGGAAGTGTTCTACAGATCCACAAATATCTCTAAATATATTGGATCTATAGGTTTTCATAGCTTTTATCTTTGGTTGGATTCCTATTTCTAATATTTTATTTATTTTTATTATTTCACGTCATGTATTATAATCATGCATTTTACTAGAATCGACTCCTATAATTTGTCACAAAGGCATTCTATGCAAGAGTAATACACATCGTGAATCAGTTTCAATTCACGTAATGTATTATTTTTTATGTTTCGAGAATATATCCCTTTGAGAGAAGAGTTCTTATTCCATAAAAAAACAAACCAAAACCCAGTGCATTATCGAATAAAGAATGATTATATCTTAAATAATTGTATCCAATATGTGTGTGTGTGTGTGTGTTTGTGTGGATTCATCATATCTAGAGACATTGACAATTTCAGTGTGTTAAAAATTCATACAGTCTAATCTTCAAGATGTTCAGGTTGATTTTCAGAGAAGCTTCTCTAGAAGTTTTTTCAAAGGATTTTTTATCCTTCAAAAGAAGGTGAAGTTTGAAGGCCCTATGAACTTTATGATGATACATGTATATTTTATATTTTGTGCCAATATTCTTGTTTCAAATGGTGATTTATTGTTTAGATTTGATTACCTAATTCTTTTACAATAATTCCTCTCAAAACATTTGTTTGTTTGACAATTTATTAACATTTAAGGATAATTTTTCTATCACTTAGTATTATTCTTCTATCCTTTATTATTTGATATAAACATTTTTTATTATAGTGTGTTGTTTATAGATTTCATATTTTTAAAGTCTTCTAGTTTAGAGCTCAGAATTATTTCTTATTTTCTAAACTTTTCAATTATTAAGTGAGAATTGTGAGAAAAATGGGATCATTATTGTGTATTGGTGATCGACAATCATTGAGTACATCGACCTAATCATAAAAAATAGTGATCAATGATTGATATCTTCATTGATAATCTTAACATTAAATCATAAAGAGATGAATAATTTATACTTTAATTAATTCATTTATAGAGTTGTAGTTTAAAAAATCAATAGAATAATAAATATTCTAATATATTTTCCATTTATCTCTTCATTCTGTTAACTTCTTTATCTTATTCTACTGCACCTATTTCATTGTTTTAATTTTAAATCCATATAAATTCCCTCAAAAATATTAAAAATATAAAAAAATAATGAAGAAAGAACTCCTCGTGTTTGGTCTCATTGGGGGATAATTAAGGGTACTTCTTTACTATTGTAGATAGGATAAAAACTTTAAACAAGGTTTTTAACAACTAAAAACAATTAAATTAAATTTGTGAAGTTTTTGGGGAGGTTTACAAGGATTCAAAAAAATAAAAAACATAATTTTCAAGTTTTAAAAAGAAAAAGGTAAAAATTATTTTAAAAAATCAACTGTAAGACCAAAAATAATCTATAGATTTTTTAAACAAAAAACTCGTACAATCTTAGAAAAAGAATGGTAGAAAAACATATAAAATAATTCACCAAAATAGAAAATATATAAAAATTGGATCAAATTGAAAATAAAAACCACAATCAAACTTCATAATAATAGAAAATTTTTTGAACATAGGAAACATGGATGAAAAAATAACACTAAAAGATATTATTGTTCATAAATTTGAAAATCAAGAATTTTTTTAGGATAACTAGACATAGACCTTGGATTTGAACATTCATTAGGCTTGATACATCACCTACCCCAATTCCAGGGCATACTATATGAGGACCCACACAATCACCTATAAGACCTCACATGGATTTCATCACTATAAAATCACAAGGGGTCAATGGGGATGAAATCAAAAATGAAGGCATTCCCCTTTTCTATTGATGGGGTGGATAAGAAGAAAATTTAATACAAAAAATTCACCATAAAAGGGTGTTTTAACCAACTAAATAAGTTATTCCTACAAATACTTTTCATATCCTCAAGGATATCCTCCATTAGTGAAGTTATTTATGGAATTAAGAAGCTAAAAGGGGGTACTTTTCATGAGTACAAGAAGAGATTTAAGAACTTTCTTCTAGCTGTTTGTATCACTAAATTTCAACCATCTCCATATCTAACATTTTTTTAGGGCTTGGATTTGAAGGATAAGATAATGATAGATGTCATGGAAGAGGATCACAAGTTGATAATATTCTCTATAATTATAAAAATATCATTTAAAACATGGCCCAAAATCCACATCAATTTTGTACTCAAGGATAAATTCACATTAATGTGGTTATAGAAGCGAACACTTCCAATTATGAAAAGAATAAAATAGAGAGTTAGGTGTGTGGTATTTCTATTATAATGGTGTAGATTTTTACATTATATGAAGGTCCACAATATTAATAAGAACCAATCTATCAAATTCAGATACATTGTTTCATTTGATCTTCTACTTCTCATTTCAATGATCAAAGCCATCAGTTTAAAGAGATTTCTAAATCTTGTAATAGAATATTTCTTGGATAACCACTCTAGAACAATCCAAACAACCAATTACCCAAAAAAATATTCAATTTATGTCTCAGAAATATAATTAAAAGTACGAAATTTGATGGAATTATGAAGAAACAAACGGTTTAGGCCTCATAATCAGCAAAATAGGAATTTCAAGCCCAAAAAATTTAATTAGAAACCCTAGGATAATATAATTAAATATTGTAACAATGATGTTAAGAATCTTAAAAACTATCATAATATATAAAACCCAAAAGAAATCAAGGAAATAATAGAATTTAATCAAACCATGAAGATATAATTTGAGAAGGAATAAGATATTTCACAACAATAACAAGTGGTACTACAAAATATGTTAACACAAATAGGTCAGATGGAAAAAAGTTAGTTCACTGAGAAATAAAATAAGTGGTAATTTTCCATCACAATATGAAGTGAACTCAAGAGTAATAAAAAATATTAGCCTACATAATTTTTAGAAGTGGAACTAAAATCCAATACTCATAAGTAGAGTACAAGGAAAAACAATATGAAACATATAGCTATACATCTAAAACTAATTAAAAATCACATAAGAATTGAAAAAAATACCCACAAAACCTGTTTTTGAAAATGTTAAATATTTAAAAGGAACTACTTTCAACACACCAATAGGGTAAGAAAAAAATAAATAGAAATAAATTAATCTTTAAAGAACTTATAAGTGTTTTAGAAACCTAAAAATCTCTTAAAAAAGGAAAAAAAGATGAAGTTGATAAAAATATATATATAGAGCCACTACCATATCCTTCGGGAATTCATGTTGTTAAAAATATTTTTGAAAATAAAATAAAAAAGGAGTGCTTGAATATTTTATTTAATTCCAAGTTAATATCCCTCTAGGTTATGCTGTGAAATAGATCCCTCAATATTCTAATTTTTTTAAGGAAATATGTACACAAAAAAGGAAGTTCAAGGGAGGTGAGGATGTTAATTTCGGAATTCATATTTCTTCTAGGATCCATAATTCCATCCTTATTAAATTCAAATATCCTTATAAATTTTAAATCACCTACGCTACTGGAAATCATCAATTAGAATATGATTTGTAGTTTTTTATACCTCTATAAATATCACATATTATTGAGTCTTGTTTACTATGTTAGTTAGAGACCTCAATAAAAGTACTTTTTCACCCATCTAGAAAATATAAGTGTGGATAATATTTCTAGAGTCATTGAGGGTGTGTTTGTAAGAGTAAAAGACAATATTTTAACTATAGATTTTTTACATGTTATACATGGATGATGGAAGATTTAGTTCACACTCATGATCAATTTTAGTAAGCATGTTCTTGAAAAATTCTAAAACAATTATGAATGTCCATAAAGGGACACTTTATTAAGAGTTCGAAGGTAGTATGGGTAAATTTTTTATATTTTAATCATTGAAACATTTGTGGTAGACTATTCTACACATCTACATAACAATATCGATTGGTTTTTTAAATATTTTATTTCCCATTTTATTTGAGACAACCAACCTCTATTTTTATCAAAAAATTATTTTTTTGCTGAAAATGAGACTCTCAGAATTATATTTTTTGCAATATGTTGTAATGGTGGATCTAAAACTGAATCTCTTTTTTGGAATATTTTAATGTATTTTAGAATTTATAAAAATGTAAAGGAAATAAGTTTTACTAAAATTTATACTGAAAAAGATGCTAATTTTTTGATTTTATTAGAACATTAAATGTTGTTGAGATTTTATAATTTCTTGTGATTACACTATTTTTAATATAAAATATTCTAAAATTTTCAATGAAGATCCACCTCATTTTTCTCAACTTGTATGTGAAAATTATTTTGAGGATGGAAAATTTTGTATGTTTGAAAATAATTGCACTTCTATTTTAGAATTTTTTAAATTTCTATTCTTATATATGATTAATTGGATTAATATGGTATGAAAGAATCCACGGTGCCTATTTTTTCAAAAGGGTAGAACCAACCCACAATTAAACATAATCCATTGGCTGAAAATTTGAAATATTCCAATAGATAAGGAAAACAAAAAATCCCTATTATGATTGCAGTTGAGATTTTCTATAAACAATAGAATAAACATAGAGATGTTGTAATGGAGAATTTAATTTATATAGAATGGTCTATAAATGATTTACCTATAATTATCCTTCTAGTGTGCATGTATAGGATTATTCTAAAGGATAATTACAATCCTATTAGAAAATTTCTAAGGAGACTCAATCCAAACATTCTAGGAGTGGTTAAGAAAGATGTGACTTCCTTGTTGGTTATAGGAATAATATAACCCATTTTTGATATTAGATAGGTAATTATAGATTTTATTTTACCTAAAATTGGAGGGTTGGTAGTTTTTTAAAATAAATTGGGAGAATCAACTCCTGTCGGGCTACCTGATAAGTAGAGAGTATGCATTGACTATAGGATGATAAACATAGGGACTTAGAAGGACTACATTCCCTTTTATCTTAATTATGAAATACGTGAATGGTTTGCTTCTCAATCCCATTATTACTTCCTGAAAAGTTTCTCTAGATACATTCAAATTCATTTTTCTCTACATGACCAAGATAAAATTAATTTCATATATACTTATATTACTTTTACTTATCAGTGTATGTTATTTATACAATTTAAAGCCTTGTACACCTTTTAAAGATACAATCATAACACTTTTTCTAAATTTAATGATACATATATTAAGGTGTTTACATGACATTACTATGTGTGTTCTTTCTTATGATGGATTTCTATGATTTTAAGGGTTGTTCTTAGAGTGTGTACTGGGAGGAACTTTGCTCTAAATTTTGATATATTCCATTTTAGTGTTAAGAGTGGAATGTGATTGATAATTAAGTGTCTAGAAATATAATTTGGGTGGAGAAGTAAAATGTTGAAATTATCTCCATGCTAACTCTTAATAAGACTATGAAGGATATTAAATATTTTCTTCACTATAGAATATTTTATTTGAGTTTTTTAAAATACTTTATGTGAATTTATTTTCCCTTGATAATAATTATTTAGAAATAAATTGTTTATCTATTGATGGGATGTGTAAAAAATATAATAATAAACTCAAAAAAAACATGTGTCCCCACCAATTGTTCAACCACATAACTAAGACTTGCCTTTCGATCAAATGAGTGATTATATTTTTTTAGGGGATGTTCTTGGGAAAATAGAAGAGGGGAAATCTCATTTCACTGCCTATGCTTCTTATAATCTAGATTCTTCCCAATCCAATTTCTCCAAAATAGAGAATAAATTATTTTCAATTTTTTCCTTAATAATTTTAGAAGATATATTTTGGGGTATAAATTTACTGTTGTCACTAATATTTCTAAAATTTGATATCTCTTGAATAAGCAGGAACTAAAATTGAGGTTATTTAAATGGATTTTGTTATATCACTAATTTGAAATATAGATCCAAATAGGAAAAGAATAGGGAACATTGTGGATGATCATTTGTGTATGATACCTACTCATTTTTTTCATGATAACACATTTATTGAACCTATTGGTGAGTTTTTTCTCAAGGGAGAGATTATATTATAATATTGTTGATATGAGAGAATTGTTTTTGAACATTTTCAATTACAATTCTACTAAAAATATTCCTCACTAGTTTTTCAAGAATATGGTTACCAATTTGATTAATGTGTTAAGGAAATATTTTTGGGATGATATTCAATTATTGATTATGAAAAGTTATTAAATTATCAGGAGACATATCCCAAATTCTAAAGTTTCTTTAGTTATGCTATTCTTCTATAGTTTGACCTATGGTAGTAACTTTGGTATATAGAGGACTTCTATAAAAGTTTTCATTAAAAGTTTATTTTAGTAAATTATTATCAGATATTCCCCTCCATTTTTTTACATGAAATACTTTTCAATTACAAGGGAAAATTTTTCAAAGACATGAGATTCCACAAAAACTTTTTTTCTGATTTCAATATTTGTGGAATTTAATTTATATGTAAATTTCCTAATTTTTTTGGGTATTCGTATATCCAACTTGGAAAAGATTATGTGTCTAGGTATATTGAATTTGTGCCCACCAACACTGATGATACTAGAGGGATGTTACAATTTGTTAAGAGTGGTATGTTTTCTAAATTAGGGATACTAAGATTTATTGAGAAAAACCAACATACAAATCTCTATATTATGACTATGGAAGCATCGATAAAATGATATTGGGTTACTCATAAACTATATACAACCTTATCATCCTCAAATCAATGAGATATCTATAGTTTCAAATAGAGAGATCATGTATATTCTTCATAAAACCCTTAACCTGAGTAGAAATTAATGGAACTTAAGTATTTGGGATTCTTTGTGGGTGTATACAAAAAGTTATAAGACATAAACTATACTTTCACCTTATTGGGAAATTTTTTGGAAGAGCTTGTCATTTACCCATTGATTTAGAGCACAAAAAATTTTAGGTTCTTAAGTCATAAAATTTGGATATTTTTAAAAACTACATTGAGAGGAAGTTTTTCTCATGAGCAGGAAGAAATGAGGAATAATTCATGTGAAAATTATACGATTTTTAAAGATAAAACTAAGACTAAGAATTAAAAGTTAATTTTAAATAAATACTTCCAATTTGGAGATATGGTGCTCTTATACAACTCTAGGTTAAAAGGTTTCCCAATTAAATTTTATTGTAACTCATGTTTTCTCTTTTGATGTTGTGCAGATTTAAGATCTTGGTAATTATGTTACATTAACTATTAATAGACACTAGTTACAACTATTTAGATAAGGTAATAATGGTATATCAAGGGAGGAGTTCTAATTTTTGGAAGTTAAATGTCACTGAATAATCTAGGTAATTATGTCCTTCTTTTTTTGTAAGAATTGTGGGGGATGGTACTAATCATTTTTAGTGTTAGGTATTTTATTCCTTTAATAGTTTTTCTTTGCATAGAATTAAGTGAGATTTATAAAAATATGTGGTGCCAATTATTCACCATAAGGGATTTTCTAGGTTATCGACTCTAATTTTTTATAAATTACTTTACACTATAAATATAAATAGAAGATAAAGGTTAAGCAACATGATTCAGTCCGTTATGTTCTATACTCTAGTAACTTTTTAATTGAGTTGTAATTTCTCTAATCCGCTGTTAATTTTTTCTATCCTTAAGAGATAATCAGTGACACTTCTTCTAAACAAAGAAGGGGTGTATTTGTGTACATGAAAAGACAAATAGAAAATAAAATTGAAGGCATTAATTAGATTTAATTTTTTTTATTCTTCATGCTTTTGAAATCTACTTGTGTAATGCTGCAACAATGGAAATCAATTGGTTAAAAGAAAAAATGAAATTGAATATCACTTTCCTGATGAATTTTTTGATGAAACGTGATTTTTATAACTACTAGTTTGGTTATTTTTTATTGTTTATTTGTAAAAAATAATCTTTTCAGTGATAAAATTATTTTTCACATTTTATTGAACATTCAATAGTATAGAAACCTTATTTTTGAGATGAATAATTTAAGTGGTAACTAATAGAAAATATTATTTGATGTTGGGAGTTGAAAATTATTTTTTTAAGTGGAATAATTCTTTTATCTTTTTTGTGACATTTTTTACATGATTCTAAAATACTAAATTGGAAAATATTTTGTATGTTTTCATTGAATATACTTATTCTCCCACCTTGGATTCAACATTGGGTACATTGTTTAGTTTTAATATTGGGGAAGGCTCTTTCAATATTCTAAAATATATCCCAATGTAAACTAATCAAGACCCCTATATATGTTTTCAAATTTGATAATTTTTTCAATTTAAGATAAATAATTTTTATTGATTTTAAATATTTTAGTAATTTGATTATTATATAGCCACTTTAAGAAATTTATTCTCTAATACACCCCCCATTTAGTCGGGTAAAACATATTCCATGACCCTCATAGAGAGTGTTTGACATTGGTTAAACATTTTATAAATATTATAAAAAAATTATTTCCCTAGAAATGATTAATTTGGATTCATGCTCATAAAATATAAATTTAAAATAAATTCAAAATGAAATTCTTAATTCAAATTCAACCCATTATTTTATTCTTTAATTTTTTAGATAAGTTATTTATGCTACCATTTTAATTATTTAGTTTATCTTCCCATTAGAGTGTAAAAATTATTTTGGTTGATAATTATGTGATTATATTCTCTTAAAGTTAAAGAGAAGTTTTTACTTTTAATTGACTGCAAATTGAAGTGGATTTAAACTCATTTTAAATTTTTAGGTTTGATAATATTTATAGAGTAAGAATTAGTTTTTTACATAAAATATTGAATTTATTGAGGGAAAATATATTCAATTCCTGATGAAAAAATAAGGGGAAAATCATTTTTTAAACCAATTTTTTTTGGATATCTTGTATTTCAAACATCTGATTCATTTTATAAAAATAAATTTGGATTAATGTTTGCTTAAGTACAAAAAAATAGTAGTCTTGAGAAATTTGATCTCACTATATTTTGACACTAATTTCCCACATCTATTATTTTATTTAATTTTAGTTTCTTATAAAAGAATATTTTTTAAATTATATAATTTACTTTCTAAAAAAAAATTAATTATTCAAAAAAATTAAAATATTTTTTAAAATTATTTGACTTTGGATTTCCTATCTTTTTAATGTTTATCAAATTATTTGTGTTAAACTTTAATTTTGTGTATTTTTATATTATATTGGGTTTTAAAAATTTTAATATTTCATTTTATTTTCTTTTTAAATATATTATTCTATGATTTTTCAATTAAAATTAATTTTTATATAAAGAAATTATTTATTTGTTTATAATTAATTAATAAATAAATGTTTAAATTTTAATTTAATTTATATATTATTTGATTATTGTAATTTTTTATATTATATAATTTTTGAATTTTGATCTTAGTTTATAAATTTCTTTTTTAAGATTTATTTTTATTGATTGTTTGAATTCATGTATCCAAACTTTCAAGCAGCTACGTATCCATTTTTTCAGTAGCATCCTATAACTAATTATTTGAAGAGCTAAATAGAAAATTTTCAATTGATCTGTGTAGTCATTTTTTGGATAGATTGATCTAAATGAATTTCAAATATCACCCTTAATATAGTAATTTATTTGGGAAAGTTAAATTAACATACAAGATACTTATCAAAACATATGTGTACCCACCTGAGTCATGCACAAATAAGATATAGATGGAGAATTTGAGCTCAATCATATATTTAGGGTCGGTCAAAGTCGATTGAAATGAGAATATGAAGATATGTTATGGATAGAAAGAATGAGACATCTTCTATATTCCTCATTTAAGGAAGATAGCTAGAACCACCACTGTGAACCCATGGGAAATCATTATAATGAAATTTGATCTAATGACCATGTTAATGAGGCTCAACCTAGCTTACTGATGAAGATGACGAAGCCTACCCAAGTTCAAAGTATGAATGTGCGTCAAAGTTGACCAAGATTGAAAAGTATTCCATTGTAGAAGATGAATGGTGATACATGTAATGAAGTTACTCACCATCAACATTAATGGCACTGGAATTCCTACTGGAAACTCCACAACGTACCCACTTGGCTTCATAAGATGAATAAAATTCATATGAATTGAAATCCATATATAATTAAATGATCCCAAGTCATTCCTTCTGAAGATTTATGAAGGACCAAGGAGGAAAACTAAATAAAATACCTACTAGAGATTTTAACATGACCAGATATATATAGAAAAACTGAAATCATGGAAGATGAGTTGAGATCAAGGAAACTATAGCTTGTGAAAAGTAAGACTGACTAGAGATTCCAATAGAATCTTGGAGATGTAATGCATTGATCTGAGACCAAGATTGGGATCTATTTAATATGATATCCAAATTCAATTTTTTGAATACATGATAAACCCTGAATAATGGTTTCGAACCATGTGAACTTAAAACTAATTTCATTTCATATGAATAATTCAATCTAATATATTGATCAGGAACTGGCCATATGTTTTTTTTGTGAAATGGGTTTTGTTTCAACAAGGGAAGAAGCCAAGAAAGATGATAATCTAATTATTCTCATTACTAAGATATCCATGTATCTTATTCACATATTATAAGTAATGATGTGGTTGATTTTAGTGCACTGAGAATTCATATTGTTTAATTTTCTACACTAAAATGATGATTATTATGTGATCTTATGGTATAAGATGTTATGTGTGACTGGGTTAATATGTCAGAAGTAATGATCACATTGCATTATAGAGTGTAGAGTCAAAAAATTACATGGGTAAATCTGGAATCTAAAATTGGTTTATTTGGGGATTTTTAAGTTAGTGATTTTGGAATGGAATAGGAGGAATGTATCTATCAATATTTTTAGATATATTTGTTGAGTATAAAACAGCTTTGACAAATTTTCTATTGTGAATTGATGTGAGCATGTACTAGAATATTATCTACCGAGTTGTTACTCCATAAAGGGGAGGTGAAGTTAAAATCCCTTCTACACTTCCTGATCTTGAGTGGCTTATTTCTGTTATGGCAGAATTTTGTAGTTTTTAATGGTGATTTATTTCTTAGCTTTAATTTCTTCAATATTTTATTATAATTTCTCCCCATTATTTTTTCATTGAATAATCAATTCACATTTAATGATTGATTTTTTTATCAATTCATAATATTATTCTCCTTTCTATACTATAAACTACACATTTTAAATTAGAGTGTGTTGTTAATAGAGAAAAAATTTATAAATCAATCTAGTTAGAAGATTATGGTTGACTATCATTGTTTAAACTTCTCAACAATTTCTTGAGAATTGTGGGCACAATAGGAGAATGATAGTGACTTGGTTCCCAATAATCATGGAGTAATATTAATATATATTTGTGAAAGGAGGTATATTTCTGAGATTATAGTTTACATACATGAAAATTAAATTCAAATCAAATTCACAAAATTACATTTAAATTCATTTATGGAGAGAGTTTCAATTTAAATTATTTCAAGTGATGAGGAAATATTGAAACAGGAGATCAACTTGATTTGGATAATTTTCTCTTCATTCTGTTAAAAAAATTTATTTTCATGTTGAAACTATTTAATTTTTTTAAATTCTTTTTATTTTAAAATAATAATTTTCTGTTTTACATCTTTATAAATCCCCTAAAAATATTAAAAATGTAAAAAAATTAAAATCTTGACAAAATAAATCCGAAATGGCAGTATCATTAGTTTACAGACTTAGGTACTGATTTACTACATTACTTATGTTAAAAACTTCAATAATAATAGATAACATTCAAAAAAAATTAAATTCAAGCCTTTGTCCACTTTTACTATCTAGATAGGGACTCCATATCTTGGAAAACTGCATACTTGAGATTTTATGAAAATATCATGATGTTGTCATATTATTACAACAATTAAAAGGATTTTACTAAAATTATCTAAAAATAATCACCAAAAATAACTATGCTTTACTCTGATACAAACTAAATTTACCAAATCCTTAAACGTACTTTATTTCATAATTTCTCACATATATTTCAAACAAGTACAAATAAAGGATCTAGAGGTTTAGTGTCTTTGGAAGATTAGATATAGAAATGTTTCATCATAATTGAAATAATATCAGCATTATATAAAAATAAACATAGTTATAATAACTCCCATATATCTTATAAATTAATATACGATACACAGGGGAAATATATAAGGAAAAGGGAGGGCTAGAAATCCTAGTAAGAAAATAAACATGGAGATGAAGAAAAATATCGGAGTCATGTTCCATAACATAATATAATAAATACAATGATCATAAGCATGAAACCTGGAATAGAAAAATGAAATTATAAGATCATGGAATCATTTAATAGGTAGCAACAACATAAGACATTATATCATAAGTATATTTAAATGATCACTCCCAACACCATCATCATAAAGTGGGAAATGTCCCATGCTAGATTAGGTTTACTCCATGTTCCCTTGCATAACATATCGTGAAATATAAATCCATACCTAATGAACTGGGAGGAAATATAATAATAGGACCACCCATCACATTAATAAAATCATATATGTTTGTTCTGCATGGGGAAAATAAACAATACATTAATCCTATGCATGATCAAACCCATGAGAAGGAAGTGGATTTCACAATTCTAATCTAAGGAATTATCAAATGTAAAATCATAATGATCCCTAAAAAAATAAGTAATTAAATAATTTTCAATATTCATATTTTAAAATATTCCATGGGTCTTGAACATGGATTTCTAATATATAATTTTAATTCCATGTATCTAGGAAAAAAACAACAAAAAAAACTACATGTGTGATTCTTTGTGAAATATGTAACGTATTTTTTTAAACATGGAATGAGATTATTGTTCTATATAAAATAATAATTTAACCAATAAAGTTATAAATACTATAATCTTGTTTTTAAAATCTATTAAATCATTAGAACCCTTTTTTGGAGATGATTCTATCCCGGAGATTAGAAATAGGATAGTTCCATTAAATCGTATAAACCAAATAGTGAAAACTTTTATGTGTACTAAAAACAAGAATAACCCTAGAAATAAAAATACCATGTAACTATGTAAATTTTTATGGAAATACATAGAAATATAATTATATAATTATAATAATATTACCTAAAATAGAGAAAAATAAATAGTACATGTAATCGAAAAGTAAAGAGTGTGATATGGAAGATCCATAACCTTTTACCAGATTCCGCTCTTTACTTGGGCTTTAATTCATAAATAATTAATAAAATTTCAATATATATATACCTAATAACCTTATTTACATATATATTTAATTTTATACTATCAATTTATTTTATTTTTTTATTTATTTTTAATATAATTCTTTCTTATGTAATTTATATGAGGTTGTTTGGTTAATTTCTTAGTAAAACACTTGGATTGATGATCATTGTCAAAGTAATTGTAAACTAACTTCATGATATCTAGAATTGTATAATTTTATATCCTATATAATTCAATTTAATTAATACTCATATATTCTTTAATTTTATCAAAAAATATACCCAAATTAAGAAAGGTTCTTCGATAAGTTCATTTAACACAGTGAAAGTTGCAACAAACCTTTATTATTAATAACACAGATAATATGCATAAAATTAATCATCCTGGATATAAATAATGTTAAAAATTTCGTTTTATTAATAGTAAAAACATTTATAAAGATAACTATATTATTTTTTCATGGAAAAAACCTGTCATTTTGTGGGGATAGTAGTCTGCACATACACACAAGCGACACATTCACTTTACATCGAATTTGAAATGGTATTAAAAGAAAATAATTATAATTTATTGATATTAATCATGTAATAATTATTATATTTTTTAAAATAAATTAATATTTTTTATGACCATATAAATATTTTATGAAAAAAAGAACCCACAGTTCACAGAGGCGGAAGTCAACACAAACACATGATGATGTTTTCATTTCTATCAATAATTTTAGAGGAATACATAAATCAAAATTACATTAATATGAAAACTTTACATAATGTTAAAAAAATTATGTAATCTTACTGTCATGGATAGAGGGTACATTATGGATTTAGAATAAGAAAAGAACTTCAAATTTTGGGTTCAGGATATTACCTCTCCATTATAAGTTCTCACTTGGGTAACTACTTAATCCTTTGTAGCTTGGTATTTTGGTGATACCAAGGCTTCAACAGTATAGGTAGGGTATTTGGTAGAGAATAGGGAATAATTTTGGTTCATCCAAATATTTGGAATGGGAGGATAAATGGTGTGTAGGTGAGTTATTTTTATAAGTAAAGATAATTGATTTTTCGAAATATCCCTTTAGTTTTCAATAATATCATTGCATTATTCAAGGAAAAAGCACTAAAATTCTCCAATAATGGTATGGGGAAATAGATAAGTTCAATACTAACACTACCTTTAGATATAATAATTTATTTTCATAGTTTAACATTTCTCACTATGTTAAATCACAATTACAATAACTTACACTTACCATGGTAACTCCACTTTCACCATTGATAAATAATTTTTATAGAAGAAGATAAAACTAAATTTATTTAATAAATTGAAATTTAATAAATTTCATAAAATAAGATACTTAATTTTTATATATATTTATTGTATAATTAGTGAACTCATCTCTTAAAAATTATTTCCTTTAAAATGTTTATTATAAGGTTAAAATTTATATGAGGGATAAGATTAAAAAGTTTTTAAATATTCATGAGATAAAATATTTCATTATGAAACAAATGAATTTTATGAATATTTAAAATCAATATGAAACTGAATTTTATCAAAATAAGGTTTAATTAAGTTGAAGGACCAAAAATAAATTTTTATTAGAATTAAAATATTTCATATTTTATAAGGTTAAAAATTTGATTTATAACATTAATAAAATATATTTAAAATGAATAAAAGTATTAATTAAATACATATTTTATCATCTAATAGTTTTTTATAAAATTATATGTCTCGCTTTTATATAGATAATGTATTCAAAGTATTTTTTTTGAAAAACTGTATTTTTACTATTCATCTAAAATCAATTATTTTGGAAAAATCCCATAATATTATCATATGTGAGTTTTTTTATGTGTAATTAAAAAAATAGTTTAATTTTAGTAATTATAATCGTAAAATATGTAAATTTAAAATTTAAATTGAGATATATAAAATGAAGAAAACTATAAATATAAAACAAGTGACTTTAATGTGTTCTTAATATTATTTCACATCAATTAATAATTAATTTAGTGTTATTATATATCTATTATAAAGTTTATCATCATTTCTTGATAATAAATTTAGTATCATAAAACATTCATTTCACATGAAAAGAAAATTTATTTTAAAAATAAATTTTTAAGTCTAATATTTCTTTGAATTTTATCAAATATTTCTTTTATTAATCAAATTTCATCCGATTAAAATTAAATATTTTAATTAGATATTTTATTTTGGTTTCACTGTTATTATTTATAAATTAAATTATTTAAACTCATTAAAGATAATACATAACCCTGGTATGCCTATTTTATACATATATATCGAATGATCATTTATACAAAGATTATATTTTCGATAACCATATTTTCACTCGTTGATTCCATTTATATAAACAAGATTACTAAAATCATTCATTATATTCTAGCTTCATAAATAACACTTCTCATTTCTATAGTTTTCATTATAGATCTAAAAATATGCTTTCCCCTTTCATTTTATTTTTTCTCATTAAATGTTTTCATATACTAATGGGTATTCTTAAAGGAATCAGTGGTCCAAGTGTATTTATAGTACAAAAGTTTTAATTATTTTAAATTTATTATTCTATTTTAATTTTTTTAGGTTTAATGGATGAATTTATCCATGATTTGTAATAATCCAATTTATTTGATACCTAGTTTCATGTACATTTATTTCAATGTTCCATTATTATTTAATAAAGTCTCATTAGCATTGATATTGTAGTTTATATCCCAATCTATAATCAATATTAATTATTATGAAAATATAGAAAATAATTCTATATAATTTTGGGGGATAAATAAATAGATTCTAAAAATGGGGTTACATTACTAATGCTTATGATTTCTTAATAATTTATTATATAATCATTATTAAACTATTCATGTAGGTTTTGAAACTAAAAAAAATTGAAGGGTGTAATTTTGACTAAATGGATATGATCAAGCTATTTAATGATGGTAATCTAATTTTTATTGAAGATTAATAATTTCATAAAAAATGATAACATAATAAAAAAAATGAAGAAGAGTTTGAGGAATTAGAAATAAAAGTACAACAAGAGTGAATAAAATAATTTCATTTACGAATATAAATTCTGTTAGAAACCACTGAGATTATGGTGGGATTTATAAAATTATTACTCTATATAAGATCATGAATGTGCAAGAGTTTTATTTCGAAATAAAATGGGTAAGATTAGTTGTTGGTATTTTAATTTTTGAAGTGAGTCTGAATTGATGATCAAATACTCAATGAAAAATACAATTAAAATGGCCCCAAATTTGAATATATGTAAAGATAAAATGAGGTTTTGTGGAGAAAACTCCCATAAATTTATTTAAAGGTAATATTTTTATGATATTTAATATTTTCACTCCAAGGTTGAACAATTTTACCATATTCATCATTTACTATAGTGAAAAAAATTTACCTGTGTAACTTATTTTAATGATATAAAATAAATATATGTTTTAAAATAAATTTAAGATGATGAATTAAAATAATAAATAAATTTAAATAGATTCAATTTCTGAAATTGATAAAAACCCATTATAAATTATAAAACTATGATAATTTAACAACAGTTTTCTAAAAAATATATTTTTTAAACATAGAATGATTTGAGGATAAAATTTGAAATTTATTTACTTTAAAGAAATTATTTGGATTATTATTGAACAAAGGTGATTTATGTGGATTTAAGAGTAATAGAAAATCAAATTCTACCTTTTGGATACTTAATTAATGAAAAAAGTCAAAATAGTCTTGTTTTTTTAAAATTCAATATATCTATGGTCCCCAAAAGTCAATCATGGGTTTCAAAATACAACATGATAGTTTTAAATGATTTATATTAATACTTAAATACATTTTTGGTGCCAATGGAGGTGTTATAGGATTATAATTCAACCATTAACCACAATAATTTCATAAACGTTATGGTATTTATAAAATACTGTATTTTTCAATATTCACTAAAAAATATATAATTATTTAAAAGACCCAAAAAATAATCCAAGCATATTATTTTTATGTTGAATGTAAAACATTAAGACCATTTTAAAAAATTCAAACTCTCAAGGTGATAAATAATTATTTTATTATAAGAACACACAGTTTGGAAATAGAAATTTTAAATTAATATGTTTAAGTATAACAAATAAAAAAACATATTATAAAAATTATTTTCATTAATAATTATATTTTTATATTAACATAACTCATAATTATAGAACCAATTAAGACCACTTCATGATATCTAAGGTTCAAATAAGTAGTAGTGGCTGTTCCAAATGGTGGTTTAACTATCATAGATCACATAGCAACTTTTATAAGCTTGAACTACTCGCAGGTATGATTTCAATCAGTCTCTTCTTATTGGTGTTATTCTTGGGATTGTTCTAGGGAAAAACCTAGCAATACTACCTTTATTAGAAACTCAAAAAGTGATATTTATAAGGAATACAGTCACTGATTGATGTTAATTACTCTCCTTTCTATATAAATTTAAAAAAATATCATTGTTTATACCTAATAATTAAATAGTCATATTATAATTGAAATAATTAATAATTTTATTTCATTTATATATCATGGTTCAATTTATTTTAGAATTTTATATGAAAAAAACTATTAGGAAACTTTATGGAAAATAATTAAATAAAATCATTGATCGTTATATAACCCATCCATCAGAATGTTTTAAATAAATTCATCTTGAAAACACCACTATATCCCATTAAGTAATTTCCTAATTAAACTAGAAATAGAATTATCCCAATGTGAAGGTTTTCAAACACCACATCATATGATAGAACGGTGTTTGGGAATGTGCTTTAAATCCCTTGTGTAAGGTTTATGATTTATTGACCATGCCTCATTTAATATAAACACACAACACCCCCCCTGTCAGTTCAATTCCTGGGGGAATTCATTAATCTCAAACACTCATTAACTTAACCCAATATCAAGGGTTATTCATTCTCTCTCTAGGGGAACGTAAAACAATATATTGATTAAACCATAAGATCAATAAGAATATAAAGGATTCAAATAGACATTTGAGAAAATACTCATACCTCATAAAAATAATATAATTTTTAAAACCCAAAATTTTTTTGCCCTGATAATTCTGTTATAATGGAATATAATTAATCAATACACCAATTAAAATCAATTATTAAAAACATTATCTAGTTGGGTTCCCCGGTCAAAATCCAATTTTGAAACATTTAAATGAAACAATGTACCTCGAGCAACACTAAACTAATAATTTCATAATCCAAGGTCTATCAAAAAATATATAATATATTTTCCCAAAAAACTATTTAAAAAACATGTGTGACATTAATTAATTAATTTAATTATAAATTAAAATACATAAAATTTTTATATAATTTATTCCAAACTTCTATCTCAAAGTAAATTCCACGTTTCAATATCAATTGAATTAATAAAGAGTTTTTTAGGGTCAATCACTATGATAAATTCCAATTTTATCCCTTGGGTGTGACACTGCCAAAATGCCCATGAAAATTAATAAACACCAAAAATAAATTTTTTAGAGATTCACAATAAATACACCTTCAAAACCAATTTTCATCAGAAACCACAACTCATCATTTCACTATCAATACTTCTTTAAAATTATCTCTTAAATGGTTCAACATATTATTTTAGACAAAAGATACACCTTCAAAAAATTCTCATTTCATTACTCAATACTTTAGTTAATATAGATATAAACCATAAAAATTATGATTCAAATTTTCAGAAGGTATAACCAAGTATGAAGAGAATTCCATATTTTCAATTCATTTTATTTACCCAAAATAATCTCCTCAAACCTGAATTCTATAAAGTCCCTCTATGAAACTAGAGCCAGAGGAATCATATACCCCTTATAAAATATTGGGTTTAATTGGACACACACTTCTACTACTCCAAAATAGAACCTAATATAAATTCTAAAGGATTTCCTTAAGCCCTACTGATAACTCGCCATCATTATTAGACTTTATACTCGTCCATATTGAAAAGTAGACATCTTTATTTAATTATTACCATCAATCAAACTCATCACGGATCATCTTCACAAACTAATGAGGACTGGACAATCAAAACTCAAAATAAAAAACACAACATCACTGATCATTTTAACTGATTAAACATGACACTAATTGAATCAAATGATTTTGAAATAATGGGTTAACATCATGTTCATCTATCTTTAAGAATCACTGAAATCCCTAATCCACTATAAAGGAATGTAAAAAATATCCCTATCATGAAACTAATGAATAGGTTTTGATAATAAATTTATTAAATCACTTTGACATTAAAATAATTTCATAAGGTAAATATTATAAAATATTTCTTCACCATATGAAAATAATTAATAAAATATTCATAAATAGTCTCATTGACAATTTCATTATTTCATATTTAACTTTTCATCATTATTATATCATTTCATTTTGAGTCGTTAATATCTCATTCTATATTAATATAACTAAGTTTTAATTTATCCTTTGTTTAATACAAAACACCATCACTAGATATCTTATTATGACATATTAATATTTTATTATTCCACAAATTAGGATTGAAATTGATTCAAAACTCATTTCCCTAGTTTTATATCATTATTGTTATCTATGTTAGGGAATTTCCCTTCCTATACAAACTAAAAAAATACAGAGAATATGAAACTAGTTTAACTAAATATTAAGATGCCATGGATAAAACTTCCATTATTGAGCAACACTGATATATGAAATCATTTTGAGTAATGAAATTCTACTTTCATCACACCAACCTTAAAATACATCATTAATTTGAAAACATGATTTACCCCCATATTGATTTTATCATCATTACTCTTATATGATTATCTCAATATAATTACTATAAATTTAATTAGAGGAGATTTTTAAATTATATTGTCAACATGCTACTAACTATTTAAACATATAGCTAACTAGGAACACATATCACCATAATTTAATATTTAAATTTCATAGTCACCCTGATGAACACTAATTACGTACCTATGATACTAGTAAGTAATGTGATCAATCATGAAACTATAGTCAACACCCAAAAAATATATAATCGAGCTTAATATTTTTGTGATGGAACAAAATCTTGGTTTTAATTTGGATAAAATATACTCATATGCATCAATATAAATATTACATATATTTTTGTTATTTTGATCACCCATAACTAGATCATGATAGTTTGAACATTCAATATTCAAACACCCAGAAAAATTTTCCACGCACTGGGTATGATTATATTTATATCATTGTATTTAGGGTTAGTAAATCATTTATAAGAAAAAATGATAATATATATTTATTTAAGGCTCAAATTTGTGTTTCCATTGTCATGAAATTATCCATTATCATGCTCTTATATTTGGAATTTAAGAATTATTTCATACATAATAAAATTATCTAAATCTAGATCATATATCATGAAACAGTAAAAAAAATATCCAGTATCATTTTCTAATCTTATCTAGATGATTTTTTATACTAATGAGTGATAAAGTAATTTAGTAAGGTTGATATATATTACCCTCTAAAAAATTAAGTTGGGATTCAATACATAACCCTTTAGAACATATAAATGCTTCAAAACAAGTCAAACACTAAGACACAAATTTGGTTCATAACACATCACTATACAAAACATGAACTTAGGTCCAAACACATCAAAATTATTCCCAATAAATATCAAATACATGTAAAAAATTACATAGTGCAAGAAAATTATTCATTTTTATTTCTTGAAACAATCTTGGTAAAAAATATGGTATATATCACATGTTCATGTTACTCTCCCCCTAGTCTAAAAAATAAATATCTTTAACCTACCAGTTAATATTGAAACAAGATCAAAAGATAAAAACACAAAACCTCTAATGAATTATAAAAAAAACACTATAAAATGTTGTAGTTAATTATAGCTGGTTTCAAAAAGTTTTAAAAATAACAGAAACTAGAATCTCCAAAAAAATTAAACCCACTTTATTAGTGGTGGTCAAATACAATCATCAAGTAAAGACATATTATAGCTGGATATTTAAAAAATAGCTTCTTGTATACTTATTATTAGATTTTATTCCAAATAATCACAATTTAAACCCTATTTTTTATAGTATATTTCCCTTTCCTCCTCTTTTCTTTATCCTAGAAACCTATCCTACCCTTATTCTTCTTGGGGAACCCTTGCTGACTAGGTTCTACTATAACACCCTAGGTAAATAAAGAATATACAATTTTTATATTTATCCATATTTGTGAATAAAATATTAACATTACTTTAAAGGGGGTGCTATGCTCGATGGCGTACCCAACACGCAACAATGAGTTTCTTGGGAATCTTACGTTGCACTCTAATAATAAAATAATATTATCTTAAATAATAGTTAATGCCTAGCCATTGTAATGGAGGGAATGAACAAAACTAACTACAAAATGAATATATATGTTTTTCAAATATTTTTACTTTTTACAATAAATGTTAGAGGATTAAAAATGAAAATGAACCCAATTTTAAGCGTAAACATTCTAATATTCTTTAAAAGGTCGATTAACCACCTTTTGATGGAGAACCTCTTTTAAATCCACTTTTTGACAATTTTATGTGTTATATTTGACAAAATAAAATTCTTTTTTAGAATCAGGACATCAAAATTTACTTTCTGTAAATTTTTGGTATTTTTCTGAAAAAGTTTAATTTTTAATGAATAGTGAAAAATGTTATATTTTAAATCAAACCCTCTTTTAATATAATTTATTTATATGATTAGATTGTATTTCTAATTGGTTTTAAAGTGAAATTAGAATATATTTTTGCCATTTAATCCAATAGTGGTCTTTGGAATTAATTTCACTTTGAAATCGGACTTAAACTAGTGTCAATCTTTTGATACATTTTGTTTCAAAAAAAACACGCTATTTGTTTTGACAGTGGGAATTAATTATTAAATTAATTAATGCAACTTATATGTTTTGAATTTTTTAAAATATACATCATTTTTGAATTCGTAATATCAAATATAGCTTAGGGTGAACTTCTGGTAATTTTCTGAAAAACTTCAATTTTTGATGAATAGTGAAACCACTAAGTGGTACTTATAAAAACTGATTTTCCGTTGAAATGAAATTTTTCCATCTTTGTGTTTTGAATTTCTAAAATCTGACATACATGGTTGTCATTAAGAAGTAAAATGTGGTTCAATGGGATTAAAATAATTTTTTTGGTTAATAGTAACTTATTATGTTTTTAATCGCGATTAGAGGTAATTAGAGTAATTTAAGGTAAGAATAATGTTTTAATAAAATTAAATGACCTAAACACATGTAATACCCTCATTGGATGTGTTATGGCCGACCAATACAATCCATGGGTCAACCTGGGGACCCCATGGAGCCACTTTGGTTGGAAAATGACATAAATATCTTTTTATTTAATGTTAAAGTAAAAATTACACAAACATGAGATGTTTTACTAAAAAACATTTTACATGGGGTTATACAAGTCATATTTTTGACTATAAATAACAAATGGAAAGATAAAAAGATTTCCGACGTCATAGTATTTTTTTTATAATTTTTAGAAATTAAATAAATTAAATTATTTATGACATCATGATGATGGAGCAATGACCTCATTATTTAACAATTTAAATAAAATGGAAAGATAATGTAAAATCTAAGACCTAAACATGTCCAAAACCTATTGGATGGGTGGATTAAAAACCCTTATCACCTTATCCTAGAAACACATCACTGTGGGACCATTAAAATCCAAAACTCATTCCAAAATATAGTAACATTTCTTTACTTTCCAAGAGTGCCCCTCCTCTCCTCTTATAAAAGGCCCCCACCTCTACCTCCATACCCACACTTCCAAAGCCTTTGGATTGGCCAAACCCTGCCCATTTTGTCTCTCCACATCCCTATCTAACTCTTTGAAGCCTCACTTTGTGCAGAAGTCTTCCCAAGGAATCATTTGAGCTAAAACCAAAGGGAGTTACCCGATTTTAAGGTAATGTCTTCACTTGTGTCCTTTTGTTTTATTTTGCTTCTCCAACCCCCTAAACTCTTTTGATTCATTTCATTTGTAACAATTATAGTATCTTCAATATACTAGGATGTTTTTATAAGAATTATTCGAGCTACACTTACACACACCTTCGTCTAATGGTTAAAGAACATACTATTTCTGTGGTTGGCGATTTTCTGCCTCACGAAACGATGATTGTTCAATATTCTTTTAACACCTTTAAGGTTGGCCATTATGATGTCACTGTATTTTATATATGATATATATGGTATTTATGTTTACTATATGATTCTGTATTTTATATTTAAACCATACCTTTATTATTTTCATGTTGTGTAAATGTGATAATTTCATATGAGGAAGTGTGGACTACCGCCCCCTCAAGTGATGTGACTCGTACATGCAATACATGGAATGTATAAAGAATGAAATTAATGAACATATGTGACCTATATAACATATATATTATACTTTAATTATAATATATATATATATATCATTTATTTTTAATTCTGTTAATATGACAAAGAAAAAATGAAAGTAGCGTTCATGCGTACGTACGGCCTACCGTCTCCATGAACGGTGCTTTTCGTTTTTTATCTCCAAATGATATGGAATAGTATAAAATGAATATTTACTGGATATATATGATATTTTAATCATTAATACTATTCTTGAAATTATTTACTTATAACTACATGGACAATCATTTTCCAAACAAGTTCATTTTTGAATCATGTACCAAACATCAGCAAAAACGTCTAATATGAACAAACATTATTAAACAATTATTATAACATTATAATATGTGATATTAACTAAATAATAATATTAAAAGGAGGTCCTTAGGAAATTATAAATTGACCAAAGTTTATTATTCAGGAATATAAAGAAACGAACAAGACAAATTGGAGTTGAGGTAAGGGATCTGACTCCTCTCTTTTTTTAAAGTACACTCTTTTATGTCATTCCTTTTAAAGCTACTATTTCTTTTTATTAGGATATTCTTTTATATTACTATTACTGCAATTTTTATGTTCATATGATGAGAGACCCTATTCTCTCTCATCAATCCATTTTGGAAGTTTTGAGTGGTGCCGTTAGGCTGCCGAATTTTCGTAAGGGATCCAACCTATCTCTTTCCTTTTAAGTACTCTCCTTTATGTCACTTATTTTAAGCTCCTTTTTGTTATGTATGGGGATGTTATTTTATATTCCTATTTCTGTAAACTTTATGTTGATATGATGAGATACCCTATTTCCTCTCATCAATCCATTTTTGAAGTTTTAAGTGGAGCCGTTAGGCTGCCGAGTTTTCGTAAGGGATTTTTCATCTCACTTTTATTCCCGTGAGATTTATGCAACATTTGCCACAATTTCCTTTGAGTGGTGTATATACTGCCCATTATTTTACTCATTGTGTAATATAATTTCATTTATGAGTATTTACATCAATGATGTATTGTCCTTCTTTCACGGGGCGTATGTTTCGAAAGATACCCATGTCGGTAAGGGAACCTTGCACCCTCCTCTTTTTAAAAGACTTCTTTTGTTATGTCTTTTAATTCACATAATATTATTTTGGGATATGTTCTTCTATATCCTTATTGATTTAAATTTTATGTACATGTGATGAGATACCCTTTTTATCTCTCATCAACTCATTTTCTAAATTTTGTAGTGACGCCGTTAGGCTGTCAAATTTTTGCAAGGGAACTTCTTAACCCAAATTTGATTCCTTGGGATAAACATGTACTCCTTGAATATGTCATTCTATGAATATGTGTGAATAACCTCTGATTGTTTTACACTTAATATCCACTTATATTTGGTGTATTTGTTTGTCACACATAATTATGTAATTGATTTGTCCTTAAACCAAGGATACCGTCTTTGTAAGGGACTTCATGTCAATCTCCTTTCATTGAGGCATATTTTGTTTTATATACAACATTCTTTTATACGGTTTATAAACCTTTTTGACTTTTACGTTTATCCAAAAGGAATCTTTGTAATATGAAGCATTTTACAAAACGAAAAAAGGGAATGTTTTTGTTATATGTATGTGGCAACAAGGACTTCTCCACCGCCGTGACCATTATTTGAGTTTCGGCTTCCTCTACAAGCCATACCTTCTTTTTAAAAGAAAAATAAATTCCATGTTTTACTTTTCTTCTATTTTGGAATTGAAAATGGTTTTCATATGTTTTTTTATATCAATGTGTTTTATTGATATCTTTTGATTGAAATGTGGAAATGTTATGTATCCTTTATACATGTTTTATGTGATACGATTATGTTATGGTTCTTGGGAATTGTTATGAATACAGGTGGTTCCGTGATAAACTAAGGGCGGGTGAGCCTGATATAGCTCTCCAATGCATTGGGTAAAGCGAAGGAGTGAAACGTTAAGGTTTCTCCGAAGAGATTTAGAGAATATACTGTGGTGGGTATTCCAAACGTAACCAAGAGGGTTACTCCCTACGTAAGAATGATATGAATGCCTCAAGTTACCTTTTATGTCTTATGATTCCTATGATTTATTCATGATTTGATGATTTATGTTAAAGTGCCTATGTTTTATGGGTAAAGTATGATTTCATTCTTCTGTATATATGAACTCATGTTTCCATTCCATATTTTTTATAACCCTTACTGAGCTTTTTATGGTCATCCCATGTTTTTTTAAATGTTTTTCATAGGTCAAGGGAATGGTATATGATATGATGATAGTGTCAAGGAAGTGTCAAGAAAGAATCCATTATTTATTTTTAAATATGTTTCCATTGATGGAAAAAAATGAATACTATCTTTTATGTAACCACTTTGTTTAAATGTGGAATGTAATGGAAGTTTTATGATCTAATTCTCTAAAACTCTAAACATGAAAAGATCCTCAATGTGTAATCTTGTAATAACTCAAGATTAAGTAAGGTTTAAGGATGGGTCCTTATAGTTGGTATCAAAGATCGGTTTAGATAACTTAAGAGGTTAGGGTACTCTTTAAGCATAAGTGACATTATCATAATGGTTAGGATTTCAGAAAGAGTCCTAGTTTTAGATAAAGTGAATGAGTAAGTATATCTTAGTGTTTATCTTCCTCATTAGTACATGATGGTTTTGTTGATATACTCACACTGACCTTTTTGGTTTTATTAAATGATTGGATCTAGCAGGCACCAAAGTAACAGTGGATGTGAAGGAAACTGTGACAGTTTTCTGAGAAAGCAACTGAATGATTTAGTAGGTTCAATGAGAACTCTTGTGTTAATCCTCAACCAACTATATGGAGTCATGATTTACCACCTAAACCTTGGTGAATTCTCTAAGGCGTCATATATGTGTGAAACAAATCCCTACAGAACTATAGGTAATAATCATGAAGTTAAGTGTGTTCAAAAACCTATGTGTCAAAGATGTGGAAATAAACACCTAGGAAAATGTTTCAATGGGACAGAAATATTCTATAGATGTGGAAATGAAGGTCATAAAGCAATAACCTTTCATGGAAAAAGGAAGCATCCAGTTGACTCAAGGAAAGGGAAAAAAGTTCTTTCTGAGGGATCAATTGAATATTTTAAATGTGGTGTGCATGGTCATTAAGAAAACAAATGTCCTATGAAGAAGTTTTGTGAATGGGATCACCAAGATCGTACAAGTATTCTTTTACCAATACCTAATTCCATTCCGATTGAGGATGAAGAAACTGACAATGACCAATCAAATGTATGGATTATTTCATAACTTTTGTTTTCCTATTTTGGAATCTTAGTATGTGACTCATGATTTTCTTTGTAGAAAATAAGTATTTTAGAATAAGTTGGAAAGGAATGCTTAATGGATCATGAAGAATGTTGAGTGAGTAAGAAGTCAACATATAAGGGCTTCAAGAGTTATAGTGAAATTCTTAAGAGTATTGAGTCTCTTATGATGATGGGGTTACATTAGAAGACTTTTTATAGTATGTGTAACCCTGATGTTTAATATATGGAAATTTTATTCAAGGAATTGTTATCTGTTCTTTTGTGGACATAGTTATAAAGAACCATTTGGGTTTATATGATCCTTACTTTTGAGGTAATTATGGGTTACTGTATGTTATGATGGAAGTGAAAGGCATGAGGTAAAATTGAGGTTAAATTATGTTATGGTTATTTTTTATGATTTTATCTCTTTTTGAGGAATGATTTGAGAATTATATAGTTTTGGAAAAAGGACAACACGCAGACTGTGTGACAACCCGTCGCGTCGGACAAAGCTGCAGGAATCGAACCCCCAACCAAAGTGTGACTGGTATTTATCGCCTACCACTGGACTACGTGAAGTCCCTGGTTAGTTTGACTAATTATTTTTTTTAGTTAGATGATTTTAGGAATCAAGAGTAAGTTTATTTTGGGTTATATAAGGAAATGATTAACCTATCATGGAAGATATGTGATTAGGTTAATTATTTTTTCAATATGAGAATTTAAGAGCTACTGATGTTATTTGGAGATAAAAGTTAATTTGTACCTTGGAAGACTTTGTGATTAAATACTTCAAATATTTGGGTTTCAATATTAGTTTGGTTTACTTTGAATAATTTTACGGGCAAATTGTTTATCGAATGGTCCTCGTTGAACTTTGGGTTTTGTTGGAAAAATTTTGGAGATTAAGAATAGATTTTCTTTTTATAAAGGGTTATCCTTTTCTGGATTATCTGATCTTGTACTAACCTTTTTGGTTTTGGTTTTGGTTAAAGTCTAAAGACATGGGAAGTATATAGTTCTCTTTTGTGGAATAGGTGATTCTCTAGAAGTTGATTATAGTACTCTTAATGTGAACAAGTCTTCCTAAATACTCATCTTTTAGAGAAAATATGAGTTTGTGTAAGGAATCTAATAAAAGTTGAAATTCAACATGATAAGTGATTATGTTTCCTTATGAATAAATTCTTTAAAAAAATGTAACTTAAAACAAAAAATTTGTCTATTAACGTTTCCAACTGGGGAATTGAATACCGTTTAACCCATCACAAGTTTGTGATTTTCTTGTGGTTAACTTTCTCCTAAACATGTTTTCTATCACTCTGCATCAGAACATGACCCTATGTTTTCTCCTCCATGTCCATGTTTTCTTACATGGAATACTAGTATGGGTTAACTCGGGTGACCTCTGTACTTATCTTTCTTTATTTTAAAGTGATTGTTTTACCGACTCTTGTTCCGATGTGGGACTTTCAAGGATGTTTCCAAGCTCAATTTTAAAATTGCGAGAACACAATTCCCAAAAGGGGGGGAAAATGTAACACCCCAGGTAAATAAATAATATGACATTTTTATATTTATCCATATTTTTTAATAAAATATTAATATTACATTAAAGGGTATTCTATGCTCGATGGCATACCCAACACGCAACAATGAGTTTCTTGGAAATCTTACGTTGCACTCTAATAATAAAATAATATTATTTTAAATACTAGTTAACGCCTAGTCGTTGTAATGGAGGGAATGAACAGAACTAACTACAAAATGATTATATATGTTTTTCAAATATTTTTACTTTTTACAATAAATTTTAGAGGATTAAAAATGAAAATTAACCCAATTTTAAGCGTAAACATTCTAATATTATTTAAAAGGTCGATTAACCGCCTTTTGATGGAGAACCCCTTTTAAATCAACTTTTTGACAATTTTATGTGTTATATTTGACAAAATAAAATTATTCTTTAGAATCGGGACATCAAAATTTACTTTGTGTAAATTTTTGGAATTTTTCCGAAAAAGTTCAATTTTTAATGAATAGTGAAAAATGTTATATTTTAATTCAAAAACTCTTTTAATCTAATTTATTTATATGATTATATTACCTTTTTAATTGGGTTTAAAGTGAAATTAGAATATATTTTTACCATTTAATCCAATAGTGGTCATTGGAATTAATTTCACTTTGAAATCGGACTTAAACTAGTGTCAATCTTTTGATACATTTTCTCTCATAAAAACACGCTATTTGTTTTGATAGTGGGAATTAATTATTAAATTAACTAATTCAACTTATATGTTTTGAATTTTTTAAAATATACATCATTTTTGAATTCGGAATATCAAATATAGCTTAGGGTTATCTTTTGGTAATTTTCTGAAAAACTTCAATTTTTGATGAATAGTGAAACCACTAAGTGGTACTTATAAAAACTAATTTTCCGTTTAAATGAAAATTTTCCATCTTTGTGTTTTAAATTTCAAAAATCCGACATACATGGTTTTCATTAGGAAGTAAAATGTGGTTCAATGGGATTAAAATAATTTTTTGGTTAATAGTAACTTATTAAGTTTTTAATTGCGATAAGAGGTAATTAGTGTAGTTTAAAGTAAAAATAATGTTTTAATAAAATGAAATGACCTAGACACATGTCCTACCCTCATTTTATGTGTCATTTCCGACCAAGAAAATCCATGGGTAAACTTTGGGACCCCATGGAGCCACTTTGTTTTGAAAATGACATAAATATCTTTTTATTTAATGTAAAAGTAAAAAATGACACAAACATGAGATGTTTTTATAAAACACTTTTTACATGGAGTTATTCAAGTCAGATTTTTGACTATAAATAATAAATGGAAATCTAAAACGATTTCCTACATCATAGTATTTTTTATAATTTTTATACATTAAATAAATTAAATTATTTATGACATCATGATGATTCAGCGATGACCTCATTATTTAACGATTTAAATAAAATAGAAATATAATGTAAACTCTAAGACCTACACATGTCCAAAACCTATTGGATGGGTGGATTTTGAACCCTTATCACCTTATCCTCGAAACACATCAATGTGGGACCATTAAAATTTGAAACTCATTCAAAAATAAAGTAACATTTCTTTACTTTCCAAGAGTGCCCCTCCTATCCTCTTATAAAAGGCCCCCACCTCTACCTCCATACCCACACTTAAAAAGCCTTTGGCTCGGCCATCCCCTGCGAATTTTGTCTCTCCACATCCCTCTATAACTCTTTTAAGCCTCACTTTGGGCAGAAGTCTTCCCAAGGAAGCCTTTGAGCTCAAACCAAAGGGAGTTACCCGATTTTATGGTAATGCCTTCACTTGTGTCCTTTTGTTTTATTTTGCTTCTCCAACCCCTAAACTCTTTTTATTAATTTCTTTTTTAAAAACTATAGTATCTTGAATATAATAGGATGTTTTTATAAGAAGTATTAGATCTACACTTACAGACACCTTCTTCTAATGGGTAAAGAACAAATTGTTTCTGTGGTTGGCAATTTTCTGCCTCACGAAATGATGATTGTTCAATATTCTTTTAAGACCTTTAAAGGTGGCCATTATGATGTCACTATATTTTATATATGATATATATGGTATTTATGTTTTCTATATGCTTCTTTATTTTATATTTAAACCATACCTTTATTCTTTTCATGTTGTGTAAATGCGATAATTTCATATGAGAAGTGTGGACTATCGCCCCCTCAAGTGATGTGACTCGTACATGAAATACATGGAATGTATAAAGAATGAAATAAATGAACATATGTGACCTATATAACATATATATTATACTGTAATTATAATATATATATATCATTTATTTTTAATTCCATTAATATGACAAAGAAAAAATGAAAGTAGCGTTCAAACGTACGTACGGCCTACCGTCTCCATGAACGGTGCTTTTCGTTTCTTATCTCCAAATGATATGGAATAGTATAAAATTAATATGTACTGTATATATATGATATTTTAATCATTAATACTATTCTAGAAATTATTTACTTATAACTACATGGACAATCATTTTTCAAACAAGTTCATTTTTGACTCATGTACCAAACATCTGCAAAAACGTCTGATATGAACTAACATTATTAAACAATTATTATAACATTATAATATATGATATGAACTAAATAATAATATTTAAAGGAGGTCCTTAGTCAATTATAAATTGAACAAAGTTTATTATTCAGGAATATAAAGAAACGAACAAGACAAGTTGGACTTGAGGTAAGGGATCCGACTCCTCTCTTTCTTTTAAATTACACTCTTTTATGTCATTCCTTTTAAAGCTCATCTTTATTGTTATTGGGATATTATTTTATATTAATATTACTATAATTTTTATGTTCATATTATGACAGACCTTATTCTCTCTCATCAATCCATTTTGGATGTTTTGAGTGGCGCCGTTAGGCTGCCGAATATTCGTAAGAGATCCAACCTCTCTCTTTCTTTTTAAGTACTCTCCTTTATGTCACTTCTTTTAAGATCCTCTTTGTTATGTTGGGGGATGTTATTTTATATTCCTATTTCTGTAAAATTTATTTTGATATGATGAGAGACCCTATATTCTCTTATCAATCCATTTTGGAAGTTTTAAGTGGCGTCGTTAGGCTGCTGAGTTTTCGTAATGGATTTTTCATCTCACTTTTATTCCCGTGAGATTTATGCTACATTTGCCAAAATTTCCTTTGAGTGGTGTATGTACTGCCCATTATTCTACACATTTTGTAATATACTTTCATTTATTAATATTTACATCAATTTTTTATTGTCCTTCTTTCACGGGGCTTATGTTTCGAAAGATACCCATGTCGGTAAGGGAACATTTCACCCTCCTCTTTTTAAAAGACTTCTTTTGTTATGTCTTTTAATTCAGATACTATTATGTTGGGATATGTTATTCTATATCCTTATTGATTTATATTTTATTTCCATGTGATTAGATACCCTTTTTATCTCTCATCAACTCATTTTCTAAATTTTGCAGTGACGCCGTTAGGCTGTCAAATTTTTCCAAGGGAACTTCTTAACCCAAATTTGATTCTTTGGGATAAACATGTACTCCTTGAATATGTCATTCTATGAATATGTGTGAATAACCTCTGATTGTTTTACACTTAATATCCACTTATATTTGGTGTATTATATTGTCACACATAATTATGTAATTGATTTGTCCTTAATCCAAGGATACCGTCTTTGTAAGGGACTTCATCTCAATCTCCTTTCATTGAGGCATATTTTGTTTTATACACAACTTTGTTTTATACGGTGTATAAACCCTTTGACTTTTACGTTTATACAAAAGTAATCTTTGTTATACGAAGCATTTTACAAAATGAAAAAAGGGAATGTTTTTGTCATACGTATGCGGCGACAATGACTTCTCCACCACTGTGACCATTATTTGAGGTTCGGCATCCTCTACAAGCCATACCTTCTTTTTAAAATAAAAATAAATACCATGTTTTACTTTTCTTTTATTTTTCTATTGAAAATGGTTTTCATAAGTTTTGTTATATCAATGTGTTTTATTGATATATTGTGATCGAAATGTGGAAATGTTATGTTTCCTTTATGCATGTTTTATGTGATATGATTATGTTATGGTTCTTGGGCATTGTTATGAAGACGGGTGGTTCTGTGATAATCTAAGGGCGGGTGAGCCCGATATAGCTCTCCAATGCATTGGGTAACACAAAGGAGTGAAATGTTAAGGCCTCTCCAAAGAGATTTATGGAATATACTGTGGTGGGTATTCCAAACCTAACCAAGAGGGTTACTCTATACGTAATAATGTTATGAATGCCTCAAGTTACCTTTTATGTCTTATGATTCCTATGATTTATTCATGATTTGATGAGGTATGTTAAAGTGCCTATGTTTTTTGGGTAAAGTATGGTTTCATTCTTATGTATATATGAACTCATGTTTCCATTCCATATTTTTTATAACCCTTACTGAGCTTCTTATGCTCATCCCAAGTTTTTTTAAATGTTTTTCACAGGTCAAGGGAAAGGTACATGATATGATGATAGTGTCAAGGAAGTGTCAATAAAGAATCCATGATTTATTTTTAAATATGTCTCCGTTGATGGAAAAAAATGAATACTATCTTTTATGTAACCACTTTGTTTAAACGTGGAATGCAATGCAAGTTTTATGATCTAATTCTCTAAAACTCTAAACCTAAAAAGATCCTCAATGTGTAATCTTGTAATAACTCAAGATTAAGTAGGGTTTAAGGCTGGGGCCTTATATCTACATTTCAAAAATATTTTTTTATTGATGATGATTTTTTGTGATAATTTTCAGTTACAAAGACATGTGATAATTTATATGTCTCTATATAGAATAAATTTAAATTAAATTTGAACTGACAAGAATTTTCAGGATGAGTAGTGGGTAGTTGAGATTCCTTGGAAATTATTTCATGATGTCCTAGTCTAGAAGGAGCGATGTATTGATTTTTTAGATCATGGAATAGAATTTTGTTAGATAAAATTATCTTATAAATAATAAATTTATTTAAAAATAATCAATTTCTAAGAAAGAGAATTAAACTAAAAATTATCAAAGTAAATCATCATATTCCAAATTAATTTTTTTCCACACATAGTATATCCCTTTCATGCATAAGATAATTTAATAGTGCATAAGAGATTTGAGATTTTTATATTTTGCAAAAGGTTGGTCCTATATAATTTCATAAAGCCTATTTGATATTTTCAAAATTTTATATAAAATTTGAGCCAGTCAACAAATATTTTGACATGTTCGATATTTGAGTATTCCAAATTCAATAAAATAATTAGTGGCATACGATATTAGAAAACCTATATTCAAATTTTGGCTCCCCGTATAAAATTTGATTATTTTATGTGAATTTTTTCTTTACTTATGTCATTTCATATCCTTGTATAATATTTTAATTCGGAAATTTTTTGAGTTTTATAGAGTATTTTACATCATTTAAAAAACAGAGGTGTCCAAAATTATGAGTTTCTAAAGAATAACAATTTTCAAGATTCAAATTACATTGTACTTTATCAATAAATTGTGATCACACATGGATCATGATTATTTATAGGATAAAAATAAGGGAAAAATTATGTTGTTGAGATATTGAGATGAGTTCCACGCCATAAGAAGAGGATCCACCTCACCCACTGCGTGAGGTCATGCACACAACAACATAAATTTTGTAATGATAAAAATGTACAGATTTTGTGGGATGAACAAGACAAAATTATTTCAAAACATATCAAGGAATTAAATGAGATTTAGTATTGACGAAGTAAAAAATAAATAAAGATTGAAAAATGGAAATGTAAGCCCAATATTTTTGGATTAAATAACTAATATTTCTTGAAAATGAATGCTGAAGATTATGGGACATAGAGAATAAATAGTTTTTGATAACATGAATATAAACTTAAAAAAAATTAGATTGAAACTATTTATAAAATAAAAAAAAATTCAATGAGTATTAAGAGTATTCATTGAATACTATTGTGAAGAGTACATGAAAAAGTAAATCATTATATATGGAGCTTATGTAGACATCGAAGATTCATTTCTGACAATTATTCAAGGAGATATTTTTTTTATTTATTATTATAATTAGTTGAGTATATAAATTTAAATGGGTTTAATTCCTTACACTTGTTTAAGTTCATTCAGATAATAATATAGGAGATGTATAAAGGAAAAAATAATAATAAAACATTGGTATTGTAGGCATCCAAAAATAGGGTAGGCCATATAAACAATTTTTCTCTATTTATTAATTTTCCATACTAGTGATAATATTTATAGAGACGTTTTTAATTTAAAATTGATTCATTTTTGGAATAATGAAATGGTACATTACATTATTTCCCTGGGGATCGAGTTCTTCACATAGTTATGTATTCATTCACTCTTCCAAATGAAAACTTAGTATGGTTTATTTATGAAAAAAGGTATACTACAAATTATTAAAATGCAAGAAATATTTAATTACCATCATTATAGAAAAATTAGAATTAAGTTTTATGGGTTTTAGAAATAATAATAATTTTTGGTGTAAGATTCATTGAATTTATAAGGGAAACAAAAAAGTAAAAGAAGAAGAACTAAAAAAATTATAATAATTTGAGAGAATTCGTATATAGGAGGGTGAAAATATTGATGAGTACATTAACAGGGTATATCTGGTTGTAATTATAATTATATATTTTGTAAATAATATTTATGATTCAACTTTGGAAAAATGTTGATGAAAACCCTACCAGATAAATTTCATACCAATATCTCAATTCAAGAAGATAGAGATCATGATAAATTCATTATTGATTAAATCTATATTACTATAATTACCTGATAAATAATAATATAACCTTCACTAAAAAGGAAATGAATATATGAATAATAAATTACATTTAATGAATTCAGAGGTATGGAGATTAAGAAAAAGAAGGACTCTACACATCAAAGAGAAAATATGAAATATTTTTCTAAAACTCTTTCTCTCTTGTCAAGAAAATTCATAAGTGGGGGGCGTAGTAAGTATAGAGGAATACTAATTTCAAATTCATTAATTTTGGAATTTGTTTCATTTATCTTCTATTTATCTAAGGAATATTATTAGGGGAAATGATGATAAACGTTTATAAGGAGAACAACTTGTAGAAGAGTTCTCCCAAAATTATAATCATTGGAAATAAGAAAAATTCCACCAAATTAGTTCAGAACAAAATTTCATTCAAATTAATAAGGTGTGACTAATAGTGAAAAAAATAGTGGTTATGATGAAAAATATTTTAGAGTTTTCTTTGAAAGGGTGACCATCCCATAAGAGGAAAATTAAGTAAACCCATCAGAAAATGAGTCGTGGTACAATACTGATTGTACCTCATAAGAAGGAGGGAATGATAAAGAATATAAAATGAGAAAGGAAATCAAAATTTGTTTAAAAATATGAAGGATAATAGAATAAAACACTATTTTAAAAGTAGATTCAGATAAAAAAAGGAAATTTCAGTTGAAAAAGATAGTTTGTTCAATAAAATTGATATTTTTTAGATTGATATTTCTAAAAGGAGATAATTCACAAAATTAATAACACTATCCATTATCCATAAGTATATGGAAATTGAAAAAATAAAAAATTATATGGATGACATTGGAGAGTGATATAAAAAAATTAAATACAATTGAAATAAGGTTTTTAAAGAAAATGGTGATTTCTCTAAGAAAAATATAAAAAGTATCTATTATAAAAAAGATGCAAATATTAAAGGGAAAATACTAATGATGATTTAGTATAAAAGGAAACTAAATCAATTAAATAATCAAATGGAATATAGAAATCTTGAATATCTATATTTCCTTTGCAAAATCTAAAATATGATCTAATATTGAAATAAAAAATATGTAAAATGGTTCTACATCAATGAAAAATGTTCTTGAACTACTTCAAAAAAAAATGTATCAATGAGGTCAACTCATTTAATGATTGAAAATTTATAAAGATAGTAACCCATATAGATATATAATTTCAGACAAAATATAATATTTTAGGGGTATTTTTGGTTTTTTGGTGGGTTTGGCCACAAATACTACAACAATTGGAAGAATATATCTCATCCTAGATAGTGAATAGAGTATGAATCAATATAATTATATCAAACACATATGATAACTAGTCCAATGTCTCAGTACCCCAATAAGAAAGGTAATGTAAGAAAAAAATTTGAATGCTTGTAAAAGATATGAGGAGGTTCTAATCAAGAAGGACACATTTTATATGACTATGTTTCATTTATACCATTTAAGCTGATTATCTTTTAGTGGTTTATAGAAAAAATCATAATTGGAAATAAACTAATGTAATTTATGTTTCATTTAATGTTTCAAAATTGGACTATCCCTGGATCCTGGATAGTGGTTCTTCATCTCACATTTTATATGATATAAACAACCTATTAGATATTAATAATTATATATGAGGACTTGAAGAATTTGGTAATGAAGGATATCTAAAAATAAATTGTAATGCAAAAAAATATATAGATTGAAATGAAATCCTCCAATATAAGGTTTTGTTTATTGTTGTGTAAATCATAATTTTATGGGTGTATCGTGACTTTCGGATGTAGGAAATGATGTTATATTCATGAAAAATGTATGTATGGTAAAAAGAAATAAATATGGTATAATTGTAATAATGGGTTTTATAACACTAAAAAATTAGTTTCAAATTAAAGAAGGGTGTTCCAAAAGCTGCTCAAGTACAGAGGAGAAAAAAACTGTTACATAAAATACTTGTCCCCATTGGCCAAAAGAATATGAATAAGTTGATCAAAGATGAATTTGTGATTAATATGCCCATTTTAAAAGGTGATACCACCAGTATTTGTAAAAAATATAAAATATGGTAAACTGTGAACAAAACACACAATAGACTATAGAATAAAAAATCTTATTGCGATGATCGAATCAGATGTGTATGGGATAATGTAAATGAAATAAACAAATGGAGAAATATTTTTAATCATTGGAATTGGTGAATTTACAAGAATTAAATAAATCATGTTCACGTCACAATAATCGCAGGCCCTATATAGATTCAAAATCCTTATAATACTCATAGAAAAGAATGTCAGATAGTTCCTAGATAGATTGAGATCATATAATGGGAGTGAAAATTCCAATAAACTTTTCTATAAATATATTAACATATATGGAATCATACATAAATTAAATGATCCATACACTCCTCAGAAAAATGAAATGGTTTTAAGGAGGAATTGGATTTTATTTTATATGGCTAGAACAATGATGGATAGTAACGACACCTTATGGTTTTACTGGATATATGCCATCAGAACTGCAGGAATTATCCCAAAATAGGGTTTTCTTATGCACAAATTATAACAAGACTCCTTATAATATTTAGTTAAAAAGAATTAAAAGTGTTAAATATTTCATAATATTTAGTCATCCATGTTCAATCATGAAAAAAGGCATAGGTGGTGTAAATTTTGATGAATACTTTAAAGATGAAATTTTCATTTAACATACATCAAATAGAGGTTCGTATAGGTTCTATAGAAATAAATATAAAATAACTATAGAAAGTGATGATGTAGTATTTCTTGAAAATGAAAAAGGAATAAATAATTCCTTATTCAATAAAGTGATTTGGGTGTCCATGTTTAATCATGAATTCACTAAAATTATGGAAACAAATTGTATAAGTAGAATAATGAAATTTATCGATTGAAACATTCTCCATGAGGTTAGTATTTCAAACTATTTAAACATTTTAAGATCATAGAATTTATGAAAGGGGGTGTGGATAATAATATGAATATGAAGAAGACCAATAAGAGAACATTCTTTTTTAATTGAGTGTGATGATGAAATAACTTTTATTATTGAAATGTATAAATATTGTGTGGGGAGTTCTCAAGTTACATGAAAGAATGGTTTGAGATATTATTAATTAAAAAGGAAATTTTTATCAGGTTTACAGTTTACTAAAATATATGATTAAATATTTATTTCATAAGAAAGTTATTATATAGATATATTACATAAGTTTTATAAGAAATAATATTGATGTTTTTCAACACCCATTCATGTTGGCACAAAATAGAGTAATAAATATGGAGAAAAATCTATAAATAATAAGTAGTTTAGAAGATTTATTAGAAGTATCATGTGTTAAAAAGCCAGTAGAGCTGATATTTTATTTGTTGTTATACGGTATATTACTTACCAATCTAGTTTGAATTAATTTGATACATTTTAAGAAAAGATGACTTTGAGGTATATCTCAAATACTTTAATTTATGGGATGATGTACAAGAAGAAAGTTGAGTTAAATATAAGAGAAATTATTACCATTGGCTAGAAAGTAATGTTCCATGACATGAAAAAAAACCAATCAATCTATCCAACATTTTTATTGGTAGAAGTAATGTTCCATGATATGAAAAAAAACCAACATTAGTTACCTCAAGTAATACTAATGTTGTGTATATGTTGGTATCATAATCAGCTACACATATGATGTGTATGAGAATATTGTTACATGATTTGAGTTGTAAAGATGAGTACCATCTAATTTTAGGCCATGATAATCATGATTTAATCAATCTATCCAAAAAACATGTTCACCATTACAAGTCCAAATATATTGAAAATAAAAATTATTTTCTAAAAGATATGGAGAGAGATGAAGTATTGAAATTAAGGATTTTTCCATCCAAGGAATAATTGGTCTATATTATCACAAAAATCCAAATAACTAAATAGTTTTAGAATATGAGGCTATATATTCAAGTGAAATTAACTCACATCCATTGAGTTATACATTTTTTGATTAGTTTCCCTATAAATTAATCATTTTTAATATTTAATAGATGTTTTATTAAGGGAGGGAAAACTTTTCTCCATGTTTAAAGTTGTTTTAATAAAAGTGTTGAGTTTTGAAGGATTTAAATATATAAGACCAAGTTAAATTAACATTTCTTACTCAATTATTGATTTTATATATATATTTAAGAATATAATTGATCATTAATTTAATCATTATTTTTTTACACATCTAGAGAGATCACATAAACATATAAATGATTAGAGCATCGATATTTTCAATTAAAATGTTCTATTATACAACTATCATTTGTTCACATTGGTTTTTCTATCATTAATGGGAGTGAAATGTGTATTATTTCAAAAAAAATACAAATTTGGGTATTCTTAACCCATTGGTGATGATGTTGTATTTTTAGGCAATACTTTTTAAAATATGATAAACATTTTTTATCATATTTAATTAAAAATACTTGTTAATATCAATAATTCCATATCTATAATATATTTAAAGTGAGTTAAATGTGAAAATAAGTTTTGGGTTGATTTTTTAGTTGTTTAGTATCCCTATAAATGATTTCAGTAAGTTCTATTTTGAGTAGACTAAGGTCTGATTTTTCATAACACGAGTTGGAATTTTGATAAGAAAAATTATATTAAGCATAATACATTAATGTTACCCATAAATCTATTTTAAGGCAATAATATGAACTAAAAATGGGAATATAAAATCAACATATTAATGATACATTTTCATCATGAATAACATTTTTTTCTCATAATAGAGCGTGGTTATATGTTAGATATTTGAGTTTACTTCATTTTGGACAAGGATGATCTCATATGACTTTTTGAAGCATGTATGATATTTCCTAAAGCCTGTGTTGGATTTGATCTAGTTTACAATCATTTTTCCTTATATAACATTTTTATTTTCAAAATTCGACAAAAGAACGAGTTCCATAGTTTATTTTAAAACCCACATATGAATTTTGGATCTTCGTAAGAAATTTTTGAACCATATGAGAAATTCTTATAGTCATAAAAAATTTGTGATCCTGATATGTAATTTTTACTAGGAAATTACTTCTATGTTTTTTAGAGGACTTTAAAATATCATGACAACTAAGGTGTCAAGAATTATGAGATTATAAAGAAAGAAAATTAAAGTGATGAAAATTTATCTTCTCTTCATTGATTAAATATAATAATCACATATGGATCACTCTACAATGAGAGATAAATAAAAGACTAATATAAGTGGGTGATGGGGTACTAAGATGTGTTAAATTCCATAATAAGTGGTTCCACATCACCAATTCAGGATTTAATAATCACATGGATGGATATTTTTGATTTATTTAATTGTGTGAATTTTTTGGGGTGAAGAAGACCATAGTATTTACAAATATTTAGCAGAATAAAATGATAATGAGACTTATTTAAGATAAAAAATATAATCCAAAGTAAAAATGGGAGATCAAGATTCTAAGATTGAATATGAGATTTCAAAAACATGAATATATAAGATTATGAATCATAAAAATTTTATATCTATATGATATTGTGAATATAAAAGAAAAAATGATAGAGAAAGGATTGATCAAAAAAATTCAAAGATTTATTGAGTATTGAGGCCAATCATTGAAGATTGTTATGAAAAGAAGAATAATAAGATCATAATCATCTATGGAGACTCTATATGAAATCAAAGTTTCATTAGTGATCATTATTTAAGAGAAATTTTTTTTTTGTTGATGCAAGATTGTAACTATTTAATTATATCCATTGTAATAAGTTTCATTTAATTCCCTCACATGAGTTCCCTTTGATAATAAGAAGGAATTTTTGTTCATGGGATAATAACCATTACACATCAGGGATATATCCATCATAAAAAGAGGAAAACCTCATTAAAAATGTGTTGTGGACACAAATTTTATAAATCAGTGAGTATCTAGAGAGATAAGTGTTGAATAATCATTATAATATTGGAGGGATTGGAAAATCTATACACAATGGTTCACCCCCTATGTGTATCAACCCTTTTGTGATCCAACACATCTTACTCATTTTTTCCCTACCCTTATCCTCTTTCCTCCCTCATTTGCATGACCCTAACCCATTTCTATCTTCTTACATTATGATAACCTACTCTTCTCCTTCCCAATATCTCATTCTCCTTCATCACAACAACTTCTATTTCTCCTTACAAATCTCCATCTTTTTCATCTGTTATGTAAACCACTTCCTCTTCCATAACCATTCCATTCATGTATAAGGAAAATTCCCCAAATCTATAATCTTATATTATATTTATTTTTATCTACTTTCAATAACATTTAATATATTTAAATACGGATTTCAAATTACCGATTAACAGATTGATCTTGTGTTATAATATATCAAAAATATGGCATATGATATTTCTCAAAATCCCACATATTATACTATACCACATATACATATTGTATACTATGATATCAAGGATTTGGGACCATAGATATGTTTGTATTAACATTAATAAAAGTAAATTTGTTTTATTATTATTTAAAATTGTTTTAACAATAATTATTCACAATTTTTGTTTAAAATTTTCTCACTCTAAGAAATTGATTTTATTATTTTAAAATATACTTAGTTTATAGAGTATTTAATGAATTATATGACCTATTTGTGTTTTTGTCTACTATAATAGGTTATTATATTTAGTATATTAGAAACATATATAGTCTCTTATAAATGTTAGAATTTATAGATAATAAATGATTATTCTCTGTCAACACTTTTTAATATTAATAAATGTTGAACACTTTTATTGGTATTAAAAATATCATGATTTTTAATTATTTAGAATGTTATTATAATGAAGATAAGACCTATATTTTTACTAATAAATACTTATTAAATATATCAATTTTATTACACTAATAATAAATTTAAATTTACTACATTTTGAAATTATATTTTAAAAATTAATGATTAATAATATAAACCAAAAATAAATAAATACTGAAAATAATTGAATTTTCTAAAATAAAAAATATTATTTATGTAGATTTAAAGATAAATATAATACAAGTACTTGTAAATAGTGAGAGAATATTTGAAACATTAGGGTTCCATTATTCCTTTACGAGTCTTGAAAATGGTTTAAATAATATAATCATGTGTCCAAACCATCAAGAACATTATTTAAGTCAACAATGAAATTTTAAAGTTCAATTGAGTTTTTCATATCCACAACCCTAACTCTCATTGATTCAATGAATATAAAATTCAAATAAATGGTATCATAAAATATTTCATATTTTATTATCTCATAAAATTATAAACAAACAAAAGGTTGCGATGATGGAACGTGATAATTATGATGGGACATGATAGCCATTCTTGATTTCCAAAGAAATTATTATAAGATTTTGTAATATAATTTTATCTATTTTTTCATGTTTCATCATTTTAAATTTAATTGATAAATGTTTTCATGAGTACCCAATAGATTTTTAGGATATTATTTTCCATTATTCATATGGTCATTCAAAATTTCACACTTTTTCATAATATAAATTCATTTTTTATATTTATCTATATTAATGCAACTAAAAATAGTGTTCTGTTATTATTTTATTATGTGAAATTACATTTAATCAATGATAAAAAATTATTTATATATATATTGATATTTTTTAAAATTTTCCTTTTTCTTGCTTTTAAAAAATTATTTTTTATAAATTTCCATTAAAAATGTTTGATTTTTAATTTTTGGATAAATAAATGTCAAAAACCAAATTATTTTAAGATATGAGTAGGCCCTCTGGAACTCTTATGTTGTTAGAACCGTCTGATACACTGCAATATTAATCAGTTTCGCTACTTACATTTAGTATGCAACATTTCTCCTATTTTATGCCATCTTATAAGCTCCCATATTGATTAGGTATTCTCCAAACATTCATTGCATCACCTTTTACTTTATGGATTTTGTGGAGATCAGATGGAACCACTGAGTATTTGTCATCTATTATCCATATGTTGTCACAGTTATGATCTTTAAGGTGTTAGAGAGTTTTTGTGGCTGATATTTTTTTTATGTGACAAAATTGAATATTACATTGGTCAGCTGGTTTTGAATATTTTTACATAATATAATAGGATAATAATTAGATATTAGAAAACAAAAATACACCAGATGTTTGGAATATAAAAAAATTAAATGTAGTTATGTTAATGGACAAGTATTTGGTTACTAAAAATGATGTTAGAGGCTTATTCTGTTTGATATTGGGGTAATAATAAGAGCGATGATGTCCCTATCCATCATGAGTAGCGATTGGAGGCACATTCCCCCCACCTGGAGGGTTGATATTTTTGATAAACTAGTAAAATTAAGTGGGAATAAATTTTTTAAGTCTATTTTTTTATATAAATTTAAAATGTAAGTCCAATTATTTTGGAATACCTAATATGTAAAATATTTTTAATTTTTAGTTGCATGATATGTTTATAAAACAATAAACGTTGAAAAGATTGGGGAAAATGGAAGGATAGTAAGTATAGGATGTAATGTTAGTTCAATGACATGTACTTTAGTATCCTTCAATTGTATAAAAATGTGTGTGAATAGATACTGATTTATCAATAAAAATCCATTGGGGATACAAATCATTCATCTTCAAAAATTCTATTTGATATTACCTTATAAAATTGATATTTATTTATCATTATTAATTAATTTTTATTAATATTAACCAAATTATTTCAAAAATATTCTAAAAAACTCATCAAATGAAGAGAAACAAGTTAACCCACACATAGCTGGTTCAAAAAAATTATAAAGTGAAGATAGAATAAGGTAATCTATAACTTATGATTAAATATACTTTTTTGAATTTTAATTAACTAAATTTTTATAGTCATTAATCTTTCCCTTCCATGATATAGGCGAAAAAATTTGGTCATAAGGTTGGTCGAATTGACTTATGGTTCTACATGCTTATGATTGAATATTGGAATAACATAAATGATCCAATTACAAACAATAGATTAAAATGTATAAATTAAAATTATCTTCAAATTATGTTTTATGTAATAAATTAATGAAATAATTATAAATAATCATTCTATACCGTAATCTAATAATATTATTTATCATCTATTGGTTTTTAATATGTAGAGTTGATTTAGAAAATTATGATTTATACCATATTAATTAGTTTTGTATACTAATTAATACTATGGTTATATGAATTAAATGGCTAAAATAAGTTATTATATTATTATTAAAGGTATATTTTGGGGGAATTATTGCTTATAAATTTAATAATATAGGTTTTTTTACAATTCTATTATTAGCGTTTAAATTATAAATTCATTACCTTATAAATAGTTTACCCAATTTATGAATGTATAAAATTTATATATTTGTGGTTATTATTTGATATTTCCAAGTCATAATTATTACATGATTTCACAAAATATGAAATATCTTTATAAATAAAATAAGTAAACTAATTGGATATCCCAACTTTCCTGAGTGACTTATTTTTTTGTTACATGTATGTTTTACATTTTTATTATTTTATTTTGATTTTTTTCATTTAATATACATATTCATGTTTAACATAAAGTGTAAAAAAGCATAATAGTAATACTAAAACATAGAATCTATGTTTATTTTTAATGAGTCAAATTGATGAATTATTTCAATAGTTTCATTCACTTTATTATTGTGAAAATGATCATTTATATTATCAGTTACATGAAATTGATTAGATTTTTAATGTGTTAATATTGGATTTCTATCTGTTATTAATTGGTGTTAAATTTACAAAAAAATTAATGATGCAAGGTATATAAATCCCTCACGCACATCATCAGTTTCCCATAGTAATAGTATTGCCAAAATTTTGGGAAGGGGGTATGTTTCTCTATAGCGAGGGATGGGTACTAGACCCTCTACCTAAAAAGTCTTTAGAATGATCTCACCTCAATTCACTATGATTCATACTTCTATGGGTTTATGAAGTGTTTTAGTTTCCATGAAATTAAAAAAAACTAAATTTTGATGCCCCGGAATAGAATACTAGAGTATGAGTCTCAATGGATAGCTCGATGTGAGTATTTTTTAGTAATTTTAGGTGTATATACTATATTTATTCATAGATTTACTGGGATCAATCTTATATAAATTGAATCCCTGTTATAACTAATACATAATTTTTAACATTTATTTTAATATATTTATAATACTATTATAATTTTTAAAATAGATTTTGTATTAATGTTATGTAATTAAGCTTAATTCATATTGAAAATTTTGTTTAAAATAGGAAAAAATGCATGAGATGGTATTAGTCAATAGGTATATCAGGTGTGTGGACTATTTGGGGGAATCCATCATTTCTTAGAGGTATGGAGTATATTTTATATCCATGAATGGATATGTTGTATATTTTTAAGTAAAACTTATATATGAATCCTTTGAATGATATAACTAAAAAATTATCTATATTTAAAAATTTTCATGATATGGTGTTTATAATTGTTGTAACTTTTTAGTTTTATTTTAATGTTGAAAATATTGAGTTTTCTCTATTGTGGATATATTTATATTTTAAAATCTAGGTACTATAGTTTTCAAAGACCCTATGTTTCCTGTTAATTTTTATTATTTAGGAGTGATTTCAATCGTAGCTAATTTATAAAACTCCCACTAATGATGTAGTGGTTATTTTAACATCAACTACCTATAATTAAACCATCACCAATCATTTTATTGCATCATTAAGAAATAATTAATTAATTCATGGTTGTTTTAAGTGCCTCTAATTTGGGAATATATATATATATATTAAACCTAATTGCTCTAAAAATATTTTATGGTAGTCATTACGACTTTTAAATATTGTAATAATTTAAAATTTCAAACGATCATATTCAGTATCACAATAGTTTTGTAACAACTTCTAATTATAGAATCACAAGATTTATACAACACCCTTACTAATTAAAATTAATTACTTCTATTTAATGGTCAAATTAGTAAAAAAATTAAGGTATTATAAAATGGCATGTATGAATCAACGGTATTATAAACAACAATGTAATTAATAATATATATATATATATGGTATTTTTTTAGTATGATTAGTTTCATACATATCCCTTTTTCTATCTCACAACAAACTAGTGTCCAAATTGTAAATATATTAGAAAATCAATATTATAATAGTAATTTCAAATCATGTTCAATCAAATAAGTCACAAACATCATAATTCATTTGTCATAAAAATAATGAAATTAATGTGGGAAATCAAATAAATACTAAACAATAAATAATGATAAAACTACCAAACCAGTAATACAAATAAAATGGGCAGACAAATAGGGTCCAATCATCAAAAGAAATTACATGAGGTCACACATCCTTATCACATTAACCTCCAAAATAACTCATAATATATCGAAAACATGAGATATCTCTGACATTAAAAAAACTAAAAAATCGATATAACATCATGTGTATTCCCCGCATATATTGGTACCTAGACATATTCCTCATCAGAATCATGATCCACAATAGTAGAGCTTGAAAACATTTAGGCACTATAATTTTTAGCTTTTGGATTCACAAATAAAAGTGACCTAATAATATGATATCATGTATAAAAATAAACCACAAATCGTGATAGGTTTGTATTATAATAACTAACGGATTTATAATATATTTTAAGAATTTTACAAATTTTCATTTTCTGAACAATTACCTTATCATAGGAAATAATGTGTATAAATATTGTGTTATCCATTATATGATGCATGTACTGATTTAACTATACTATATTATTAATTATATAAGTAAATGAATAAATAAAAATAAAATCACAATATATTGATTATAAATTTCCATATTCCACTCTATGTACACCCTGATATTTTTTTGAGTTTGCATTTGAATTGATTTAAACCTTTCGATATTTTTTACATTTCACAAAACACTGAATACAGCTTGAGTTATATTAAAAAAATAGGTTTGGTTTGGGTTTAAATGTATACCAATTTAGTCTTACGCTACAAGAAAAAACCTATATTTTCTTTTGGTACATGCAACATTCATTTTAGCTTATGTTCCACACATTGATTAGTTCCTTCGATATCTATCATTACACGCATGACCTAGTTTTAACCTACAACAATGTACTGTTAGTATTATTATTAAAATATTATTATATTTACCACTTTACCATTATAATGGGAGTTATGAATAACATTGAATAAATTTTTGAAATTTTATTTAAACATGTATATAAAATGAGTACTTTTTTTATCAATTAGTTATTAATTAAAGTAAGAACAATTTGAAATTAATGAAATTCCATTTATAATAAAATTATTCCTCTTTATCGCAATAAATTAAAAAACCAAATTTGATGATTTTTTTTAATAAAATTTATATATAAAAAACCCATTCATGTTTTTTCAACAATCATTAAATAGATTTTAAAGTTATAATATAAGAATCACCCAATTATATGAATCAAAAGATTTATTTTCCAAAAAGATAATATTACCTCCTTTTAAAAGAGAACCCATTTTGAATATAGTGTTTCAAATTTTTTTAATTTCATGAGGGAAAATAAACATTATATTTTAAACTAGAATATCAAAATTTAGCCTTTGGGGGATATTAGGTATTTTTCTAATAAGTTTTATTTTTTTATGAATACTGAAAACAAGAACGTTTAATTGAACACTACTTTTAAATATAATTCAGTTACATAATTAGATTATATTATAAATTGGTTTTTAATTATAATTAAAAAATATATAAATATATTAATATAATTGGGTTCATTGGAATCTGTTTCTGGCTTAAATTGGTTATACAAACATTACCAACTTTTATATATGTTTTTTTTATAAAACCTATTATCACGACATGTCTGTGAAATTAGTCTTAAATTAATTTCATTCACTTATGTCATTAGAATTCAGAAAAATGGATTCCATATTTTGAATCATAAAAAAATAAAATTTCTATAATGGTTAACTTAGTTTTTAAAAAAAATATTAGTGAAATTAATTCTACTAAATTACACTGATTAAGGAAAAAAATGTTTACTTAGTGGATAAACTTGAATATTAATGGGGGGAAATGTCCTATAAACTTGTCCAAAATCCATTGTCTTATCATATTTAGACTATATACCATATGTTTTCTCAATTTATGACTTATTGGGGAATTATTCCATGAAATTGAATTATATGATAAGTTAAGTAAGGCAAATAGGCAAAAAATGAACATCCCAAAGCTTTAATATTTATAATGCCTTGAGATATGGAAAAACCCACATTTGTTAGATTATACACATTATTTTTCAAGGTAAAAATGTTATTGTCATCAGATTAATTTATATTTAATTTTAATATATGAATTGTTTTGATTAACTTCTTAAGGAATTCTAGGTGCCTTAATTATTTAGTTAATAATTAACTAAAATAAGTGATACTAAAAATATCAAATGTAAAGTAAATTGATCAAATTGTTATCATCAATTTTGTTTATATGAATATAAAATTTTTAAATTGTTTGAAATTAATAGATTCAAATTAAATATTTTTCTTTATATTTTATAAATTTTAATTAAGTTAATAATGTCAAAATTGACATTAATTTTATTTTATAATAAATGATATTTTATTTAAAGATTTAAAATTTAATAAAAATAATATATTATGAAAATTACTTTAAAATGTAAATAAATATAAAATATGATCTATTCATGTACTAATTTAACTTTTGATAACATTTTGACAATTGGATAGTGAAAACATTGTTAGCACTGTTTTGGTTAAAGTAGTGTTTTTTGTGCGTTACATGTGCTGGTTTTAAAAATATTTTCCAACACATATAGTATTTATTTTATATAAATCAGATATTATATTTATAATTCATTATCACTATACATTATAATAAATATCACATTATTTAAGTCTTAATGATTAAATTTCTAAGGTTAGAAAAATATTCATCTAAATAAAAACCAAATTTATTTCAGTGGGGAAACATAGAATTTAAGGACCAAAATTATAAATATTCACTTATTTATGTGTTATATTGGTTTATATGTAACATAAATAACCATTAATCAAGTATTTTTACATTTTTTAATAACATGAACAAACAGATACATCATAGTGTGTTCTCCTATTAGTAATTAAACAAATACCACCTCTCATCCTCTATAAGAAGTCATTAACTCTTCCCCTTACTCACACATCTCAATCTAATTTGGATCATCCCAAACCTTCTCAAATAATCTCTAAAATTATCTAACATCATCCTTGAATCCTCACATTTGACCTAAATCTAACTAAAGAATTACATTGGTGCAATCCAAAAGGACATACTCCAAGAAGAGGTAAAATCCTTCAACAATAACTTTTGTAAAATCCTTCAACACCTACACACACTTCCATCAAATGGGTAACGAACCTATAGTTCCTGTTTATGGAAGACTTCAGCCTCATGAAATGATATCATTCATTTTTATTTTACAACCTATAACTATTTAGAATTATGATGGAAATATTATTTTTATTTGATATATATTATATTTATAATTTCTTCATGATTATTTAATTATTATGTAAAACATACATTCAGGATTTCCATTTTTGGGAATATGAAAATGTTGTTTTTGGACCTGTGGACTACCACCTCCGCAAAGTGATGTGATCCTTCAAAATATTCAATGGAATGTTTTAAGGTTGGGTTTATTAAAAATATATGATATATATAAAGTAATAATTCTAATGGTAGGTTTATATATATATATATATCATTTATTTCCTTTCAATAAAATAAGAAAACAGAAAAAAACATTCATGCATATATATATGGCCTACCATACCAATGAACGGTGTATTCCATTTCATATTTCTATAAATTGTAGATTATTATAAGTATTTAAATAATAAATATATATTATATTTATATCAGGTTTTACATTATGTTAATAATTAAATTAGGATCTAATAAATAGGATCAAGAACAATTAGTCAAAACAAAAAATGAAAACAAAATGAATATTGCCAAAAATGTAACATTAACATGGAATTGTTAACAAACGGGTAATATAAAGTCATAATAAAATAATACATGATATTAGATATAAGAATATGGATATTTTATAGATGTATAATAATCTTATATTTATTATACTGGATTTTTTAACATTACAAATAAATTCATGTCTTAAGGCATGGGTATTCTCATCTCACTTTTATTTCTATGTGACTTATGCTTTATTCACCACTAATTTGTTTTGTATAGTGTATATACCTCCCATGAATGTATTCTATATATTTGATACATAAATTTTTGGGTATTTACATTTCTAATTTATGATCTTTCTATCATGCGGTTTATTTTTAAAAACATACCGAATTGGTAAAGTAATTTTTGTCTAAATTTTCCTTGTTTGAGATACATGCCATGTTATACACTTATATTTTTCTTTGGGTTTAAATAATTAACGTTGAAACCTAATATCATGACTTTTACTATTCTAATGATAATATAAGATTCTTTTAATGTTATTCATTTATGGGGATTATGATTTTAAGGTTCCAAGGTGATAACAGTGCATTGCTACAATCTCATCGTTTATCCAGACTATTTATGATTATGCTTTCATTAAAAAAATATTATGATCTATATCACCTAAAATATCATTAATTTTATTCTCATATGGATATTAACAATATATTCAAGAAATGGTACTATTTTTCCACTATTTTTTACTTAAGATAATTAAGAAATTTGTATTTAATAAAATTTTACTTTATCACTCTCTTTTGTTGAAAATCTATGTTCTTTCAAAACCATTTTTTCAAAATATTTTTTCATTGTCCCTTAATAAGTTTTCAACGAAAATGTTTTCCAAATTCATTCATGATTCATTTTTTATTTTTCATGGGAAAAAATTCAAATGTTTTCAATATTCATTTATAGGTTCTCTAAGAAAAAGGTTTTCAAAAGGTTTTAAATATTCTTTTTTAAGTTTACATGGGAAAAGGTTTTATAAATGTATTCAGTATTTTTTATAAATTTTTGAGGGAAAATGTTTTGAAATTTTTTTCATGTTTCTATTATACGTTTTCCAGGAAAAATTGTTTAGAATGGTTTTCAAATAATATTTCATAACTTTTAATGTTTATTTTCAAAGGAGAAGGTTTTCATAAATGTTTTATGTTCAAGAAGTGTTTTAAATTATTTTCAAATCTTCATTTATAAGTTTTCAAATCATTTTAAAAATAAAATTATTTTCAAAATAATAATGCTTAAAAAGTATTTTATATTATTTTCAAGGCTTCATTTATATGTTTTTAAAATTTTATTTTCCTAGTAAATTGTTTGAATGATTTTAAAACTTATTTTATATTTTTTAATGTTATTTTAAAATAAAAAGGTTTTCAAAATGTTTATGTTTTACATTGAATTTTTTCAAATAATAAATGACATTTTCCCCAAGGAAATATTTTGAAATATTAATCAAAAAATATGTTTCATTATAAGATAACGTCTATTTATGTTACTCATGCCTTAATAGGAATAGGATCCAAGGATTCCATTCATATTATTTATCTGAATGGTTTATGATTTTATGAAAATATTCTTATTATAATCATTTCACTATCACATCTTATATGTTTATGAAACATTTTTCACTTTCTTGGGTTATATGTTTATGAAACATATTTCTCTTTCAAGTGTTATATTTTTATGAAACACTTTTCTCTTTCATGGGTTATATGTTTATAAAACCAATTTCTCTTTTATGGGTTATATGTTTATGAAACATGTTTCTCTTTCATGGGATATATTTATATAAATCCATCTTCTTTTAATGGGATATGATTTGATGAAATGATTATGAAAGCTATATCTTTTCCAAAGGTTATGATATGATGACATGTTAATGATACCAATTTTATTTCATGGTTTGTGATGTAAATTTTTTGGATATAGTGGCAACAAAAGGTATGATTTCATTATTGTATGGATGGGACCTATATCTCCCTCCAATTAATTGGGTAAATATTTATATCTCATGAGATAGACATGGCTAGAACGAGGAGTGAAGTGGAGAAATGTTTATACTAAGATGGTGTCATGACCCGGCCCCTGGGGAATGTGCTATGAAAACCACAAGCCCACCTATCATAGGATAGGGGGTGTCGACTACCACTGAGTAGGTATATCCAAAAAAATGGGAGGCATTTACCTAAGCACCAGTACAAACGTACACAACACCAAGCCAGAGATGTTGGAAGAAGAAAACACTAATTAAACAAACATAAGGTACAACAGTAGAACTGAAGTTAAACGGGGCCAGAATATAGGGCCAAATGAAATAGAAAAGTACATGTACAAGTATCTGGAACTACACCACAAAAAACCCAACCTAAAGGGTTGGTAAATAAATATTTTTCTGGAGTCATAGAATCATGTCACGTCTATTAGATCACTCCAAGCACCGCCTAGCCCCGGTCCACCAAGGACTCTATCAAATCATCGATCATCAGCACAAGAATTAACACGAGTGGGCGAAAACCATGTAGTGGTGAGTAATAAAATTCTCAGAAGGGACCCCAAAACACAATTGTATACCAAAAAGCAATACAAAAAATAGACAACAAAATAGGTACAAGAAGTGTAACCTCTGAGTATAGTCAAGAGAGTTACTAGAGTTAGTTAATAGAGGTATAACCTAACGTATAAAAATCAATACTATTTATCAAATTTCTAAAAAACTTATACTACTAAGGAATTCAACCCTGATGAGTCATTGAGATCTGTTGGGCCACTAAGATCTGCTCGTTTGCAAGATCCCCAAGTACTGCCCGACTACTGGGCCACTGAGGTCTGCTCATATTTTAGGAAATTGAGGGATGCTCAGCTATTGGGACACTAAGATCTGATCTTCTACTTGTCCGTTGAGGTCTTATTTTCTTCTAGTCCATTGAGATCTGCTCGTCTGACAGGACACTAAGGTCTACTCAGCTACTGGGCCATTGAGGTCATCTCATCAATTCATTCTCATCACAGCTAGCTATAGGATTTCTGATCATAGCGTGCTTGATTTTGGGATAATCTACTCCTCAATATATTAGTCCTAACTAAACATCCACGAAAACCGACATGTACTATATCAAAAGGACCGTGGGTCCTAACACTACAAACGATCCGTCAGTCAGGAATACTGTTTGAATGTTATGTTTATTTCACTAAAAAGGGGTAGGTTGGGTATAATTCTAGCTCGACCCGACCCGTCTGACCTGACCCAACCCAATTGGGTCTGTGTAACACCCCATAATTTCATAGTACGCTATTTCTTCAATGTAACACAATAACTTTCACTACACACAACACTAATTTCAAGCGCACCATGACTTTCCAAACTAGCCGTTCAAAAGCGGTTATGAATAGTAATAACTGAATTTTGATTTTTATATAATCCTTATAATTTTAGAAACCATTTTATGAGTTTCTTAGACATAATTTAAGAACAAATTCATTTTTTATTCAGATAAAAGAATTATTTTTCAAAAAAAATGCAATTTTACTGCATTTTAATGGAGAACCTTATTTAAATCGAATGTTTGAAACTTTCATATATTCAATTTCAAAAAATAAACTTCTTCTTTATAACCGGGACATAAGAATTTAGTTTCAATAAATTTTTAGTTTGTTTCTGATAACATTCATATTTGGGTGAATAGTGAAGATACTATATTTTAACTGAAACCAACTTTTTTAATCAAAATAATTTGTACTGTTGAATTATAAAATTTAATGTTTTGGAAGTATAATTATATTATATTATTACCATTTAACCCAATTATGCTCATTGAAAGTAATTTCAATTTAAAATTGGGAATAAACAAGTGTCAATCTTTTGATAGTTATTATTTCTTAAAAATATGCCTTTTGGTTTTGACAATGGTAATTAATTTTAAATTAGTTAACGCAACTTGTATGTTTTGAAATTTGTAAAATAAAATTCATTTTTTTAATTCAGAATATCAAAATTAGCTTCGGGTGAATTTTTGGTATTTTTTTTAAAAATCTCATTTTTTGATGAATAGTGAAAAACACTCAGTTATAGTTTTAAACAAAATTTTTATTTAAATAATTATTTGTTATATTTAAATTTATTTTAGGTCAAAATAGATGCAGAATACCTATATATGTTTGATGTAATTCATTGGAGTCAGTTTACAATAACTTTAGATATATAAAAATTTTATTAAACCTTTTACCATTTTTACCCACCTTCTAAGAGAATTTGCAAATTTAAGTAAAACATAATTTTACTGCTTATGTGAGTTGAATTCCAAAAATCTGAGATACATGGTAAATATTAGTAAGTAAAATGTGGTTCAATAAGATGAAAATAATTTTTGGTGAATAGTAACTTTTTGCTTTTATTTACCACGATTAAAAGTAAATGGGGTAATTTAGGGTAAAAATGATATTATTATTACCTTAACACATTTCCTAATTCTATTTGATAAGTTTAATCTGAACAAAAACAACCTTTGGAAAAAAATATGATCCTTTAGATCTACTTGGATTAGATTAGGACATTTATTATTTTTTAATTCAAAGAAGAGTTAAAAGAGATAAAATCAAAGTTTAATAAAAAAACAATTTTAATATAGGGTTACACATAAGATAAATTTGACTATAAATATTAATTATAAATCTAAAACGATTTCCTACATAATTGTATTTTATTTATATTTTTTAGACATTAAATAATTTAATTTAGTTATGACACAATGATGATGCAGTAATTACCAAATTAATGAAAGATTAAAATAATTGAGATTATAAATATCCAGATAAATGTAATTTGAAACTTTTTATGGATTACACTAATTTTATAGGTTAATGTGATATTTTAGGATTGATTAAATTATGTTTTTTTAGTTAATAATGCCAATAAAAATTTAGCAAAAACAAAATACCAAATAGTGTCAAAATTGACATAAAAGAGTTGTAAAACAAATATTATATTATAAATTGATATACAATTCTTAAAAATATAAGGTTCGGCCAAAAGACATATATAATAATAGTTTTATTTTTAATAAAACTCTTGGAGATCACTTGGAAGTATATATTATGTCTATTAACCATATAATATAAAAATACAAAGCGACATCATAAATATCCAACTATTTAACTAAGGGTTAAATCTAAAAGATAAGGTTAATATAGTAAACAAAACCTATCTAAAACCTATTGGTTGAGTGGTTTTCGATCCATACCCACCTTAGCCTTTAAATAATCAATTTTTGAGTCATTAGAAACCGAACATGATTTTATTATAAAATAATATTTCTAGCTTTTCCTAAGGTGCCCCTCACCCCTCTTATAAAAGGGCACTCCCCCTTCTCTCTAATTCACACCTTAAAATCCATTTGGATCGGCCAAATGCTGCCCAAATAACCTCTAAACTGTCCTCCCTTAATCCTAGAGGCCTTACTTTAGTAATAAATCCAACCTAAGGATCCCTTTTGATCAAATCAAAATAAAGAACCCGAAGAAGAGTTAAATATTTCCTCACCTCTTTCAAGTTCCTTTATTCTTCCACATCCTCTTTATTTTTTGTTTCCATTATAAAATAATAAATCCAGTATATCCTATATAATTTGATGTTATTATAAATATGTTACAACTATATTCATTATTCAATCCTTCCTTTTAATGACATGTCACCATACGTGCGTACGTATGACCAACCGTCTCTATGTCGTGGTATAGTTGTTATTCAATACATTATTATTTGAATGGGTATAATAATGATATGTAATTGATGTAAATAATAAATATATCATGATAATTATTCTTTATATATGATATAACATCAAATTATATATTATTTTAATATCAAAAGAATGATATTGTCTCTCCTGCATACGTACGGATTACTATCTCCACTGACGCGATGAGATTAGTTTCCCATCGTATCCATTCAAAACTAATTTTCATTAGATGATTAAATATAATGTTTAAAGAGTTAATATATTTCTGAATATGAATAAGATACATCCGATCCATAACCAATATTACTTACATAACAAATCATATAATGGAAAACGAATCAGTTGACACCTGAAATGACGATAATACTAGAATATTATTAACAAAGAAATATTAAAAGATCATATATGATATCATATAATGTATATGATTCTTGTATAATTTAATAACAATTATTTCACCAGTATATAGGTTTTTAACCTACCCTCGATAAAGGAAAAGTACAAGGTAAGGGTTAATTTCAAAATCTTTTTTTATCCAAAGTTGTTTATACATAATTATCTATTGGGACCTCTTCATCATCTACATCCATGATTATTAAAAATGTATTTCAAAACATTTTTACAATTTACTAGAAAATGGGTAAAATTCATTTATACCCTTATTTTACCTTATATGTTTTTAAATGAATCTTTCCGTCGTTTTCTAAACAATGTACTTTATGACCTTTTCGACAAAATTAAGGTAAGAATGTTTTTTTAACTTATATGGTGGTTGTGGCTATTTTCCATCATTATAACATCGTCTAAGATTCCCTTATATTCTTATAAAAATATTTTCAAAATAAATGTTTTCATCATAATTATGTGACTCTTAAAGTATTTCAAAATAGAAAGAGATATTTCTCTAAAAAAAGGTTTTGAATTCATCTCTGTAAACATTCTTTGATGGATTTCAAGTTTATTTGAAGTTGATTTATTATGATAAAAACTTTCATATTGTATTGAAGGTTTTATGATATGTTTGAATGCGGATGTGATATTTTTATACCATTCATGGTTTATGGTTAATGTATTGATATTTCGTATGTCAGTTTTAATACGAATGTTTATGTTATATTTCAACCTTTTCATATGAGGAATGTATTGGACTTAGTAAGTGACGGGTGGAGCCCGCTATAGTTCCTCGATGCATCGATAGGTCTCACGAGACAACTATACATGGAATTGGATGAGGCCTTTCCCAATTTGATATATGGTTTTGGACGAGGAAATAATCATTTTTAGATGTCTTGGCTGAGGCCTTGGTAAAATGTTTAATAATTTCCGGAATTATATATTCCCTCATTATGAAAATAATATAGATGGTTCATGTGGTAATTCGACTAGTAGAATACCCATTATTATGTTTTATTATGGAATTATTTACTCATCTCATATTCCATCCATAAAATTATTCATGTTTATTATATATAAAGTCATGTGGTTTCAATTATTCACCATGGTTAATATTTATGTTATCTTCCACTATATTTCTTACTCTTACTAAGCATCTGATCTCACCCCTTTATTATGTTTCATTTTCCCAAGATATGAAGAAGTTAGTTATGAGTGACTTACAGGCATAATCTAGGACGGTTGGATGTTTCTAATGGAATAAATTCATGTTTTATTTCTTTTCAAGTTGTAAAGTTGATCTTATATATGAATCTTGTTTCAAATAATATTATACTGATTGGTCTTTCGAGAAATTATTTCCTTGGAATCATGCCAAGGATACCTAATAATGCACCGACTCTGGGATTCTGGGGTTGGGGCATAATATTTGGTATCAAAGGAAGTTTAGTACAAACCTTAGAAACTAGATTTAGATAAACTCTGATTAGAGTGAATATCCCTAAGATAGACTTTGAGGATTAGTATAGAAGAACTTCCTAGAATTTTATAATTGTAGAGATTTTGTGAGTTTTCCAAGAAATACATCCCTGTTTGGATACAAGAAGGTAGAGGCGGCTCTGCCACATATGTACCTATGGGTAAAAATCAAAAACACCGCTTTAAGCTAGACTCGAACGGGAACTAGTGCACGACAATGGAACCTGCTGCACTCATGGTTATGAAACTCTCAGGGGATATGCTTAGGATTATTCTAATTTTCAATACAAATCATTATGATGGATTTACGATTATATACCTCCTCAAAGATAATATTTTTAAGATTAGGGATTATATCCATAAACTATTCAATTTATGTTAGGTATTTTACAAGTTTGTAATTATTCATTGCAATTCATAAATTGGCCTAGTGTATGACATTGTATAGTAATGGTGCCCAATAGAAGGAATGTGAACTGCATCAATATGTATAATCAAAAGAGTAATAAGGATCATATCTTTCACGGTATTAGGCTAACATTTAGAAGGGAAATAGTCTCCCATGTTTTCTCAACATATAAATAAATTGTATCATGTGTTAATAAGATAAGAAAATAATTCTCTGAATCCTATGGATTTAAAGGTAAGAAAGAGAAGAAAATAATGGAAGAGAGAAAGATGGATAATGTGTAGAGGGAAAAGAAGGATTTTCCCACATGTGATAACTGTGGAAAGAATCACCATGGTAAGTGCTTGAAGGGATTGAGAGATTGTTATAAGTGTGGAGGAAAAGGACACCAAGTACGTGATTGCAAGGGTAAGAAAAATATTTCAAATGTAAAATGCTTCATCTGCAAGGCGTTTGGACACTACGAGAATCAATGTCCCAGTCATCAGAGTCTACCACAAATGATGCTATTTGATAATAATTAAGTTATGATACTACCTTAGATGAAGAGGATTGACTAGTGTTCTTATGTTGTTATTATAGAATTATTTCATTTGAGTGTTGTATCATCAATATACTGGTTATATGAATTATGAAGAAAAATAATGATTACTGCAGTACTATTTTATTGAGGATTTGTGATTATAGGGTTCTAAGAAAAGTGACTTAATAGTAAGCATAACTTTTAGGAAAATACTTGCTTGAAGGAAAGGCAATTTTTAATATGGTTTTGATAATGAGGTAGTGATTTTGGAATAAGATATGGTTGATTTGGATAAATTATATTGGATATTCTTGACTACATTAAAACTGATTACTGGTTTTTATATTCCATCATTGTTGGAGTTTAAAAAAAATTGGATAGAAGGAGTATATCCAGTATTCTATAAAGAATAAAGGATCATGAATGTAATAAATATTGTTTTATGGTAATTCAAGATGTTACAGTGTTTTAAAAGAATACATGATGAAGGGGTTCACATTTTATTATGTGGCCAAAAGGATCATCATTGTGTTTACCTTCCTTATTAATTTTTTACTGTGAGTTTAGACATAAGTATTTTGGATAATTATAGTTTGAGATTATTTTTGGGTTGCCATAAAATGACAACCTAGAGGTCGGGTGGCAACCCATCGCGCCCGGCAAGGCCGCGAGACTTGAACCTGCAATAAAAGTTTGATAAGGGTGTATCACCTACCACTAGGCCACGTGATGTCTAAGATTGAATAATTTAGTTTTTTAAAAGGTTTGGTAGGTGAATTATTAATTCATTTTTTTAGAACCCTATACAAATCGGATAAATAGAATATTTTTTTATGTTCTGTTATCTTTTAGTGCGAAAGATGAGTTTGTGGTAGAAATTAGTTAAAGGATGGAAATATACTTTCCAAGTATATATTTTTTCTTCTTATCTTATTCTATGAATAAATTAACTCTTAAACATTAGGTAAAGAATCATAAAACTAAAAATGTGTTATCCTAATACCTAATGTTTTGTTGAATAGACGATATTTTAAATCATCATAGATTGTTGGCTTTGAGGCCCTCAATTCTACAATTTATTGTGAATGATGACCCCAATAAATCCTTATAATTATTTATGTTTTCCCTCCAATTATGTGTCTCTAATTTACACCAATTTTCTCCTAATCGAGTTCATAATTTGGTGGTGAATTTTTCATTCCCCTTTCCCTCTTATTAAGACTAAATTTTATTAACCCAATTTCTGATTTGGGTATTCCCACAAATGTATTTTATATTTTCAACCATTTATTTTCGAAGATCAATTTAAAATTGAGAGGATTCAATTTATTTAAGGAGGGAATAATGTAGCACCCAATGATTTTATAGTACATTATTTCTTCAATGTAATGTAATAACAAGCACTACACACAACACTGAGTTCAAGCGCACCATGACTTACCAAACTAGTCGCTCAAAAGAAATTATGAATATTATTAACTGAATTTTGAACTTTATATAATCCTTATAATTTTGGAATCCATATTATTAGTTTCTTAGACATAATATAAGAACAAATTCATTTATTTTAGATAAAATGATTATTTTATAAAAAATGCAATTTTACCGCCTTTTAATGGAGAACTCTTTTTAAATCCAATATTTGAAACTTTTATATATTCAATTTGAAAAAATAAAATTCTTCATTATAATAGGGACATAAGAATTTAGTTTCAATAAATATTTGGTGTTTTTTTGATAACATTCATATTTGGGTGAATAGTGAAAATACTATATTTTAACTGAAAACAACATTTTTAATCAAAAAAATTTGTATTGTTGAATTATACATTTCAATGGTTTGGATGTGTAATTAGATTATATTTTTAACATGTAATCCAATGATTCTCATTGTAAGTAATTTAACTTTAAAATTGGACATAAACAAGTGTCAATCTTTTGACAGTTACTATTTCTTAAAAATAGGCCTTTTGGTTTTGCAACGGGAATTAATTTTAAATTAATTAATGAAACTTATATGTTTTGAAATTTGTAAAATAGAATTCATTTTTGAATTTGGAATATCAAAATTATCTTAGGGTGATTTTTTTGTATTTTTTTTTGAAAACTTTTATTTATTTATTAATAGTAAAAAACAATTAGTTATAGTTTAAAACCGAATTTTTATTTAAATAATTATTTATTATATTTAAATTTATTTTAGGTAAAAATAGATACATAATACCTATATGAGATCAATGTAATTCATTGGATTCATTTTATAATAACTTTAGATATATAAAATTTTATTAAACATTTTACTATCATTACCCACCTCTTAAGAGCATTTGAAAATTTAAATAAAACATAATTTTACAGCTTATGTGAATTGAATTTAAAAAATATGAGAGACACGGTTGATATCAGTAAGTAAAATGTGGTTCAATAAGATGAAAATAATTTTTGGTGAATCGTAACTTTTTCTTTTATTTACCACGGTTAAAAGTAAATATGGTAATTTAGGGTAAAAATGATATTATTATTACACAAAAACAAGTTCAAATTCAATTGGATAAGTTTAATTCAACCAAAAATAACCTTAGGAATAAAATATGATCCTTTAGGTCCACTTGGATTAGATTAGGACATTTATTATTATTTAATTCAAAGAAAAGTTAAAATAGTTAAAATCAATGTTTAATAACTAAAACATTTTTAATATAGGGAAAACATAAGATAAATTCGTCTATTAATATTCATTATAAATATTTAAATATTTCCTATATAATGGTATTTTATTTTTATTTTATATACATTAAATAAATTAATTTATCTATGACACAATGATGATGCAGTAATTACCTAATTAATGAAAGACTAAAATAATTGACATTATAAATATCCAAATAAATGTAATTTGAGACTTTTTATGAACTCCAATAATTTTATAGGATAATGTGACATGTTAGTATTGATTATGTAAATTTTTCTTGAAGAAAAAATGATGATAAGAATTTAGAAAAAACAAAATACCAAATAGTGTCAAAATTGATAAAAAAGAGTTTTTAAAACAAATATTATATTATTAATTGATATTATATTCCAAAAAATATAAGGTGTGGTGAAAAGACTTATATAATGATAGGTGTATTATTAATGAACCACGTAGGGTTCTCTTGGAAGTATATGGTAAGTTCATTAACCATATAATAGAAAAATAAAAAGAGACATGGTAATATCAAACTATTTAACTAAGTGTTAAATCTAAAAGATAAGGTTAATATATTGACCCAAACCTGTCTAAAAACAATTAGTTTAGTGTTTTTAGAACCATCCCCACCATATCCTTTAAATAATCTATTTTGGGGCCATTAGAGACCTAATTTGTTTTATAAAATAATATTTATGGCTTTTCCTATGGTGCCCCTCACCCCTCTTATAAAAGGGCACTACCCCTTCTCTCTAATTCACACCATAAAAGCCATTTGACTAAGCCAAACCCTGCCCAAATACCTTTCCAAATGTTCTCCCTTCATCCTATAGTCCTTCCTTTATACCTAAAGATAACATAAGGATCCCTTTTGATCAAATCAAAAGGAAAAAACTGGAATAAGAGGTGAATATTTCATCACCTCTTTCATGTTCTTTTATTGTTCCACTTTCTCTTTATTTGTTTTTTCAATTATAAAATAATAACTCCAGTATCTTATATGTACTGTGATGTTCTTATAAATATGGTATAACCATATTTATTATTCTATCCATCTTTTTATTGACATGTCACCATACGTGCATATGCATGGCTTACCGTCTCCATGTCGTGGTATAATTGTTATTCAATACATTATTATTTGTATGGGTATAATAATGATGTGTAATTGATGTAACTAATAAATATAACATGATAAAGATTCTTTATATAAGATATAACATCCAATTATATATTATTTTAATATCAAAAGAATGATATTGTTGCTCGTGTGTACGTACAGATTACCATCTACACGAACGCGATGAGATTTGTTCCCCATCATGTCCATTCAAGACTAATTTTAATTAGATGATTGAAAATAATTTTTAAAGACTTAATATAATTATGAATATGAAAAAGATACATCCAATCCATAACAAACATTACTTACATAATAGAGCATATGAAGGAAAATGAATCAGTTGACAGCCGAAATGATGATAATACTACGATATTATTAACAAAACAATATTAAAATATCATATATGATATCATATTAATGTATAATATTCCTTTATAATATAATAAAAATTATTTCACCATTATACAGGAGGTTAACCTACCCTTTATCAAGGAAAAGTACAAGGTAAGGGTTAATTTCACAATCTCTTTATTATCCGAGATCATTTATACGTAATTATCTATTGGGACCTCTTTATTATCCACATCCATGTTTCTTTAAAATGCATTTCAAAACATTTTTACTATTTACTAGACAATGGGTTAATTTCGTTTATACCCATTTTTGACCTTATATGTTTTTAAAGGAATTTTTTCCGTCGTTTTCCAAACAAGGTACTTTATGACCTTTTCAACCAAATTAAGGTAATGATGTTTTTTTAACTTATATGGTGGGTGTGGCTATTTTCCGTCATTATAACATCGTTGAAGATTCCCTTACAAGATAATAAGAATATTTTCAAAATAAATGTTTTCTTCATAACTATATGGCTCTTAAATGATTTCAAAATAGAAAGAGATATTTCTCTAAAAAAGGTTTTGATTTAATCTATGTCAACATCCTTTTATGGATTTTAAGTTTATTTGAAGTTGATTTATTATGATAAAAACTTCCATATTGTATAGAAGGTTTTGTGATATGTTTGACTATAGATGTGATATTTTTATACCATTCATGGTTTATGTTTAAATTATTGACATTTCGTATGATGGTTTTAATATCAATGTTTTTGTTATATTTCAACATTTTCATATGAGGAATGTATTGGACTCAGTAAGTAACGGGTGGAGCTCGCTATAGCTCCTTGATGCATTAGTAGGTCTCATCAGACAACTATATGTAGAATTGGCCGAGGCCTTTCCCAATTTGATTTATGGTTTTGGCCGAGGCCTTAATCATTTTTAGACATCTTGGCCAAGGCCTTCACAAAATGTTTCAAAATGTCTGACATTATACATTCCCTCTTTATGAAAATAATATTGATGGTTCATGTGGTCATTAGACTAGTAGAATTCCCATGATTAAGTTTTATTATGGCATTATTTACTCAGCTCATATTCCAGCCATAAAATTATTCATGTTTATTATCGGTAATGGCGTGTGGTTTAAATTTTTACCATGATTAATATTTATGTTATCTTCCACTGTATATCATACCCTTTTTGAGCGTCTGAGCTTACACCTTTCTTATGTTTCATTTTCCCAGGATATGAAGCAGTTAGTTATGAGTGACTTGTAGGGATAATCTAGGAGGCTTTGATGTTTCTAATGGAATAAATTCAAGTTGTATATCTTTTCAAGTTGTAAAGTTGAACTTATGTATGAATCTTGTTTACAATAATACTAAATTGATCGGTCATTTGAGACATGATTTCCTCATGATTTTGATAATGATACCTAATAATGCACCGACTCTGGGCTTCTAGGGTCACGACATTAATGTCTGGGATGACCCGGTCTAGCTTGACCCAAGAGTTAGGCCCATTGGGCCAGTTGGACCTAGGCCAACCCACACTGGCGAGATGGTTTGGTCCATCATTGATGATGCAGGTGTCACATCCGCCCTATTTTGAGTGGCTAGCTTAGCTGACTGCCTCCCTCGCACATGGACCTACAAACCACATGCCACTATCAACCTATGGCCCAGCCATGGGTCTACCAACCTGACATGGTGCCCTACTAAAACAGTGGTTACTCACCACCGAGTCCTCCTGGCCAGACGCAGCAACCAACTGGCACCATGGTTCTGCACGGTCTTGGCCTCCTCTATTGTGGCGTACCACCACATGCCACTGGTGGTTCTTTTTGGGGTCCACCAAACATGCTCTGATTCACTTTTTTCTGATCCATGAGCTCTTACCGAATCCTTGGGTCATCATTGTAACTGCTACATTCTCCAACTCATCTCACCATCGATCAGGGGATCTTGTCATGCTTGGAACCTCCTGGAAGAGTCTAACGAAACCTCGTGGGTACATCAGTGAAGAACGATAGGATAGAGGTAAGAAGATCCCTAACAAACACCCGAGGGATTGATGACGTCCTTTTTCATTTGTCTATCATTCTTCCTATTAGAAGTAAACAGGTAATAGAGTAATTACCAAGTTTCTACCCTTCAAGGCCCACAATATTTAACTCATCCCACATGAACGAATGACCCACAAATCAACCTATTAGTGGGTTCATCCATGTTTTTCATTTGGAAATAAATAACGGGGAATCCTGATCACAAAGAATAAAACCCCTATCTGGAATTGGATCACTCATTGATGAAGAATGTAGTCACTTCATCTTCATTTGTTAATTATTGATCCACAACTCTTGTTGATGATGGGATCCAATTAAGGGGAAGGAATGAACTTATGGTTATCTATCATTCACCACCATTTGAAACTTTCCAATGAAACTCATCTTGAGCATTAGAGGCAATCCAGGATCATGCCAATTATCTCCTATCTTTGTTAAAGAATTTAATTTAAGAAATTTGATCCAGTGTTTCTATTACACTAAGTCACCCCAATGTTACACCGTTTCATTTATGAAATGAAACCGAATTTCTATTATGCTTGAGTTGTAGCGTCATTACACTATTTCATTTATGAAATTGAATAGTTGGATCATCATTACATTGTAGTGAAACATTTCTACATAAAATAAACATTCATAACTTTATTTTAATTTTCATTCAAACTCCAAAAAATTATCTTTTACACTCGACCCTCTCCGTTCAAGGTTATCCCTGCCTAAGGAATCCATGCCCTCACGAGCTCAATGGTACTCTCATATTTCCAATACAAGTTACCATTTATGAGTTATAATAATTTGAAAATAAAATACTCCATATTAAATTATTTTATTTATGGTCACATCCCAAAAAGTACTTTCCACAGTTGGCCCCCACAGTCCAATGTTAGTCTCTACCTAACAAAATAACACCATCACGAGCTCAATTATGGTAGCGTATTTAAAATCTGAGTTACCATTTGTGAGTTATAAGGATTTGAAAAATAAAATAATTTTCCTTAATTATTTTATTTATGGTTATTCCATTTTTGGGTTTTCTAGAAGGAGGCACGCATCGACTAAACTTAAGTCACTCCTAGGGTGAACTCGACATCCTAAATACAATGGTACACTAATATATTTGATAAGAACTCACATTAAAGAGTTATTCCAATTTTTCCGCAATACCACACACGTGTGCTATTTACTAACTTAACATTATTCGATGGAACATTCTAGGTACACCGGGCCTCGAAATTGCACATTGTATTAGTGCCTGGTCTCATAATAATCCCAGAAAGTTTCTAAAAATAAAACCAAGAAAATATGAGTCATTACATCTTCCCCACAATAAGTCTTTATGTCCATGAAGTATAAACCAAGGGATTCCCAAAACAGATGGGGGTACGAAACGGACCTGAGCCTCCTACTCCCACATTCTCTCCTATAGATTCATGTGTTTCTACCGAATAATCACTAGAGGAATCAATGGCCCACATAGGGTCCTCTTGTGTCGATCATCGATCTCCATCAAAAATATTTCAAAATTCTCCTGTATAAAGCCTCTAAATGTTCCATACTAAGGGTGGAGTGGTAGCTATTTTTGTACACAAACTCCACCATAGCTAGGTGATCCTCCAAACTGAAGCCAAAATAGAGGATGTAGGCACGTAGCATGTCCTCTAAGACCTAAATGTTTCACTCTATCTGGATGTCTGTCTGCAGGTGGAAAGGTATTCTCTAGCGCAGCTAAGTTCTATAAGCCTCTCGTAATCCCTTCCACAATCGGGAAGCAGAGCATGCTCCCCGATCCAAGACTATCGTTGATTGGGCTCCATGGATTCAAACTACCTACTACACATAGAGGTATCCCAAACTATCTATGGGACTCTATTTATGGAAATCAAAGAAGTGACTGACATGGTGAGTTGGTCAAAAATCATCCAAATGGTACAGTATCCCCTAGACATACATGATAAACCCTTCACGAATCCCTATGATATTTTTCCTCACTCTCTTTTGGGTGCCCCAAGGAATAAAAGAGAAAACCCTTCTAAGCACAAGGGATCCACACAGTATGTTTTCAAACCATAAAACATATTAAATAAGGGATCAGCTTTTATATCAATACGTATGCCCAACTTCAACCTATTCTGTCATCCTTAGTGTCCGCCCTAACACCCACATGCATATCTTGATGCATCTCACCACTCTAGTCATTTGTTGTTACTATTATGCGTACTTTGAAAGGAATGAAATGATCCCCACCTTTGTAATATCCATTAGGGGTATTCCATGTGACCAGATAAGCAATTAAATACACACATATGGTATCATTGAGCTATACCTCCCTATATCACTTTATGAGTGTATGGGTGATAAGAACCGATTGGAGGTATGTTGTATCATATCTATCCTTGAAGTATAATTATAACGAGGATAATTGTTCCCTTTCCATGTTCAGAAACATTGAACTAGATCTCTTAATGAGATCATCTTCTACCATGATCCCCTTATTAGGAGTATAGACTACTTCGAAGTCATTGATATAGAGGAACCCCAACCATCATCTCTATCTCAAGTTCAAATCCTTCTGAGAGAATATATACTTGAGAATCTTGTGGTTAGAGTATATGGCACTTCATTCTGCCATAATGTAATGTCGCTACATCTTTAATATTAATAATAAAACTACTAAATCAAGAACGTGGGGCATATAGTTATACTCACGTGGTCTCAACTGCTGAGAACCATCACACTCCCTTCATTTGATAGAAGAGATCATTTGTCCTAAGTAGTGGGTACTTATTCTTCATGGCCGCCTAATTCAAGCACCAGAAGTCCATATATAACCTCAAGATCATGTCTTCCTTCTTGGAAAACAATATTGGGGCTGCCCATTGTAAAACATAGGCTCTCAAGAAGCCCACCTTTTGCAATTCCTCCACCTGCACCCACATCTCGTGAAGTTTTGTGAAATCTATATGATATACTGATGATGATATTGGTTCTATCTTGGGGTGTAGGACAATGTAGAAATATACCTCCCTACGGGGAGGTAACCATGAACATCTTCATATTATGCCACTACTATAGGGGAGTTAAAACTCAAAACATCCACTTCCCCAATGGTTAGGCTAGCCGACTCAAGAGTGATTTGTTATACCCTCATATCCCTAAGTCTATCCCATGCTACCTTGGGTTCCTTTTTCACTTACCAAGGAAAAACCATTTCCATCACTATGGACATACCACAGCCTTTTGCATAAAATAATGAATCTAATCATGAACTGTGGTTTAACAGCTCATTCCCAAACTATTTCTATAAGGCCTCAATGACTCCACCAAGATGTTGCTACTGAAACACTCACATCAAGGGCCAGATCACACCATCAACATAATTCTAATTATTGAGTCTCCTCTCATAAGTATCTCTAGACATAAACATCAAGTTAATTGTTTAACTGGAAACTCAAGGTCTTGAACTAGGTTCATGACAAAAGGGAATGATTAGCACATGTGTCTATTAATATGGCCACTAAGAGTAGAAAAAGACCATACATAAAATCATTCTAGGATCGCTTAGGTCGTATTCCTTGGACGCACACAACTAATCCCCTACCTTATTCTCCATCTCAATAAGCCTAGTATGGACCACATTGGAGTGGTGGTTGTAACATGTCGAAATGTATACCTCATCCTGATGCTCTCCCAACTCCTCTACCATGTCTATTGCCCTATGGATTCATTTGTTCTGGTCACTGCCTCTGCACTAGTGGCCCGTCCACCATTTCACTCTAAGAAAAATTGGGTGGGAAACCTCTATCAAGATGTACCATACCATATTTTGAAAATCATTACCTCTTTCTAGGATGACTGGACTCACCCTTTGTTCCCTAATATGTAGATCCCCGGTCTTGGGACCTCTTCTCGGAATGTCTCACCCATTCTAGTCTCTGACACTGACGTCATCTATCTTTTTTCCCACTACTAACATCCACAGGCTGTATTTTCTAAGCCAATGGAATTTTAACCACAAATTTTTTCTCTAGAACTATAATATAAGTAGGAAAGTATAAAAGAATAGTGATGGTTTGGATGTCCCAAAACTAACCTCGCTCGGAGGTCTGAGACCTAAATGACTGGTCGTATCATATTCATCGAGTACCTGGAACGATTATTATGTCTCGATAAATACCCAGCTACAGTCAAGTCTTTCTGATGACGATATAGAATCTCATGGGAACACATAACCCTTATATTTTTTAGTGAGGGCTCCTTATCTAAGAAAATATCTCAATCTATGTCCATGGAAGAGACGCCTCATCATATGATTGTGTTATCTTAACCCCTCCATCACCATGTTGAGCGATTTAGAAGTCTCACTACCAGAACCACCATTTGATATAATGGTTTCCTGACTATATGGAAAACTTGGTCTCCACCTCAATCTAGTCCTTATCCACCCATGAGTCAGGCTTGGCTCGAAACTTGAGGGGTCTCTATCATTGAAACACGAGAAGTGCACTCATCCAACACATGTCATCCACTGGAACATCGAGCACCATGTGCTACACTATAGGTGGTGGTATAGTTGGCACACCAACTGGTGGTGCTTTATCTGGAATAAACCCATGTACCCATCACGTAACCATGCAGATCATCCTTGTGATCATGTGATGGAAACCTGGATGACTATCTATGTGGAAGTATCTCGAAACAAAAACAAGATGAACCATGATCAATAGAGTTTATATAGTTATATCACTCAATAAAGACATGGAAAACTCAACCCATTCCTATATTATTCATTAAAAATCATTTTTTCCTACAACTATAGTTTTCATGTACCAAGTCGAAAAATAGAATTCAGGGTCTGGGTGTGTGGATACTTCAGCCGCCGCACCAACACCGAATTCCCTATCTTGAAATTCAAACTCGAAACACTTAACACTATTTCCTAAAACCAAAATCAATGTCTCTGGGTTCAAAAGGCAGAACCAACCTCCTCAGATAACACTCTTTCATGAAAAATCTCTTGGGTCCCAGGTCGTGACTACCCTAAGCCCACCTTTTATAGGCCAGGGGATGGAGAAAATCACCGAGTAGGCACATCCCAAAAAAATGGGATGGATTTTCCTAAGTAAATGTACACACACATACTACACAAAGACACAGATGCTAGAAGTTTAATGTAATTGGTAAACAAAAAAAGGTACGATAGTAGAAAACCGAAGGTAAATGGGGCCAGATTACAATCACAATAGAAACTGAAATGTAAAACAAAGTCTCTGGAGCTCCTCCATAGGAAACCCTACCTAAAAGGTATATACAAAAATAGCTTTCTGATGTCACAAAATCATGTCTCGTCTATCAGGTCACTCTAAGCACCTATTGGCCTCGATCCTCCAAGGACTCTGTCAAATCGTTGATCATCATCACAACACATGATATATGCGGGTGAATCCCATGTAGGGGTGAGTAAAACAATACTCAATAGGGACCCCAAACCACAAAGTCATACTACAAAGCAATACACAAAGATGACTACCAAATAGAATCATGAAGTGTAAACTCTAAGTAGTGTAGTCAAGAGAGTCACTAGAGCCATCTCACACAGGTATAACCTAATGTATTAAAAGAAATAATATTAGTCGAAATGTTGAATATCTTGTACTACTATGGTATTTATCACTGATGGGTCACTGAGTTATATCCGGCCACTATGGTCTACTCATTTGTGGGGCCACCAAGGTTCACTCGGGTATCAGACCACAAAGGTACACTTGTCTTCCAGGACACTGAGGTTCTCTCGGCTTTAGATCCAGTGAGGTTCTCTGGCCTTCCGGGACAATGAGGTCTACTCAATTTTTGGGCCAATAAGGTCCACTTACTTGTGGGGCCACTAAGGTCTTCTCGGCTACCAGGACACTGAGATCCACTCATCACTTCTTTCTCATCACATCCAGTCATAGGATTTCCACTCATAGTGCTCTTTATTCTGGGAGAACCTACACCTCAATCCTTTGATCATAACTCAACCTCCGTGGAAACTCACTTTGAGTATGTCAAAAGTACCTCCACATAGTAAGGGTCTCAACACCGCAAATGGCTCATCAATCGGATGTACAATTTCGATGTTATGTTTGTTTTAATAAAAAAAAAGTCATATTGGGTCTGGGTAAAGTCTGACCCAACTCATCTGACCCGACCTGACCTTTTCTAGCCTTCCCAAAGGGATTGGCCCATTGGACTTGTTAGACCCAACCTACTGGGAAGCCGGTCAAACATATCAACTCGGTCCTCCTTCGGCCCGGCCCGTGACGGCGGTCCGGTTTCTGCCTAGTCAGGCCGCCCAGTGGCCCAGTTTTCCCCACGTACATCCTGTGCTGATGGGATGGTTTTCTACATCCCAGATGCAGTAGGTTCTGTGCCTCTCCTACATCACCAGAATACCTCATCTGGTTGCCTCCCTTGCACGTTGTCTCGTGGACCGCCTGTTATCCCCATCCCACGGCCTAGCCACGAGTCTCTCGTCCTTATGCGACACCCTGCTAGTCATGTGGTTCTAAAAAGCCACAACCTCTTCCACTGTAGTGTGTCACCTCCTGCACATGGCTTTCTCCACTAGTTCTTTTCTATAGGCCACTATACTTGATCTGGTGGTCGATTTTCCGATCATCGATCACCTATGGAATCCTCTGGTCATCATCATCACTATTATGTGTTTCAAGTCGTCATATTGTCGATCCAGGGATTCGTTCGCGCTCGAAACCTCCTAGAAAAGTCCAATGTGATCATGTTGTTCCATCAATGAAGAACAATAGGATGAGTAAATAATATAACAAAGAACGCCAGAGGGACGGATGATGGCCTTGTTTGTTCGACCTTTGTTTGTCCTGATAGAATGAAACTGTGATGTGAATAATTACTATGTTCCTACCCTTCAAGTCCCATAATATTTAACCCATCCCACATGAACTAATGGCCCACAGATCAACACATTAGTGGGATGATCTACATTCAACATTTAGAAATAAATAACCGGTAATATGGATCACAAAGAATAAAACCCCTAACTAGAATCAGATCGCTCATCGATGAAGAACAGAGTCGTTCAACCATCATTCCTCAATTATTGATCCATAACTCTCTTCGATGATGGGATCCTTAGAAGGGGAAGGAAGTAACCTGTGGCGATCCAACTTTCTTCATTATTCTCTTCCTTCTAATTCCACTCCTCCAAAACATCATCGCTAATCTAGGATCATGACAATGATCACATATCTCTGTTAAACAATTAAATGGAGGAAACATGATTCAGTATTTCTTTTATGCTGAGTCGTCTCTTCGTTTCGCTGTTTTATTTATGAAATTAAATAGCATTTCTGTTATAATTCAGTTGTAGAATTGTTACGTTGTTTCATTTATGAAATGAAATGACTTGATCAACGTTTCATTATAGAGAAACATTTTTTGGATAAAATAATTTTCCTTTAAGTTTATTTTATTTTTCATTGAAATATTCAAAAATGAACTTTTATTCCTGACATGCGCCAGTTGACATTATTCCCCGCCTATGGAAAGCACATCCTCTCAAGATCAATGGTACCATTGGATTTCAAATATGAGTTACTGTTTAGGAGTTATAAGGATTTAAAAATAAAATATTATTTATTTAATTATTTTATATATAGTCATTTCCCCAAAAACAACATTCCACAGTTGGCCTGTGTCGGCCAATGATAGGCCCTTAATAAGGAAAGAACACCCTCACAAGCTCAACAGTGGTCTCAGATTTTCAATCGGAGTCGTTGTTCGTGAGGTATAATGATTTTAAAAATAAAATAATTTTTTAAAATAATTTTAATTAAGATTATATCATTTTTCATGTTTTCCCATTGGAGGCTCGTGCCAACTAAAATCAAGTTGCGCATAAGGTTAACCCTCCAAGCTAAATGAATCAGTGCCTTCATATTTTTGATTTGCACACCCATTAAAGAGTTATTCCACTTTTTTAGAAAAACTGCCCACACATGATATTTAAAAACATAACATTCTTTGACGAACCATTCTCGGAACACCGGGCCCCATAATTTCATGTCGTCTCAACTCTTGGTCCCAGAATTTCCCCAGTACTTTTAAAAAATACCTATAAAATATGAGTCATTAAAAATGGTCTTGGGAGTAAACCTTGACTACTAATATGGTCATGGGAGTGAACCATGACTACCAAAGCAGTTTGGGGAGTAAACCCAATCTTATAATATAGCCTTTTCATTAAGGCTTGACTACTATAGAAATTATATTTATATGATTATGTGTCTGATACAAATTCTATATCTTATTTATATGTTTTTATCTCAGGGATTATACTCTTGATTATTTTTTATTCTTGTTTTATTAGATACCAATCATTATGAAATTACTCATGTATGTGATCTCTAATATACAGGTAGTAATCAAGAAATATTATTCTCATGTTCTCAAACCATTATTCTCTTATAATCCTGACATATTTCCTTTATTTACCCTTACTGATCTTCTCATATCAGCCTCTATCTTGTATACTTTACCCTGGATATGAAGAAAGGTTCTAAGTAGAAGTACTAAATGGGGAGATCATTGTGGGAAACATTTAATTTCGTTCACCTAGATATAAGATTTTGTTCCAAATTTCTAAAGACACTAAACTGTTATGGTCTTCAGGAATATATTATTTTAATGTGTGGAGTATTCCTGTAAAATAATGAAATATCCATGTATGTTAAGCCAGGTCAGAATAGTTGGTATCAAAGAAAAGGTTTAATTAACCATTGGAAATATGGATAAGAAAACTTTAATGAGACCCCTAGGGATATTTCTTAGTATATTTTTAGAAATGTCTCTAAGTATAATATAAAGGTGTCATAGATTTAAAATAAGGAGTCATAATTTAGACATCCTATAAGTTATTTCACTTGATTTTGAGTTTTTCTACTATGATAATTTCTACTCGTACAATGATTTATAGTTTTAGTTATTAGAGGGAACTAGATGGAATTGGGTTAATTTTGAATGTGATAGAAAATTTTCTGATGAGTATTCAAATAGGATGGTTACAGGGGTGATGGATGTTGTGATCATACCTAACCCATTTTCACATAACATGATTAAAAATGTATACCCCAACTAACTCTTAAAATCACCAAATATGAGAATTGAAGAGTTATCTTAGAGTTTGGGTAATAAATATCATTGAGGAAAGAAGATATAGTTTCCATTATGCTGAGAATACAAAAAGAATCACCAAGTGAATTTATTAGAGGGACATTAATATGTTTTGACAGTGGAAAATAAGGACACAAAGAAAGTTACTAGAAAAGAGAAAATTCTGAGTTTGGTTAATAAAATTAAAGGAAATATTTACATCCCTAATACATCATCTATGGTTTAATGTTTTAAATATTGAATGATCGGTATTATGAAAACTGATTTCCTAAGTGGAAATTTCAGGAAGAGAACCAGCAAGGTGGTGTGAGTAATGCTTATATTGTTGATGACGATGAGACTACCTGTGAAATTTGAATGGAAATCGGAATTAAGAAATTGGTGTTTATTAATTTTGATTCATGAATTTTTAATTTTGAAATATTTAAGGATTGTTCAATTTATTCTTTTTGCTGACGATTTACAAAAAATGATGAATGGATTCAATAGACTAGAAAAGTGATTTAATGGAACGGTGATATTCATGGATAATATATGATTAATGGAAAGATAACCATTAATATGTTCCTTAGGTTAAGATAATTATGTTATGTAAATGATATGTTAGATATGATTAAGTAAATTTGACAGTATTGATTACCTTGGAAGAAATTAAGGATTTTTTGACATGTGGTTATGCTGTGATTGATGAACTTTTAAAAGAACAGACATTGGGAATATATCCAAAACACTTTGGAATAAGGAATCAAGAATGTTTTCAATAATGATTTGTGGTAATTCATGTTCTTATAATCTTCCAAGAGAATACATAAGGAAGGTATTCACATGTTTAGTATGTTACAATTAATAGATGCTTTATGATATACAGGGGATCAATAATAAGTTGTTTCTATTAAATTTCTTTACCTTATTTCTAATTTTTCGGATATTTAGATTTCCAAAATATTATATTGATATCCATTTAAGAAATTTTAATTTAATATTCAGATAGTTTTTTGGAGATTAAAGTATTATCTCACTATATTAGGATTTATGCATATTAGAAAATATATTATATCTTTTTTATAATAAATTAAGATACATGGTATGAATTATAATATATATTATTAACAATTAGTGATTTAGGAATAAAAAATTCACCTTTATTTTTGAAGTAAGACTGGAAATGGAAATTGGTCATGAAAAAACCAAAGGGTGAGATTGACCATATTAAAAGGAATGAAATAAAGTATGTATATCTCCTTGTTATAATTATTCAACTTTAATAAAAATGCCTTGAAAGAAAACTTTGACAAATTTTCATCATTTTTATAATATCAATAACCTCTTTCATGCTTCTTCGGTTTTTGGTTTTTTGACTCTTAACACTTTCTCAAACACCCAATTTCTTATGATCAGTGATCTTTATCAATCTCTAAGATCCCATACACTTTTCTTACATATCTATGTCTTCACTTCCCTCTATTTTATCCTTAGTGAAACATTACTTTTTGTTACATTGGATAAACGTTATTCTTACAACTTTCAATTTTTGAATGAATTTTTATTATTCATTTTTACAATGTGGGTTTCTATGAAATAAAATTTTATGTATTAATATTTTGATAAACTAGATAAATTTAGAGGGATAAATTCATTTTAAGGGGCATATAATGTTACACCTAGATATTTTTTGGGATATTTTTTAATCGTTTTAATCTTTTTCATATTCTTAATTCTATGAAACAATGAATATAGATTTCATTATATGAAAGCACTAAGACTGGTTTGTGTTTCACACAACAAAAATTAAATAATTATCTACCAAAAACACATATATTTTCTATTAGTATACACAAAACTATATTTGGATTCACTTATAGAAAATTTTTTAATTCCTTCGATAGCTTGTATTACATGAACAACAATGTTTTACCCAACTACAATGTATTATTACTATTATTATTAAAAAATTGTTATAGTTACCTCTTATCCATTGAAATGGAAGTTAGAAATAGTATTAATTAATGTGTGAAAATTTTATTTACACATGTATGTAAAATTATTCTTTGGTAATCAACAGGTTAGAAATAAAAGTAAGAACTATTAGAAAATAAAGAAATTATTTTTCTAAGAAAACAATTCCTCTTTATCTCAATAAATTAAACAAACCGCTTTTGATGAATCTTTTTAATAAAATTTAAATATTACATATTCAAAAAAGAAAATTACACTCATCCAATTGATTTGATAGGATTTTTATAAAAATCAATCCAAATATATGAATAAAGAGATGAATTTTTCAAAAAGGTAATTTTATATCCTTTTAATAGAGAACCCATTCTTATTCTCTTTATTGAAACTTTTATAATTTTTATTTGAAAAAATATACTTCATTTTTTAAAATCATAATATCAATTTTTACTTTGGGAGGATTACTTTTTTTTCTAAGAAGTTTTATTTTTTGACTAATAGTGAAAAACAATGAATTTTTATTTTAAATAGTTTTTTCAAATAATTTATTTATATAGTTATATTATATAATAAATTTATTTTAAAGTATATTTAGACCAATAATAATTATATTAATATAATTATGGTCATTGTAGTCATTTTTTTTGTAAAATTTGATATAAAAACATTTCAAACTTTTAAACATTTTAGCTCAAAAAACCCATTGTCATAAAACGTCTATAAGATTTATATTAAATTCATTTATTACACTAATGTGATTTTAAATTGGAAAAATTAATTACATATTTTTAATATTCAAAATTTATAATGTCTATTGTGTTCAACCAAGTTTTTCAATAAAAAATTTATGAAATTAATCAAATTTAATTAGAGTGATTAAGATAAAAAATAGTTTACTTAATGGTTAAATTGTAATCTTAATTCGATAAATGACCTATACATATTTACAAAAGGCATTATATGCCAATAGTTTTACCATATCCTATAATTGGTCTAATTGTATGTGTTATTGGTACACTATTCCATGAAAGTTACCTATATAATAAGTTCAGTAAAGAAAAAGTTAAAAAAGGAACCTTCCTTACTATTAACAATTATAGAGCCTTGAGATATGAAAAAACCCTACATTTATTTGGTTTTACACAATATTTTTGGAATTTAATGATTTTTTTTCATCATATTAATTTATATTTAATTTTTAGAGATCAATTATTTAGATTAACTACTTATGGAATACTAAAGGCAGAAATTATTCAGTTAATGATTAACTAAAATAAATGAAACTAAAAACATTAGAAGTGAAGTAGATTTATTGAATTATCCTATTTAATTTTTTAGATTAATATTTTGTGTTACACATGTTCTAACATAATATTTTCAAATTCCATTTCTTTATTGATATTTTTTATGTTTAAATTTAGTAAAAATGACAAAATTGAAATTAAGGTTATTTAATAATAAATGATATTTTATTAAAAGATTTCAAATTTAGTATAAACCCTATATTCATAAAATATTTAAAATATTAATAAATATAAAATATGTTCTATTCATGGACAAATTTATCATTTATGTACATATTAACCTTTTAATTGTAAAAGCATTATCAATAGAGTTCGAGTTAAATTACTGTTTTTTGGGTTAAATGCGCTTGTTTTAAAATTAAATTCCAAAAACACATGGGATTTATTTATTTTTGTAAATTTTATATCATATTTATAATTAATTGGGTCTATATTTTCTAAAAAATAAAAATTTAATTTAGTTTAAATGGTTAAATTTATTAGGTTTGAAAACTAGTTTCCGAAATAAAAACCAAAATAATAAAAGTGTGGAAACTTTGATGTTAAAGAAAAATATTATAAATATTCTCTATTTTTTTAGAGGTCTAGATAGATCATAATTTCCATTTAATCCATTATTTTTTCATTTTTTATCAATATTTGGTAAATTATACCTCCCAATAGTGTTCACCTTTTTATATTTACAAGAATGTCACACCTCCTCCCCTATAAAAAATTAAATCTTCCCCTTCCTCGCACCAATAAAGACACATTTTTTATAAAAACCCTACCAAATAATATCTATAATTTTATAAATTCATTCTATAGGCCACCCTTTTAAAATAAATCCATCCAAGGAATCCCTTTTGTAAAAACAAAAAATGAGTTTTACAAAAAAGAGGTAACGTCCTTCAATAGGAACTTTTGTTTTATTTTCTTTCCCCACCACCTCAATTATTCTTATCCCATGTTTATATAAAAACCCCATTTATTTTAAATATTATTATATTTTCTTATTATAAGTTTTATACCCACACCTACTCACAATTCCATAAAATGGGTAATGAGCATACCATTTGTGTGTATGGTAGAATATCGTCTCGTGAAAAGATGTGGGTCATTTTTTCTTTAGTGCCTCTCATGGTTGGGAATTATGATGGACAAACTGTTTTTATATGATATATACGATTTTTATGATGTTTTAATTATTATTTAATTGTTATATAAAACATATCTTCACGATTTCAATTTTTTAGGAATAGGATAACTTTGTTTGTGGATGTGTAGACTACCACATCCTTAAAGGGATATGATTCATTCGCACTTTACATAGAATGTATTAAGTATGGGTTTAGTAAATTTATATGATATATATGAAATAAAAATTAAACTATAACTATAATATATATATATATCATTTACTTTCTTCAAATATAATATTAAAATGGAAACATAATTCATGTATAAATAGGGTCAACCATCTCCATGAACAGTGTCTTCCGATTCATATTTATATAATTTATATATTGTTATAAATATTTATATACTAAATATTTATGATATTTATGTAATTTATATAATTTTTTATATTAATAAAATAAGTAAATCATGAACTAAGTAATTGGATCGAGAATAATAATTCCAATCATATACATAAAAACAAATCGGATATTACCTGGAACGTAACATTAACATGGAATTGTTAATAAATGGTTTGCATAAATTCATAATAAAATAATATATGTGATTAAATATAATAATATTTTTTGGTAGATTTATAATAAAATTTTATTTATTATGCAATATTTTCATATAAGTACAATGAAATTAAAGACATAATATAAGGGTTTTCTCATCTCACTTTTATTTTTTTGGAGACTTATACCTTATTCACCACTCATTTATTTTTTTTTGTTTATATAATATCAATTACTGATTTCTATGTTTCTTATAAAAAAATTGGTTATTTACATATCCATTTTATGATTTTATTTTTTTGGGTTTATGGTTCAAAAGTTACCTAATCAGTAAAGTAATTTATGTCTCAATTTTCCTTCTTTGATATAAATGACATGTTATACACCTATATTTTTTTAGTACTTGTATATAATTAAATTTGACACATTATATCATTAATATAATTATTTTATTTTTATTTCAATCTTTATTTAATTTTATTCTCTAATGGGTATTATGATTCAAAGGTTCCAAAGTTGTAGAAGTTTACTATTACAATCTCTTTATTTATCAGGATTATTTATGAGTATGCTTTCATTTATGAAACATTGTAGTCTATATCTCAATAAATATAATTAAATTTCTTCTCCTATGGTTATTCATGATATATTCATGTAAAGATTCCATCTTTTTTCTCTTCGATGCTTAAGATGATTTAGAAAGTGTTTTTAAGAAAATATTCCTTTATCACTTTATTTAGTGAAAAATATGTGTTCTTTCACAGCCATGTTTTATAAAAAAAATTAAAACTACATTTTTATGATTTCAAGGAATACTGTTTTAAAATGTTTAAATATTATTTTAAATGTTTTCAAGAGAAACAATTGAAATGATTTTATAATTATTTTATAAGTTTTCAAATAAAACGTTTTTCAAAATACTTTTAAGCTTCTTTTATACGATTTCAATGGAAAACATTTTTAAAAAATTATAAAGATAATTCACTAATTTTTTAAGAAAAATGGTTTTAAATTTTTTTTTTATCTTCTGTTATAAGTTTTCAATGAAAAAATTTTACAAAATATTTTCATGCTTCTTTTATAAATTATCAAGGAAAAGTGTTTAAAAGGGTTTTCAAAGCATCTATTATATTTTTTCAAAGTTATTTTTGATTAAAAATTTTTAAATTTTTTTTATTTTAATGAATTGTTTTAAATTAGAATAAAATATTACTTCATATTATTTCAATTCTATTTTCAAAGAAAAATGTTTAAAAAATTATGTTTAAAAAGTGTTTTAAATGACTTCAAGGATTCCAATTTTTTTTAAAAGATTATTTTAAAATGAAATTATTTCAATGATTTGAAACCTTATTTTATAATTATTTATTTTTCTTTTCAAATAATAAGTTTTTAAAAATGTTTTATGTTTTAAAAAATATTCTTTTCAATGAATAATGGTTATTTTCCTCAAGAATAGATTTTAAAATATTTCTCAAAGAATATGTTACATATAAGTTGACATATATTGAGGTTACATACGCCTCTCTTGGGATAAGATACAATGATTAAATATGTATTCTTTATCTTAATGGATTATGTGTTGATGACATGATTCTTATGGAACCTTTTTTTCATTAACATGTTATATGTTTATGAAACACGTTTATCTTTCATGGGTTATATGTTTATGAAACATTTTTATCTTTCATGGGTTATATGTTTATAAAACGCATTTATTTTTTATGGGTTATATGTCTAGGAAACCCATTTCTATTTCATGGGTTATATTCTTATTGAAACCATCTTATTTTCACAGGTTCGGCTATGATTAAATGATTATTATACATGTCTATTTTCTGCATGTTATGATATGATGACATGTTTATGATAATCATTTTATTTCCAAGGTTATTTTATAAATTTTTGTGATCTAGTGGAATAATTAAGTATGATTTAATTATGATATATTTGGGACCTATATCTCCCCCTAATTCATGGGGTAATTATTTATATCTCATGAGATAGACAAGGTTGGAGTGTATATTGAACTCGGTTAAATAAAGTAATTTGTCCACAAATATGGTTTTGGGAGTGAACCTTGACTAATAGGATGGACATGGGAGGGGGCCATGACAACCAAGATAGTTTTGTGTCTAAACCCATTCCCTTAATGTGGCCTTAGAATTAACCCTTGAAATCTATGGAAATAATCATTATTTGATTATATGTCTACCACAAATTATATGTATTATTAAAATGTTATGATATAATGGGTTATGCTCTTGATTACCTTATGATTAATGTCGTATGAACTTCATATATTAATGTCATGACACATTTATATTATCTTTTATATGATGGGTCTAATCTTCAGTTGTTATTCTCATGTTCTCATAGACATATTCTCATGTTATTATTACAACTCTAATTTATTCACCCATACTAACAATATAAGCTCACCATTTCTTATGTTTCCTTTTAACAAGTTTTAAAGAATGTTTTTAAATAGAATTTATAAAAGGTAGCATATTTTTTAAAAAAATTTAATATCTTTAACAAAGATAGAAGATTGTGTTCCCTGTTTCCAAATATACTAAATTTTTAAGGTCCATGGGCATGTTCTTTTATAATGTGATTAATATTCATATTAACTGATATAATATCTATATATGTTAATATTGGGTCACAATAATTGGTATTAAAGTGATGGCTTAGTCAAAATTTTGAAACAAGAATGACAAAACTTTAGTATGACCCCCAAGGATATTTATAAGGATATTTCATGGGATGTGTCAATGTATAATCCTTAGGTGCCCTAGATTAAAAAGAATTCATCATGATTTATACATCTTAAAAGTGATTTTTTATGATTATGTGGATTAGTCTATGATATGTGTTTCACACACTATTCTTTCTGGTTTTAGTCAATGGTGAGAACCAGATGGAGTTGGTTTAACGTAGAATGCGATTGAAAATTTGTTGATGAGAATTCTAATGGGATAATCATGGGAGTGAAGGATGGGCACAAAGAAAGTAACAGTAAAATAAAAAAATGTTCAATTAATGAAAAGGATTGGAATATTAGACTCCCTAAGAAATCATTGATGGTGAAATTATATAAATGTATAATGAATACTAATTATAGAAATTGATGTACTAAGTGGAAAGATCATGAAAAAAATTAGAATGGTTGAATGAGTAATGGTTATATTATATATGATGATGTGGCTATAGGTGAAATGTTATTATAAAGAGGTATTATGTATTTTGATGAGGAACCCTTGTTATTCTCTTAAGTATGATTTAATCAATGTGTTTATGTATTTAAATTTATGAATTATGAATTGTGAAACATATAAGGATTGTTCAGTTTATGCTTTCTACTAAGTATTTACAAGAATATGATTAGTGGTGTTGTTGCACAAGAAGAGTGATTTAATAGAAAGTTTATATTCCTAGAAGACATGTGATTAAGGAAAATATAACCCTTAATAAGTTCCATATATTAAGATAATTATGTTTGTATAACGATATGTGGGATATGAATAAGTAAATTTTATTTTACTAGTTACCTTGGAAAAAATTAAGGATTTTTGGGAAGTGGTTTATACTATAATTGATGAAGATTAATATATTTTTGGACTTATGTAATTTATCTAATAGACTTTGTAATAAAGAAACATTCATGTTTCTAATAAGGATTTGTGGTAATTCAAGTTATTACCAGGTTTCAATAGAATACATGATGAAGTTATTCCCAAGTATAGTAAGTGAAAAATAAGATCTACTTTATAATATAAATGGGATCGATACTATTTTGTTTTTGAGAAATATATTTACCTTTATTCTAATATTTTGTAATTTTATATTCTTGATGGATTACAAGGTTACCCATTTATGGACTGTTTATGTCAAATATCATATGATGTTTCTGACATAAAAGTATTATCTAACCATGTGAGGATTTATGAATATTTGATAACCTATTCTAGCCAATTTGTTCTGATAATAACTGAAGATACATGGGGTGATTTTTTATGGATCTTATGATCCATCAGTTCTTCAAGAATAAAAAATTCACTATCATTTTTTGGAATATGAGATGAAGTATAAATTAGTCAAGACACACCCAAAGGGCGAGGTTGAGCATATAAAAATGAATGAAATAAAAAATTGTATTTAATTGTGTAAATTATTCAAATTTATGATGATGCTCTTAAAATAAAAAAAAATTCCATTGATAATTATTTTTTATGACATTAATGACCTATTTCATGCTTCTCCAGTTTATGGTTGTGTGATTGTTAACTTTCTCTGGATCGCCCACTTTCTTGTGATCAGTGATATTTATCAATCTCTATGATTATTTATACATTTATTCCATGTACAAAATTTTACTTCCCACCTAGGTCCTTATATGTGGAAACCTAGTTATGTGTTACATTGGGTAACCATTATGTTACCAACTTTTCCTTTTCAAAGGATGTTTTAGTATTTATTTTTATGATTTGGGTTTTTATGAAAGGAAAATCTGTGTATTAAACCCTTGATAAAACATATGAATTTAAAATTATAAATTCACTTTAAGGGTGGCAAAATTAAACACCTTGATATTTCGGTGATTTTTTTTGAATTGATTTAAACTTTTTGATATTTTTAATTTCCTTAAACAATAAATATAGCTTGAGTTATATTAAATATATATGTTTATTTAGTATTTAATTAAAAAAAGATAATATTGTGATACATGAAACATGTATATTATATTTAGGTACATGTAACACTATGTTTGGATTTTGTTACACACAATTATAAGTTCATTTGAGAGATTTCATTACACGCTTGACCTTATTTTACCAAACTGCATTGTACTATTAATATTATTATTAAAATTTTATTATAGTCACCACATAGCTATTGGAATAGAAGTTATGAATAATTTGTGTGAAAATATTGTCTCTATGTTTATATAAAATAAGTATTTTGGTTATCAATTTTTTAGAAATGAAAGTAAAGAACTATTAAAAAATAATGAAATTCCTTTTTTAGAAAACTAATCCACTTTATCTCAAAAAATTATAAATCCAATTTTGATAAATGTTTTCAATAAATTTTTATATATCATATCCAATAAATTTTTTACAACCATCCAATTTATTTGATAGGAGTAATAGAAGAATTAATTCAATTATATAAATAAAAATATGTATTTTTTTAAAATGTAATTTTACCACCTTTTAATGGAAAACCCATTTTAAATATATGTTTTGAAAAGATTATAATTTTTTTTCCAAATAATCTTTATTTTCGAAATTAGAATATCAATGTTTAATTTATGGTGTTTTCCGATATTTTCCTGAGAAGTTTTATTTTTTGATAAATAGTGAAAAACCCTAAATTTTAATTGAAATCTATTTTTTCATAAAATTTATTTATATAGTTGAATTATTTTTAAATTGGATTTAAATAAAATTTATATAAAATATATATATTATTAGGAATTGGGTCATTGGAATTAGTTTTTCATTAAAATTGGATATAAAAACATCTCAATCATTTGAACATTTTCTCTTCAAGAACCTGTTATCGCGATATGTCTGGGAGATTAATATTAAATAAATTTATTACACTAATGTGATTAGTTTTTTGAAAAATAGATTGGATTCCAATAGTTGAACCATATCCCAAAATTGTTATAATTTTATGAGTTATTGGGATTTTATTCCACGAAATAGACCTATCTAAAAAGTTAAATACTAAAAAAGTCCAAAAAAGAATCTTTCTTACCTTTGACATTTATAATGCCTTGATATATCATAAAAAACTATATTATTTCAGTTTCACACATTACCTTGAAATTTAGTGTCTTTTTTCATCATATTGTTTTATATTTAATTTTTATTGATGAATTATTTAGATTAAATACCTAATGAAGCCAAATGATGTAATTATTTAGTTAATAATTAACTAAAATAAATTTTATTGAAAATATTAAAAGAAAAATAAATTGATTAAATTATTGAATTTAATTTTTATAGATGAATATTTCATGTTAAAAAGGTTTTAGCATAATATATTAAAATTCCTTCTTTGTCTTTAAATTTTTGAATTTTAAATTAAGTAAATAATGTCAAAATTATAATTAATGTTATTTTATAATAAATTATAATTTATTAAAAGATTTAAAATTTCATAAGAATAATATATTATTCCAAATTATTTTTAAGTATTAATAAATAAAAAATATTGTATATTCATTGAAAAATTGATCTTATATGAACATATTGACATTTAAATAGTAAGACAATGGTAGCATAGTTCAGGTTAAAGTATTGTTTTTTCGTGTTACATGCAATTATTTTAAAATTAATTTCCAACAAAAATGGGATTCTTTTTAAATTTAGATATCATATTTATAATTAAGTGGGTATATACTTTATAATAATTAAATATTTATTTTACTATTAACAATCAAATTAATTTGGTTAAAAAACGAGTTACCCTAATAAAAACCAAAATGATATAAGTGGGGAAACATAAAATTTCAGGAAACATATTATAAAAATGTAGCTATTTTAAGGTGGTAGATATTTCTATCAACCATAAATCCATATTAATTCATTATTTTCATTTTTTCTAATCCAATGAAGTCAGATAAACTTCCCAATAGTGTTTTTCTTTTGTTATTTACAAGAATGGAACCCCTCCTCCTCTATAAAAAAGCATTCACTCTTTCCCTTCCTTCCACCACTCAAGACACTTTGGCCCATCAACTCCCTACCCAAAAAAGATCCCAAATTATCTACCATAGTTCTCGATTCCTAATTTTGGGTATAAATCTAACCAAGAAATCTCATCCGTGCAAAAAAAAGGAGTTACACAAAGAATATGTAACATCCTTTAACACGAACTTTTATTTTATTTTCATTCTCCACTACCTAAATTAATTTTATTACATGATTATATAATAACAAAAATATCCTCAATACTCTGAGATATTTTTACTATAATGTTTAAATCAAAATATACACACACTTCCATCAAATGGGTAATGAACTTATTGTTCATATGTACGGTATACTACAACCTAGGAAAATGATGTAGTTTGTTTTACCATTAAGACCTCTCATGGTTAGGAATTATTATGTACATACTTTTTTCGTATGATATATATGGTTAATATGATTTATTTATAATTATTTAATTATTATTGGAAACATACCTTCATGCTTTCCATTTTTTTGGGAATATGATAACTTCGTTTGTGGATCTGTTGACTACTATCACCTCCAAGCGGGTTGATTCATTCACACATTACATAGAATGTATTAAATATGTGTTTCATAAATTTATATTATATTTATGACAAGATAATTATATTTTAATTATAATATATATATATACACATATATATATTTCATTTACTTTCTTTCAATATGATAAGAAATTGGAAACAGTGTTCATGCGTACATACAACAAACCATCTCCATAAACTATCAATTCAATTTGATATTTCTATATTTTATAGATTATTATAAATATTTATATAGAAAATATATATGATATTTATATCATTTTTTAATTCATTAAATAATAAAATCATGATCTATGTAAGAGGAATTAGAATAAAAAATTAAAACATCTACGAAAAACAAAACAGATATTATCAGAAATGTAACATTAACATTGAATTGTTAGTAAAAGAGTAATATGAAATCATAATAAAATAATATATGGTAATATATATAATACTTTTTTTCTTTTTTATATTTATAATAAACTTGTATTTATTACAATGTATTTTTTAATTTGTACAAATAAATTCAAGACTTAAGGTAAGGGTTTTCTCATCTCACTTTTATTTCTATGATGCTTATGCCTTATTTACCACTCATTTATTTTTTGTGGAGTATATATTGTACAGGAATTTATTATTTGTTTAATATAATTTATCTTAATGGTATCTACATATACATTTTATGATGTTACTTTAACGGGGTTTTTTGTTAAAAATTTACCGAATCGATAATTATTTTTTGTCTATGTTTTTATTCTTTGAGATACATGTCATGTTATGAAAATATAATTTTATATACGGAGTATGTAATGAATGTTAACACATTATATCATAAATATACTTATTTTCATCGTATTTTTATCTAAATTTAATGTTATTATTTTGTGTGTATTATGATTCAAATTCTCCAGCCTGGTAAAAGTTTATTCCTACAATCTCATCAATTATTAGGAAAGATTGTTATTGTGCTTTCAATAATGATATTTTATTATCAATATCTAAAAAAATATTATGAATTTTATTGTAATATGATTATTAATAATATATTCATTTAATGTTTCCTTTTCCCTCTCTCTTATAGTTAATATAATTAAGAAATTATTTGTAATAAAATTTGACTTTATCTCCCTCTTCAGTGGGAAATCTGTGATCATTCAAAAACATGTTTACTAAGAAAAAAATTATTTGTACCTTAATTTGTTTTCCTGGAAAATTATTTTTTTAAAAAAATAAATATTATTTTATATTTTTTCAATGAAAAATGTTTTCAATTGTTTTCAATTTTCTTTTATAAGTTTTCAAAGGAAAAGATTTTCCAAGTTTTATAAAGATTATTTATTAAGTTCTAAAATAAAAAAGTTTTCAAAATTATTTCTAAATTATATTATAAGGTTTTAAGGGAAAATTTTTTAAAATATTTTCAAGATTATTTAAAAACATTTCAAGAAAAATATTTTCAATATTATTTTATGAGCTTTCAAGGTAAAAGTTTTTCAAAATATTTCAAGATTATTTAATATGTTTTCAAGGAAAAAGTGTTTAAAATGGTTTTCAATTCTTCCTTTATATGTTTTCATGGTTATTTTCATATAAAAATTATTTCAAAAAAATTATGTACTAGAAGTGTTTTCAATGATTTTTAAATCATCCTTTAAATGTTTTCAAATCTTTTTACAAATAAAATGGTACTTAAATATGTTTTTTGAATAAAATTTATTTTAAATGATTTTAAAGGATTAATTTATATGTTTTCAAAATATTATTTTCAAATAAAAGCATTTAAATGATTTGAAATCTTCTTTTATTATTTTTTAATATTATTTTCAAAGAAAAAAGTTTTCAAAATGGTATATGTTTTAAAAAGTATTTTTCTCTAATAAGAAATTATATTTTCATCATAAAATGATTTAAAAAAATTTCTCAAAAATTATCCTCCATCTAAGATGGAATTAATTGATGTTACTCATAGATTACTTGAGATATGATCTAAGGGTTCTATTCATATTATTTCTCTGAATGGTTTATGTTTTTATGGAACGATTCTTATGAAACCAATTTCTCTTTCCTGGGTTTATGAAACTCATTTATCTTACATGGGTTACATGTTTATGAAACCGGTTTCTCCTTAAAGATTTATATGTTTATGAAACCCATTTATCTTTCATGGGTTATTTTCCTATTAACCCCACTTATTTTCTAGGGGTTATTCTTGGATGGAATGACTATGAAACCTATCTCTTTTCTGGAGGTTATCATATGATGACACGTTTATGATACCCAATTAATTTCATCAGTTATGATATGAAAGTTTATAATCTATTGGAACACATATGTATGATTTCATTATGATATGGGTAAGACCTATATCTCCCACCATTGTGTTGGGTAAAGATTAATATTTCATGAGATATACAAGGTTGGAATGGAGAGTAAACTCAGTTTAGTAAAGGAATTTTCTTGATAATATATACTTTTGAGTGAACCTTCACTTTTAAGATGGTTAGGGGATTGAAACATAACTTCTAAGATAGTTTATTGAGTGAACCCATTCTACTAGGATGGACTTAGAATTAATTAATGACTAATATGGAATCATTTTTATATTCTTATGTTTCTCCAATTATTTCTGTGTTATACCAATTATATGCTCTTATGGATTATACTCTTGATTACTTTATGATTAATGTATTATGAACTACCACTTTTTATCCAATCACTCATGTATATGATCTTAGATATTAATTATATGTTCTTAAAATATTATTATCATGTTATCATACCCTTATTCTCATGTTATGCTTAAATATCTCTTTTATTTACCCTTACTAGACATCTGAGATCACACTTTCTTCGGTTTCTTTTCCCTTGGTTTTGAAGAAAGGTTTTAAGTTGATGTACAAAAGGGGAAGTTCTTTGTGGAAGATATTAAATATCTTTGACCAAGTTAGAATATTTTTTTCAATTTTTTGAAATGTATTAATCTATAATTGTCCTCAGGAATATAATTTTTTAATGTGATGAATATCCATATAAATAAAGGTAATATCAATATATGTTTAGAATGGGTTTAAATACACTACATATTGGTTTGTATGGTCAATTGAACTATTCATTAATACCTATAAGTTTATTTTAATATATTTTAATTAATTATTATTTTTCTTATATATACCTAACTTTGAAGTCCAACGTTGACCTCAACCAAATAATTAGATACCACACTACTAGGAACATATTCTTCTAAGGCCCCCACCTCAATAGGAAATGAAACTCAGTGTAACCCTTGACTCCCACCACAAATGGGACAAGATTTGATGACTTGTGTGGAGCTTATAAATCTTAAAAATTGGAGAAATTTCATTCAAAATAACATGATGAAATTCATTATATTAAATAAAAACCACCAATCCATAAAAAATAATAAAAAATTAATTAATATCATAAAAATATGTATTCCATGAATTTTATAAAATATAACCAATTGAAAGAAATTTAAAACTATGAAAAAATAACTACTCAATCAAAAAAATGAAATAAATCCCAACCACCTCAAAAACCTCCATCATTTACAAAACATTATCAAAATACCATGATCATATTATCCTCCTCATTAGTTGAACTTGCACAGCATGATAACTCCACTAACATGACCATGTGAACCATTGTGGAAAATTAGGCATGATTAAATTCAAATACGTATTGGGACACCCTATAAGGATGAACAACCATGTAAATATAATGAATATATAATAATAAAAGAAGTATAATCCTAGCATAGAGTCACACTATTAGCCACAAAAATCTTCTATAGTTAAACTAGGTCAATCATACACTAGTGAGTTATCTTATCCTCATTTATTATCAGACACTTTTCATAAATCTATTTCATTCCAGAAGACTATAGTCCATTTTTAATAAAACTACATTGTTAAAAAAAATTATTCCCATGATCATCATAAACATAACTCTCTAAATAATAATGTATATATAATATTCAACACATGTTATAAAAGTATTTCAGGGTTATGCAAACCAACTACCAATAACTAATCAACTAATAGTCCCATTGCTTCATGTCTGGAAAGATATTAACCTCATTCCCTTCTCTCTATTACAACATAAACACATCCTAAGGGAAATTAATTGGGTTACCCACTTCCCATGAACATAATAACAATGTATATTACTATAAATATATTTATAGGTAGGGAGGGATAAAAGTTTACTATTTAAACATCACTTAATCCTTCTCAATCGCTATCTATTAGGACACAGAAGAGAAAATATCCCAAGAGTGGTGGTTACATTATTATTAGTACTCTCAATACATGAAAAAAAAGTAAATACAATAAGAAATATCTTATATAATTATTATTCCCATAATATGGTGGGTTTTAAATGGTCAAATTTTAATTATTCTAGTACTGTAAGACAATAAGTAAATCCAACACAAAGATCTCTATATTGTAAACTGAAATCATTCATAAAAAATAAGAAATATATGTGTACCTTACATCATATATACTCATCAATAATATCATAAATCATATGATTTTATTAAAATCCATGAAAATTATCTAAAGGACTCCTTCCACTATGGTGTATTCCTAGGTTGACCAAAATTTCCCAACACTTGGGGGGATTCTCATTCACATCATGATATGATAGTATCTCTCAAGGAAAAGAAAAAAAGAAGAGAGAGTTTCATCCTAGAAGAAACCGCAGGATCTATAAATTCTATTTCCAAGACTTGGAATTATTTATATAGGCCTTGGGGATGCTCCTTGAACCTTCTATTTCATTATTCAAATGATAGAAATGTTAAAGTAATTTAATTTGTTAGAAATAATTTTTAACAATTAACTGAATAAAGAGGCTAGAATTAATCATAGAAATGCATTCAATACTCTCTCATATGTTTCATTAAATAAAAAAATAATTGTAATGACATATTTTTTCTAATATTTACAAATATTATAATTTACCATTTGGATTCTAACATCAATCAGGCATTATAATTAAAATTTAAATACTAACACTTATGATTCTTCTATATCAAACAATATCATAAGCCTTATAAAATGGTTTTTAATCAATTATATCACACCTTAGTATATCAATAGTAAGGAATAATCTATTCCTTAGGTTCATATATATCTTACGTTACAATATATAGAATATCTTTATTAATCTCTCACTTTCCATAAAGCCTAATTGTATTTTTATCATTTCACATTATATCGTATTATATAAAATATCTTGTGAAATCATATTTGAATATAATTTTTGATATATACCAAAACACTTCTAGAAATATATCATCGAATTCACCTCGTAACACATCATATGAAAAATAATGTGAATATGCTTACAAAACTACTTTTTCATAAACTGTAAAATACTTTTAGGGTAACTCTCTATGTTTTTTAAAACTGAATACTCATTCATTAATCCAAAATGTATAAAACCACCAGATATTTAAATTTTGATAACTAAAATGGATTATTAAACTAATAAATATAATAAAATTGTGACCTATATCAATTAATCTATGATACTCAAGTTATAAAGGGATATATAATTATATTTAACAAAAACATATATCCATATACATTTGTACACCTGTTGTTTCATATAATTGAATAATTTTTCATATATTCCCTATATCTAAGAAATTGAGTAACCAATATATGTGGAGTATAAAAATACATTTTAGATATGCAAACATTGTTGATTCTCCATGTATAGATTTTCTAGATGGATGAACTGGAAACATGTCATTTACAATTATGTATGAGAACATCACAGGCCCTTAATCCAAAAGAAAATCACATAACATTTCATTCATATAGGTATATATATAAAATCGTTTAGTTTATCTTAGTCAAAGGTCTAAATATCATACTCTTCATATGAGAGGGAAAATCCCACCATAATTAAACTAAACTAATTATATGATCAATAACATAACCAAACACCCCTTGAGTATATTAAACTAAAAGATAGTGGATGAAAAATATCAAATTACGATCTTTCTAAATCTAGGTATCTTGGGAAATAAAAATATAAAACCTGAACAACTAATATTAAAAAATATATGGTAAATGGAACTCTACATGGTGTATTTCATGAGTCACCTAGCACACAAAACTCAATTTGTGTCTTATGAGAATATTTTGTATATCTATATGAAACCATACCCATGATAACCTTAAAATTTCACCAAAACCTATAAAAATATATGAAAAACATCTGTTAGTGGTAATTCAAAGATATATATAGAGTAGTTAATTATCATTACACATCACACAATATATGAATACAACATGAAAGAATAATATATTGGACACTAACTTTTATATAAAATTATATATTTTATTTTATTAAAACATTTTAAGAATTAAAAAACATATATAATAAATTTTCTAACAATATACCATTAGATGGAACATAAAGACACCTCATGTATGCTCCACTATTAGGGTTTTGTTAAACTCATTACATCTCGATGTAATTCCTAGAACATCTCAATGTTACCAGATGATCAAAGCCTCCAATTGAACTTCTTTAATAGACATTACCTATAAAGAAATCATATTTCAATAATAGAGATATTTTGGAATCATATTCCTATTGTTAAACTATTTGAACATAGTATTGAAACTTCTTTACCAAAAATCATCAAATGTTATTATCTTAATAACTTATGTTATCTACCTTGAATTATTTTATCCATGAATCAACCCACCAAGGCTTGATAAAGTAGTAGAAAGCCATGTGTGACACCCTAAGCCTACCTTCAGTAGGCTAAGGGATAGTGACTAGTTCCAAGTAGGCATAACACACACTTGGGAGCCCATAGTCTAAGGTACCAGCACACATGAACAAGTCTTCAAACACCATGAAAATGTGAAAAGGAAATATACATTTGATACCAAAATGCATGAATAAAACTAATCCCACATCAAAGTATGAAACAAGTATAAAAAGGCTAAAAGATCAAATAAAATCCCACCAAACAATAAAAAGAGGGTATCATATAAGCAAAAAGGAGAATCCTATCATTATGAAACTACTAGAACTTAATATGTTCCTTCTAGCTCAAATATTCTTCTCCTCCTATTAGTACTCCTAGGACTATGTTGAATTATTTTTATTCTGTATAAGACACAACATGTGTGGGTAGATCCCATGTAGTGTTTAGTATGAAAAACCTAGTAGGACACCCCAAAATCACAAAGAATATACCACCAAAGAGTTTCATCTCATAATAAATGAATAAATCAACCTTGATATACTCAAGATATAAATAAAGTCTTAAATAAGGTAATAAACACACAATCATCCTAGTATTATGCTCGAGGCTTCATGTTGAAACTATTATATGAGAACTCACTCCTCTAGTATTTCTAACACTGATAGCACTCATTTTTAATTTCAGGGATGATTGGACCTTTCAATAAAGATTTATATTATAAACTCATAATATATTGAAACACATATAGTGTGTATTACCCTGGGCCTATGGGGGATACGTAATCCAACTATGGTATTTTACATGGATGGGGATTACAAACCCTGAAAGTCAATAATATGATACCTGAACCAACATTTGAAAGAATGATATTGGACCACAGCTCAGGACACATGGATTGATACTTAACTCAATAAAAAACTAACCCATAAAAGGGATCACTCATCCTATACTCAAAATGGTATGCCTTACTATACACTCATAGGTATGGACCAAGGGAATTTACCCTATTGATACTCATCCAGACTGAAGGGAAAATGTAATTCCAGATACACCAGAAGAATTACATGGTCTGTCCTAGCTACTTCAAACATTCCCAGTATTGTGTTCATTCTTATTCCCTCCATCATAGGCCCATGTACTCTGTCCATGCCTAGGAACACTCTTTGTTTCGTTGCCCATGTACAAAGGTCTTTCCGGTGAATAGTGGTCCTTTTTGTGCCCATGTATGTAGGTCATTAACATTCCAAGGTATGACTTGGGAATATTTCAGTTCACTTGTAATGGATCACACGACATGTGATATGTTACACAACATGTGATATATTATTATTCTTCTAAACCCTATCCACTAGTGTGATTTCATCCAAACTACATGTTGTGCATGTCAAGTTTTCACAAAAATTTATGTATGTTAAATTCATAATGATCAAATCTCAACTTCCTTTTATTATGTAAAAAATCATGACCATATATCATCGATCTCGGGTTGACCACTACTAATCCATCCCTAAATTTTGCATTTCAGCCATCATTCTTCTAAATAATGCCTCCAATCACACTCTGTCACTACAATTTCAAACTGTGAAATGAAAGATCTCAATACAAAATCCAAAATTTCATCATCATCCTCTCAACGTGGTTTTTCATTTGATCAAAAAATCAAACCCGCATAAATTATTAATTTCACCAATTATTGATTACAGAACAATCATTTTGCGGGTATTGTCAAACCACCATTCAAATTGACCACTAATGATGAATTGTTGAAGAAAGACGTGAGATATTATAGAAAAAAAAGTTAATAAAACAAACATTGAACATTTTTTGATAGGCCTTGATCCATTGACAAAGTAAATAATGATCTTAAAATAATAAAAATGGATCAATAAACCGTTTATCAATTCCTAATTCTAGGAATAAAAACATCAACCATAAATCAGTAGTAGATATATGAATTAATTCTTTAATGGAAATAATTCACAATTGATATGAGATAAAAATGGAGATAAATCCATAAAAATCATTTTTCCTCAATTTTTGATCGGTTGCTAATACATAATGGTTCCTAGTCGATGTAGCGGGTGTGATCCACATACTTCGATAACAATGAAAAATCATTGGAAAATAGGTTTTTGATCCACTATCTTGTAGTTTTCCATCAAATAACTCCTCCATATTCCTCTAAAATATATAGGTTTCTGTTTATAACACTAATATTTATCCATAAATTAATTTTTACATGACATGATTGTCTTTTGGGTTTATCCATAACTAATAAATAAATTTATTTCACTATTACTGCATCCCTGAAAACTCTTAAACAAAACACATGATGAGTATAAGAGTTATTTCATGCCAAGGGTAAGAACCACATTTCTTTCTTTAATGGAAATGTGGATTTTATAATTTAAAACACCATTCTAGTGATATTATTTTATTTTATCAAAACTATATGCATTTGATATAGTATACTTAAATTTTATTTTATCAACATTGAGGCTCCACAGACCTTAAAATCCCACACTAACAATATTTTCCTTATCCAAAAAATATTCTTTAAAATATTCAAAAGTATTACAATGTAAAAATGGAGTCATTAAATTATCTCTTCCTTATATTTTTTCCTCCAAAAAATCCAAATAAAAATTATCAGGATACTAAACTCGCATCTAGCTCCCCCTTTCCCAAGATCCCTTTCAAAGGATTCTAGGATGCCATCAGACAGACACCAAGTAAATTAGTCACCTAGGAAGGATTATCTCTCATCAATCATTAGTCTATATCGGGTACTTTTCGAAGGTGTCTCTATCCCCAGTGTCTATATCACCCAAGTTGATAACATATTATAGGTCATTCCCATACCACCTTAGAAAAGTCACATGGAAAACATTGTGTACTCAGTCTAACTGTGGTGGTAGGGGTAAGAAAAACACCACCTTTTCAAGAATATATAGTATGTTGAAAGATCCAATGAATCTCATAGATAACTTGACACATCAAAAAAACCTATGCAATACTATCTATGGTGATACCTTTATGAAATTCTAGTCACCCTTGTCGAACTACAATGTCCTCTTTAGTTAGTCTATGTAAGACTTGTGATAGCCTTTTGAAGATCTCATATACTCCTGGATGATCTACACCATCTCTGTCATCATTGATGCCAACTCTGGGTCCATGGATACTGACTCCCATGGATCATTTTAGCAGATACCTGACCCACAAGGCCATCCATAAAATTCCTCAAATGTTTCTATACTAATTGTGGCATGGTAGATGATTTTATATGAAAAATTAACCAAAGGTAGATGATCCTTCTTGCTATGGACAATGTCTAACTTGCATGCCTAAATCACATCTTCCATAACCTAAATGGTATATTCTATTTTGTTTTCTATCATGGGTTAAACCACCATTATCAAAGTAACTAAGTCTTAAAGTCCTCCTATAAACCTCTCCATAATCATGATGTGAATTGAGAATCACCAACTAAAACAATAGTCAAATAATCCATGAATCTAGACAATCTCTTACAAATAAAGGCATCTAAATCACTCCACTGAAATCTGCTATTGGATGGATTGGAATTGGGCCAACTTAGTGTGTCGGTCAATAAATATGATGCACCAAATTTGTGTATACATTTCCATATATATTATTGAAAATAAAAACATGTTTTCAGAAAAAAATATTTTGTTTCATGAACATATTCTTTGATTTTGGTGATTCTGTTTACTTTCAGGAACATTCTGGCTAAAATACAAAAACCAAGGGAAGTCTGTTGAAATTTTAAAACTACATGTTGTGTACTTTATATACACGTCGTGTACATCTAGACAGGTACATATATTGAAGGAGGGAGTACATTCCCATGTCTCCAGGCAAAAGATACACGTCATGTTAGGTAGCACAACACGCCGTGTACTACTTTCTAGAAGCGGTGGTTGCTAAGAAAAGTCTACACCCCCATGTGGTCGTTAAAGGAAACATGTTTTGTTCCATCTTCTACACGACATGTCTACTATTATAGAAGGTATTGGAAGCCAAATTTTTTATACTACACGTCGTGTATGGCGGTGCTACACGCCGTGTACACTCAACCACCAGGCGGCGCCGTGCCAAAGTCAAAGACGGCGTGTTAGGCTGCCTACCAGTGGAGAAAAATGGGTTCCAAAGCATGTTGACGGGAGTACACGGCGTGTACTTCTTATACATGTCTTGTACTTTATTTTTCTATAAAAATAGGCCTTGGCCTTCAGATTTGGGTGTTCAAGAAAAGTTAAGGAGAGAAACCATTTGAGGAGAGGAGACATTCTGCTGCCATTCCAAAGCCACCAAGGTGCCGTCATTCTGCCGTTCCGCCTTCCAACACCCTACCTCAATACATACACGATGAATCCCTCAAGTATCACATGTGTAATTTCTCTCCCACTTTCTATGTGTAACTAAACCCCTCGTGTTGGGGCTGTGGATGAAGGGATCGTAATTTGTGTGTTTTTTGATATAGTTGTGTTTTCTCATTGTAATTCTTCTTACTCTTCTTAATTCACGGTCAAATATAACTGAGAATTCTGAGCTGGACCAAGGGAAGAATTCTCAGCGATACAAAAGAGAAGTAATGATGAAAACATCCATGATCATTTGAATGCTTTCACCGATTCAAATAATGGACTGAACTGAGTAAAGAATTAAGGACCCTGACTACCGGACCAAGGAGTCAACTGTTCGAATTCCAAACAACAGGAACTAGACCAAAGAAATATTGTAACAAAATGAAATCCAGAATGATTGAATTATAATGAAAAAAACAACCATTAAAATAATATCCATAAGAACTCCTTAACCACCATATTTCCAATACGTCTTTTCTTCCCATTTTAAACTCTTTAAATTCACTCGTTGTTTTCATTAAAACTGTTAATCTTTTCTTCAACATAAAAAAATGTATCTTTAATACAAAACCAAAATCAAACCAATCAACTCTAAATTCTGCATTCTTCACCTAATTATGTATTAACTCAATTGAATTCATGTATTCCATAGTTCCCTGTAGATCGACCTCGAACTTATGCTATACTAAAGTTGTAAGAACGGGTAATTAATTTGGGACACATAAAACTTCATCCATAACAACAAGCGAGACCAAAATTCATAGATAGCTTCATGACCTCTAACTGATCATGAAAATCCTATCACAAATTATATGAATATATCATCTCACTTCCACGTCATAACATTAATGGTCTAGGTCAAACTCACTATAAAATGACATTTTCGTTAAAAAATCATTTTTCACCATATGACAATAATTAATAAAATAATCATAAATATTATCATTGACATTTTCATTATTTCATATTTACCTTATCATCATGATTTCCTATTTTCATATCTATTCATTAATATCTCACTTTATATCAATATGAAAAAGTTTTCATTTAGTATTTGTTTAATCTAAAACACCGTCACTAGAACTCTTATTATGAGATATTAATATTTTAGTATTCCACCAAAAAGGGTTGAAATTTATTGAAAACTCCACTACCTAGTTTTATATCATTACTGTTATCTTATGTAAGGGAATTACCCTTCCTGTATGAACTAAACAAATATATAGAATCTAAAACAAGTTAAATTAAATCTTTAGGTGCCCCTAATCAAACATCCATTAGTGAGCTACCCAAAGATAGGTAATCATTAAAGTCAATGAAATTCTAGTTTCATCATACCAACCTTAAAATAAATCATTAATTTGAACACATGATTCCCTCCATATTGATTGTATCGTCATTTCTCTTATATAATTATCTAAATATAATTACAATAAATATAATCAGAGGATATTTTTTAATTTATATTATCTCTATGTTTCTAAATATTTAAACATATATCCAACTAGGAAACCATATCACCATAATTTAAAATTTAAATTTAATAGTCACCCAGATGAACACAATTTATCAACCTATGATACTAGGAAATCATGTGATCAATCATGAAACTCTAGAAAAAACAAAAACAATATATAATTGAGGTTAATAAATTGTTATGAAACAACTTGATGGTTTTAATTATGATAAAATCCACTCATAAGAATAAATATAAATAGTATATATATATTTAGTTATTTTGATCACTCATAACTACATCATTATAGTTTGAATTTACAATATTCAAACTCTCAAAAAAATACACCTCACATTGTGTATAATTAAATTTATATCATTATATTTAAGGTTAGGATATCATTTATAATAAAATATGATAATATTTACTGATTTAAGGCTCAAATTGGTGTTTCCATTCTCATGAAATTGTCTATTATCATTCACCTTTATTGGATTGTAAACATTAATTAGTACCTACAAAAATTATCTGAGTCTATATCATATATCATAATACCAAAAATAAAATAAAGAATAATTATCATTATATAATCTTATCTAGATACATTATTTAAACTAATGAGTGATATGGTTTTGTAATAAGGTCACTATATATTACCCTCTAAAACATTAAGTTTTGATTCAATACATAACCTTTCAGAACATATAGATGCTTCAAAACATATCGACCTCAAGGACACAAATTTTGTTCATATCACATCACTATAAAAAATGAACTTGGGTCAAGACACATAAAAAATTATGCACTATACATATAAAATACATATAACAAATCAAATAGTGCAATAAAATTATTCATTTTCAAAAATAGAAACATTCTTAGTCAAAAAAATTTGGCATTCATCACTTGTTCATGTTACTCTCCCCCCAGTCTCAAAAAATAAATATCTATCACCTACCTGTCAATATTGAAACAACTTCAACATTAAAAAAACAATACCTCCAACAATATAAAATAAAAGAAACACTAAATATTGTTGTATTTAATTAGAGGTGGTTTCAAAAAATATTTATAATAAACAAATCCAAGAATCCTAAAAATTAAACACACATTATTAGTGGTGGTCAAATAAAATCATCACGTAATGAGATATGATAGTTGGATATTTAAAAAACCTCCTCTTTTATACCCATTATGAGAGTTTATTCTAAATCACTATAATTTAAACCCTATTTTTCATAGTATATTTCCCTTTCATCGTCCTTCCTTCGTCCTAAAAACCTCCCCTCCTCTTATTCTTCTTGGGGAAACCTTTGTGACAAGGTTATAATATTAAAAAATACTTGTTTATGGATGATGATTTTTTTATATAATTTTCAATTACAAAGACATGTGATAATTGATATGTCTCCATCTAGAATAAATTTCAATTAAGTTTGAAGTGATAATATTTTTTTGGATGAGTAGTTAGTAGTTGAGTTGCCTTGGAAATGATTTCATGATATTCTAGTCCAAATGAAGTGAAGTATGAATTTTTTGGACCATTAGATAAAATTTTAATAGAGAAAATTACCTTATAAACCATAAATTTTATTTACACATAAGTCAATTTGTAATACTGAGAATTAAACTAAAAGTTATCAATATAAATCATCATATTACCAAGACATTCTTTCCACACATATTATATTTGTTTCATTCATAATAGAACTTAGTTTTGTATAAGAGGTTTGAGTTTTTTATATTTTGGAAAAGGTTGGGCCTGTATAATTTCATAAAACCTGTTTGATATTTCCAAAATTGGATATGAAATTTGAGTTATTCAACAAATATTTTGAAAGGTTGGATATTTGAGTATTCCAAATTCGATAAAACAATGAGTGGCATATGATATTAAAAAACATGCATTCAAATTTTGGCTGCCCATATGAAATTAGATAAATGTATATGAAATTTTTCTTCACATAATAAATTTCAAATCTTTGTATGATATTTTAATTTGGAAATTTTTTAAGCTTTATAGAGGATTTCAGATCATTTAGAAAACTGAGGTGTCCAAAATTATTAGTTTCTGAAGAATAAAAAATTAAAAGATTCAATTTATTTTGTTCTTCATCAATAAATTATGATCACACATATATCATGATTACTTAAAAGACAAAAATAAGGACAAAAATATGATGTCATTGGGATATAGAGACTAATTCCATGCTATAAGAAGAAGAGAAACCTCCCCCACTACGTGAGGTCATGCACACATTGGCAGAAATTTTGGAATGATTAAAATGTACAAATAATGTGGGATAAATAAGTAAAAATTATTTCAAAATACTTCATGGAATTAAATGAGTTTGAGTATTAAAGAAGTGTAAATTAGAAAAATAATCAAAAATGGAAAAGGAATACCAATCTCATTGGTTTAAATAACTGATATTTCTATAAAATTAATGCTAATGATTATGGAACATAGAGAATTCATATTTTTTTATAAATTTAATATAAAATGAATTTTAAAGATTATGGGACACAGAGAATAGTATTGTGAAGAGTATATATAGAAGTAAATCATTATATGTATAGTCTATATAGATATCAAAACTTCATTGTTGACCATTATTCAAGGAGATACTTTCTATTTTATTAACTATGATTATAATTGGTTAAGTCTATAAATTTAAATGGATTTAGTTCCATACCCTTGTTAAAGTTCATTTTGATAATAATAAGGGATATGTGTACATGAAAAAATAATCAAGGCACACTGGTATTGTAGACATCCTAAAACAAGGAAAACCATATTAACAAATCTGTAGTTTTTATTAATTTTCTGCAGTAGATATCATATTTATAAAGAAGTTTTTATATTAAAATGGTCTCATTATTGGAAATATAAAATGGTATGATACATTCTTTCCCTAGGGATCTAAATTCATGACATAGTTTAATATTCATTCACTCTTCCATATGAAAACTCATCATAGTCTATTTATGAAAAGAAGAATACTGAAAATTATTGAAAGGTCAAATATATTCAATTATATTCATTATAAAAAATTTATAATATATTTTTATGGATTTTAAAACATATAATAATATTTGGTATAAGATTCATGGAATTTATAAGGGAAACAAAAAAGTAAAATAAGAAAAACCAAAAAACAATTGATGATAATTTGAGTATATTTGTATATAGAAGGGTGAAACTATTGATGATTACCTTAACATAATATATCTAAATAAAATTATAATAACATGTTAAGAAAAAACTCTTGATGACCCAAATTTGGTAAAATGGTTGATGAAAAATCCACTACATAAATTTTATACCAATATCTCAATTCAGGAAAATAGAGATCGTGGTAAATTCATAATTTATGAACTCTATATTAATCTCATTAAATAATAAGTAATAATAGTACCTTCACTTAATAGAACATGAATATAGGAATTGGAAATTACTTTTAATGAATTCAAATCTATGAAGATTACACAAAAGTAGGACTGTACATATTAAAGATAAAACATGTAATATTTTTCCAAAACTCTTTATCTCATGTCAAAAAACTTCATAAGTGGGGGAAGTGGTAAGTATAAATGAAAATTTCTTTCAAATTCATTAATTTTTGGAATTTTTTACATTTATCTTCCATCTATCAAATGATAATTATTAGATAAAATTATGATAAAATGTTATAAGAAGGAATAATTTTAGGATAGATCTCTTAAAATTATAGTCATAGGGAAGTAATAGAATTCCACCCAATTAGTTTAGAAAGAAATTTATTTCAATTTAAAAAGTCAGGGATAATAGTGAAAAATTTAGTGATGATGAAGAAAAATATTTTAGAGGATTCTCTGAATGGGTGATTATCCCATAAGAAGAAGAAAAAAGTATACCCATCAGAAGTTGAGTCATGGTACAATAGTAAGGGTACCCCATAGAAATGAGAGAATTCTAAAGAATATACAACGATAAAGGAAATCAAAAAATTTTAAAAAATATGAATTCTAAGAGAAGAAAACACTCTTGTAAAAGGAGATTCAGAAAAAAAATTAAGATTTCGTTAAAAAATATATTTTCAAAGAAATTTAGATGTTTTAGCTTGATATTTCTAAATAGAGAAAAATCACTAAATAAATAACACTAGGCATTATCCTTAGGTATATGGAAATTGAAAAAATAATAAATTAAATTGATAAAATTTAGTGATATGAAAAAAATAAATACAATAAAAATAAAGTTTTTAAATAAAATTTTTAACGCTCCAAGAAAACTAAAAAAAGAAATATATATATATATATAATGGGTACACGTCTATTAAAAATTTTCATGAACTAATTCCAAAAAAATATATCAATGAGATCAAATCATTTAATTATTGAGAATATAGAAAGATAGAAACCAATCAAGATATATAATTTGAGACAGAATAGAATATCTTAGGGGTGTTTTTGGTTGAGTGATGTGATTGGCCTCAAATCCTACAACTATTGCAATAATATATATCTTCCTAGAAAAAGAATAGAATACGAATCAATGGGGAGATATCAACCACATATGATAAATTATCCAAAGTCTCATTACCCTAAGAAGAAATGTATTGTAACAAAAAAAATCGAATTCATGTAGAATTTATGAGGAGGTTCTAGTCAATAAGGACATATTTAATATGTTTGTGCTTATTTTATTCTAGTTAATATGATTATCTTTTATTGTTTCAGAAAAAAATAAAAAAAAACTCATATTATGAAATAGAATAATGTTATATATGTTTCTTTTAATGTTTGAAATTATGAAAATCTATGAATCATGGACAGTCACTCTTAATCTCACCTAAAATATGATATCAACAACCTATTAAATATTGAAAATTATATATGAGGATTTATGGAATTTGGTAATGATACATATCTAAAAATAAATTTTATTAGATCATAAAATATATAAAGGAATAAAATCTTCTAACATAAGTTTTTGTTTATTGGTGGATAAAGCATAATTTTTTGGGCGTACAATGACTTTAGGATGTAATAAATTATATGATATTCAATAAATTAGAGGTATGGTCAAAAGAAATAAATATGGAACTGTTGTTATAATGGATTTTAGAACACTAAGAAAATAATTTTCAATTTAAAGAAGATAATTCAAGTCCTACTCAAGTCCAAAAGCATAAAAAAATTGTTACATGAAAGACTTGGCTACCTTGTCCAAAGGAATATAGAGAAGGTGATTAGAGAATAATATGTGGTTAATATACCCATTTTGAAATCTGATACCAAAAATATTTCTAAAACCTATAAAATGTGGTAAATGGTGAACTAAACACACAATAGATTGTATAATTAAAAAATCTTGTTGTGATGATCCAATCTGATGTATGTGGGATAATATTAAAGAAGTAAAAAAGTGGAGAAAGATTCTATATCACTTTCATTGGTGAATTTACAAGAATTAAATTCATTAGGTCCATGTCATAAAAATCATAGGCCCTTTATAGAATTAAAATCATTATAATACTTAGAGAAAAGAATATAGGATAGTTCCTGGAGAGATTGAGATCAGATAATGGGAGTGAAAATTCGACTATACTATTCTCTAAATATCTTTACAAACATATAATAAAAAATGAATTAAATGATATATACACTCCTTAGTAAAATTAAATGGTTGTAAGGAGGAGTTTGATTTTATTTGATATGGATAGAACAATGATGGATTATAATGACACCATAAGGTTATAATGGCTATAGGCTGTCACAACTGCTGGAATTATCCAAAAATAGGTGTTTCTTAAGTCTGAATTCTAACATGACTCATTATGTGATATATTTTAAAATAATTAAAAGTGTTAAATATTTTAGGATATTTATAAGTCCACATTTAATTAATAAAAATTACATAAGTGGAGGAAATTTTGATGAATAAAAAGAAGATGAAATTTTCATTTGATGTACATCGAATAGAGGTTCTCACGTGTTCTATAACAAGAAATATACAAGAAATATTAAAAGTGATTATGTATTAGTTCTAGAAAATGAAGAAGGAATCAATAATTCCTTATCTAATAATGGGATTTGGGTGTCCATGTTTATTCCGGAATTCATTACTCTAATGGTAACGAATTATATAAGTTGAATAATGAATTTTATGGATTGAAACATGCTCGATGAGGTTAGTATTTAAAACTCTATAAACATATGTAGATCATAGAATTCAAGAAAGGGGGTGTGGATAACAATATGATTATTAAGAATAACAATAACATAACACCATTTTGTAATTTAGTATATTTATAACAGAACTTTTTTTGTATAAATGTAGAAATCTTGTGTGGGGAGTTCTCAAGTTACATGAAAGAATGATTTGAGATATTATTACTTAAAAAATGAAATTTTCATCAGGTTTTCAATTTACAAAAATAGATAAATAAATATTTTTTTCAAAAAAAAATTATTATATAGAGATATTATATAAGTTTTACAAGAAATAATATAGAGGTGTTTCAACCCCAATTCATGTGGGAAGAAAATAGTGTAATAAATATGGAGGAAAATCAATAAATGAGAAGTATTTTAGAAGATTAATTAGAAGTATCATGTGTTTGAATTCCCCCAGAACTGATATTGTATATGTTGTTATTATGTATATAAGGTTATAATATTTTTTGAATTAATTTTATATATTTTGAGCAAAGAGTACTTTGAGGTATATCTCAAATACTTTTAGTTATGGGACAATTTATAGGAAGAAAGGTGAGCTGAATATAAGATAAATTATTATTGTTTTCTAGGAAGGTGTTCTTAATGATTGGAAATCCACATTTGGTGGAATATTTTTTATTTGTATAATATATGTTCTATAGCCGAAGAAATCAACATTAGTTTCCTCGGTTAAAACTAAATTTGAGTATATGTTTGTATCGTAATCATCTACACGTATGATGTGTATGACGTTATCATTACATGATTTGAGTTGTAAAGATAAGTATCCTCTAATTTTAGGCTATGATAATCATGATTCAATCAATCTATCCAACAATCTTATTCACCATTCCAAGTCCAAAAATATTGACAATAAGAATTATTTTCAAAAAGATATAGAAATAGATGGAATATTAAAATTAATGTTTTTTCCTTGTAAGGAATAATTGGATGATATTGTCAAAAAGTAATAAAACTAAATAGTTGTAGATTATTTTTCTACAAATTAGAGTTAAATTAACTCAAATCCATTGACTTGTTCATTTTATTTATTGATTTTACTCATCCATTAATCATGTTATATTATTAAATAAATGTTTTATTTAGGGAGAGAAAAATTTTCACCTTTTTTGAGTTGTTTTGATATAGGTGTTGAGTTTTCAAGGATATCAATCTAAAATACTGAGTTAAATTAACATTTCTTACTTGATTATTTCCATTTGAGGTGATTTTTTACGAATATAATTGATTATTGATTTAGTCATTATTTTTTGTACATATAGCAAGATCACATAGACTCAAAAATGATTATGTCATTGCACTTTTCTTTTTGAATGTACTATTTTACCACTATCTTTTTTTCATGATTGTTTTAGTATCATTAATGGCATAAAAATTTGTATTATTTCCAAAAAATACAGATTTGGGTATTGTTAAACCTTTGGTGATGTTGTTGTATTTTTTAGGAAATACTTGTTTAGATAAGACAATATTTTTTCAAATATTTTAGTAAAAATACTTGTTAATATCAAGAAGTAAATATCTATCATATATGTAATGTTATTCAGATGTGAAAATATGTTTTTTGATAAGTTTTGAGTTGTTTAGAATCCTTCTAAATTATTTTAATATGTTTTGTTTTGAGTAGAGTAAAGTATGATTTTTCATAACACAAATTGGAATTTTTTCGATGAATGTTATCTTAAGCATAATAAAATAATGTTACACATAAACCTATTTTTTAGGCTAAGAGTTTAACTAAAAATTGGTAAAATCAGCATATTCATGATACATGTTCATCGTGAGTAACATTTTTTCTCATAAGAGAATTTTGTTAAACGTATCATAGGAATTTTTGAAGAATGTATAAAATTTCCTGAATCCTATATAGGATTTGATCTAGTTGTATGACATTTCTCTTTATATAATATATGAGTTTTCAAAATTTGAAAAAGGAATTATTTGAATTGTTTATTTGAAAACCCGCAAAATAATTTTGGATCTCGATATGAAATTTGAGAACCATGTGCAAAATTTTTCTAATCATAAGATGTTAGGTCCACTAGGCTGGATACCCTGAGAGGGGGGGTGAATCAGGGTATGACTAATTAAAAATTAATGCACGTTCTGATCTTGTTTCGCTGTTAAGCAAAACACTCTTCTCTCTTTTCCCTGTTGCACGATATAAACAGAAAGTAAAGCAATCACAGGACACAGCAATTTTACTTGGTTCACCGCTAAGGGCTACGTCCAAGGAGCATACGCCGACAGGTTTCCGGTCGTACCAAATTCCACTAATCTTCACTAGCTGTGGATTACAAGGTTCGGGCTAGATCACTTCTATGCCCAGGCTCACTGCCTTTACAATGTTTAGGGTCAGCTCACTGCTTTCCCAAGGGTCACTCCCTGTTTCTCTCTCTCTGGCTCACTGCCGGTGGAGAGGATCACCTTCTTCCTCTTCCTAAGCTCACTGCTCTTGGAAGGGAATCCAATCACAGTTTATAGACCTGTAGGTCTCTTCATTTTCATGAAGGAATGCATCTTCCTCTGTATGTAGATGCTCTGATGAAGTCCAACTTTCACCCGCAGATGAATCTCACTTTGCACCAGATGTACCGGGCAACCTCAATTTTTACGCGCAACCCTTACGGTGTCTTGCGCGCAACTTCTATGCTTTGCGCGAAATTCCTTTTTCGCGCAACCTCCAAATTTTGCGCGCAGCCTGGAAACTGCCTTGCGCGCAATTCACTGCCTTTGCGCGAAATCCACTTTTCGCGCAACCTTCCTTTTACGCGCCAACTCAAACTTTCTGCGCAGCCTTTTCTTTTCGCGCAATCTGACTTTACGCGCAAACTTTAAGTTTACGCGCAACACCCTTTCAAACTTCAATTTCGCGCACCAGAGCTCAGGTATTTTCTATGTCTTGAACTCTGCTGAATGGAGGAGGGTCACTTCATATTTATAGGCAACATCGACCCCGCGCGAAAAACCCTCCTTGAGCGCGTAATCCGCTTTGATCTTCCACGCACAAACATTTTCCGCGCACTGCTCCATAATTTCGCGCACCTCATGCCTTTGCCATTTTACGAGCTTCAGACCTCGTAACACCTCTTGCGCGAAATACTTCATCCGCTATTTCGCGCGCCACTTCAATTTTCCGCGCACGCCTCCAAAATCGCGCGCGCCTCATGCCTTTACCGTTTTTCAAGCTTTCGGCCTTGAAACATCTTTTGCGCGAAATACAATTTCGCGCAACCCGCTGTTTTGCGCGCCACACTTCAAGATTTCGCGCAACCCTCTATTTTTGCGCGCCACGCTTGATTTTTCCGCACACCTCCTTCATTTCTCTCTCCTCAACCTTTGCCAACGACATATCACTCAATTTTCCATTGGCGATTTTCAGGCCCAAAAAATTGGCAAACACTGGAAAACGGCGCCACCTTGTACTGCTCTTTTGTACCGCCTCCAGATCGTCCTTTCCTTTGTCAAAGTTCTTTGTCAACATGGAATGTCAACAACTTCTCGGGAACTCGACAATTCTCCATGGAAACCTGCTTTGTCAACAAACACAATCAACCCAAAAATGCTGCAATGTTACCTTGAGGGATTTTTGCCCAACAATCTCCCCCTTTGGGTTTGTTGACAACTCTTCACAACTCTGCTCAGAAATATTTTCTGCACTTTGATACCTCACTGAGTCTTCTTCCAGCTGCTACCACCATTCGCCTCTTGCGATTATGATAGCGTTCAAGGATTCACTTAACATGTACTCTAAGCCCACATGAGCAATGCTCGGCGTGAGAAACAAGAGTAGAATGAAAAGTTCATCAATGAATCACTTCATGTCAGACCCCAATTGTCGATTCCACACTGATACCAATTCTTAAAAGAAAAAACCAGTTGTTGAACCACACTGATACCAATTGGTGAATTCTTAAGTTGATACCAATTGTTGATAGCTGGACACCGTCTCACACCATTCCAACACCACTGATCTGCCTTTATCACGATCCTCAGCTGTCGTGATTTCTATGATTTGATCGATCACTTCTAGCATCGTCAGATTTAAAAATCTCTCCCCCTTTCTCATTGCTCCCCCTTTCTGGCTGCTCCACCTGTCAGCTTCTCCCCGTATCAATTATGATTTATCAAATCTCCGCACTATTTTCTCTCTTGAACTAACACTTTTCTCCCCCTTTGTCAAGCACTTTTCAAGCACTTTTCTCCCCCTTTGTCAACGAACCCAAAGGTCACGCCTTTGTAGTCTGTAACATAGTAGAGAACACATATCAGCACATTAGGGAAAAACACACCATACCTCGGGGAGAGGGGGGGAGGGTCCCACATCCACTCTATTTCAAGTGTGGGGAATCGACTGAACTCCCAGAGCCAGTCGATGCCTCTCAAATGCTGTCTTGGGTAAGGCCTTTGTCAGAATATCTGCAACCTGCAGCTCTGTAGGCACATACTCCAACTTCACGATCCCCTGCTCAACCTTCTCCTTGATAAAGTGATACTTAATCTCAATGTGCTTTGTCCTTGAATGATGGACGGGATTTTTGCTAAGATTTATAGCACTTGAGTTGTCGCACTGGATTCCGATCGGAGACTTCACTTCAACTCCCATATCTTCAAGCTGCTGCTTCATCCACAATAACTGTGTGCATGCATGAGTGGCCGCTATATACTCAGCTTCTGCGGTGCTCAATGAAATGCAATCTTGTTTCTTGCTTAGCCAAGAAATACACAATCCACCAAGATAGAATGCACCACCTGACGTTGATTTTCTATCATCTGCTGAACCGGCCCAGTCTGCATCAGTGTACCCCAATAACTCTGTCTGAGATTTGTCATTGTATGTCAAGCCGAAGTCCACCGTGCCCTTAATATACCGAAGTATTCTTTTTACTGCGAGCATGTGACTTTCCTTGGGATTACTTTGATATCTCGCTGCTTGGCACGTGGCGAACACAATATCAGGCCTTGTTGCGGTTAAGTACAACAGACTTCCAATGATTTGCCTGTATTCTGTGATATTAACTGCCTTGCCATCCTCATCTTTTGATAATTTCATCCGGGTAGCCACCGGAGTCTTCATCTCCTTGGAATTTTCCATTCCAAACCTTCTCAGGACCTCCTTGGCATATTTAGATTGAGAAATGAATGTTCCATTCCTTCCTTGTGTGACCTGTAGACCAAGGAAAAACGTTAGCTCTCCAATCATTGACATTTCAAACTCATTTTTCATGAATTCAGAAAACTGTCTGCACTGAGCTTCATCTGATCCACCAAATATTATGTCATCGACATAAACCAACACCATCATCCTTTGATTACTGTCATTACTGAAATAGAGATTGTAATCAACTCCTCCACGCTGAAAACCAAGCTTCTTCAAGTACTGATCAAGCCTTGAGTACCATGCCCTTGGTGCTTGTTTCAACCCATACAATGCCTTCTTCAGCCTGCAAACTTTGTTCTCATCCTCATGAATGAGAAAACCATCTGGCTGCTCAATATACACCTCCTCTTCCAGAACCCCATTCAAGAATGCGGATTTGACATCCATCTGGAACACTTTGAACTTCCTTTGCACTGCGATGGCTAGGAATAATCTTATTGTCTCCAGCCTTGCAACCGGTGCAAATGTCTCATCAACATCAATTCCCTCAATTTGGGAGTACCCCTTGCACACTAGTCGTGCTTTGTTCCGAATCACTGTGCCATCTTCATTCATCTTGTTGCGATAGACCCATTTGGTCCCAATGACATTCTTGTCCGCTGGCCTCGAAACAATCTCCCATGTCTGGTTCTTCTCAATCTGATCAAGCTCTTCGTTCATGGCCTGAACCCAGTTTTCATCTTCAGCTGCATCAGAAAAACATTTCGGCTCCACTTGAGACAAAAACGATGCTTGCTGTGATGATTTCATTCTTCGAGTCTGAACTGGAGCTGTTTGATCACCAATGATATTCTGCCTATCAATCTCAGCTCGACTCTTTGTCTTCCTCGCAGACACCGACTTGACACTTTCCTCTTCATCATCAGTATCTTCTTCTGAGTCAGCTTCTGCCACTTCTGCTCCCCCTGGGTTGCTTACCTCATCATCACTTTCATCCAGGTACTGTTCACTGGGTCGTTGAGCAGTCTGTTCATTTTCGACTATAGTGACATCATTACTCTCAACAATTTTTCCCAGCCTCTTGTTGAAGCACTTATATGCTTTGCTTTTCCCTGAATAGCCAAGGAATATCCCTTCATCTCCTCGTGCCTCGAACTTCCTATGATGTTCTTTGTTGAGAATGAAACACTTACTTCCAAAGATTCGAAAGTATTTCAACGTTGGCTTCTTTCCGTACCACAGTTCATACGGAGTCTTCCCTTGCTTCGGACATAACAGGGACCTGTTTGAAACATAGACTGATGTCAAAACTGCTTCCTTCCAAAATTTCTCTGGTAGGTCCTTATCAATAAGCATTGTTCTGGCCATGTTGTTAATGATCCGATTCCTCCTTTCTACCACTCCATTCTGTTGGGGAGTTCTTACTGATGAAACTTGATGCCTTATCCCATGTTTCTCGAGATAGTTTTCAACCTGACTGTTTGTAAATTCTGTACCGTTATCAGTACGAAACTTCAGAATTTTCTGCCCAAGCATCTTTTCTGATTCCCTCCTGTACTGCTTTATGCAACTGAACACCTCTGTCTTATGGGTAATGATGAATACCCAGGCCATTCTGCTGTAGTCATCAATGAAAAGAACATAGTACCTTTGCCCATCTATAGCTCGTGGTGAGATAGGTCCACATACATCAGCATGCACCAATTCGAGCACTCGAGTTGCTTTTTGTTCCTTTGGCCTGTATGTCTTCCTGATGATCTTCCCTTGTTGACAAGCATCACACGTATGAGTGCGATCACGTGATAGTTTGGGAAGGTCTCTAGCAGCATCACACTTTACCAGATCTTCCATAGATGGTTGACACAGATGACCAAGTCGCTTATGCCACAGCTGATTTTCTTCTTCTCTGGATAAAAGGCATGAATCTTCTTCCCCACCTACCAGGTAAAGATTCCCCTTTGTTCGTTTTCCCTGAAGAATGACTATTCCATCTTTTCCTTTAACAATACCCATCTTCTTGGTAAAAAGTATAGAGTGCCCAGAGTCACATAGTTGACTGACGCTAAGCAAATTATGACTGAGACCCTCTACCACCAAGACATCAGCATGTCTCATTTCTTTGCCCCCAAACTTGGCTTTTCCTGAGCCAACAATCTTCAGGCCTTCATCATTTCCAAACTTGACAACTCCTTCTTTGTCATATTTTATGCCTGTAACCAGATCCTTATTACCTGTCATGTGGGATGTGCAACCACTGTCAAGGATCCAAACGCCAGAACGATCTGATGCTTTAAGGGCAATTTCAGCAACTACGGCCTTCTCAGTTTTCTTCTTCCTAGTCCATACTTTTTCTTTCATACTAGGCATGGATTGAGGCTTCTGTTCTTTCTCAGAGTATGATGGACCAGCTTCATCTTGCAAAACTGCAAATCTGTTCTGAACTTTTAACTCATTTGTCGGTTTACTGATCTGCTGCTTGCGAACATTTTGATTCTGCTTTGGCACATTTTTCTGAATGGTCGGAGTGCAGTACCTAGCCATGTGTCCAAATCCTCCGCACCAAAAACAGTGTCCTTCAAAAAATGTTCTGGAAAACTGTTCTCTGTTTGGCTGCCATCTCTGTTCTTGTTCCCTTCGATATCTTTTGGCTATGGAACACACATACTGTGAATGTCCCATCTTTCCACAACAATAACACCTGATATAAGGCGCATTCCTTCGTGTTACTTCAGCACTACGAGTTTCCCCTTTGGATCTCTGAGTATTTTGATCCTTCTTTGTGCTCAAATCCACTTTCAATCTCGGGACAGGTGCTTGCGGTCTAACTTCAACTGCCGCAGATTTTTGTTTCTGATTAAGTCGTGAATCAGCCTTAACATATGAGTTCAATTGCTGCTTCTTTCCTGCTGAACTAATAGGCTCTTCTTTCTTCTTTTCCGTCTTCGTAACGACCTGATTTCCCAAGAATGTGTTGGGATTCAACGGTTTTTCCTGGTCTTTAACCTTTTTTCGCAGACCGACAACTTCCTCTTCAAGCTCTTCAATACGCTTGACGTGATCCTTCACTTTTCGACTCAAGCAATCGATCTCCCTTTTCTGCTCTTCAATCTTGAGCTTATACTCATCAACCTTTTCTGTGCGCTCTGGCCTGGAAGACTTAAGATTCTCAATTTCTTTCTCAAGCTCAGACTTCTCTTCTTCTTGTTGTTGCATGTAGAGTTTGGCATCACGTACTATCTTGTTGGCTTTCTTTGTTTTTGCTCGCCAAACATCTATCTCTTCAAGAGCTGCTTCTAATTCAGCTTCCATGTCAACTCTCCCTTCAATTTGTTCTTCTTCTTCATCAGTTTCGGTTTCTTTCTTTTCTAGATCACTACTAGCAACAGCCACCATCGCATTTTGACCATGATCTTTGCAGTTTTCTATCTCTTCAACTTCTTCACCCTCAGACTCAGCTGAACTGTCAATTTCTTGGGAAAGAAGATTCTTCTTCTTAAAGAAATTTCTCTTGAACTGCTTCTTCCCTTTCACATAGGCTGAAGATTTTTTTATGGGAGTCTTAACTTCATCTTCATCGCTTTCTTCTTGAAACTTTTTGGGGCATCTTGCAGCAAGATGACCAACCTTTCCGCATCGGAAGCATGCTAGTGGAAGTTTCCCTTTAAACTTTCCTTTTCCTCTTTGCAGATTTGAAGAAAGGAATGACATCACCTCATCTGACTCTTCTTCCTCCTGAGAATCTTCAATAGTGAGCCTCTTCATGGCCTTAAATGCCACTTCTTTGGATTTCCCCTTTTCCACAGCATCGTTGTCATCATTTCTCATTTCATATGCAACGAGAGTGCTGTGTAGGTTATCCAATGTTAGCTCTTTCGGATCTTTATCTTCCAACACAGAAACTTTCGGATTGAACCGAGGTGGAAGCTTTCTCAAGATGCGCTTTACGATTTTAATGTCTTCGATAATTTCTCCAAGACCCCGCATGTCTTCTACCACAGCATTTACCCTGTCAAAGAATGCATCAACGGACTCATTCGGGTTCATTTTGAGATCTTCATACTTGTTCCACAACACTTGCAGCTTTGCCTCTCTGACTTTGGTATCCCCTTCATAAATATTCAAAAGTTTTTCCCACATGGCATGTGACGTTTTGCATGACATCACCTTTGTATAAATGGGATTAGAGAGGGCTCCACCTAAGGCGTTTATTGCTTTGGAATCAGCATCCAACTCTTTGTGCTCAGCTTCTGATAATGCACCACTAGTAATATCAGCTGTGATACCATGCATAGCTGCTGAAAACACATCCATTCCCAGAGATCGGAAATAGTGTTGCATTCGATTCTTCCATATCTGAAAATTACATCCATCGAAGATCGGAATCCCTCTATGATTAGTGACCTCCATTGAGAGAAGACCAACTGTTAACCTTCCCTCTGATACCACTTGTTAGGTCCACTAGGCTGGATACCCTGAGAGGGGGGGTGAATCAGGGTATGACTAATTAAAAATTAATGCCCGTTCTGATCTTGTTTCGCTGTTAAGCAAAACACTCTTCTCTCTTTTCCCTGTTGCACGATATAAACAGAAAGTAAAGCAATCACAGGACACAGCAATTTTACTTGGTTCACCGCTAAGGGCTACGTCCAAGGAGCATACGCCGACAGGTTTCCGGTCGTACCAAATTCCACTAATCTTCACTAGCTGTGGATTACAAGGTTCGGGCTAGATCACTTCTATGCCCAGGCTCACTGCCTTTACAATGTTTAGGGTCAGCTCACTGCTTTCCCAAGGGTCACTCCCTGTTTCTCTCTCTCTGGCTCACTGCCGGTGGAGAGGATCACCTTCTTCCTCTTCCTAAGCTCACTGCTCTTGGAAGGGAATCCAATCACAGTTTATAGACCTGTAGGTCTCTTCATTTTCATGAAGGAATGCATCTTCCTCTGTATGTAGATGCTCTGATGAAGTCCAACTTTCACCCGCAGATGAATCTCACTTTGCACCAGATGTACCGGGCAACCTCAATTTTTACGCGCAACCCTTACGGTGTCTTGCGCGCAACTTCTATGCTTTGCGCGAAATTCCTTTTTCGCGCAACCTCCAAATTTTGCGCGCAGCCTGGAAACTGCCTTGCGCGCAATTCACTGCCTTTGCGCGAAATCCACTTTTCGCGCAACCTTCCTTTTACGCGCCAACTCAAACTTTCTGCGCAGCCTTTGCTTTTCGCGCAATCTGACTTTACGCGCAAACTTTAAGTTTACGCGCAACACCCTTTCAAACTTCAATTTCGCGCACCAGAGCTCAGGTATTTTCTATGTCTTGAACTCTGCTGAATGGAGGAGGGTCACTTCATATTTATAGGCAACATCGACCCCGCGCGAAAAACCCTCCTTGAGCGCGTAATCCGCTTTGATCTTCCACGCACAAACATTTTCCGCGCACTGCTCCATAATTTCGCGCACCTCATGCCTTTGCCATTTTACGAGCTTCAGACCTCGTAACACCTCTTGCGCGAAATACTTCATCCGCTATTTCGCGCGCCACTTCAATTTTCCGCGCACGCCTCCAAAATCGCGCGCGCCTCATGCCTTTACCGTTTTTCAAGCTTTCGGCCTTGAAACATCTTTTGCGCGAAATACAATTTCGCGCAACCCGCTGTTTTGCGCGCCACACTTCAAGATTTCGCGCAACCCTCTATTTTTGCGCGCCACGCTTGATTTTTCCGCACACCTCCTTCATTTCTCTCTCCTCAACCTTTGCCAACGACATATCACTCCATTTTCCATTGGCGATTTTCAGGCCCAAAAAATTGGCAAACACTGGAAAACGGCGCCACCTTGTACTGCTCTTTTGTACCGCCTCCAGATCGTCCTTTCCTTTGTCAAAGTTCTTTGTCAACATGGAATGTCAACAACTTCTCGGGAACTCGACAATTCTCCATGGAAACCTGCTTTGTCAACAAACACAATCAACCCAAAAATGCTGCAATGTTACCTTGAGGGATTTTTGCCCAACATAAGAAATTTGAGATCCTCATATAAAATTTTAACTAGGAAATTACTTCAGAGTTTTCTAGAGTATTTAAAAATTCAATGATATCTGAGGTGTCTAGAATTATGATATTCTATAGAATAAAAAACCAAGTGATGAAAATTTATCTTTTCTTCGTCGATCAAACATAATAATCACACATAGATCACTCTTAAAGAAGAGATAAATATTGGACCAACATAATTCGGTGATAGGGTACTGAGATGTGTTAAAAGCCACGATAATATTTTCCACATCACCAATTCATGATTTATAAACACATAGATAGATATTTTTTATTTATTTAATTGTGATAATTTTTTGGGATAAATAAGACCATGGTATTTCCAAATATTTTGGGGAATAAAATGATGATGAGTCTTCTATAAGATAAAACAAGATATTCCAAAATAAAAATTGAAGATATAGATTCTGAGTTTGAATATATGAGATTTCAAAAACATGAATCTAGAATATTATGGATCCTCTAAATGTCATATCTATACGATAACGTGAATATAGAATAAAAAATCATAGAGAAAGGATTAATCCAAAAATTAAAAGATTTATTGAGTATTGTGGCCATTCATTTAAGATTTTTATGAAAATGAGAGGAAAATGTCATCATCATCTATGGATACTCGATAAAGGATCAAAGTTTCATTTGTGATCATTATTTAAGAGAGAATTTTCATTTTGTTGATAAAATATTTTAACTATTTAATTCTATCCATTTTAATGAGTTCCATTTAACACCCTCTCTCAAGTTCCCTTTGATAATAAGAAGAAACTGTTGTTCTTAGGATAATAATCATTACACATCGGGAAAATAACCATCCTAAAAGGATGAAAACCTTATTAAAAACTATGTTCTAGACACTAATTTTCAGAATAAATGAGTATATAGAAATATAAGTGTTTAATAAGCATGATAATACTAGAGGGGTTTGTAAATATATACACACATATTCACCCCCCATGAGTCTGCACCACCATTTTTGTGATCAAACACATCATAATCATTTTTTCACTCACTTTATCCTCCTTCCTCCCTCATGTGAACCACCCTCTATCATTTCTTTCTTCATCCATCATGATAACCTAATCAACTTCTTCCCAATATCTGATTCTCCTTCATTACAATAGCTTCTCTTTCTCTTTTCCAATCTTCTTCTTTGTCATCTGTTATGTAAAACACTTCCCCTTCCATACGAATTGCTTCCTGGTATAATATAAGTTCCCTGAATATATACTCTTATATTATCTTTATTATTATATAATTTAAATAACATTTATTATATTTAAATAAGGATTTAAAATTTCATATTTATAGATTGATCATGTGTTATAGTATATAAAAAATATGGCATAGGATGTGACTAAACTTCCCACTTATTTTATAGTACAACATGTACATATTATACACAATGATATCAAAGATTTGGGACCATAGATATGATTGTATTAACAAGAAATAAAATTAAAGTTATTTTTTATTATTTCAAATTATTTTAACTACAATTAATCACTTTTTGTTTAAATTTTTTTCATAGTAATGAATTATTCTAATTATTTATAAATATACTCAGTTTATATAGAATGTAATGAATTATATGACCTATTTGAATTTTTTCTAATATCATACGTTATTATATTTAGTATATTAAAAACATATAAGGGCACATATAAAAATCTTAATTTATAGATAAAAAACAATTCCACTTTATCAACTCTTTTTAGCATTGATAAATGTTGTAAACTTTTATTGGTATTAAAAATATCATTTATTTTTTTACTATTTAGAATGTTCCTATAATGAATATAAGACCTAGATTTTTACTAGTGAATATTAATTAAAGATATCAATTTTATTAAACCATTAAAAGTCTTAAAACATTTATATTTTTCAATCATATTTTAAAAATTAATGATTAATAATATAAATTAAAAAAAATTAATAGTGAAAATGATTTATCTTCTAAAATAGAAATATCATTTAGGTAAAGTTAAAGATAAATATAAGACAAGTACTTGTAAAGAGTGGGAGAATATTGGAAACATTAGGGTTTAATTGTTCTATTACAAATCTTACAAATAGTGTAAATAATATAATCATGTTTCCAAAACATCAAGAACTTTATTTAAGTCATCAATGAAATTTTAAAGGTTAGTTGAGTTTTCTATACCCACAACACTAACTCTCAATGATTATATGAATTTAAAATTTAAAAAAATGGTATCATAAAATATTTCATATTTTATTATCTCAAAAAATTATAAATAAATAAAAGGTTATGATGATGGAACATGATAATTATGATGGGACATGATAGTTATTCTAGTGTTTCAAGGAAATTAAAATCCATTTTTCAATATAATTTTATTGAGTTTTTCATGTTGCATCATTTGAAACTTAATTGATAAATGTTTTCGTCAGTACCCAATAGATTTTTAGGGTATTATTTTCCATCATTCATATGGTCATTTAAAATTTCACCATTTTTCATAATAGAAATTTATTTTTTAGATTTATCTATATTATCTCAACTAAAAATAGTATTTTATTATTATTTTATTATGTGAAATTGTATTTAATCAATGATAACCAATTATATATATATTGAGATTTTTTAAACTTTTCCTTTTCCTTGGTTTTTAAAAATTATTTTTTAGAAATGTCCATTGTATAATGTTTGATTTTTTATTCTTGGATATATAAATTCCAAAAGTAAATTATTTTAAAAAAAGTCATAAATCCTCTATGACTCTTATGTTGTTAGAACCATCTAATAGACTCCCATATTAATCAGTTATGCTTCTTACTTTTGGTATGCCAGGTTTTTTCTATTTTATTTAATCGGATATACTCTCATATTAATCAAGTATTCTCTATAATTTCAGTGAAAAACTTTCTACTTTAGGGATTTTGAGGTGATTAAATGAAACCACAAAGTATTTCACATAGAATATCCATATGTTGTCACAGTAATGATCATGAGTGTATTATAGAGTTTTTGTGAATGTTATTTTTTTATGTGAAAAAATTGTTTATTACATTGGTCTACTAGTTTTTAGTATATTTATTTAATATACTTTGATAGTAACAAGATATTAATAAACATGAATACACTAGGTGTTTGGAATATAAAATAATTTAAAGTAGTTACGTTAGTGGACATGCATGGGGTGACTAAAAATGATATTATATGATTATTCAGTTTGATATAGGGGTAATAATTTGTGATATGATTTCCCTAACCCTCATTTCTAATGATTGGTGGCATATTCCCCCAACCTAGAGGAATGATATTTTTGATAAACTAATAAAATCAAGTGAAAATAAAATTTGCAAGTCAATTTTTTTATATTACTTTAAAATATTAGTCTATTTAATTTGGAATACCTAATATGTCAATTATTTTTAATTTTTATGTTCATGATGTGGTTACGAAACAATAAACATTGAAAAACTTAAGAAAAAAAGGAAGTATAATAAGTATAAGATGTATTGTGAGTTCAATGAAACATATGTGAGTCTCCTTCAGTTGTATGAAAGGGTACCTGATTAGATACCAAATTATTATTAGAAATCCTTTGGGGACATGAATCATCCATCTTCACATATTCAGTTTGATACTATCTTATAAAATTGATATTTATTTAATAATAACAATTCGATTTTATTAATATTAACAATATTTTTTCAAGAATATTCTAAAAACACATCAAACAAAGAGAAACAAGTTATCCCACACATAGATGGTTCAAAAAAAATTCTGAGGTGGAGATAGAATAAGGTAGTCTATAATATATAATTAAATCAACTTTTTTTTTAATTTGAATTAGTTTAATTTATATAGTCATTAATGTTTTCCTTTAATGGTGTTGGAGAAAAAGTTGGTCTTAAGGTTGGTTGAACTGATTTTTTGTTCTACATGCATATGAATGAAGATTAGAAGAATGTAAATGATCCCACTACAAATAGTATATTAAAAATTATAAATTAAAATTATATTATTGTTATTTTTTATGTAATAAATTAATGAAATAACTAAAAATAATCAATATATAAAGTAATCTAATAATATTATTTATAATCTATTTATTTTTAATATGTAGAGTTGATTTAGAAAATTGGGATTTATACCATCTAAATTAGTTGTTTTTTATACTAATGAATACTATGATTATATGAATGAAATTACTAAAATAAGTTATTATATTATTATTGAGGATAAATTTTGGGGGCATTGGTGCTTATAAATTTAACAATAGAGGTTTTATTATTTTATAAGACTATTATTTTCATCTAAATAATAAATTTCATTACTTTATAATTAGTTTAACCTAATTATGAATTTTTCAAATTTATTTATTTATGGTTATGATTTAATATTTTCAAGTCATATTTATTACATAATTTCAAAAAATATGGAAAATCATTATAAATAAAATAATTAAAATAATGGGATATCCCATCTTTTATGATTGAATTTTATTTTTATGTTACACATATGTTTTACATGTTTATTATCTTCTTTGTAATTTTTTTCTTTTAACATACATCTTCATGTTTAACCTAGAGAGTAAAAAATAAGATGAGTAATACTGAAATATAGAATCCACCTTTACTTTTCAATGAGTCATGTTGATGACTTGTTTTAATAATTTCATTCAATCTATTATTGTGAAAATGGTGGTTTATATTATTGGTTACATGTAATTTAATATATTTCTAACTTGTTAATATTGGTAGTCTATGTGGGATTAATTGGAGTTCAATTTACAGAAAAAAAAAATTAATGGGGAAATGGATATAAATCCCTCACACACATCAACAACCTCCCACAGTATTAGTATTGTCCAAATTTTGGGAAGGTATTATGCTTCTCATGTGAGTGGGTTGGGTAGTGGACCCTCCACCTCATAAGTCTTTAGGAGGATCTCATCTTTATTCAATATGATTCATACTTCTATGGGTCTATGGAATGTTATCATTCCCATGAAATTTGAATAAAAAAATTATATTTTGATCCCCAGAATAGAATATCGGAGTGTGAGTCTCAATGGATAGCTCGAGATGAGTATTTTTTTAGTGATTTTATGTTTAATTACAACATTAATTAAGTTTTAATTGTAAAATTACTAAGTTCTAAAAATTAGTTTCCTTAATAAAAACCAAAATGATAAAAGTGGGGAAATTTTGAAGTTAAGGAACAAAATTCTATATATTCTCTAATTTTTTTGTTGGAGGTCTAGATCAACCATAATTACTATTTAATACATTATTTTTCCATTTTTTATGAAATTTTGGTAAAATAAATATTCCAATAGTTTTCAACTTTTTATATTTATAAGAATGTCACCCTTATTTTACTATAAAAAGGCATTCACTCTTCCCCTTCCTCACACATATCAAGACGCATTTTCGCATCCAAAACCTACCAAAATAAAATCTAAAAATCCATAAATTCGTAATATAGGCCTCCATTTTGTCATTAATCTATCCATATAATCCCTTTTTTGAAAACCAAAATGGAGTTACAGAGATAATATGTAATGTCCTTCAATAGAAACTTTTGTTTTATTTTCTTTCCCCACCACATCAATTATTTTTATTCCATTATTATATAATATCATCAGTATCCTAAATATTCATATATTATTTTATTATATGTTTTATACCTAATACTACTCACACTTCCATTAAATGTGTAATGAATATACCAATCGTGTGTGTGGTGGAGTATCACCTTGCGAAACGATATTGGTCGTTTTTTCTTTACTGCCTCTCATGGTTGGTAATTATGATAGAAATACTATATTTAAATAATATATATGATTTTTAGGATGTTTTTATTTTTATTTAATTATTGTATAAAAAAATATTAATTCTTACCATTTTTTTGGAAAATGATATATTTTTTTGTGGATGTGTGGACTACCGCATTGTCAAAGCGATGTGATTCATTCGCACTTTACATCGAATGTAATAAGGACGGTTTTAGTAAACTTGTATAACATATATGAAATATAAATCCTACTATAATTATAATATATATATATATATACACATATTTTATTTACTATCTTATAATATGATAATAATATGGAAACATCATTCATGCACATATAGGGTCAACCATCTCCGTGAACAGTGTATTCCATTTCATATTTCTATATTTTATAGATTTTTATAAATATTTATATACTAAATATATATGATATTTATGTAATTTTTAACATTTTTCAAATAATTAAATCCTGAACTTATCAATAGGATTCATAATAATAATTCAACATATATACATAAAAAGAAAGAAGATATTACCTAGAACGAAACGTTAACACATAATTATTAATAAATTATTGAAATAATTTTGTTATAAAATAGAATATTATATTAAATATAATAATAGGTTTTAGTGTCACATTTATAAAAAAAATTATTTATTATACAATATTTTCAATTGTGTACACAAAAATTAACGACTTAATGTAAGGGTTTTCTCGTCCTACATTTATTTTTTCCAAACTTATGCCTTTTTCACCACACATTTTTATTGAGTGGTGTATATAATTTTCATTAATTAATTCTATGTTTCATATAAAAAAATCTGGGTATTTACATATACATTTTATGATTTTCTTTCATTTGGTTTATGAGTCAATAGTTACCTAATTGGTAAAGTAATGTTTTTCTCAATTTTCCTTCTTTGAAATACATGACCTATTAGGCACCTATATTTTTTTATGGCATGTATATAATTCAATTTGACACATTATATCATGAATATCCCACTTTTCATGATATTTTATGATTTATGTAATTTTATTCTCTCATGGGTATTATTATTCAAACGTTCCAAAGTGGTAAGAGTTTACTATTATAGCCTCTTCATTTATAGGTATTATTTATGACTATTCTTTCATTGATGAAATATTATAATCCATTTCACTACAAATATAATGAATTTTCTTCTCCTATTTTTATTCATGATATCTTCATGTAATCAATCCATTTTTTCACTCTTTTATACTTAATATTATTAAGAAAGTATTTTTAATAAAATCATCATTTATCACTCTCTTTGGTCAAAAATATATGTTATTTCACAAACATGATTTCTAAAATAAATTCAAAATTCCAATTCTATGTTTTCAAAGAAAAATTTTTAATTTTTTTAAATATTATTTTATAAGTCTTCAAGGGAAAAAAATTCAAATGTTATCAAGCTTCTTTTATATATTTTCAAGGAAAAAGTTTTCCAAAATGTTTTTAACCTTATTTTAAAGTTCTCAAGGTAAAACATTTTGTAATTTTTTCTAAATATCCTTTAATAATTTTTCAAGGGAAAAGGTTTTAAAGAAATTAGGTTTATATTATAAGTTTTTAGTGAAAAAAATAATTCAAAATATTTACAATCCCATTTTATAAATTTTTATGGAAAACTGTTTAAAAGGATTTCCAAATCATCTATTATATATTTTCAAAGTTATTTTCAATGAAAAGTTTTTATATTCATGATGTGTTTTAAATGATTTTAAAATATTAATTAATATGATTTCAATTATATTTTCAAAATAAATTATGTTTAAAATTTATTTTAAATGATTTAACAGCTTTTTTTTATTTTTTCAAAAGGGTATTTCAAAATAAAAGTATTTAAATGATTTAAAAACTTATTTTAAAACCTTTCATAGTTAAGATTTGATGAAATTATTATTAAAATTTTCTCTTTTCCAGATGTTATGATGTGATGACATGTTATGATACCCATTTAATTTCATAAGTTATGATATAAATTTTTGTGATATAGTTACACACATATGTATGATTTAATTATGAGATAGTTGGGACTTATATCTCCCTCTAATACATTGGATAGTGATTTATATCGCATGAGAGAGACATTATTGGAATGTGTAGTTAACTCGGTACACTAAAGGACTTTTTCCACTAAGATGATCATGGGTGTGAATCTTGACTACTAAGATGGACATGGAGGTGAACCATGACTATTAAGATATTTTGGGGACTAAACCCATTCCACTAATATGGGCTTGTAATTAATCCTTGAAATCTATAGAAATAATTATTGTATGATTTTTGTTCCTACCACAAGTTCTATGTATTATTCAAATGTAATGCTATAATGGAATATTCTCTAGATTCCCTTATGATTCATGTATTTTGAAACTTTTTTATTAATGTCATGACTCTTTTATATTATCTTTGATATGAAGGGTGTAATATTCAAATGTTATTCTCATGTTCTCAAATAATTATTCTCATTTTATTATTATATATCTTCTTTATTTACCCATATTGACCATATGAGCTCACCATTGCTTATGTTTCCTTTCCAAAAGTTTTGAAGAATGTTTTTAAATATAATTAATAAAAGGGAGTATATTTTTTGGGAACATTTAATAACTTTATCAAATTTAGAATTTTTTGTTCCATGTTTCAAAATACAGTAAATTATTATTAACATTAGGAATATACTTTTATAATGTAATGAATATTCAAATAAATTGATGTAATATCTTTATATGCTAAGACTGGGTCACAATTATTGTTATAAAACTAAAGGTTTTGTCAAAATCTCGAAACTAGGATGATAAAACATTAGTAAGATCGCTATGGATATTTATAAGTATATTTCATGGGATGTATCTAAGTGTAACCCTTTAGTGTCATAGATTTAAAAGAAGGCATCATAATTTAGACATCCCAAAAGTGATTTTTCATGATTATGTGGATTCTTCTAAGATAAGTATTACTCACACTATTCATTCTTGTTTTAGTCAATGGTGATAACCAGAATGTGTTGGTTTAACATTGATTGTGATAGAAAATTTGTTAATGAGCCTTATAATGGGATGATCATGAGAGTGAAGTATGTAGTGATCTTTCCTCAACAGTTTTGTGGGAACACAATTAACAACATATACCCTAACTGACTCTTAGACTCACAAAAGAAAAGTATAAAATAATTAACTAAGAGTTAGGGTAATGGATCCCATCTAAGAAACAAGATATATTTTCTTTTATATTGAGAATGTGGAAAGAAAAACCCAAGTGAATGTCTTAAAGGAACATAAAGATGTTTTGATTGTGGAAAAAAGGGTACAAAACAAGAAACTGTAAAGGAAAAATGAATAATTTGATTAATACAATGGATGGGAAAATTTGAATCCCTAAAACATTATTAACGATTAAATAATTTAAATGTGGAATCAATGGGAATTATGGAAATAGTTGTACAAAGTTGAAAGATCATAAATAGAATTAGAAATCTTGAATGAGTAGTGGTTATATTTTGGATGAAGATGTGACTATAGATGAAATGTTAATGGAAAGAGGTATTAAGTATTTGGATGATGAATCCTCGTTATTGGGTTAATTATGATCTAATCAATGTGTTTATGTATTCAGAGTCAAAAATTATGAATTGTGAAAAATATAAGTATTGTTCAGTTTATTCTTTCTACTAAGGATTTACAATAATATGATTAATGGTTATGATGGACTAGAAATTTTATTTAATGGAAAGTTTATATACAAGGAAAAACATTATTAAGGGAAATATAACCCTTAATATGTTCAATATGTTAAGATAATTACGTTTTTATAAATATATGTCAGATATGAATAAGTAAACTAGATGGTACTGATTTCCTTGGAACTAATTCTAGATTTGTTAACATGTGTTTTTTGAAATAGTTGATGATGTTTAATAGATTTTTGGACTTAATAAATTTATCCAATATACATTTAAATAAGCAATAATTCTTGTTTCTAATAAGTATTTTAAGAAATTCAGGTTATTACCATGTTTTAAAGGAATACATGATGAAGGTATTCGCAAGTTTGGTATGTGAAAAATAAGAGCTAATTTATAATATAAAGGGGATCAACACTCTATGGTTTTTTAAAATTTAGTGACTTTTATTATAATGTTTTGTATTTTCATATTTTGGATGGATTATATGGTTATCCATTTATAGAAAGTTAATTTCAAACATAAGATGATGTTTTTGAGATTAAATTATTGTCTCACTATATGAGGATTTAGGCATATTGGATTACCTATTATATCCAATTTTTTTATGATAACTGAAGAAACATGGGTTGAATTATTTTGGATCTTAGGATCCATTATTGCTTCATGCATAAAAAATTTACCATCATTTTTCAAGTAAGATATGAAGTATAAATTTTCCAACACATAACCAAAGGGTGATATTGAGCATATGAAAAGGAATGAAAACAAGTAAGTATATCTCCCTGTGGAAATTATCCAACTATATGATAATGGTCCTACAATAAAAAAATTCTTATTATCGTCATTTTTTATGATATTAATGAGCTATTTCATGTGTCTCTACTTTATGGTTTTGTGATTGTTAACTTTTTCTGGATCTCCCACTTTATTGTGATTAGTGATCTTTTTCAATCTCTTGGATAATTTACACATTTATTCCATTTCCATGTTTTTACTACCCACCAATTTCCATCAATGTGGAAACATAGTTATATGTCAATAATTTGAACATTTTAAAATTTGGGTAATTGGAATCTATTTTTCATTAAAATTGGATATAAAAACATTTCAATCTTTTGACCATTTTCACTTAAAGAACTCACTATCGTGATACATTAGTGGGATTAAAATTAAATTAATTTCTACCACAAATGTGATTATATTTTTATAAAAATGGATTCCATATTTATAATAAATTCAATTTATAATATATATTAATTTAAACCTTGTTTTTTACCAAAACTATTTGTGAAATTAATTAAAATTAATAATGGGGATTAAGGAAAAAATTATTTACTTACTGGTTAAACATTAATCTTGAGGAAAAAATGACCTAGACACATGCCCAAAACTAATTGGATTACAATATTTCGACCATATCCCATAATTTTTATAATTTTATGAGTTATTGGGATACTATCTCATGAAAGTATCTTATATAATAAGTTAACTAATGAAAAAGACAAAAAAGAATCTTTCTTACATTTAACGTTTATAATGCCTTGATATATCAACATAAAACCATATTTATTCAATCTCACACATTACATAGAATGGTAAAGAATGTTTTTACATCATATTGATTTATATTAAATTTTTTATATATTAATTATTTATATTATCTATTTAACTAATACTAAATGTTGTAACTATTTAGCTATTAATTAACTAAAATAAATTACATTGAAAATATTAAAATTAAATTAAAATGTATAAATTATTAAATTTAATTTTTTATATGAATATTTCATGTTACAAAGGTTTTAAAATAATATTTTCAAATTCCATATTTTTCTTGATATATTTGAATTTTAAAGTAAGTAAATAATGTGAAAATTGGCATTAATGTTATTTTATAATAAATGATAATTTATATAAAAATATAATTTTTCATACAAATCCTATATTATTTCAAATGATTTTTAAGTATTAATAAATAAAACAATATGGTCTATTCATGGAAAAATTGATCTTATATGAACATATTGACTTTTAAATTGTAAAACAATGTTATCACGGTTCGGGTTAAAGTGGTGTTTTTGCGTGTTAAATGCACTTGTTTTAAAATTAATTTCCATCCAAAATGGGATTTATTTTTTTTAATTTAGATATCATATTTATAATTAAGTGGGTATATATTTTCTAATAATTCAATATTTAATTTATTTTTAATGGTGAAATTAATTTGGTTAAAAAAATTGTTACCGTAATAAAAACAAAAATGATATACATGGGAAAACATATAATTTCTGGTACAAATTTATAAAAATGTAGTTATTTTAATGTGTTTCAGATTTTTATCGACCATAAATCCCTTTTAATTCATTATTTGTCAATTTTATAAGCACGTGAGTTAAGGGAAACTTCCCAATAGTGTTTTCCTTTTGGTATTTACAAGAATTCATCCCCTCCTCATCTATAAAAAGACATTCACTATCCACCATCCTCACACCCCTCAATAAACTTTGTCTCATACAAACATTACCCAAATAATATCCCAAATTCCATACCTTAGTTATAGATGCCTCACTTTTGGTATAAATCCAACCAAGGAATCCCTTTGGTGCAAACAAAAAGGAGTTACTCAAAGAAGATATAACATCCTTCCAAACAAACTTTTATTTTATTTTCTTTCTCAGCCACATCAACTATTATTATTACATAATTATATAATAACCAATATTTCCTTAATATTATGATAAGTTTTTATTATATTTTTTCTACCTACATATACACACACTTCCATCAAATGGGTAATGAACTTATCCTTCTTGTGTACGGCGGACTACAACCTCGCAAAATGATGTAGTTTTCTTTTCCTTGACAACCCTTCATGGTTAGGAATTATTATGTAAATACTGTTTTCATATGTTATATATGATTAATTTATAATTATGTAATTATTATATAAAACATACCTTCCTACTTTTCAATTTTTTGGTAATACGATAACATTATATGTGGACCTGTTGGCAACCACCTCTTCCAAGCGATATGATTCATTCACACTTTCCATGGAATGTATTAAAGAGGGGTTTAGTAAATATATATTATATATATGACCTGAGAATTATATTTTAATTATAATATATAGATATATATATACATATATATTTCATTTAATTTCTTTCAATATGACAAGAAAATGAAAACAGTGTTGATGCATACATACAACCTACCATCTTCATAAATGATCTATTCAATTTCATATTTCTATATTTTATATATTTTAATAAATATTTTTATACTGAATATATATGATATTTATATAATTTTTTACATTAAATAAATAATACAATTGTTATATAAGTTAGAGGATCAAGAATAAAAAATAAAAACATTTACGAAAAAACAAAGCAGATATTACCTAGAACAAAACATTAAACTTGAATTGTTAATAAACAAGTAATATAAAGTCATAATAAAATAAAATTTGGAATTATATATAAGAATTTTTTTTTTTTTATATTTATAATAATATTATATTTATTACACCATTTTTTTTAATGTGTGCCAAGAAATTCAACACTTAAGGTAAGGGCTTTCTCATCTCACTTTTATTTCTCTGAGACTTATGCCTTATTCACCACTGATTTATTTGTTGTGGTGTATATATTATCCATTAATGTATTATATGTTTAATAGAATTTAATTTATAGTATTTTATATATATATTTCATGATATATTTTTCATGGGGTTTTTATGTTCAAAATTTACAAAATTAGTAAGTAATTTTTGTCTCAATTTTCCTTCTTTGAGATACATGTCATGTTATGAACCCATATTTTTCTATGAAGTGTATGTAATTCTTGTTGACACATTATATCATTAATATAATTATTTTCATGATATTTTAATTTAAATTTAATGATATTATTTTGTCTGTATTGTGATTCAAATTCTCTAAAGTTGTAATAATCTATAGCTGCAATCTCATCAATTACCGGGATTGATTGTGATTATGCTTTCATTAGTGAGATATTATGATCTATCTATAAATAATTATTATGAATTTTATTCTAATATGGTTATTAATAATATATTCATTTAATGGTACAATTTTTTCACTCTTCGGTGCTTTAGAAAATTATAAAACTGTTTATAAAAAATATAACATTATCTCTCTCTTCAGTACGAAATCAGGAAACTTTCAAAACCATGTATCCAAAAAATGTTTTAAATTTACCTTTATATGTTTTCAAGGAAACATATTTTAAAAAAATGATATTCCTTTATGTGTTTTAAAATAAAAATCGCCTCAATTTTTTTAAATATTATTTTATATGTTTTCAAGGAAAATTATTGTCCAAATGTTTTCAACCATTTTTTATACGTTTTCAAGGAAAAAGGTTTTAAAATTTTTTCGTGCTTCATTAAAAAGTTTTGAAGGAAAATTATTTTCAAAATTATTTCAAGATTATTTTATAATGTTTTAAGGAGAAAATTTTTAAATTTTTTATGCATATATTATAATTTTTCAAGGAAATGCATTTTCGAGCTTCTATTATAAGCTTTCATGGGAAAAGGTTTTCAAAAAAAAATTCAAGATTATTCAATTTTTTTCAAGTAAAAAGTTTTTAAAATGGATTTTAAATCATTCATTATAAGTTTTCAAGTTTATTTTCAAATAAAAAACATTTCCAAAAAATATATGTTCAATAAGTGTTTTAAATGATTCTCCAACCTTCATTTATATATTTTGAATGATTTTTTTAAATAAAATGGTATTTAGAAACTTTATGTATAAAATGTAATTTAAATTATGTTCATGTATTCCTTATTATGTTTTAAGAAGTTTATTTTCTAATAAAAGTATTTTAATTATTTGATAGATTCTTTTATTATTTTTTGTTTTTATTTTCAAAGAAAAATATTTTAAATTTTTTTTATGTTTTAAAAGGAATTTTTTTCAAAGAAGAAAGGATATTTTCTTCACTGAATTATTTTACAAGATTTGTCAAAAATTATCTTCCATATAAGATATAATTCATTGATATTACTCATGCCTTACTAGAGATATGACCCACATGTTCTATTTATATTCATTATCTGAATGGATTATATTTTTACGGAATGATGCATGTGAAACCCATTTCCATTTCATAGGTTATATTTTTATGGAAAACATTTCACTTTCATCAGTTATTATTTTATGAAACCTTTTTCTATTTAATGGGTAATATATTTATGAAACTCATTCTTCTTTCTTTGGTTAAATGTTTTTGAAACTAGTTTCTCTTTCAAGGGTTATATTTTTATAAAACACATTTATTTTTCATGGGTTATATGCTGATGAAACCAACTTATTTTTAGGGGTTATTATTTGATGAAATGATTATTAAACCTGTCTCTTTTTCACATGTTATCATATGATGACATTTTTATTATACTCATTTCATTTCATCGATTATAATATGAATTTTTATAATCTATTAGAACATAAAGGTATGATTTCATTATGATATGGTTGAGACCTACATCTCCAGAAAAATTATTGGGAAAAGGTTAATATTTCATGAGATATACACGGTTGTAATGGGGATTAAACTCACGTAGAAAAAGAATTTTCTTGATAAGATGGTCTTGTGAGTTATCCTTGACTACTAGGACGGTTATGAGAGTTAAACATGACTACCAAGATGGATTTTTATTGATCCCATCCCACTATGATGGCCTTAAAATTAATCCATCATTACTATGGAAGTCATTTATATATGATAATGTGTATTGCATAATTTTAATGTCTTATTCAAATGTTATTCTCTCAAGGATTATACTCTTGATTACCTTATGATTCATGCAATATGAACAGCTAATTTTATGACATCACTCATGTATATGATCTTTGATATTAATAATATGTTCTCAAATTAATATTATCATGATCTCATGCCCTTATTCTAATGTTATGCTTACATATATCCTTTAATTACCCTTACTATACATTTGATCTCACACTTTTTTATAAATCCTTTCCATAGGTCATGAATAAAGGTTTTATGTTGAAGTACAAAAGAGGGAATTTATTTGTGGGAAATATTAAATATCTTAAACCATGTTTGAATATCTTGTTCAAAGTTTCCAAAGATACAAAACTATAAGGGTCCTTGAGAACATACTTTTTTAATATGCAGAATATTTATCAAAATTAATTTAATATCCTTGTATGTTAATCCTAGATCGCAATAATCCAAATGTTGTATTTTATGGTCAATTGAAGTAAACATTAATAACTATAATATTATTTTAATATATTTTCATAAACTACTATTTTACTTATATATGCCTAAATTTGAAGTCCAACATTGATCTCTGTCAAATACTTGGATACCACTCTACTAGGAACTAATTCTACTAAGGCCCCCACCTCGATTGGCAATGTAACAGAGTGTAACCCCTAAAGCCCACCTCTAATGGGACAAGATTTGGTGACTAGTGTTGAGTTTAAAAATCACAAAAAAGGGGGAAATTTCACTCAAAATAAAGGTTGAAATGATCTAAATTAACTAAAAATCACCAAACCCTTAAAAAATAATCAAAAATTAATTAATATCATAAAAATATGTAATTCATGAATTTTATAAAATATAACCAATTTAATGAAATTTAAAACTATGAACAATAACCACTTAATCAAAAAAAAAAAATCCCAACCACCTCATAAACCTCAATCATATTCAATACAATCTCTAAACACCATAATCAATTATCCACCTTATTCGTTGATCACGCACAACTTGATGACTCCACTAACATGACCATGTGAACCAGTGTCAAAAATTAGTCATGATTAAATCTACATACTCATAATGACACTCCCTGAGGATGAACAACCGAGTAAATATAATGCATATATAATAATAAAAGAAGTAAAATAATAATAAATGTCACATTATTAGCAACCAAAATCTCATATGGGTAAACTAGTTCAAACATACACTAGTGAGTTATCATATCCTCAATTATTGTTAGATACATTTCATGAATAAATTTCCTTCCAGAAGTCTATAGTCCCTTTTCTATAAAACTAGTTTGTTAAAATAATTTATTCCCATCATCATCATGAACATATCTCAATAAATAGTAAAGTATATATAATATTTAACACATGTTATAAAATTATTTCAGGGTTATGAAAACCAGCTCCCACAAACTCGTCCACCAATAGTCTTAGTTCCTCATGTCCTAAAGGTATTTAACCTAAAACGCTCCTGTCTATTACCACATAAACCACATAAACACATCCTAATGAACATTAATTGTGTGCCCTAATTCCCAGGATCATAATAACCATGTATCGTACTATAAATATAGTTATAGGTCTGTAGAGAAAAAAGTTTTCTATTTAAACATCACATAATCCTACTCAATCACTATCTATTAATTCACAAGATTAAAAAATCCCAAGGGTGGTGGTTTTATTATGATCATTTCACTGAATACTTGAAATAACAAAGAAATATACAATGAAATATCTCATGGAATTCTCTTTCCCATAACCTTTTGGGTTTTAGAGGGTCAAATTTGAATTATTATAGTAGTGTAAAACAATAATTAAATCCAACACTAAGATCTCTATAGTGTGAACTGAAACCACTCATAAAAAATAATCAAGATATTTGTATCTAACATCATATATATTAATCAATCTAATATTAAAAAATATAATTTTATGAAGATACATAAGAACTATCTAAAGTACTCCTTTCACTATGTTGTATTCAAAGTTTGAAATAATTTTCCCAATACTTGGGGGGGATTATCTTTCACATCATGATATACTGTTATCTAACAAGGAAAAGGAAAGAAATGAAGAGAGATGTTAATTTTGGAAGAAACCATAGGATCCATCAATTCTATTTCTAAGCCTTTGACTTATTTATATATTCCTTAAGGATGCTCCCTAAATCTTCTGCATAGTTAGTCAAATGTTATAAATGTTCAAGTAATATCATTAGTTATAAATAATTTGTAACCCTTGTCTAAATATAGAGGCATGAATTAATCATAGAAATGCATTCAAGATTCTCTCATATGTTTCATCAAATAGAATAAAAATTTTAATGATATATTTTGTGGAATATTTTTCAAATATTATTATTTACCATTTGGATTCTAACGTCAATCCGGACATACAATTAAAATATAAATACTACCACTTATGATTCTTCCATATCAAACACTATCATAATCCTTAATAAATGGTCTGGTATCAATTATATCACACCTTAGTATATCAACATAAAGGTGTACTCTATGCCTTGGGTTTGTATATCTCATGCATTACCACATATAGAATATATTTATTAATCTCCCACTTTCCATGAAGCCTAATAGACTTTGTATCATTTCACCTTATATCGTATCATATAAAATATCTTTTGAAACCATATTTAAATCTAATTTTTGATATATTCCAAAACACTTCTAGAAATATATATTTGAATTCACCTTGCATCACATCATATGAAATATCATGTGAATATAAATACAAAACTCCTTTTTCATAAACTCTAAAATACTTTTTGGGTAACCCTTTATGTTTTTTAAAAATCAATACTCGTTAATTGAACCTTAAGGTATGACACCACCAGCTATTGGAATTTTCATAACTAATTTGTAGTCTTAAACTAATAAATATAATAAAATAGTGGCCCCTGTCAATCCAGTTGTTCTACTCAAAAAAATGAATATATAATTATATTTATCAAAAATATGTATCAATATACATGTGTAAACCAGTTGTTTCATATAATTGAAGAAACATTCATATATTCTCTTTATCTAAGACATTGAGTAGCCACAATTTTTTTTAATACACTAACCCCAGTTACCCAGAGTCGGTGCATTATTTTAATACATTGGCATGATACAAGGAAACCATGTCTTGAAAGACTGATCAGTTTAGCAGTCTTGGAAACAAGATACAAACATAATTTTAACATTATAACTTGAAAATAAATACAACACTAATTCATTCCATTAGAAATGTCCAGGCCTCCAAGATATACCTGAAAGTCACTAATAACTAACTTCTTCATATCCTGGGAAAATAAAACATAAGAAAGGGGTGAGTTAAGATGCTCAGTAAGGGTAAAACATTTAGCAGAAGATAACATAAACAATAGGTATGGTGGATAATTGAAAACACATGGATTTATAAATAATAAACATGAACACTTTATGGTAGAAATATGAGCCGAGTAAATAATGACATAATAAAACATAGTCATGGGTATTCTTCTAGTATAATAACCACATGAATCCGCAATATTATTTTCATAGTGAGAGATTGTATAATTCCATACATTCTGAAACATTTTTTCCAGGACTCGGCCAAGACATATAAATATGATTAAGGCCTTGACCAAAACCATATTTCAAATTGGTAAATTCCACAGCTTATTACACGTCTAATTGTCTCTTAAGACCTACCGATGCATCGAGGACCTATAGCAGGCTCCACCAATCACATACTACGTAACACCCCAAGATTTTATGAGATGTATTATTTCTAATTTCTCTAAGTTTATATTATACCCTACACCAAAATTAGCTTGTACTATATGCAATACCGTATTAGCTTGTAGTATACGTAACACTATTCTTGGATCATGTTACACACAATTTGAAGTTCGAAACATTGAGTGAATATATATATGTATATATATATATATATTCAATGTATAAATGAAATATGGTTGGATTCTGTTATACAAAAAATCAAAGAAGTCTTGCACTACGCACAACCCTGACATGGGTTGCGTTACATGTAATCGTGACCTTCCTCGATAGCGTGTGTTGTACGCAATATCGGGTTTCCCTAAACAACGATATATGGTTATAATATTATCAAGAACTAACCGTTATGAATAGTATTAACTAAATTTTGGATTTTATAATGTTATTATTCATCTTATAAATTTTCTAAAACATTTTATGTGAACAAAATAAATTTTTCGGGTATAATAAGTATTTTTCAAAAAATGCAGTTTTTCCGCCTTTTGATGGAGTACCCACATTAAATCTTGTTTTAGACATGTTTATAAGTAAAATTTTACAAAATAAACTTCTTATTTTGAATTAGGATATAAAAATTTACATTGGATAAAGTTTTGATATTTTTCTGATATTTTTCATATTTTAATGAATAGTAATAACACGCTATATTTTAATTAAAAACAACTTTTTTTCATTATAATAATTTATATGGTTAAATTATAATATTTAATTGTTTTAATGTATAAATATAATATATATTTACTATTTAATATAATGTATGTCATTAGCATTGATTTTACCTTCAATTCGTAGGTTAAATCAATTCAATCTTTTGCAATGTTTTAACCAAAAACATGTTTTCTTTCAACAACAGGATTAATTTTAATTTAATTTCTACAACTTTTGTGTATTTAATTTGGAAAAATGGATTCCATATTTGGAATTAGAGGGTCAAAATTTTTTTAATAAGCTACTTTTTATTTTTGGGCATTATGAATAGTAACTACGGTAAATTTTATTTACCATAGTTAAAGGTAAATCGGGTAATTAAGGGTAAATATAAGATTATAAAATTACCATAACACCTGAAAAAATCCTATTATATGACTAAAGGTCGAACCAGATCACCTAAGGGTCAGATTAGATTCATTTAATGGACTTTTTTCTATGAAAATAATTTAATTATTATTAAAACCAAAGAAAGTGACAACATGTCACTTTCATAAATCTTATAAGAATAATAATTTTAATTTAGTGATAAACTTAATGAAACTTCAAAAATTATTTGTATCTAGAAAGATAATAAAAGTATATACATCATATAAATTTATTTATAATTTTTAGGGATTAAATAATTATCATTAAAGATGACATAATAGTGATGTTGAAATTATTTTATTAAGAGAAATATCAAATAAATGGTTTTAAAAATATTTAAATAAATATTATATGAACTATTTAATGTTATCCAATAATTTTATAGATAATTATGACATGTTATTAATATATTAAATCTTTTACTTCGAACATATCTTATGTATATTTTTTATTTACATTCAAATAAATGAATAGTGTCTAAATTGACACTATTGTTATTTTATAAAAATAACATATTATAAAATTGTTTAAAAATCACAAAAATATTTAAAAATTATAAATTTATATTCATATGGTCTAAAATGTTATAAAGTATCCAATTATGTAAAATTCACAACAAATAAGTAATTATTTATAATAATTTTAAATTTATAATGTTATTACCACAAATAAAATAAAATTGATTAAATAAGGATAAATCAAGTTGATAATGTTTAAAATAAATTCATAACATGTCTAAATTTTATTTTTTGATGATATTATAACCTTATCTCATCCAATATTCTAATTTGAGTCATTTTGGAACTTTTTAAGTGGGTTTGGGATTTAATATAAATTAATATTTTCTTATATTTCCAAAGGTGCCCCTCTCCTCCCTTATAAAAGGGCATCTCCTCCCTCTTCTCCTCACACAATTTGGAGCCTTGAAGCTAGGAAAAACCCTACCCATTTTACTTCCAAACTTCATTATAAACCTACTATAGGTACTGGTCTTCTCAAAATACCAACTCTAGTGCCCTAAGAGAATGTTTAAAGGAGGCACTTCGAGAAAGAGGTAATACCTTCTACCGTTTTCATCAAGTTCCATTCCTCTTATACACCCTCTTATTTAGTTGTTTCATTATTAAGTAATAACATAATTATCCCTCATATACTAATATGTTATTATAAATATGAAACAACCCTATTTCACCTTTTATCCATCCTACAAACAACAAAATCACCACGTGTGCGTACATACGGAATATCGTCTCCATGCCGGGATGTAATCTGTTTTTCCACCAACACCTTACATGGATGGGTATAATGCTTATTATAACATCATACTGATTTTGATATATTATACCATCCACTCCAATTCTATTCAATAATTATGGGAACGATATCATCGCTCGTATGTACGTACGGACTACCGTCTCCACGACTCGATGAGATTCATTCTCCATGTTAACCATTAATTAATGATTATAAAGTATATATAATAATTAATAATGAAATATATGACGTAATAATGATACTGGATTTATATATATATATGTATTTCATCTACTAAATTCCATTAAATTCAATAAGGAAACAAAAACAACGTTCATGGATACGTATGGCCAACTGTCTCCATGAACGGTGTATTTCATTCCTTTTATCGATCTCTAATATATATGTATATGATGAAGATATATTAGATATAAATCATGTTTTACATTCTGGAATTATGTAAATCAGGATATAAGTAACAATATCAAGAACAAAAAGTCAAAACACATACGAGAAATGAAATGATTTTACCCAAAACGCTTCTTTAACATGGAATTTACAAAAGAACGTGTAATATAAAGTCATAAGTGAAACATATATGTTATCATAACAATAAATATGATTATGTAATAAGTCAATGACATTATTTAAATCATTATACAGGAGTTTATGATCCATACGAATCATATCGGACTTAAGGTAAGGGATAATTTTTCAAATCTCATTTTTATCCGAGATTGCTTATTCGTAAGTATTTACTAGGGTTATTTCTATCATCCATGTCCATGTTTTAAAAAGTGTTTTCATGTATGTTTACAGTACTTTTTACCCATTTTTGACTTTTACTACATGGTATGTAAGGAATCTTTCTTTTGTTTACATTACGAGGTTCCTTTTTCACTTTTCTGGAAAAAGTACGTGAAGAATGTTTTTTTTAAATTATATGGCATGAAAGGATTTTTACTATTTTATAAAGCCTTATTTTCATGAAGCTTACTCCAAAATATTTCATGACTATTTTCAATAAAATCCTTTTCTTTGAAAATTTCAAGACATTTTGTGGAAAGAGAATGATTTTGGAGAAGAAAGGATATTTTCCTCAAGAATTCATTTCAAGTGTTTTATCAAAACCATTTTTCATCTAAGATGACATTATTTCATATGTTTATGTTTAAAGTATCATGTCTCTATGATTTAAATGGTTTCAATTTTCGTATTATGAAATGATACCCATTTCTTTTATATGGATTATGTGATGATGGGATGATGTTTATGAAACCCATTTTATTTATTGGGTTATTATGAATGATGTATGTTTATTTTGTGTCACAAGTAAGAATGATTTCATTATGAGATAGGTGGGACCTATATATCCCTCCAATGAATTGGGTAAAGATTTATATCTCATGAGATAGATATGGCTGTAACGGTAAGTTAATCTGGTTCAGTGTTACAGGACTGAAATGAGGAGTGAACTCGATTCAGAAAGGGACTTTGTCCACTAAGATGGTCTTGGCAGCAATGCCTTGGCTACTATTTAAATCATTACATGTGTTGAATGGTTGCCAAAATTAAATGTTTTATTACCATTATATTTTTTCAAGGTTTATGTTCCATTATGATATATTCCTTACGTACTTCCATGATTTATGACTTTTCTCAAGATTTTAATGTTTAAATTTCATGTTCAAGTTTTTCTTTCAAATGTTTATGGATAGTTTTATGTTCTCTATGTTTTCCCTTACTGAGCATTTGAGCTCACCCTTTTTATGTTTTACTTTCCCCAGGAAATAAAGAAAGGTTTTAGGTAAGGAAAAAAAAGGGGAAGATCGTTATGGGAGTTGTTGAAAATCATTCAACATGATTAGAAGTTTATATTCCAAGTTTCAAAAGACACTAAACTATTACGATCCTTGTGTGTCTATTTTTGTTATGCATTAAGTATTCCACAAAATTAATGTAATTTCCATGTACGTCAAGCTTTGGGTCTCTACATTTGGTATCAGATTAAAGGTTTATTCAACCTTTGGAAACTAGGATGTGAAAATGTTAGTGAGATCCCTTGAGATATTTCTAAGGTATGTCTAGGGATGTCCCTAAGGATAAGTATACGTATAGGATATCATCCTAGAACTACGGTAACGATATTAGTATTAAACCTAAGATGTTAGATATTGAAGTCACTCCCCCTTTATTATGTTGTTTTCCCATGCATGATTTTTTCCTCTCACACTATTCTTTTTGGGTTTTAGAAAATGTCTGGAAACATGAAGATTCACGATAATTAAGGATATGATGGACAATGGAATGATATTCTCTATGTGCAACCAAATGAAATGGGATTTGGAAGTCCAAACATCATTATTATGCCTAATCAGAAATCTTATGATATGATCAATAATCTCAACTTTGGTCAGTTTCCTGACTCAGATAATAAGAGAAAGATGGAGTTTCATGATGATCATAGAGGAAAAAAGTTCAATTTCTCTCATGTAAATCATGTGAGAAGAGGCATCAGGGAGATTGTTTCAAAGGAACTGGAAGATTCTTTGGGTGTGGAAAAGAAGGACACAAAGCCAGTAAGTGCAAAGGAAAAGGTTCATTTACCACCATGGACAAGGATAATGTTATTGCTACGACATCAACAATGATTAGATGTTTTAAATATGGAATGTATGGGCATTATGCAAACCAATTCCCTAAGGGAAAATCTCATGAAGAGAATTAGAGTGGTTATATGAGTAGTATTTATGTGGATGATGATGAAGAGACTAAAAATGAAATATGATATGAAAGAAATGATGAAGCTCAGTCAGTGGTTTAAGAAGTTAGTGGAATGATTTCATGTACTATGGAATAAAGAATCTTCTAAGGATTGTTACACTATTGTTTTTCCTAATGTATTTGAAGGTATATGTTGAATGGTACCGGTAACCATGGAATATTATTCAGATATTTTTGGAAATTAGATGATATGCGCATAATGGAGGGATAAGAAGATAATGATATGTTTGATTGTATTCATGAGATCATGACTGATATAAGGACTAAGTGATATTATGGTTTTATTATATAGTTTTTTTGGGATTTTGGTCTGTGTAAAGAGTTACCTTTTTACAGTATTCATGTTTTCACTAAGGTTCTATGGTAATTTATGTTTCAAGGGAATATATGACTAAGGTATTCATGTGTTTGGAATGCAACCAACAAAATATATCTTATGATATATGTGGAATAAATGATTGTATTCACATTCTTGGTAGAAAACCTTTCTAGTAATTGTTTTCTTTATACTATGAGATTGGACCGAAGTATTTTAGATAAGCCTAAATATTGGAATGGATTATGTTGGACATAAGTTAGTATTGTTTAAGGATAGAACATTTTTCGATATTATTGATGGGATGTTATAGTAATGTGGTTTTAGAAAAAGGACAACCAGCAGGACGGGCGACAGCCCATCACGTCGGACAAGGCTGTGGGAATCGAACCCACAACCGAAGTGCGTGAGGCCTTTATCGCCTACCACTAGCCTACAAGAAGTCCCTGGTTAGTAGAAACTAGTTTTATTTTATTAAGCGGTATGATAGATGCAGTATAAGTCTATGTTTGGAATCATATCAGATTAACCTCACCATACATAGACTTATGTATTCGATAGCTTTTTCTAACCTTTTCTTTGAGATAGATGCAATGGCCCATCATTCTATCACATGATCTGTTAGCACTTCACGAATAACAAATTCAACTTCATTTCTTTAAGAGATGAAGTGGAAATTGTTCAAAGCATGAACAATAGTGAGATTGTGCCAAAATCAAGCAAGTATTTCTTCTAATTCAAAATTTTAAACATTAGGGAAATGATATTGAAAACCAAAAATGTTGTCCTAGTGCTCTTTTATCTGATATATCAGATGGTACCTTAGACCATCGCAAATCTATGGCTTTGTGATTGTTGGATTTTTCATAGCCATGTTCTCTACCACTCTCCATCAGAACATGATGGTTAGATTTTCCTTCCATATCCATATTTTCACATATGTTCTCCTATATGGAAACCTAGTGATGAGTAACTTTGGTTAATCATTACATTTCTTACTTTAGTTTTTAAAATTAAGATTTAGTATTCTTTTTTACGATGTGGGTTTCTATGAACAGTAAACGATTTATAACCCCGACAAATTTTGAGGACGAACTTCATTTTAAGGGAGATAGAATGTAACACCCCAAGATTTTATGAGATATATTATTTTTAATTTCTTTAATCTTCTATTATATACTACACCAAGATTAGATTGTACTATACGCAACACCACATCATCTTGTAGTATACGTAACACTATTCTTGGATCGTGTTACACACAATTTCAAGTTCGCAACATTGAGTGAATATATATATGTGTATATATATATATATTCAATGTATAAATGAAATATGGTTAGATTATATTATACAAAACAACAAAGAAGACTTGCACTACATGCAACCCTGACTTGGCTTGCGTTACACGCAATCGTGACCTTCCTCGATAGCGTGTGTTGTACACAATACGGGGTTTCACCAAACAACGATATATGGTAATAATATTATCACGAACTAGCTGTTATGAATAGTATTAACTACATTTTTAATTTTATAATGTTATTATTCATCTTATAAATATTCAAAAACATTTTATGTGAACAAAATACATTTTTCGGGTAAAATAAGTATTTTTCAAAAAATGCAGGTTTACCGCCTTTTGATGACGCACCCACATTATATGTAGTTTTTGACATGTTTATAAGTTCAATTTTACAAAATGAACTTCTTATTTTGAATAAGGATATAGAAATTTACATTAAATAAAGATTTGATATTTTTCTGATAACTTTCATATTTTAATGAATAGTAAAAACACGCTATATTTTAATTAAAAACAACTTCTTTCATCGTAATAATTTATATGGTTAAATTATAATATTGAATGGTTTTAATGTATAAATAGAACATATTTTTACTATTTAATATATTTTATGTCATTAGCATTGATCTTACCTTGAATTCGTAGGTTAAATCAATTCAATCTTTTGCAATTTTTTAACCAAAAACCCGTTTTCTTTCAACAATAGGATTAATTTTAATTTAATTTATACAAATTTTTTGTATTGAATTTGAAAAAATGGATTCCATATTTAAAATCAGTGGGTACAAATTTTTTTAATAAGCTACTTTTTATTTTTGGGCATTATGAATAGTAATTACGGTAAATTGTATTTACCATATTTAAAGGTAAATCTGGTAATTAAAGGTAAATATAAGATTACAAAATTACCCTAACACCTGAAACAATCCTATTGGATGACTAAAAGTCGACCCATATCACTTAAGGGCTGTATAAGATTCATTTAATGGACTTTTTTCCATGAAAATAATATAATTATTATTAAAACCAAAGAAAGTGACAACATATCACTTTCTTAAATCTTATAAGTATAATAATTTTAATTTAGTGATAAACTTAATGAAACTTCCAACATGAATAGTATCCAGAAATCTAAGAAACTTATCTACATCATATGAATTTATTTATAATTTTTAGGGATTAAATAATTATCATTAAAGGTGACATAATAGCGATGTTGAAATTATTTTAATAAGAGAAATATCAAACAAATGGTTTTAAAAATATTAAAATAAATATTATATGAACTATTTAATGTTATCCTCTAATTTTCTAGATACATATGACATGTTATGAATATATTAAAGCTTTTATTTCGAACATATCATCTGTATATTTGTTATTTAAATTCAAATAAATTAATACTGTCAAAATTGACACTATTGTTATTTTATAAAAATAACATATTATAAAATTGTTTAAAAATCACAAAGTATTTAAAAATTATAAATTTAAATTTAGATGTTCTAAAATGTTATAAATTATCCAATTATGGACAATTCACAACAAATAAGCAATTATTTATAATAATTTAAAATTTATAATGTTATTACCACAAATAAAATTAAATTGATTAAATAAGGATAAATCAAGTTGATAAAGTTTAAAATAAATTCATAACATGTAAAAAAAATTTGGTTCATGATATCAAAACCCCATATCATCTAATATTATTATTTGAGTCATTTTGGATGTTTTTAAGTGGGGTTGAGATTTAATATAAATTAATATTTTCTTATATTTCCAAAGGTGCCCCTCTCCTCCCTTATAAAAGGGCATCTCCTCCCTCTTCTCCTCACACAATTTGGAGCCTTGAAGCTCGGAAAAACCCTGGCCATTTTACTTCCACACTTCCTTAGAAACCTACTAGAGGTACTGGTCTTCTCAAAAGACCAACTCTAGTGCCCTAAGAGAATGTTTAAATGAGGCACTTTGAGAAAGAGGTAATACCTTCTACCGTTTTCTTCAAGTTCCATTCTTCTTCTACTCCCTCTTATTTAGTTGTTTAATTATGAATTAATAACATAAGTATCCCTCATATACTGATATGTTATTATAAATATGAAACAACCCTATTTCACCTTCTATCCATCCTACAGAAAACAAAATCACCACGCGTGCGTACATACGGAATACCGTCTCCACAACGTGGTGTAATCTGTTTTTCCACCAACACCTTACATGGATGGATATAATGGTGTAATGAATAACTATATATGGTTATAATAACATCATATTGATTCTGATTTATTATACCATCCCCTCCAATTCTATTTAATAATTATGGTAATGATATCATCGCTCGTACGTACGTATGGACTACCGTCTAGACAACGCGATGAGATTCATTCTCCATGTTAACCATTCATTAAGGATTATAAAGTATATATAATAAGTAATAATGAAATATATGACCTAATAATGATACTGGATTTATGTATATATATATATATATGTATTTCATCTACTAAATTCCATTCAATTCAATAAGGGAACGAAAACAACGTTCATGCGTACGTACGGCCTACCGTCTCCATTAATGGTGTATTTCATTCCTTTTAGCGATCTATAATATATAGTTATATGATGAATATATATTATATATAAATCATTTTTTACATTCTGAAATTATGTAAATCAGTATATAGGTAACAATATCAAGAACGACAAGTCGAAACACATACGATAAATGAAATGACTTTACCCAAAACGCTGCTTTAACATGGAATTTACAAAAGAACGGGTAATATAAAGTCATAAGTGAAACATATATGATTTCATAACAATGAATATGATTATTAAATAAGTCAATGAGATTATTTAAATCATTATACAGGAGTTTCGGATCCATACGAAGCATATCAGACCTAAGGTAAGGGATAATTTTGCAAATCTCATTTTTATCTGAGATTTCTTATTCGTAAGTATTTACTGGGGTTATTTCTATCATCCATGTCCATGATTTATAAAAGTGTTTTCATGTATGTTTAATGTCCTTTTTACCCATTTTTTACTTTTACTACATGGTATGTAAGGAATCTTTCTTTTGTTTACATTACGAGGTAATTTTTTGACTTTTCTGGCAAAAGTACGAGAAGAATATTTTTTTAAACTTATATGGCATGAAAGGATTTTTACGGTTTTATAAAGCCTTATTTTCATGAAGATTACTCCAAAAGATTTCAGGACTATTTTCAAAAAAATCCTTTTCTTTTAAAATTGCAAGACATTTTGTGGAAAGAGAATGATTTTGAAGAAGAAAGGATATTTTCCTCAAAAATTAATTTCTAGTGTTTTATCAAAACCATTTTTCATCTAAGATGACATTATTTAATTTGTGTATGTTTCAAGTATCATGTCTCTATGATTTAAATGGTTTTACATTTCTGATTATGAAATGATATCCATTTCTTTTATATGGATTATGTGATGATGGTATGATGTTTAAGAAACCCATTTTATTAATTTGGTTATTATGAATGATGTATGTTTATTTTGTGGCACAAGTAAGATTGATTTCATTATGAGATGGGTGGGACCTATATCTACCTCCAATCCATTGGGTAAAGATTTATATCTCATGAGATAGACATAGCTGGAATGGTAAGTTAATCCGGTTTAGTGTTACAGGACTGAAACGAGGAGTGAACTCGATTCAGAAAGGGACTTTGTCCACTAAGATGGTCTTGGCAGCAATACCTTGGCTACTATGGAAATAATAACAGGTGCTGAATGGTTGCCACAATTACATGTTTTATTTCCATAATATTTTATCCTGGTTGATGTTCCATTATGATATATTCCTTACATACTTCCACGATTTATGTCTTTGCTCAATATTTTGATGTTTGAATTTCATGTTCAAGATTTTGCTTTCAAATGTTTTTGGATTGTTTAATGTTATCTATGTTTTCCCTTACTGAGCATTTGAGCTCACCCTTTTTATGTTTTATTTTCCCCATGAAATAAAGAAAGGTTTTAGGTAAGGAAACAAAAAGTGGAAGATTGTTATGGGAGTTGTTGAAGATCTTTCAACATGATTAGAAGTTTATATTCCATGTTTCCAAAGACACTAAACTATTACGATACATGTGTGTCTGTTTTTTTATGTATTAAGTATTCCAAAAAAGTAATATAATTTCCATGTACGTCATGATTTGGGTCTCTACATACTATGTCCAATACATTCCTCATATGAAAAGGTTGAAACATAACATAAACATTCCTATTAGAACTATCATACAAAATGTCAATACTTTATTCATAAACCATGAATGGTATAAAAATAACACATCCACATTCAAACATATCACAAAACCTTCAATACAATATAAAAGATTTTTATCATAATAAATCAACTTCAAACAAGTTTAAAATCCATTAAAGGATGTTGACATAGATAAAAATGATTTGTAAAAATATTTCAGAGAAATATCACTTTTTCATGAAAACATTTAAAAGTCACAAAATTTGGAAAGGAAAACATTTAAATAAATTTTTGAATCAAAGTTTCCCATACCACTTTAAAACATTGGAATATAATTAAAATTTTAAAAACATTCATGTCCATATAAATATATTCATAAAACCATTTTGAAAACATGGACATTAATGAGAATGATTTAGAATAATAAATATTTAAAACATTTAAAATGATGTTTTAATAAAAGAGTCAATTAAAATATCCCTTGGAAAACTATTTTATTAAACATGGACATGAATAATAGATATTTCCAGTAAAAACTTACCCATAAACAATCTCAAATAATAATGAGATTGAGGAATTAACCCTTACCTTGCACTTTCATTTGGTCGAGGGTACGTTTAACCTCCTATATAATTACCATAGTATGTTATTAAATTATACCAAAACCATATTCATATTTATTATATCATACATGATTCATTTAGGACTTTATACTACCCATTTAATAATTATTTCCATGTTAATTTAACATTTTAGGTAATAATCACTTTCTTTATCGTACGTGTTTTAACTTGTTATTATTGATCGTATCATTTAGATCATGATTTAAATACTTCCAGTATATAAACCTTAATTTATATATCATATATATTTAAAATATTAATATTTATAACAGATATATATATGAAATGGAAGGCACCGTTTATGGAGACGGAAGGTCGTACGTACGCATAAACGTTGTTTCCGTTTTCATATCATATTGAATGGAAGAAAGTGAATAAGATAAATGTAAGTAAAATAATACATACATATATATCTCCAGTAGAATTATTATCTCATATATTACATACTTATTAATAATATATATTTTTATAATCATTGTTGAATGGTGAACGTGAGAATGAATCTCATCGCGTCGTTGAGATGGTAATCGGTACGTACGCATGAGCGACAATATAATTTTATTGATGGAAAAAAAATATGTAATTGGATGGTATATCATATATACAGAATCATTAACATGTTATATTTATTATTTACATAAGTTATACTCATTATTATACCCATCCAAATAATGAAGTGTTTGAATAACAAACTACACCACGATGTGGAGATGATAAGTCGTGCGTACGCATGTATAGTGACTTTTTCATTTGATGAATGGATAGAGTAATTAATATGGTTGTACCATATTTATAGTAACATCGTAGTATTTAGTAGTTAATAAAGTTATTATTTTTGTATGGAAAAACAAATAATGAGGAATTGGAAGAATAAAATAACTTGAAAGATGGTCACTACTAGAAATGTGTGTTTTCCCAACACTTTTATCCCAACAATTTACAAAACCCACTGGGAAAGGGAGGATATAACAACGGTTTAACAAAATCATTGGTATATGCTTGTTTATAATAACCTTTAACAATAGTTCTAAAGAACCATTGGGAAAGGCTTCCTTGTAAGAGTATTTACCAACGGTTCTACAGAACTGTTGGGTAAAATCTATTTTTTAGAATATTTTACCAACGGTTCTATATGAACTATTGGTATAGGCACTCTTTCCCAATGCTGTTTAAAAACTAGTGGGAAAAGTTTTCCCCAATTAAGCAGCCCATCCTCATTCATGAATAGAAGTGAATGTGTAGCAGCAGACACCCTCCTCACTCGACTTCCCCCATCTGAACTGCAAAATCTCTATCAAATCCATCTCAAATCAGGTATTTTCTTCTTTCTATAATTACAATCTTTTAAGTGTTACCCTATTATTATTTTTATTCATCTGATATTTTAGTTTTTTGTTTTGATTTTGATGTGTATCTTTTTTTTCTGTTTTGATTTAACATAGATTTTCTCCATCCCATCATATGCATTTAGATAATTAAATCTTTAACCCTCCGAATAGGTGAAACATCTTAGATTCATTTCAGATGGATTCTATATTTTCTAAGTATGTGTTTTTATGATTTTTCTTCATCTTTTAATTAATTTTTAATTGTGAATTAATTTATATGTGTTTATTAATTTTTAAAAAAGTTTCTATGAATGTTTTCCTTGAAATTCCTTGTGAAATATTATTTAATCATATTCTCATTGAATTGAACAATTCATGAATTTGATGACTATAATTTTGAAATCTTTCAACTATTTATGAATTATTCAATTCCATGACTATTTAGAATTATTTTCAAAGAATATTTAAAGAATCAATTGGTGAAATTGTGACTTTGTCTCGGTTTTTTATTCAAAGAATGAAATAAATTGATTTGAATGAAATGAGTTGAACTATTTAATGTTTTCTAAGTAGTTTCAAATGACTGAATTTGTGAAATGACAATGAACCCTCTTAGAATGAGGGGGGTAAAGGGGGATTTCCGGGAGATGAGGGGTTGTTTGGGGGGGTGAGGGGTTGTCTGGGGTGGGGGATGTCCGGGGAGAGGGGGGGGGGCAATCCTTGGGGTTGGGGGGTTGTCCAGGATGAGGGGGGGGGGGCTGACCTGGGGGGCTATCCGGGGGGGCTGTTCGGGGGGTCGGGGGGGCTGTCTGAGGGGGGTGGGGTTGTCCAGGGTGTTGGGGGCTGTTTGGGGTGGGGGCTGTCTAGGGTGAGGGGGCTGTCTGGGGGGGGCTGTCTAGGGGTGGGGGCTATCCGGGTTGAGGGGGGCTGTCTGGGGGGTGGTTGGGATGTCTGTGGTGGTGTGGGGCAGTCCGAGGTGGGGGGGGGGGGGGGTTGTCCAGGGGGTGGGGGCTGTCCGGGGGTTGGGGGGATTTTCGGGGTGAGGGGGCTATCCGGGTGAGGGGGTTGTCCAGGGGGTCGGGGGGCTATCTAGGTTGAGGGAGGGTTGTTCAAGGGGTGGTTGGGCTGTTTGGGTGGTGCAGGGGGGCTGTTTGGGTGGTGCAGGGGGGGCTGTCTGGGTGGTGTCGGGGGCTGTCCGGGGGGGATTTTTGGGGGTGGTGGCTGTCCGAGGTGCGGGAGGGGGGGCTGTCCGGGGGGGGCTGTCTGGGGGGTGGGGGCTATCCGAGGGTTGGGGTGCTTTCCGGGGTGAGGGGGGTTTGTTTGCGGTGAGGGAGGGCTATTCAAGGAATCCTTTAATATAGGAATTAGAAATTCTGTATTCCTTGATCCACTTCGAATATCTTACTGGGGAATCCTTGAATATAGGCATTATAAATTCTATATCTTATTTTATTATATACATTGTATTTTTTTGTGTTTCTTAATATGATTATCATATAGAGTAATGTGTTAGTTATGCTTTTATATAAAGTAAACAATTGTCATTAACCTAAATATTTTTTTGATTGAACTTCAATATTATTGAATTTCTTTGAAATGACTTATTGCAATTTTTTATAGAATGAATAGAAGTTGGATGTAAAAAACCTAATCGGATTCCAACTGATTTTCAAAATAATTTTAACATCTTTTTATATTTTTCATTTGACAAGGCCTCAGATAGTGGTCACATACACTGCCCATGTTCTAATTGTGTTGGAAGACCTTGGTTGACTCATTAAGTAGTTGGCTATCATATAATATGGGATAAAGAAGTAAAAATTATTTCAAAATACATCAAGGAATTAAATGAGTTTGAGTATGAAAGAAGTCTAAATTAGAAAAATAATCAAAAATGGAAAAGTAATACCAATATCATTGGTTTAAATAACTGATATTTCTATAAAATGAATGCTAATTATTATGGAACATAGAGAATACAATTTTTTTGATAACATTAATATAAAATAAATTCTAAATATTATGGGACACAGAGAATACTATTGTGACGAGTATATGTAGAAGTAAATCATTATATGTATATTCTATATAGATATCAAAACTTCATTGTTGACCATTATTCAAAGAGATACTTTCTATTTTATTTATTATGATTATAATTGGTTAAGTCTAGAAATTTAAACGGGTTTAGTTCCATACCCTTGTTGAAGTTCATTTTGATAATAATAAGGGATATGTGTACATGAAAAAATCATCAAGGCACACTGGTATTGTAGACATCCTAAAATGAGGTAAACCATATTAACAAATTTGTAGTTTTTATTAATTTTATGCATTAGATATCATATTTATCGAGATGTTTTTATATTAAAATGGTCTCATTATTGGAAATATAAAATGGTATGATACATTATTTCCCTAGGGATCTAAATTCATGACATAGTTTAATATTCATTCACTCTTCCATATAAAAACTCATCATGGTCTATTTATGAAAAGAGGAATACTAAAAATTATTGAAAGTCCAAATATATTCAATTATATTCATTATAAAAAAATTAGAATATATGTTTATGGATTTTAAAAAATATAATAATATTTGGTATAAGATTCATGGAATTTATAAGGGAAACAAAAAAGTAAAATAAGAAAAACTAAAAAATAATTGATGATAATTTGAGGAAATTTCTATATAGAAGGGTGAAACTGTTGATGATTACCTTAACATAATATATCTACTTAAAATTATAATAATATGTTAGGAAAAAACTCTTGATGACCCAAATTTGGTAAAATGGTGGATGAAAAATCCACTGCATAAATTTTATACCAATATCTAAATTCAAGAAAATAGAGGTCGTGATAAATTCATAATTTATTAACTCAATATTAATCTCATTAAATAATAAGTAATAATAGTACCTTCACTTAATATAACATGAATATAGGAATTGGAAATTACTTTTAATGAATTCAGATCTATGAAGATTACACAAAATTAGGACTGAACATATTAAAGATAAAACATGTAATATTTTTCTGAAACTCTTTATCTCATGTCAAAAAAATTCCTAAGTGGGGTAAGTGTTAAGTATAAATGAAAATTTCTTAAAAATTCATTAATTTTTGGAATTTTTTACATTTATCTTCCATATATCAAATGATAATTATTAGATAAAATTATGATAAAATGTTATAAGAAGGAAAAAATTTAGGATAGATCTCTTAAAATTATAGTCATAGGGAAATAAGAAAATTCCACCAAATTAGTTCAGAAAGAAATTTATTTCAATTTAAAAATGAAGGTCTAATAGTGAAAAATTTGGTGATGATAAAGAAAAATATTTTAGAGGATTCTCTGAAAGGGTGATTATCCCATAAGAAGAAGAAAAAAGTATACCCATTAGAAGTTGAGTCATGGTACAATAGTAAGGGTACCCAATAGAAATGGGATAATTCTAAATAATATACAATGATAAAGCAAATAAAATTTTTTTTAAAAAATATGAATGCTAAGAGAAGACAACACTCTTGTAAAAGGAGATTCCGAAAAAAAATATTTCGTTAAAAAATATTTTTTCAAAGAAATTTTGATGTTTTAGCTTGATATTTCTAAAAAGAGAAAAATAACTAAATAAATAACACTGGACATTATCCTTAGGTATATGGAAATTGAAAAAATAATAAATTAAATTGATAAAATTGAGTGATATATAAATATTAATTACAATAAATATATGGTTTTTAAATAAAATTTTGAAGGCTCCAAGAAAACTAAAAAAAGAAAAATATATATATATAATGGGTACACATCTATTAAAAATTTTCATGAACTAATTCCAAAACAAAATATCAATGAGATCAAATCATTTAATTATTGAGAATATTGAAATATAGTAACCAATCAAGATATTTAATTTGAGACAAAATAGAATATTTTAGGGGTGTTTTGGTTGAGTGATATCATTGGCCTCAAATCCTACAACTATTGGAATAATATATATCTTCCTTGATAAATAATAGACTATGAATCAATGGGGAGATATCAACCACATATGATAACTTATCCAAAGTCTCATTACCCCAAGAAGAAATGTATTGTAATAAAAAAAATCGAATTCATGTAGAATTTATGAGGAGGTTCTAGTCAATAAGGACACATTTAATATGTTTGTGCTTCTTTTATTCTAGTTAATATGATTATCTTTTATTGGTTTAGAAAGAAAAAATAAAAAAACTCAAATTAAGAAATATAATAATGTTATATATGTTTCTTTTAATGTTTAAAAATATGAAAATCTAAGGATCATGGACAGTGACTCTTAATCTCACCTAAAATATAATATGAACAACCTATTAAATATTGAAAATTATATATGAGAATTTATGGAATTTGGTAATGATATATATCTAAAAATAAATTGTATTAGAACATAAAATATATAAATGAATAAAATCTTCTAAGATAAGGTTTTGTTTATTGGTGGATAAAGCATAATTTTTTGGGTGTACAATGACTTTTGGATGTAATAAATTATATCATATTCAATAAATTAGAGGTATGGCCAAAAGAAACAAATATGGAATTGTTGTAATAATGGATTTTAGAACACTAAGAAAATAATTTTCAAATTAAAGAAGATAATTCAAGTCCTACTCAAGTCCAAAAGCATAAAAAAATTGTTACATGAAATACTTGGCTACCCTGTCCAAAGGAATATAGAGAAGCTGATCAAAGAATAATATGTGATTAATATACCCATTTTGAAATGTGATACCACAAATATTTCTAAAACCTATAAAATTGGGTAAATGGTGAACTAAACACACAATATATTGTATAATTAAAAAATCTTGTTGTGATGATCCAATCTGATGTATGTGGGATAATATTAAAGAAGTAAAAAAGTGGAGAAAGATTCTATATCACATTCATTGGTGAATTTACAAGAATTAAATTCATCACCTCCATGTCATAAAAATCATAGGCCTTTTATAGATTTAAAATCATTATAATACTTAGAGAAAATAATATAGGATAGTTCCTTGAGAAATTGAGATCAGATAATGGGAGTAAAAATTCGAATATACTATTCTCTAAATATCTTAACAAACATATAATAAAAAATGATTTAAATGATACATACAGTCCTTAGTAAAATTAAATGGTGGTAAGGAGGAATTTGATTTTATTTGATATGGATAGAACAATGATGGATTATAATGACACCATAAGGTTATACTGGCTATAGGCTGTCACAACTGCTGGAATTATCCAAAAATAGGTGTTTCTTAACTCTGAATTCTTACATGACTCATTATGTGATATATTTTAAAATAATGAAAAGTGTTAAATATTTTAGGATATTTATAAGTCCACATTTAATTAAGAAAAATTACATAAGTGTAGGAAATTTTGGTGAATAAAAAGAAGATGAAATTTTCATTTGATGTACATCGAATAGAGGTTCTCACATGTTCTATAACAAGAAATATACAATAAATATTAAAAGTGATTATGTATTAGTTCTAGAAAATGAAGAAGGGATCAATAATTCCTTATCTAATAATGGGATTTGGGTGTCCATGTTTATTCAAGAATTCGTTACTCTAATGGTAACGAATTATATAAGTTGAACAATGAATTTTATGGATTGAAACATGCTCGATGAGGTTAGTATTTAAAACTCTATAAACATATGTAGATCATAGAATTAAAGAAAGGGGGTGTGGATAACAATATTAATATTAAGAATAACAATAACCTTACACCCTTTTGTAATTTAGTATATTTATAACAGAAATTTGTTTGTAGAAATGTAGAAATCTTGTGTGTGGAGTTCTCAAGTTACATGAAAGAAATATTTGAGATATTATTAAATAAAAAATGAAATTTTCATCAGGTTTTCAATTTACTCAAATACATGAATAAATATTTGTTTCAAAAAAAATTTATTATATATAGATATTATATAAGTTTTACAAGAAATAATATAGAGGTGTTCAACCCCAATTCATGTGGGAAAAAATTAGTGTAATAAATATGGACGAAAATCAATAAATGAGAAGTATTTTAGAAGATTAATTAGAAGTCTCATGTGTTTGAATTCCCCCGGAACTGATATTGAATATGTTTTTATTATGTATATAAGGTTCTAATATTTTTTTAATTAATTTTATATATTTTGAGGAAAGAGTTCTTTGAGGTATATCTCAAAAACTTTTAGTTATGGGACAATTTATAGGAAGAAAGAAGAGTTGAATATAAGATAAATTATTATTGTTTACTAGGAAGGTGTTCTTAATGATTGGAAATCCACATTTGGTGGAATATTTTTTATTTTTAAAATATATGTTCTATGGCCTAAGAAATCAACATTAGTTTCCTCGGTTAAAACTAAATTTGAGTATATGTTTGTATCGTAATCAGCTAGACGTATGATGTGTATGAAGTTATCATTACATGATTTGAGTTGTAAAGATAATTATCCTCTAATTTTAGGCTATGATAATCATGATTCAATCAATCTATACAACAAACTTATTCACCATTCCAAGTCCAAAAATATTGACAATAAGAATTATTTTCTAAAAGATATGGAAATAGATGGAATATTAAAATTAATGTTTTTCCCTATAAGGAATAATTGGATGATATAATCAAAAAGTAATAAAACTAAAGAGTTTTAGATTATTTTTCTACAAATTAGAGTTAAATTAACTCAAATCCATTGACTTATTCATTTTATTTATTGATTTTACTCATCAATTAATCATGTTTAAATATTAAATAAATGTTTTATTTAGGGAGAGAAAGTTTTTCTCCTTTTTTGAGTTGTTTTGATATAGGTGTTGAGTTTTCAAGGATATGAATCTAAAATTCCAAGTTAAATTCACATTTCTTACTTGATTATTTCCATTTTAGGTGATTTTTAGGAATATAATTGATTATTGATTTAGTCATTATTTTTTGTACATATAGAAAGATTACATAGACTTAAAAATGATTATGTCATTTCAATTTTCTTTTTTAATGTACTGTTTTACCCCTATATTTTTTTCATGATGGTTTTAGTATCATTAATGGTATAGTAATGTGTATTATTTCCAAAAAAATACAGATCTGGGTATTGTTAAACCTTTGGTGATGTTGTTGTATTTTTTAGGCAATACTTGTTTAAATATGACAATATTTTTTCAAATAGTTTAGTAAAAATACATGTTAATATCAAGAAGTAAATATCTATAATATATTTAATGTGAGTGAAATGTGAAAATATGTTTTGTGATAAGTTTTCAGTTGTTTATAATCCTTCTAAATTATTTTAATATGTTTTGTTTTGAGTAGAGCAAAGTATGATTTTTCATAACACGAATTGGAATTTTTTTCGATGAAAGTCATCTTAAGCATAATAAAATAATGTTACACATAACCCTATTTTTTAGGCTGAGAGTTGAACTAAAAATGGGGAAAATCAGTATATTCCTGATACATGTTCATCATGAGTAACATTTTTTTCTCATAAGAGAATTTTGTTAAACGTATCATAGGAATTTTTGAAGAATGTATGATATTTCCTGAATCCTATATAGGATTTGATCTAGTTTTATGAAATTTCTCTTTATATAATATATGAGTTTTGAAAATTTGAAAAAGGAATGATTTGAATTGTTTATTTGAAAACCTGGAAAAGAATTTTTTATCTCGATGTGAAATTTGAGAACCATGTGAAAAAATTTTATAATCATACGAAATTTGAGATCCTCATATAAAATTTTACCTAGGAAATTACTTCGTTGTTTTTTGGAGTATTTTAAAATTCAATTATATATGAGGTGTCTAGAATTATGATATTCTATAGAATAAAAAACCAAGTGATGAAAATTTATCTTTTCTTCGTCGATCAAACATAATAATCACACATGGATCACTCTTAAAGAAGAGATAAATATCGGACCAATATAATTGGGTGATGGGGTACTGAGATGTGTTAAAATCCATGATAATATTTTCCACATCACCAATTCATGATTTTATAAGCACATAGATAGATATTTTTAATTTATTTAATTGTGATAATTTTTTGGGATAAAGAAGACCATGGTATTTCCAAATATTTTGGGGAATAAAATGATGATGAGTCTTCTATAAGATAAAACAAGATAATCCAAAATAAAAATTGAAGATATAGATTATGAGTTTTAATATATGAGATTTCAAAAACATGAATGTAGAATATTATGGATCCTCTAAATTTCATATCCAAATGATAACGTGAATATAGAATAAAAAAATTATAGAGAAAGGATTAATCCAAAAATTAAAAGATTTATTGAGTATTGTGGCCATTCATTTAAGATTTTTATGAAAATGAGAGGAAAATTTCATCATCATCTATGGAGACTCTATAGAGGATCAAAGTTTCATTTGTGATCATTATTTAAGAGATAATTTTCATTTTGTTGATGAAAGATTTTAACTATTTAATTCTATCCATTTTAATGAGTTCCATTTAATACCCTCTCTCAAGTTCCCATTGATAATAATAAGAAACTGTTGTTCTTAGGATAATAATCATTACACATCGGGAATATAAACATCTTAAAAGGATGAAAACCTTATTAAAAACTATGTTCTAGACATTAATTTTCAGAATCGGTGAGTATATAGAAATATAAGTGTTTAATAAGTATGATAATACTGGAGGGGTTTGTAAATATATACACACAAATTCACCCCCCCCCCCCCGAGTCTGCATCGCCATTTTTGGGATCAAACACATCATAATCCTTTTTTCACTCACTTTATCCCCCTTCCACCCTCATGTGAACCACCCTCTCTCATTTATTTCTTCATCCATAATGATAACCTAATCTACTTCTTCCCAATATCCTATTCTCCTTCATTACAATAGCTTCTCTTTCTCTTTTCCAATCTTCGTCTTTATCATCTGTTATGTAAACCACTTCCCCTTCCATACCAATTTCTTCCTGGTATAATATAAGTTCCCTGAATATATACTCTTATATTATCTTTATTATTATATAATTTTAATAACATTTATTATATTTAAATAAGGATTTAAAATTTTAAATTTATAGATTGATCATGTGTTATAGTATATCAAAAATATGGCATAGGATATGACTAAACTTCCCACATATTTTATAGTACAACATGTACATATTATACACAACGATATCAAGGATTTTGGACCATATATATGATTGGATTAACAAGAAATAAAATTAAATTTATTTTTTTTATTTAAAATTATTTTAACTACAATTAATCACTTTTTGTTTAAAGTTTTTTCATAGTAATGAATTATTTTAATTATTTATAAATATACTCAGTTTATATAGAATGTAATGAATTTTATGACCTATTTTTATTTTTTCTAATATCATATGTTATTATATTTAGTATATTATAAACATATAAGGGCACATATAAAAATTTTAATTTATAAATAATAAACAATTCCACTTTATCAACTCTTTTTAGCATTGATAAATGTTGTAAACTTTTGTTGGTATTAAAAATATCATTTATTTTTTTACTATTTATAATGTTCCTATAATGAATATAAGACCTAGATTTTTACTAGTGAATATTTATTAAAGATATCAATTTTATTAAACCATTAAAAGTCTTAAAAGTTTTATATTTTTAAATTGTATTTTAAAAATTAATGATTAATAATATAAATAAAAAAATTTAATAGTCAAAATGATTTAATTTTATAAAATAGAAATATCATTTAGGTAAAGTTAAAGATAAATATAAGACAATTACTTGTAAAGAGTGAGAGAATATTGGAAACATTAGGGTTTAATTGTTCTATTACAAATCTTACTAATAGTGTAAATAATATAATCATGTGTCCAAAACATCAGGAACTTTATTTAAGTCATCAATGAAATTTTAAAGGTTATTTGAGTTTTCTATACCCACAACACTAACTCTCAATGATTATATGAATTTAAAATTTAAAAAAACGGTATTATAAAATATTTCATATTTTATTATCTCAAAAAATTATAAATATATAAAAGGTTATGATGATGGAAGATGATAATTATGATGGGACATGATAGCTATTCTAGTGTTGCAAGGAAAATAAAATCCATTTTTCAATATAATTTTATTGATTTTTTCATGTTGCATCATTTGAAACTTAATTGAAAAAAAATTTCGTCAGTACCCAATAGATTTTTAGGGTATTATTGTCCATTATTCATATGGTCACCTAAAATTTCACCATTTTTCATAATAGAAATTCATTTTTTAGATTTATCTATATTATCTCAACTAAAAATACTATTTTATTAATATTTTATTATGAGAAATTATATTTAATCAGTGATAACCAATTATATATATATTTAGATTTTTTAAACTTTTCCTTTTCCTTGGTTTTTAAAAATTATTTTTTAGAAATGTCCATTATATAATGTTTGATTTTTTATTCTTGGATATATGAATTCCAAAACCAAATTCTTTAAACAAGGTGATAAATCCTCTATGACTCTTATGTTGTTAGAACCATCTAATACACTCTCATATTAATCAATTATGCTTCTTACTTTTGGTATGAAAGGTTTCTTCTATTTTATTTAATCATATATACTATCATATTAATCAAGTATTATCTATAATTTCAATGAAAACCCATCTACTTTAGGGATTTTGAGGTGATTAGATGAAACCACAAAGGATTTCACATAGAATATCCATATGTTGTCACAGTAATGATCATGAGGGTATTATAGAGTATTTGTGAATGTTATTTTTCTATGTGAAAAAATTGTGTATTACATTGGTCTACTAGTTTTTAGTATATTTATTTAATATACTTTGATAGTAATAAGATATTAATAAACATGAATACATTAGGTGTTTGGAATATAAAATAATTTAAAGTAGTTGTGTTAGTGGACATGCATGGGGTGACTAAAAATGATATTATAGGATTATTCAGTTTGATATAGGGGTAATAATATGTGAGATGATTTCCCTAACCCTCATTTCTAATGATTGGTGTCATATTCCCCCAACCTAGAGGAACGATATTTTTGATAAACAAGTAAAATCAAGTGAAAATAAAATTTTCAAGTCAATTTTTTTATATTACTTTAAAATATTAGTCTATTTATTTTAGAATACCTAATATGTCAATTATTTTTAATTTTTAGGTTCATGATGTGGTTACGAAACAATAAACATTGAAAAACTTAAGGAAAAAAGGAAGTATAATAAGTATAAGATGTATTGTGAGTTCAATGACACATATGTGAGTCTCCTTCAGTTGTATGAAAAGGTACCCAATTAGATACCAAATTATTAGTAGAAATCCTTTGGGGACATGAATCATCCATCTTCACATATTCAGTTTGATACTATCTTATAAAATTGATATTTATTTAATAATAACAATTCTTTTTTATTAATATTAACAATATTTTTTCAATAATATTCTAAAAACACATCAAACAAAGAGAAACAAGTTATCCCACACATATATGGTTCAAAACAATTCTGAGGTAGAGATAGAATAAGGTAGTCTATAATATGTAATTAAATCAACTTTTTTTTAAAATTTGAATTAATTAAATTTTTTTAGTCATTAATGTTTTACTTTAATGATGATGGAGAAAAAAGTTGGTCTTAAGGTTGGTTGAACTGATTTTTTGTTCTACATGCATATGAATGAAGATTAGAAGAATGTTAATGATCCCACTACAAACAGTATATTAAAAAGTATAAATTAAAATTATCTTATTGTTATTTTTTTTGTAATAAATTAATGAAATAACTAAAAATAATCTATATATAAAGTAATATAATAATATTATTTATCATCTATTTATTTTTAATATGTAGTGTTGATTTAGAAAATTGGGATTTATACCATCTAAATTAGTTGTTTTGATACTAATGAATACTATGATTATATGAATGAAATTACTGAAATAAGTTATTATATTATTATTGAGGATAAATTTTGGGGGTGTTGGTGCTTATAAATTTAACAATAGAGGTTTTATTAATTTATAAGACTATTATTTTCATCTAAATAATAAATTTTATTACTTTATAATTAGTTTAACCTAATTATGAATGTGTTAAATTTATATATTTATGGTTATGATTTAATATTTTCAAGTCATATTTATTACATAATTTCACAAAAATATGGAAAATAATTATAAATAAAATAATTAAAATAATGGGATATCCCATCTTTTATGATTGAATATTATTTTTATGTTACAAATATGTTTCACATGTTTAGTATCTTCTATGTAATTTTTTTCTTTTAACATACATCTTTATGTTTAACCTAGAGAGTAAAAAATAAGATGAGTAATACTGAAATATAGAATCCACGTTTACTTTTCAAGGAGTCATGTTGACGACTTTTTTTAATAATTTCATTCACTCTATTATTGTGAAAATGGTGGTTTATATTATTGGTTACGTGTAATTTAATATATTTTTAACTTGTTAATATTGGTAGTCTATGTGGGATTAATTGGAGTTCAATTTACAGAAGAAAAAAAATTAATGGGGCAAGGGATATAAATCCCTCACACACATCAACAACCTCCCACAGAATTAGTATTGTCCAAATTTTGGGAAGGTATTATGTTTTTCATGTGAGTGGGTTGGGTAGTGGACCCTCCACCTCATAAGTCTTTAGGAGGATGTCATCTTTATTCAATATGATTCATACTTCTATGGGTCTATAAAACGTTATCATTCCCATGAAATTTGAATAAAAAAATTATATTTTGATCCCCAGAATAGAATATCGAAGTGTGAGTCTCAATGGATAGCTCGAGATGAGTAATTTTTAGCGATTTTATGTTTAATTACAACATTAATTAAGTTTTAATGTAAAATTACTAAGGTCTAAAAATTAGTTTCCTTAATAAAAACCAAAATGATAAATGCGGGGAAATTTTCAAGTTAAGGGACAAAATTCTATATATTCTCTAATTTTTTTGTTGGAGGTCTGGATCAACCATAATTACTATTTAATACATTATTTTTCCTTTTCTTATGAAAATTTGGTAAAAGATACCTCCCAATAGTTTTCGACTTTTTATATTTATAATAATGTCACCCCTATTTTACTATAAAAAGTCATTCACTATTCCCCTTCCTGACACCTATCAAGACGCATTTTCTCATCCAAAACCTACCAAAATAAAATCTAAAAATCCATAAATTCGTAATATAGGCCTCCATTTTGTCATTAATCCATCCATGGAATCCCTTTTTTGAAAATTAAAATGGAGTTACACAGAGAATATGTAATGTCCTTCAATAGAAACTTATGTTTTATTTTCATTCCCCACCACCTCAATTATTTTTATTCCATTATTATATAATATCATCAGTATCCTAAATATTCATATATTATTTTATTATAAGTTTTATACCTAATACTACTCAAACTTCCATTAAATGTGTAATGAATATACCAATCGTGTGTGTGGTGGAGTATCGCCTTGTGAAACGATATCGGTCGTTTTTTCTTTACTGCCTCTCATGGTTGGTAATTATGATAGAAATACGATATTTAAATTATATATATGATTTTTAGGATGTTTTTATTTTTATTTAATTATTGTATAAAAAAATATTAATTCTTACCATTTTTTTGGAAAACGATATATTTTTTTGTGGATGTGTGGACTACCGCATTGTCAAAGCGATGTGATTCATTCACACTTTACATCGAATGTAATAAGGGTGGTTTTAGTAAATTTGTATGACATATATGAAATATAAATCCTACTATAATTATAATATATATATATATACACATATTTTATTTATTATCTTATAATATGATAATAATATCGAAACATCATTCATGCACACATAGGGTTAGCCATCTCCGTGAATAGTGTATTCCATTTCATATTTCTATATTTTATAGATTTTTATAAATATTTATATACTAAATATATATGATATTTATGTAATTTTTTACATTTTTCAAATAATTAAATCCTGAACTTATTAATAGGATTCATAATAATAATTCAATATATATACATAAAAAGAAAGCAGATATTACCTAGAACGAAACGTTAACACAGATTTATTAATAAATTATTGAAATAATTTCGTAATAAAATAGAATATTATTTTAAATATAATAATAGGTTTTAGTGGAACATTTATAAAAAAATTATTTATTATACAATATTTTCAATTGTGTACACAAAAATTAACGACTTGATGTATGGGTTTTCTCGTCCTACATTTATTTTTTCCAAACGTATGCCTTTTTCACCACACATTTATATTGAGTGGTGTATATAATTTTCATTAATTAATTCTATGTTTCATATAAGTAAATCTGGGTATTTACATATACATTTTATGATTTTCTTTCATTTGGTTTATGAGTCAACAGTTACCTAATTGGTAAAGTAATATTTGTGTCAATTTTCCTTATTTGAAATACATGACCTATTAGGCACCTATATTTTTTTTATGGCGTGTATATAATTCAATTTGACACATTATATCATGAATATCCCACTTTTCATGATATTTTATGATTTATGTAATTTTATTCTTTCAGGGGTATTATTATTCAAAGGTTCCAAAGTGGTAACAGTTTACTATTATAGCCTCTTCATTTATAGGTATTATTTATGACTATGCTTTCATTGATGAAATATTATAATCCATGTCACTACAAATATAATGAATTTTATTCTCCTATTTTTAAATATTATTTTATAAGTTTTCAAGGAAAAAAAATTCAAATGTTTTCAAGCTTCTTTTATATATTTTCAAGGAAAACGTTTTCCAAAATGTTTTCAACCTTATTTTATAAGTTCTCAAGGTAAAACATTTTGTAAGTTTTTCTAAATATCCTTTAATAATTTTCAAGGGAAAAGGTTTTAAAGAAATTAGGTTTCTTTTATATGTTTTTAGTGAAAAAAATAATTCAAAATATTTACAATCTCATTTTATAAATTTTTAAGGAAAAGTGTTTAAAAGGTTTTCCAAATCATCCACTATATATTTTCAAAGTTGTTTTCAATGAAAAGTTTTTATATTCATGATGTGTTTTAAATGATTTGAAAATATTAATTCATATGATTTCAATTATATTTTAAAAATAAATTATGTTTAAAATTTATTTTAAATGATTTAACAGCTTCATTTGTATTTTTTCAAAAGGGTATTTCAAAATAAAAGTATTTAAATGATTTAAAACCTTATTTTAAAACTTTTCATAGTTATGATTTGATGAAATGATTATTAAAAATGTCTCTTTTCCAGATGTTATTATATGATGACATGTTATGATACCCATTTAATTTCATAATTTATGATATAAAATTTTATGATAAAATTTTTTATGATATAGTTACACACATATGTATGATTTTATTTTGAGATGGGTGGGACCTATATCTCCCTCCAATACATTGGATAGAGATTTATATCTCATGACAGAGACATTATTGGAATGCGTAGTGAACTCGGTACACTAAAGTACTTTTTCCACTAAGATGATCATGGGTGTGAACCATGACTACTAAGATGGACATGGAGGTGAACCATGACTACTAAGATATTTTGGGGACTAAACCCATTCCACTAATATGGACATGTAATTAATCCTTCAAATATATGGAAATAATTATTGTATGATTTTTGTTCCTACCACAAGTTCTATGTATTATTCAAATGTAATACTATAATGGAATATTCTCTTGATTCCCTTATGATTCATATATTTTGAAATTTTTTTATTAATGTCGTGACTCTTTTATACTATCTTTGATATGCAGGGTGTAATATTAAAATGTTATTCTCATGTTCTCAAATACTTATTCTCATTTTATTATTACATATCTACTTTATTTACCCATATTGACCATATGAGCTCACCATTGCTTATGTTTCCTTTCCAAAAGTTTTTAAGAATGTTTTTAAATATAATTTATAAAAGGGAGTATATTTTTTGGGAACATTTAATATCTTTATCAAATTTAGAATTTTCTGTTCCATGTTTCAAAATACAGTAAATGATTATGTTCATTAGGAATGTACATTTATAATGTAATGAATATTCAAATAAATTGATGTAATATCTTTATATACTAAGACTGGGTCACAATTATTGGTATAAAACTAAAGGTTTTGTCAAAATATGGAATCTAAGATGATAAAACATTAGTAAGATCGCTATGGATATTAATAAGTATATTTTTTGGGATGTATCTAAGTGTAACCCTTTAGTGTCATAGATTTAAAAGAAGGCATCATAATTTAGACATCCCAAAAGTGATTTTTCATGATTATGTAGATTCTTCTAAGATAAGTATTGCTCACACTATTCATTCTTGTTTTAGTCAATGGTGATAACTAGAATGTGTTGGTTTAACATTGACTGTGATAGAAAATTTGTTAATGATCATTAGAATGGGATGATCATGAGAGTGAAGGATGTAGTGATCATTCCTTAACAGTTTTATGGGAACACAATTAACAAAATATACCCTAACTGACTCTTAGAGTCACAAAAGAAAAGGATAAAATAATTAACTAAGAGTTTGGGTAATGGAGACCATCTAAGAAACAATATTTATTTTCTTTTGTATTGAGAATGTGGAAAGAAGACCCCAAGTGAATGTCTTAAAGGAACATAAAGATGTTTTGACTGTGGAAAAAAGGGTACAAAACAAGAAACTATAAAGGAAAAATGAATAATTTGATTAAATTAATGGATGGGAAAATTGGAATCCCTAAAACATCATTAACGATTAAATAATTTAAATGTGGAATCAATTGGAATTATGGAAATAGTTGTAAACAATTGAAAGATCGTGAATAGAATTAGAAATCTTGAATGAGTAGTGGTTATATTTTGGATGAAGATGTGACTATAGGTGAAATGTTAATGGAAAGAGATATTAAGTAATTGGATGAGGAAGCCTTGTTATTGGGTTAATTGTGATCTAATCAAAGTGTTTATGTATTCAGATTCAATAATTATGAATTGTGAAAAATATAAGGATTGTTCATTTTATGCTTTCTACTAAGGATTTACAATAATATGATTAATGGTTATGATAGACTAGAAATTTGATTTAATGGAAAGTTTATATTCAAGTAAAAACATTATTAAGTGAAATATAACCCTTAATATGTTCCATATGTTAAGATAATTACATTTTTGTAAATATATGTTGGATATGAATAAGTAAATTAGATGGTACTGATTTCCTTGGAACTAATTCTAGATTTGTTAACATGTGTTTTATGAAATAATTGATGATGTTTAATAGATTTATGGACTTAATAAATTTATCCAATATACATTTAAATAAGGAAGAATTATTGTTTCTAATAATTATTTAAGGTAATTCAGGTTATTACCATGTTTTAAAGGAATACATGATGAAGGTATTCGCATGTTTGGTATGTGAAAAATAAGATCTAATTTATAATATAAAGGGGATCAACACTCTGTGATTTTTTTAAATTTAGTGACTTTTATTTTAATGTTTTGTATTTTCATATTTTGGATCTATGATAAGGTTATCCATTTATAGAATGTTAATTAAAAACATCAGATGATGTTTTTGAGATTAAAGTATTATCTCACTATATGAGGATTTAGGCATATTGGATTACCTATTCTATCCAAATTTTTTTATGATAACAGATGATACATGGGTTGAATTATTTTGGATCTTAGGATCCATTATTTCTTCAAGCATAAAAAATTTACCATCATTTTTCAAGTAAGATATGAAGTATAAATTATCCAACACATAACCAAAGGGTGATATTGAGCATATAAAAAGGAATGAAAACAAGTAAGTATATCTCCTTGTGGAAATTATCCAACAATATGATAATGGTCCTAAAATGAAAAAAAATCTTATTATCATCATTTTTTATGATATTAATGAGCTATTTCATGTGTATTTACTTTATGGTTTTTTGATTGTTAACTTTCTCTGGATCTCCCACTTTATTGTGATTAGTGATCTTTTTCAATCTCTTGGATAATTTACACATTTATTCCATTTCCATGTTTTTACTACCCACCAATTTCCATCAATGTGGAAACATAGTTATATGTCAATATTTTGAACATTTTAAGATTTGGATCATTGGAATATATTTTTCATTAAAATTTGATATAAAAACATTTCATTCTTTTGACCATTTTCACTTAAAGAACTCACTATCGTGATACATTAGTGGGATTAAAATTAAATTAATTTCTGCAAAAAATGTGATTATATGTTTATAAAAATGCATTCCATATTTATAATAATTTAAATTTATAATTTATATTAAGTTAAACTTTGTTTTTTACCAAAACTATTTTTGAAATTAATTAAAATTAATAATGGGGATTAAGGAAAAAATTATTTACTTACTGGTTAAACATTAATATTGATGGGAAAATGACCTAAACACATGCCCAAAACTAATTGGATTAAAATATTTCGATTATATCCTATAATTTTTATAATTTTATGAGTTATTGGGATACTATCCCATGAAATTTTCTTATATAATAATTTAACTAATGAAAAAGACAAAAAATAATCTTTCTTATCTATAACGTTTATAATGCCTTGATATATCAACAAAAAAAGTATATTTGTTCAATCTCACATATAACTTAAAATGGTAAATAATTTTTTTATATCATATTGATTTATATTAAATTTTTTATATATTAATTATTTATATTATCTATTTAAGGAATACTAAATGTTTTAATTATTTAGTTATTAATTAACTAAAATAAATTACATTGAAAATATTAAAAGTAAATTAAAATGTTTAAATTAATAAATTTAATTTTTTAGATGAATATTTCATGTTACAAAGGTTTTAAAATAATATTTTCAAATTCTATATTTTTCTTGATATATTTGAGTTTTAAAGTAAGTAAATAATGTGAAAATTGGCATTAATGTTATTTTATAATAAATGATAATTTATATAAAGATTAAAATTTTCATAGAAATCCTATATTATTTCAAATGATTTTTAAGTATTAATAAATAGAACAATATGGTATATTCATGGAAAAATTGATCTTATATGAACATATTGACTTTTAAATTGTAAAACAATGTTATCACGGTTCGGGTTAAAGTGGTGTTTTTGCGTGTTAAATGACCTTGTTTTAAAATTAATTTCCATCTAAAATGGGATTTATTTTTTTGTAATTTAGATTTCATATTTATAATTAAGTGGGTATATATTTTTTAATAATTCAATATTTAATTTATTTTTAATGGTGAAATTAATTTGGTTAAAAAACTTGTTACCGTAATAAAAACAAAAATGATATACATGGGGAAACATAGAATTTCTGGTACAAATTTATAAAAATGTAGTTATTTTAATGTATTTCAGATTTTTATCGACCATAAATCCCTTTTAATTCATTATTTGTTAATTTTATAAGCACATGAGTTAAGGGAAACTTCCCAATAGTGTTTTCCTTTTGGTATTTACAAGAATTTTACCCCTCCTCATCTATAAAAAGGCATTCACTATCGACCATCCTCACACCCCTCAATACACTTTTTCTCATCCAAACCTTACCCAAATAATATCCCAAATTCTATAACTTAGTAATATAAGCCTCACTTTTGGTATAAATCCATCCAAGGAATCCCTTTGGTGAAAACAAAAAGGAGTTACTCAAAGAAGATATAACATCCTTCCAAACAGACATTTATTTTATTTTCTTTCTCAGCAACATCAATTATTATTATTACATAATTATATAATAACCAAAATTTCATCGATATTATGATATGTTTTTATTATAGTTTTTCTACCTAAATATACACACACTTCCATCAAATGGGTAATTAACTTATCCTTGTTGTGTACGGCGGACTACAACCTCGCAAAATGATGTAGTTTTCTTTTCCTTTACAACCTCTCATGGTTAGGAATTATTTTGTAAATACTATATTCATATGTTATATATGATTAATTTATAATTATGTAATTATTATATAAAACATACCTTTCTACTTTTCATTTTTTTTTGGTAATACGATAACATTATTTGTGGACTTGTTGGCAACCACCTCCTCCAAGCGATATGATTCATTCACACTTTCCATGGAATGTATTAAAGATGGGTTTATTAAATACATATTATATATATGACATGAGAATTATATTTTAATTATAATATATAGATATATATATACATATATATTTCATTTACTTTCTTTCAATATGACAAGAAAATGAAAACAGTGTTGATGCATACATATAACCTACCATCTTCATAAATGATCTATTCAATTTCATATTTCTATATTTTATATATTTTTATAAATATTTTTTTACTTAATATATATGATATTTATATAATTTTTTACATTAAATAAATAATTAAATTTTGATATAAGTTAGAGGATCATGAATAAAAAATAAAAACATTTACGAAAAAACAAAGCAGATATTACCGAGAACAAAACATTAAACTTGAATTGTTAATAAACAAGTAATATAAAGTCATAATAAAATAAAATTTGGAATTATATATAAGAATTTGTTTCTTTTTTATATTTATAATAATATTATATTTATTACACCAGATTTTTTAATGTGTGCCAGGAAATTCAACACTTAAGGTAAGGTCTTTCTCATCTCACTTTTATTTCTGTGAGACTTATGCCTTATTCACCACTGATTTATTTGTTGTGGTGTATATATTATCCATTAATGTATTATATGTTTAATAGATTTTAATTTATAGGTTTTTATATATCTATTTCATGATATATTTTTCATGGGGTTTTTATGTTCAAAATTTACAAAATTAGTAAGTAATTTTTGTCTCAATTTTCCTTCTTTGAGATACATGTCATGTTATGAACCCATATTTTTCTATGAAGTGTATGTAATTCTTATTGACACATTATATCATTAATATATTTATTTTCATGATATTTTAATTTAAATTTAATGATATTATTTTTCTTTATTGTGATTCAAATTCTCTAAAATTGTAACAATCTATAGCTGCAATCTCATCAATTATTAGGATTGATTGTGATTATGATTTCATTAGTGAGATATTATAATCTATCTATAAATAATTATTATGAATTTTATTTTAATATGGTTATTAATAATATATTCATTTAATGGTACAATTTTTTCACTCTTCGGTGCTTCAGAAAATTATAAAACTGTTTATAAAAAATACGACTTTATCTCTCTCTTCGGTACGAAATCTGCGATATTTCAAAACCATGTTTCGAAAAAATGTTTTAAATTTAACTTTATAATTTTTCAAGGAAAATTATTTTTAAAAAAATGATATTCCTTTATATGTTTTAAAATAAAAATGTTCTCAATTTTTTTAAATATTCTTTTATATGTTTTTAAGGAAAAATCCTGTCCAAATTTTTTCAACCATTTTTTATACGTTTTCAAGGAAAAAGGTTTTAAAATTTTTTCGTGCTTCATTAAAATGTTTTCAAGGAAAAAAAATTTCAAAAAAATTTCATGATTATTTTATAATGTTTTAGGGGGAAAATTTTTATATTTTTTATGCATATATTATAATTTTTCAAGGAAATGCGTTTTCGAGCATCTATTATAAGCTTTCATGGGAAAAGGTTTTCAAAAAAAATTTCAAGATTATTTAATTTTTTTCAAGTAAAAAGTTTTTAAAATGGATTTTAAATCATTCGCTATAAGTTTTCAAGTTTATTTTCCAATAAAAAACATTTCCAAAAAATATATGTTCAATAAGTGTTTTAAATTATTCTCAAACCTTCCTTTATATATTTTGAATGCTTTTTACAAATAAAATGGTATTCAGAAATTTTATGTATAAAATGTAATTTAAATTATGTTCATGTATTCCTTATTATGTTTTAAGAAGTTTATTTTCTAATAAAAGTATTTTAATGATTTGATAGATTCTTTTATTATTTTTTGTTTTTATTTTCAAAGAAAAATATTTTAAAAATGTTTTATGTTTTAAAAGGAATTTTCTTCAAAGAAGAAAGGATATTTTCTTCATTGAATTATTTTAAAATATTTGTCAAAAATTATCTTCCATATAAGATATAATTCATTGATATTACTCATGCCTTACTAGAGATATTCCCCACATGTTCTATTTATATTCATTATCTGAATGGTTTTTATTTTTACGGAATGATGCATGTGAAACCCATTTCCATTTCATAGGTTATATTTTTATGGAAAACATTTATCTTTCATCAGTTATTGTTTTATGAAACCTTTTTCTATTTAATGGGTAATATATTTATGAAACTCATTATTCTTTCTTAGGTTAAATGTTTTTGAAACCAGTTTCTCTTTCAAGGGTTATATTTTTATAAAACCTATTTATTTTTCATGGGTTATATGCTGACAAAACCAACTTCTTTTTAGGGGTTATTATTTGATGAAATGATTATTAAACCTGTCTCTTTTCCACAAGTTATCATATGATGACATGTTTATTATACTCGTTTCATTACATCAGTTATAATATGAATGTTTATAATCTATTGGAACATAAAGGTATGATTTCATTATGATATGGGTGAGACCTATATCTCCAAAACAATTATTGGGTAAAGGTTAATATTTCATTAGATATACACGGTTGTAATGGGGATTAAACTCACGTAGAAAATGAATTTTCTTGATAAGATGGTCTTATGAGTGATCCTTGACTGCTAGGATGGTTATGAGAGTTAAACATGACTACCAAGATGCATTCTTATTGATCTCATCCCACTAGGATGGCCTTAGAATTAATCCGTCATTACTATGGAAGTCATTTATATATGATAATGTGTATTGCATAATTTCAATGTCTTATTCAAATGTTATTCTCTCAAGGATTATACTCTTGATTCCCTTGTGATTCAAGAAATATGAACTACTAATTTTATGACATCACTCATGTATATGATATTTGATATGAATTATATGTTCTCAACTTATTATTATCATGTTCTCATGCCCTTATTCTAATGTTATGCTTACATATATCCTTTAATTACCCTTAATATACATTTGATCTCACACTTTTTTATGAATCCTTTCCGTAGGTCATGAATAAAGGTTTTAAGTTGAAGTAAAAAAGGGGAAGTTATTTGTGGGAAATGTTAAATATCTTAAACCATGTTGTAATATCTTGTTCAAAGTTTCCAAAGATACAAAACTATAAGGGTCCTCGAGCATATACTTTTTTAATATGCAGAATATTTATCTAAATTAATGTAATATCCTTATATGTTAATCCTAGATCGCAATAATCTAAATATTGGACTTTATGGTCAATTGAAGTAAACATTAATAACTATAATATTATTTTAATATATTTTCATAAACTACTATTTTACTTATATATGCCTAAATTTAAAGTCCAACATTGATCTCTTCCAAATACTTGGATACCACTCTACTAGGAACTAATTCTACTAAGGCCCCCACCTCGATTGGAAATGAAACTGAGTGTAACCCCTAAAGCCCACCTCTAATGGGAAAAGATTTGGTGACTAGTGTTAAGCTTAAAAATCACAAAAATGGGGGAAATTTCACTCAAAATAAATGATGAAATGATCTAAATTAACTAAAAACCACCAACCCTTAAAAATAATCAAAAAATAATTAATATCATAGAAATATGTAATTCATGAATTTTATAATATATAACCAATTTAATGAAATTTAAAACTATGAAAAATAACCACTTTATCAAAAAAAAATCCCAACCACCTCATAAACCTCAATCATATTAAAAACAATCTCTAAACACCATGATCAATTATCCACCTCATTCGTTGATCTCGCACAACTCGATGACTCCACTAACATGACCATGTGAACCAGTGTCAAAAATTAGTCATGATTAAATCTACATACTCATAATGACACTCCCTAAGGATGAACAACCAAGTAAATATAATGCATATATAATAATAAAAGAAGTAAAATAATAATAAATGTCACATTATTAGTAACCAAAATCTCATATGGGTAAACTAGGTCAAACATACACTAGTGAGTTATTATATCCTCAATTATTGTTAGATACATTTCATGAATAAATTTCCTTCCTGAAGTCTATAGTACCTTTTCAATAAAACTAGTTTGTTAAAATAATTTATTCCCATGATCATCATAAACATATCTCAATAAATAGTAAAGTATATATAATGTTTAACACATGTTATAAAAATATTTCAGGGTTATGAAAACCAGCTCACACTAACTCGTCCACCAATAGTCTTAGTGCCTCATGTCCTAAAGGTGTTTAACCTAAAACCCTCCTCTATATTACCACCTAAACCACATAAACACATCCTAATGAAAATTAATTGGCTGCCCTAATTCCCAGGATCATAATAATCATGTACCATACTATAAATATAGTTATAGGTTTGTAGAGAACAAAGTTTTCTATTTAAACATCACATAATCCTACTCAATCACTATCTATTAATTCACACAATAAAAAAATCCCAAGGGTGGTGGTTTAATTATGATCATTTCACTCAATACTTGAAATAACAAAGAAATATACTATGAAATATCTCATGGAATTCTCTTTCCCAGAACCTTTTGGGTTTTAGAGGGTCAAATTTGAATTATTATAGTAGTGTAAAACAATAATTAAATCCAACACTAAGATCTCTATTGTGTAAACTGAAACCACTCATAAAAAATAAACAACATATTTGTATCTAACATCATATATATTAATCAATCTAATATTAAATAATACAATTTTATGAAGATGCATAAGAAGTATCAAAATTACTCCTTTCATTATGTTGTATTCAAAGTTTTAAATAATTTTCCCAATACTTGGGGGGATTATCATTCACATCATGATATACTGTTATCTAACAAGGAAAAAGGAAAGAAAGTAAGAGAGATTTTCATTTTGGAAGAAACCATAGGATCCATCAATTCTATTTCTAAGCCTTTGACCTATTTATATATACCTTAAGGATGCTCCCTAAATCTTCTGCATAGTTAGTCAAATGTTATAAATGTTCAAGTAAAATCATTAGTTATAAATAATTTGTAACCCTTGTCTAAATATGGAGGTATGAATTAATCATAGAAATGCATTCAAGATTCTCTCATATGTTTCATCAAATATAATAATAATTTTAATGATATATTTTGTGGAATATTTTTCAAATATTATTATTTACCATTTGGATTCTAACATCAATCAGGACTTACAATTAAAACATAAATACAACCACTTATGATTCTTCCATATCAAACATTATCATAATCCTTAAGAAATGATCTAGTATCAATTATATCACACCTTATTATATCAACATAAAGGTGTACTCTATGCCTTAGGTTCATATATCTCATGCATTACAACATATAGAATATATTTATTAATCTCCCACTTTCCATGAAGCCTAATAAAATTTGTATCATTTCACCTTATATCGTATCATATAAAATATATTGTGAAACCATATTTAAATCTAATTTTTGATATTTTCCAAAACACTTCTAGAAATATATCTTTGAATTCCCCTTGCATCACATCATATGAAATATCATGTGAATATAAATACAAAACTCCTTTTTCGTAAACTCTAAAATACATTTTGGGTAACCCTTTATGTTTTTTAAAAATCAATACTCGATAATTGAACCTTAAGGTATGACACCACTAGCTATTGCAATTTTGATAACTAATATGTATTATTAAACTAATAAATATAATAAAATAGTGTCCTCTATCAATGCATTTGTTCTAATCAAAAAAATGAATATATAATTATATTTATCAAAAATATGTATCAATATACATGTGTAAACCAGTTGTTTCATATAATTGAAGAAACTTTCATATATTCTCTTTGTCTAAGAAATTGAGTAGCCACAATTTTTTGTAATACCCTAACCCCAGTTACCCAGAGTTGGTGCATTATTTTAATACATTTGCATGATACAAGGAAATCATGTCTTGAAAGACCGATCAGTTTACCAGTCTTGGAAACAAGATACAGACATAAGTTTAACATTATAACTTGAAAAGAAATACAACACTAATTTATTCCATTAGAAATGTCCCGGCCTCCAAGATATACCTGAAATTCACTAAAAACTAACTTCTTCATATCCTGGGAAAATAAAACATAAGAAAGGGGTGAGGTAAGATGCTCAGTAAGGGTAAAACTTTTAGCAGAAGATAACAAAAACAATAGGTATGGTGGATAATTGAAAACACATTCCTTTATAAATAATAAACATGAACACTTTATGGAAGAAATATGAGCTGAGTAAATAATGACATAATAAAACATAGTCATGGGTATTCTACTAGTAGAATAACCACATGAATCAGAAATATTATTTTCATAATGAGGGAATGTATAATTCCATACATTCTAAAACATTTTGTCAAGGCTCCGGCCAAGACATATAAAAATGATTAAGGCCTCAACCAAAACCATATTTCAAATTGGTAAATTCCACAGCTTATTACACGTCTAATTGTCTATTGAGACCTACCGATGCATGAAGGACCTATAGCAGGCTCCACCCATCACATACTATGTAACACCCCAAGATTTTATGAGATATATTATTTTTAATTTATTTAATTTACTATTATACACAACACCAAGATTATCTTTTACTATACTCAACATCACATTAGCTTGTAGTATACATAACACTATTCCTGGATCATGTTACACACAATTTGAAGTTTGAACCATTGATTGAATATATATATGTATATATATATATATTCAATGTATAAATGAAATATAGTTATATTCTGTTATAAAAATCATCAAAGAAGTCATGCACTACACGCAACCCTGACTCGGCTTGCGTTACATGCAATCGCGACCTTCCTCGATAGCGTGTGTTTTACGCAATATCGGGTTTCACTAAACAACGATATATGGTTATAATATTGTCAAGAACTAGCCGTTATGAATAGTATTAACTACTTTTTTAATTTTATAATTTTATTATTCATCTTATAAATTTTCTAAAACATTTTATGTGAACAAAATAAATTTTTCGGGTAAAATAAGTATTTTTCAAAAAATGCAGTTTTTCCGCCTTTTGATGGCGCACCCACATTAAATATAGTTTTTGACATGTTTATAAGTTAAATTTTACAAAATAAACATCTTATATTGAATCAGGATATAAAAATTTACATTGGACAATGTTTTGATATTTTTCTGATAACTTTTATATTTTAATGAATAGTAATAACACGCTATATTTTAATTAAAAACAACTTTTTTCATTGTAATAATTTATAGGGTTAAATTTTAATATTTAATGGTTTTAATGTATAAATAGAATATATTTTTACTATTTAATATAATGTATGTCATTAGCATTGAGTTTACCTTGAATTCGTATGTTAAATCAATTCAATCTTTTGCAATGTTTTAACCAAAAACCCGTTTTCTTTCAACAACAGGATTAATTTTAATTTAATTTCTACAAATTTTGTTTATTGAATTTGGGAAAATGGATTCCATATTTGGAATCAGTGGGTCCAAATTTTGTTAATAAGCTACTTTTTATTTTTGGGCATTATGAATAGTAACTACGGTAAATTTTATTTACCATAGTTAAAGGTAAATCGGGTAATTAAGGGTAAATATAGGATTATAAAATTACTCTAACACCTGAAAAATCCTATTAGATGACTAAATGTCGCACCATATCACCTAAGGGTTGGATTAGATTCATTTAATGGACTTTTTTCTATGAAAAAAATTTAATTATTATTAAAACCAAAGAAAGTTACAACATGTCACTTTATTAAATCTTATACGTATAATAATTTTAATTTAGTGATAAACATAATTAACCTTCAAACATGAATATAATACATAAATCTAATAAATTTATCTACATAATATAAATTTATTTATCATTTTTAGAGATTAAATTATTATCATTAAAGGTGACATAATAGTGATGTTGAAATTATTTTAGTAAGAGAAATATCAAATAAATGGTTTTAAAAATATTGAAATAAATATTATATGAACTATTTAATGTTCTCCAATAATTTTATGGATAAATATGACATGTTATTAATCTATTAAAGCTTTTATTTTGAACATATCTTCTGTATATTTTTTATTTAAATTCAAATAAATGAATAGTGTCTAAATTGACACTATTGTTATTTTATAAAAATAACATATTATAAAATAGTTTAAAAATAACAAAAATATTTAAAAATTATAAATTTAAATTTATATGGTCTAAAATGTTATAAATTATCCAATTATGGAAAATTCACAATAAATAAGTAATTATTTATAATAATTTGAAATTTATAATGTCATTACGACAAATAAAATAAAATTGATTAAATAAGGATAAATCAAGTTGATATTGTTTAAAATAAATTCCTAACATGTCTAAATTTTATTGGTTGATAATATTACAACCCTATCTCATCTAATATTCCGATTTGAGTCATTTTGGAAGTTTTTAGGTGGGTTTTTGATTTAATATAAATTAATATTTTCTTATATTTCCAAAGGTGCCCCTCTCCTCCCTTATAAAAGGGCATCTCCTCCCTCTTCTCCTCACACAATTTGGAGCCTTGAAACTCAGACAAACCCTACCCATTTTACTTATACACTTCCTTAAAACCTACTATAATTACTGGTCTTCTCAAAAGACCAACTCTAGTGCCCTAAGAAAAAGTTTAAAGGAGGCACTTCGAGAAAGAGGTAATACCTTCTACTGTTTTCTTCAAGTTCCATTCCTCTTATAATCCCTCTTCTTCAGTTGTTTCATTATGAAGTAATAACATCATTATCCCTCATATACTGATATGTTATTATAAATATGAAACAACCCTATTTCACCTTTTATCCATCCTACGGAAAACAAAATCACCACGCGTGCGTACATAGGGAATACTGTCTCCACGCCGGGGTGTAATCTGTTTTTCCACCAACACCTTACATGGATGGATATAATGGTTATTATAACATCATACTGATTATGATATATTATACCATCCACTCCAATTCTATTCAATAATTATGGGAATGATATCATCGCTCGTGCATACATATGGATTATCGTCTCCACGACGCGATGAGATTCATTCTCCATGTTAACCATTAATTAATGATTATATAGTATATATAATAAGTAATCATGAAATATATGACATAATAATGATACTGGATTTATATATATATATATATGTATGTCATCTACTAAATTCCATTCAATTCAATAAGGAAACGAAAACACAGTTCATGCGTACGTACGGCCTACCGTCTCCATGAACGGTGTATTTCATTCCTTTTATCGATCTATAATATATATGTATATGATGAATATATATTATATATAAATCATGTTTTACATTCTGGAATTATTTAAATCAGGATATAAGTAATAATATCAAGAATGACAAGTCGAAACACATATGATAAGTGAAATGATTTTACCCAAAACACTTCTTTAACATGAAATTTACAAAAGAACGGGTAATATAAAGTCATAAGTGAAACATATATGATATCATAACAATGAATATGATTATGTAATAAGTCAATGACATTATTTAAATAATTATACAGAAGGTTCTGATCTGTACGAAGCATATCAGACTTAAAGTAAGGGATAATTTTTCAAATCTCATTTTTATCTGACATTGTTAATTCGTAAGTATTTACTGGGGTTATTTCTATCATCCATGTCCATGTTTTATAAAAGTGTTTTCATGTATGTTTTAATTCCCTTTTACCCATTTTTGAATTTTACTACATGGTATGTAAGGAATCTTTCTTTTGTTTACATTACGAGGTTCTTTTTTGACTTTTCCGGAAAAAGTACGAGAAGAATGTTTTTTTAACTTATATGGAATGAAAGGATTTTTACAGTTTTATAAAGCCTTATTTTCATGAAGCTTACTCCAAAATATTTCATGACTATTTTCATCAAAATCCATTTCTTTTAAAATTGCATGGCATTTTGTGGAAAGAGAATGATTTTGGAGAAGAAAGGATATTTTCCTCAAGAATTCATTTCAAGTGTTTTATCAAAACCATTTTTCATCTAAGATGACATTATTTCATATGTGTATGTTTCAAGTATCATGTCTCTATGATTTACGTGGTTTCAATTTTCTTATTATGAAATGATATCCATTTCTTTTATATGGATTATGTGATGATGGGATGATGTTTATGAAACCCATTTTATTTATTGGGTTATTATGAATGATGTATGTTTATTTTGTGTCACAAGTAAGAATGATTTCATTATGAGATGGGTGGGACCTATATATCTCTCCAATTAATTGGGTAATGATTTATATCTCCTGAGATAGATATGGCTGGAACGGTAAGTTAATCTGGTTCAGTGTTACAGGACTGAAATGAGTAGTGAACTTGATTCAGAAAGGGACTTTGTCCACTAAGATAGTCTTGGCATGAATGCCTTTGCTACTATGGAAATCATTTCATGTGATGAATGGTTTCCAAAATTACATGTTTTATTACCATTATATTTTATCATGGTTTATGTTCCATTATGATATATGCCTTACGTACTTACATGATTTATGTCTTTTCTCAAGATTTTGATGTTTAAATTTCATGTTCAAGTTTTTCTTTCAAATGTTTATGGATTGTTTTCTTTTCTCTATCTTTTCCCTTACTGAGCATTTGAGCACACCCTTTTTATGTTTTACTTTCCCCAGGAAATAAATAAAGGTTTTAGATAAGGAAACAAAAAGGGTAAGATCGTTATGGGATTTGTTGAAGATCTTTCAACATGATTAGAAGTGTATATTCCAAGTTTCCAAAGACACTAAACTATTACGATCCTTGTGTGTCTATTTTTGTTATGTATTAAGTATTCTGTAGAATTAATGTAATTTCCATGTACGTCAAGCTTTGGGTCTCTACAGTTGGTATCAGAAGAAAGGTTTAGTCAACCTTTGGAAACTAGGATGCGAAAACGTTAGTGAGATCCCTAGAGATATTTCTAAGGTATGTCTAGGGATGTCCCAAAGGATAAGTATACGTATAGGATATCGTCCTAGAACTACTGTAATGATATTAGAATTAAACCTAAGATGTTAGATATTGAAGGCACTCCCCTTTATTATGTTGTTTTACCAAGCATGATTTTTTCCTCTCAAACTATTCTTTTTAGGTTTTAGAAAATGGCTGGAAACATGAATATTCACGATAATTAAGGATATGGTGGACAATGGAATCATATTCTCTATGCACAACCAAATGAAATGGGATTTGGAAGTCCAAACATCATTATTACTCCTAATCATAAATCTTATAATATGATCAATAATCTCAACTTTGGTAAGTTTCCCGACTCAGATAATAAGAGAATGATGGAGTTTCATGATGATCATAGAGGAAAAAAAGTTCAATTTCTCTCATGTAAATCATGTGAGAAGAGGCATCATGGATATTGTTTCAAATGAACTGGAAGATGCTTTGTGTGTGGAAAAGAAGTACACAAAGCCAGTAAGTGAAAAGGAAAAGGTTTAGTTACCACCATGGACAAGGATAATAGTATTGCTACGACATCAACAATGATTAGATGTTTTAAATGTGGAATGTATGGGCATTAGGAAAACCAATTCCTTAAGGGAAAATCTCATGAAGAGAATCAGAATGGTTATATGAGTAGTATTTATGTGGATGATGATGAAGAGACTACAAATGAAATATGAGATGAAAGAAATGATGAAGCTCAGTCAGTGGTTTAAGAAGTTAGTTGAATGATTGCATGTACTATGGAATAAATAATCATCTAAGGATTGTTACACTATTGTTTTTCCTAAAGTATTTAAAGGTATATTTGTAATGGTACCGGTAACCATGGAATATTATTCCGATATTTTTGGAAATTAGATGATATGCGCATAATGAAGGGATAAGAAGATAATGGGATGTTTGATTGTATTCATGAGCTCATGACTGATATAAGGACTAAGTGATATTATGGTTTTATTATATAGTTTTTTAGGATTTTGGTCTGTGGAAAGAGTTACCTTTAGACAGTATTCATGTTTTCACTAAGGTTCTATGGTAATTTACGTTTCAAGGGAATATATGACTAAGGTATTCATGTGTTTGGAATGCAACCAACAAAATATATCTTATGATATATGTGGAATAAATGCTTGTATTCACATTCTTGGTAGATAAACTTTCTGGTAATTGTTTTCTTTATACTATGAGATTGGACCGAAGTATTTTAGATAATCCTAAAGATTGGAATGGATTATGTTGGATATAAGTTAGTATTGTTTAAGGATAGAACTTTTTTCGATATTATTGATGGAATGTTATAGTAATGTAGTTTTAGAAAAAGGACAACCTGCAGGACGGGTGACATCTCATCACGTTGGACAGGGTTGTGGGAATCGAACCCACAACCGAAGTGCACTAGGCCTTTATTGTCTACCACTGGCCTACAGGAAGTCCCTGCTTAGTAGAAACAAGTTTTATTTTATTAAGCGGTATGATAGTTGCAGTATAATTCCATGTTTGGAATCATATCTGATTAACCTCACCATATATAGACTTATGTATTCGATAAATTTTTCTAACCTTTTCTTTGAGATATATGGAATGACCCATCCTTCTATCACATGATATGTTAGCACTTCACGAATAACAAATTCAACTTCATTTCTTTAAGAGATGAAGTGGAAATTGTTCAAAGCACGAACAACAGTGAGATTGTACCAAAATCAAGCGAGTATTTCTTCTAATTCAAAATTTTTAACATTATGGAAATGATATTGAAAACCAAAAATGTTGTCCTAGTGCTCTTTTATCTGATTAATCAGATGGTACCTTAGATAATCTCAAATCTATGGCTTTGTGATTGTTGGCTTTTTCAAAGCCATGTTCTCTACCACTCTCCATCAGAACTTGATGGTTAGATTTTTCTTCCATATCCATATTTTCACATATGTTCTCCTATATGGAAACCTAGTGATTTGTAACTTTGGTTAATCGTTACATTTCTTACTTTAGTTTTTAAAATTAAGATTTGGTATTTTTTTTATGATGTGGGTTTCTATGAATAGTAAATGATTTTTAACCCCGGTGAATTTTGAGGACGAAATTCATTTTAAGGGAGGTAGAATGTAACACCCCAAGATTTTATGAGATATATTATTTTTAATTTCATTAATCTTCTATTATATACTACACCAAGATTAGATTGTACTATACGCAACACCACATTAGCTTGTAGTATACGTAACACTATTCTTGGATCGTGTTACACACAATTTCAAGTTCGCAACATTGAGTGAATATATATATGTGTATATATATATATATATTCAATGTATAAATGAAATAAGGTTGTATTCTGTTATACAAAACAAAAAAGAAGTCTTGCACTACACGCAACCCTGACTTGGCTTGCGTTACACGCAATCGCGACCTTCCTCGATAGCGTGTGTTGTACGCAATACCGTGTTTCATCAAACAATGATATATGGTAATAATATTATCATGAACTAGCCGTTATGAATATTATTAACTACATTTTGAATTTTATAACGTTATTATTCATCTTATAAACTATCTAAAACATTTTATGTAAACAAAATAAATTTTTCGGGTAAAATAAGTATTTTTCAAAAAATGTTGTTTTGCCGCCTTTTGATGGCGCACCCACATTAAATATAGTTTTTGACATGTTTATAAGTTCATTATTACAAAATAAACTTCTTATTTTGAATCAGGATATAGAAATTTACATTGAATAAAGTTTTGATAGTTTTTTGATAACTTTCATATTTTAATGAATAGTAAAAACACGATATATTTTAATTAAAAACAACATTTTTCATGGTAATAATTTATATTGTTAAATTATAATATTTAATGGTTTTAATGTATAAATAGAATATATTTTTACTATTTAATATATTTTAAGTTCATTAGCATTGATTTTACCTTGAATTCGTAGGTTAAATCAATTCAATCTTTTGCAATTTTTTAACCAAAAACCCGTTTTCTTTCGACAATAGGATTAATTTTAATTTAATTTCTACAAATTTTGTGTATTGAATTAGGAAAAATGGATTCCATATTTGGAATCAGTGGTTCCAAATTTTGTTAATAAGCTACTTTTTATTTTTGGGCATTATGAATAGTAACTACCGTAAATTGTATTTACCATAGTTAAAGGTAAATTGGGTAATTAAGGGTAATATAAGATTACAAAATTACCATAACACCTGAAAAAATCCTATTGGATGACTAAAAGTCTACCCATATAATCTAAGGGTCATATTCGATTCATTTAATGGACTTTTTTCTATGAAAATAATTTAATTATTATTAAAACCAATGAAAGTGAAAACATGTAACATTCTTAAATCTTATAAGTATAATAATTTCAATTTAGTGATAAACTTAATGAAACTTCCAAAATGAATAGTATACAGAAATATAAGAAAATTATCTACATCATATTAATTTATTTATAATTTTTAGGGATTAAATAATTATCATAAAGGTGACATAATAGCGATGTTGAAATTATTTTAATAAGAGAAATATCAAATAAATGGTTTTAACAATATTAAAATAAATATTATATGAACGATTTAATGTTCTCCACTAATTTTCTAGATACATATGACATGTTATGAATATATTAAAGCTTTTATTTCGAACATATCTTCTATATATTTGTTATTTAAATTCAAATAAATGAAGAGTGTCAAAATTGACACTATTGTTATTTTATAAAAATAACATATTATAAAACTGTTTAAAAATCACAAAATATTTAAAAATTATGAATTTAAATTTATATGTTTGAAAATGTTATAAATTATCCAATTATGGACAATTCACAACAAATAATCAATTATTTATAATAATTTAAAATTTATAATTTTATTACCACAAATAAAATTAAATTGATTAAATAATGATAAATCAAGTTGATATAGTTTAAACTAAATTCCTAACATGTATAAATTTTATTATTTGATGATATTACAACCCTATATCATCTAATATTCGTATTTGAGTCATTTTGGAAGTTTTTAAGTGGGGTTGGTATTTAATATAAATTAATATTTTCTTATATTTCCAAAGATGCCCCTCTCCTCCCTTATAAAAGTGAATCTCCTCCCTCTTCTCCTCACACAATTTGGAGCCTTGAAGCTCGGCCAAACCCTACCCATTTTACTTCCACAATTCCTTAGAAACCTACTAGAGGAACTGGTCTTCTCAAAAGACAAACTCTAGGGCTCTAAGAGAATGTTTAAAGGAGGCACTTTGAGAAAGAGGTAATACCTTCTACCGTTTTCTTCAAGTTCCATTCTTCTTCTACTCCCTCTTATTTAGTTGTTTCATTATTAACTAATATCATAAGTATCCCTCATATACTTATATGTTATTATAAATATGAAATAAATCTATTTCACCTTCTATCCATCCTACGGAAAACAAAATCACCACGCGTGCGTACATACGGAATACCATCTCCACGCAGTGGTGTAATCTGTTTTTCCACCCACACCTTAAATGGATGGGTATAATGGTGTAAAGAATAACTATATATGGTTATAATAAAATAATATTGATTCTGATATATTATACCATCCACTATAATTCTATTTAATAATTATGGTAACGATATCATCGCTCGTGCGTACATACGGACTACCGTCTCCACGATGCGATGAGATTCATTCTCCATGTTAACCATTCATTAATGATTATAAAGTATATGTAATAAGTAATAATGAAATATATGACATAATAATGATACTGAATTTATGTATATATATATATATGTATGTCATCTACTAAATTCCTTTCAATTCAATAAGGAAACGAAAACAACGTTCATGCGTACGTATGGCCTACCGTCTCCATGAATAGTGTATTTCGTTCCTTTTATAGATCTATAATATATATGTATATGATGAATATATATTATATATAAATCAGTTTTTACATTCTGGAATTATGTAAATCAGGATATACGTAATAATATCAAGAACGACAAGTCGAAACACATACGATAAATGAAATGAATTTACCCAAAACGCTGCTTTAACATGGAATTTACAATAGAACGGGTAATATAAAGTCTTAAGTGAAACATATATGATATCATAACAATGAATATGATTATTTAATAAGTCAATGACATTATTTAAATCATTATACAGGAGTTTCGGACCCATACGAAGTATATCAGACCTAAGGTAAGGGATAATTTTGGAAATCTAATTTTTATCCGAGATTGCTTATTCGTAAGTATTTACTGGGGTTATTTCTATCATCCATGTTCATCTTTTATAAAAGTGTTTTCATGTATTTTTAAAGTACTTTTTACCCATTTTTGACTTTTACTACATGGTATGTGAGGAATCTTTCTTTTGTTTACATTATGAGGTACTTTTTTGACTTTTCTGGAAAAAGTACGAGAAGAATGTTTTTTTAAACTTATATGGCATGAAAGGATTTTTACGGTTTTATAAAGCCTTATTTTCATGAAGATTACTCAAAAATATTTCATGACTATTTTCAACAAAATCCTTTTCTATTAAAATTACAAGACATTTTTTGGAAAGATAATGATTTTGAAGAATAAAGGATATTTTCCTAAAAAATTCATTTCTAGTTTTTTATCAAAACCATTTTTCATCTAAGATGACATTATTTAATTTGTGTATGCTTCAAGTATCATGTCTCTATGATTTAAATGGTTTCACTTTTCTTATTATGAAATGATATCCATTTCTTTTATATGGATTATGTGATGACAGGATGATGTTTATGAAACCCATTTTATTTATTTGGTTATTATGAATGATGTATGTTTATTTTGTGGCACAAGTAAGATTGATTTAATTATGAGATGGGTGGGACCTATATATCCCCCAAATGCATTGGGTAAAGATTTATATATCATGAGATAGATATGGATGGAATGGTAAGTTAATCTAGTTTAGTGTTACAGGACTGAAACGAGGAGTGAACTCGATTCAGAAAGGGACTTTTTCCACTAAGATGGTTTTGGCAGCAATACCTTGGCTAATATGGAAATCATAACAGGTGCTGAATGGTTGCCACAATTACATGTTTTATTCCCATTATATTTTATCATGGTTGATGTTCAATTATAATATATGCCTTAAGTACTTCCACGATTTATGTCTTTGCTCAGGATTTTGATGTTTAAATTTCATGTTCAAGTTTTTGCTTTCAAATGTTTATGGATTGTTTTATGTTCTCTATGTTTTCCATTACTGAGCATTTGAGCTCACCCTTTTTATGTTTTATTTTCCCTAGGAAATAAAGAAAGGTTTTAGGTAAGGAAACCAAAAGGGGATGATCGTTATGGGAGTTGGTGAAGATCTTTCAACATGATTAGAAGTTTATATTCTAAGTTTCCAAGGACACTAAACTATTACAATCCTTGTGTGTCTGTTTTTGTTATGTATTAAGTATTCCTCAAAAGTAATGTAATTTACATGTACTTCATGATTTGGGTCTCTACATACTATGTCCAATACATTCCTCATATGAAAATGTTGAAAGATAACAAAAACATTTGTATTAGAACTATCATACAAAATGTCAATACATTATTCATAAACCATGAATGGCATAAAAATAACACATCCACAGTCAAACATATCACAAAACCTTCAATTCAATATAAAAGATTTGTATCATAATAAATCAAATTCAAACAAGTTTAAAATCCATTAAAGGATGTTGACATAGATGAAAATGGTTTGTAAAATTATTTCAGAGAAATATCCCTTTTTCATTAATAAATTTAAAAGTCACAAAATTTGGAAAGGAAAACATTTAAAGAAATTTTTGAATCAAAGTTTCTCATACCACTTTAAAACTTTTGAATGGAATTAAAATTTTAAAAACAGTCATGTCCATATAAATATATTCTTAAAACCATTTTGAAAACATGGACATTAATGATAATGATTTAGAAGAATAAATATTTAAAACATTTAAAATGACGTTTTAATAGAAGAGTCACTTAAAATATACCTTTGAAAACTATTTTATGAAACATGGACATGAATAATAGATATTTCCAGAAAAAACATACCCATAAGCAATCTCGAATAATAATGAGATTGAGTAATTAACCCTTACCTTGCACTTTCATTTGGTCGAGGGTACGTTTAACCTCATATATAATGACCATACTATATTGTTAAATTATACCAAAACCATATTCATATTTATTATATCATACATGATTCATTTATGACTTTATACTACCCATTTAATAATTATTTCCATGTTAATTTAACATTTTAGGTAATAATCACTTTCTTTATCATACGTGTTTTAACTTGATATTATTGATCGTATCATTTAGATCATGATTTAAATACTTCCAGAATATAAACCATGATTTATATATCATATATATTTAGAATATAAATATTTATAATAGATATATATATATGAAATGGAGGGCACCGTTTATGGAGACGGAAGGTCGTACGTACGCTTAAATGTTGTTTCCGTTTTCATATCGTATTGAATGGAAGAAAGTGAATAAGATAAATGTAAGTACAATAATATATACATATATATCACCAGTAGAATTATTATCTCATATATTACATACTTATAAATAATATATATTTTTATAATCATTGTTGAATGGTGAACGTGGGAATGAATCTCATCGCGTCGTTGAGATGGTAATCGATACGTACGCATGAGCGACAATATAATTTTATTGATGGAAAAATCATATGCAATTGGATGGTACATCATATATACAGAATCATTAACATGTTATATTTATTATTTACATAAGTTATACTCATTATTATACCCATCCAAATAATGAAGTGTTTGAATAAGAAACTACACCACGATTTGGAGACGGTAAGTCGTACGTACGCACGTATAGTTACTTTTTCATTTAATGGATGGATAGAGTAATTAATATGGTTTTACCATATTTATAGTAACATCACAGTATTTATTAGTCAATATAGTTATTATTTTGGTATGGAAAAACAAATAAAGAGGAATTGGAAGAATAAAATAACTTGAAAGATGGTCACTACTGGAAATGTGTGTTTTCCCAACACTTTTATCCCAACGGTTTACAAAACCCACTTGGAAAGGGAGGCTATACCAACGGTTTAACAAAAGAATTGGTATAGGCTTGTTTGTAAGACCGTTTAACAACAGTTCTAGAGAACCATTGGGAAAGGCTTCCTTGTAAGAGTATTTACCAACGGTTCTACAGAACTGTTGGGTAAAACCTATTTTTTAGAAGATTTTACCAATGGTTCTATATGAACCGTTGGTATTGGAACTCTTTCCCAACGGTGTTTAAAAACTGTTGGTAAAAGTTTGCCCTAATTATGCAGCCCCTCCTCATTCATGAATAGAAGTGAATGTGTAGCAGCAAACACCCTCCTCACTCGACTTCCCCCATCTGAACTGAAAAATCTCTATAAAATCCATCTCAAATCAGGTATTTTCTTCTTTCTACAATTAAAATCATTTAAGTGTTACATTATTAATATTTTTATTCATCTCCTATTTTAGTTTTGTGTTTTGATTTTGATGTGTATCTTTTTTTCTGTTTTGATTTAACCTAGATTTTCTCCATCCCATCAGATCCATTTAGTTAATTAAATCCTTAACCCTCCGAGTAGGTGAAACATCTTAGATTTTTTTCGATTGGATTCGATATTTTCTAAGTATGTGTTTTTCTGAGTTTTCTTCATCTTGTAATTAATTGTTAATTGTGAATTTATTTATATGTGTTTATTAATTTTTAACAAAGTTTCTATGAATGTTTTCCTTTAAATTCCTTGTGAAATATTATTTAATCATATTCTCATTGAATTGAACAAGTCATGAATTTGATGACTATAATTTTGACATCTTTCAACTATTTATGAATTATTAAATTCCATGACTGTTTAGATTTATTTTCAAAGAATAAATAAAGAATAAATTGGTGAAATTGTGACTTTGTCTCGGTTTTTTATTCAAAGAATGAAATAAATTGATTTTAATGAAATGAGTTGAACTATTTAATGTTTTCTAAGTAGTTTTAAATGACTGAATTTGTGAAATGACAATGAACCCTCTTAGAATGAGGGGGGTAAGGGGGGCTGTCCGGGAGGTGAGGGGCTATTTGGGGGGGTGAGGGGTTGTCTGGGGTGGGGGGATGTCCGGGGTGAGGAGGGGCGATCCTTGGGGTTGGGGGGATGTCCAAGATGAGGGGGGGGGGCTGACCTGGGTGAGGGGGGTGTCCGGGGGGGTTGTCCGAGGGGGTCGGGGGGGCTGTCCGAGGGGGGTGGGGGTTGTCTAGGGTGTTGTGGGCTGTTTGGGGCGGGGGCTGTCTAGGGTGAGGGGGGCTGTTCGGGGGGTGTCTTGGGGGTGGGGGTTATCCGGGTTGAGGGGGGTTGTCCGGGGGTTGGGGGGATTTCTGGGTTGATGGAGGGTTGTTCGAGGGGTGGTTGGGCTGTTTGGGTGGTATGGGGGGGTCCGTCTGGGTGGTGTGGGGGGCTGTCGGGGGGGGGGGGGGGATTTCTGGTGGTGGTGGCTGTCCGAGGTGCAGGAGGGGGGTTATCCATGGTGGGGGCTGTCTGGGGGGTGGGGTTCTATCCGAGGGTTGGGCCTCTTTCCGGGGTGAGGGGGGTTTGTTTGCGGAGAGGTAGGGCTGTTCGAGGAATCCTTGAATATAGGCATTAGAAATTCTGTATTCCTTGATCCACTTCGAATATATTACTGGGAAATCCTTGAATACAGGCATTATAAATTCTGTATCTTATTTTATTATATACACTGTATTTTTTTGTGTTTCTTAATATGATTATCATATAGAGTAATGTGTCAGTTATGCTTTTATATAAAGTAAACAATTGTCATTAACCTAAATATTTTTTTCATTGAACTTCAATATTATTGAATTACTTTGAAATGACTTATTGCAATTTTTTTACAAAATTAATATAAGTTGGATGTAAAAAACTAATCGGATTCCAACTGATTTTCAAAATAATTTGAACATCTTTTTAAATTTTTTATTTGACAAGGCTTCAGATAGTGGTCGCATACACTACCCATGTTCTAATTGTGTTGGAAGACCTTGGTTGAGTCATGAAGTGGTTGGATATCATATAACCAAATATAGTTTCCAAAAAAACTATTATGTGTGTTATCACAATAGAGAGAAAATGGAATCTCAAAATGTTGATGATCTAAATGATAGGACTGAATTGGAGAATTTGATATATGATCGGCTTCAATTTAATCGTTATAATGACAAGGAAAGGATGCTCATCCAACAATATTTAGATAAAAGCACACATGATGTGTCCAATGAAAAGGATGATGTTTATAGGGTGAAAAAATTGAATGGTACTGTGACAACTCCTGTATATCGGCAATGTGGTAAAATGAAAAAGTTGGATTTTTTAATCTCATTGTTACATGGGAAAACTATGTATGGGATTTCAAATACTACAATCGATTAAATTCTTAATTCTTGAAGGACTTACTTCTAGATGATGCAGATATTCCATCAAACCAATATATGGCATTGAAGTTAGTTGATGAACATGGATTCTCAAAAAAAATCATGCTGGCCCAAATGATTGCAGCTTATTTTGGGAGGAAACTCATGAAAGAAATGATTGTATCAAATGTGGAACCTCTCGATGGAAGGAAAAAGATGATGGAACACCATATCGTGTGCCAAAAAAAAGTAATGTGGCACTTTCAATTGATCCCCAGATTACAAAACATTTTCATGCTTGATGAAATATCTATAAAAATGCGATGGAATTCCACCAAGAGGAAGAAGAATAATGAAGAGTTGGTTCACCCAGCAGATGGATTTTCATGGCATAGTTTTGACGCTCAATATCCTGCATTTGTAGCCGACGTGTGTAATGTGAGACTGGGTATTTCATGTGACGGTTTTAATCCATTTGGGCAGATGCTTACTTTGCACAACACATGGTCGGTTTTCATACACATTTATAACCTCCCCCCATGGTTTTGTATGAAAAAGCCTTACACTTTCTGGAGTATACTGATATCTGGCCCTTCTGATCCCGAAAATGATATAGATGTATACATGCAACCTTTAATAAAATATTTGATACTTATTTGGGATGTGGGTGCGCCAACATACGATGCCTTTTAGAAAGAAATATTTCAGATGCGTGTTGCGCTTATGTGGACGATCGATGATTTTTCTTCTTATGCAATGATGTCTCTATGGAGCACAAAAAGAAAATTGTCATGCCTTGTTTGTATGAATAATTTTTGATCGAGAAGACTGAAATATTTTTGTACTTTTAGTTTTATGAGACATCAAGGATTCTTTCCAGTGAACCATCTATATAGAAACACTCATCGAAGATTTGAAAATACCATGGACACTGAACATCCACCTCAGCGTGTGTTTGGAACTGATGTGCTTAATGAATTGAAAGATTTAAGTTATTCATTTGGGAAGGGTGTAATAAAATCTAGAAAGAGGGAAAATGTTTCCAATGATAACATTCACAATTGGAAGAAGAAGAGTATATTCTTTGAGTTGTTGTATTGGTCAACCAACTTGTTACATCATTTCTTAGACATAATGGAAATTGAAAAGAATATATTTGAAATGTTGCTTTAGATTCTTCTAAATGTCAAGGGGAAGAAAAAAGATGATTTACAATCTTGACATGACATGGTAGATTGGGGGATCAGACCAGAATTGTATCCTATCTCTATCAGTGAAAATAAATGGAAATTTCCATGTTCTTCTTATGTGATGACACCTGCTGAAAAAAATAAATTTCTAGAAGTTCTAGAGACTATTAATGTTTCTGATGGATCTTCAATAAATATATCAAAATGGGTCAACAGAAAATTTTTGAAGCTGAAATCTTTGAAAACTCTTCATTATCATGTCCTTTTGCATGATTTGATTCCAATAGCAATCTGTCATATCTTGTCTAATAATGTAAGAGTCTCAATTATTCAGTTGTGCTATTTGTTTAGAGATCTGTGTGCTAAGAAGTTGTCCAAATCCTTCTAGAAAAAATTGTTGGCCGAGACACCATTAATTTTTTGTGAGTTAGAGAAAATATTCCTTCCATCGTTTTTTACATGCATATTGCATCTGACTGTCCATATTCCGACCAAAATACTTCTTGGAGGACCCGTTGCTTTCTGTTGGACGTATCCAACTGAAAGAAACATGTACACATTGAAATTATATGTTCAAAACAGGAATTACCTCGAAGGTTCTATTATGAATGGTTACTTGTCTCAGGAATGTATAGATTTCTGAACAATGTATTTATCTGATCTTACTACGGGAATAAACAGACCAATGAGAAATGAAGAAGAATAGTATGAGAAAAATGATCCTGGTTTTCCATCAATTCCTCAAATAGAAGGAATTCTGAGATCATATAAATTGACGACATTAATCCCTGAAGAGAGAGAGATGGAACAAAGCATAATGTTGTTCAATTGTGATTTATTCGATGAGTATATCAAGTAAGTAAATTGTACATGTATCTCTTATATTATCTCTTGTAATTTTAAATATTTGTTAAACGATTATTATTTTTATCTATAGGGAACATAAATAATTGATATGTAGAAAGAATTGTTCTTTGTCTTAGAAAAGGAAAAAAGACTTTTCATTGAAAAAGGTTTTTTGCTTGGTTGAAATTGAAGGTAAAAATATTTCTATAACAACTAAATAAAAATAATATTTAACTAAGTTTACAATTTTTTTTATATTTCAGGTATCGAGTTTTCTTGTAGACTCTATTTCTGAGGAAATAATAGATTTGGATTTTGGTCCAAATACCATGGTTCGTGATTGTAAATCACTTGTGATCAATGGATACAAATTTATTATCACTGAATGATTAGAAAACAAGAGAACACAACATGATGGTGTTATGCTAACTACCACAATAGACTATTATTCCAGTTCATCAGATAATAAACCTCATTTTGAAAATGTATCTTACTATGGGGTCGTGGATAAAATAATAATTTTGGACTATTACTCGCATGGTCGAGTCACGATGATGAAATTTCAATGGTTTGATTCAATGAAGAGGCAGGGCACCATTATTGATGATTGTGGATTTCGAGTTATTGACATGACTTGCACTCTTGTCACCGATGAACCATTTGTATTTTCATAAATGTTGAAACAAGTTTTTTATGTCAATGATCATTTTCATCCTAAATTCGGTGTAATTATTGAAGTAAATACCAGACATGTTTTTGATGATGGTGATAATGAAGTTCACTCTATCCCAAATCCAATTTGAAGTAATCTGTTTATTACTTATGATGACTCTAATAGCTCAATTGTAAGAGTTGATTGTGAACCCGAAGTTGTGGTGGGAATTATATAGAATCATACAGTCATGTTCTCACCTACATCATTCCGAGTGTGTATCCTAGTACTTACCTTCAAACCACCATAAATCTTCTGTTTCTTTATGTTTTCTTTATCAGAATGGTTTCCATATATTTTGTTTTTTTGGTTACACATTAGTTATTTGTTTCTAATTACTTCCATACTTGTTTTCTTTGCAGGAAATGACACCCATTAAAGAGGGGCAGTGGAAAAAGATGAAAGAAAATAATTGTCGCATGGTACAGATGGGCGTTCCTCCACTTATCCCTGTTGTGAGTATTTTATTTCAAATATATATATTTCAATAACTTATAATATCATGTGTTAAATTTTGTGTTAAATTTTTTTTCAGGATCCACCCCCAAGATGGGAGATATCTGACGATTAGACTAATATTGCTCCTAGTATAGAGGCTGGTGGTAGGAGGGAGGGTGGTGTCACAGTTAGACGATCATCTGGTGGTCCCGGTACGGAGGCCAGTGGTGCGAGGGCTCGTGGTTCATGAGTTAGACGAGCCACTTGTCGTACCCGATTGGAATATACCCCTACCATAGATGTATATTCTATGCCCAGTTGGACAGACGTTTGTTCCATCATCTTTAACATCTGGTTCATTATCTCTGAGATATTATATTCCACCTTCTTCGACTCCTACTCCGACACAGTATATGGCTGAGGAGCGTACACTGAGAGACACACCACCTGTATAGGATATTCCTTCAGCTTCTGCATATCTAATGATTCCCATTGATCCTACTACCACAGGTATATTTATATAACTCTAACAAATTTTTATACCAAAATGAATTTTTATTATAACTTGTACTCATATTTTTTTTCTTTAATAACATATTCATCTACTGATAGGAGGCGGTGGAGGGGGAATACTCGCTTGCATGCGGTATGGATCTTCCAGACACAGTTGATGGTTGAATACAATGATGATGACAGATGATTGATAAATCTGGGAAAGAATGTCGGGGTTTTTTGGCGATGCTAGCCAAATACTCCGACATCATTCTGGTCAGCCCTCTCCCTTGAATACATCTTCCACACAAAGTCAAGGATAATGCGTGGGCACAAACATGGGTAAAACATCTATTGGATTTAATGTATTATTTTTTTGTATTTATGTGAATTAATTTATTGGGAGTCATCTTCGGTTTAACTTTCTTGATGGTGAAGGTGCGAGACCAGTGCGTTTAAAAGAGCTAAGAGAGCTTTAGAGAGCTTATAAGCATGAGATGTATGTTGGCTGGTGTGATAGAGTGGGCACGGAGTTAGACACATTACCTATCATGGATGATTGCCCGATAGAGCAATATCGAAAAATGATTACCCATTGGGAGACTTCCAAATTTAAGGTATTAATCTCATTCGATATATTTAAAAGATAGTTTTCTTATTTTGAATTAATATTATCTTATTTATTATTAAACATTATTTAGGAATCTTCTAAAAAAACAAAAAAAAACATTGATTCAAAGCAAAACCTCCACACTTTGGGGTGCACTACTATGTCAGATCATGAGAGGCAGCTAAGACGATATAGTTGTTTATAATTTTTCTTTAGGACTTGCCCTTTTTATTATTTCCTACCTAATGAACTGATGTAAGAAAAGATTGTATGTTTTAATATGTATATTTCAAAGTTTAATATCTATTTTGAAATTTAATAATCTATTAACACTTTTAACAGGCTTCTTTAGAGGCCCATGATTCCCAGGAGCCTAACAATTTAGGGCCACACGATCATTTATTTCATGTTTTGTAAGATAAGCACTCTGGTCGAGTACGCTGCCGACCTAGTAAGAATATAGTCCCGACGAGGTATTGGTCCTATCCAGGTATCCATTCTAGTACCACCGAGTTGGAATAGGTCAAGGAGAATGCAACAAAGTATGATAAAAGAGTCACAGAGTTGGAAGAACATGTTCAAACGAGGGAGACAGAATTTATGAAACAGATCAAAGCTTTATCTTCATCACCTCCACCAGATGCCAGCATGGCTTGTCAGACATATATATCATCGATGGGTAAATTATCCAATGTATCGGGTGGAAGTTCCAGTGGAGATCGAGATGATGACGTTCCTCCTGATGACGAGGATGCTGAAGAGGACGAGGGAGAGGATGATGATGTGGACAAGGGCGAGGATGGGACCAAGGGCGAGGATGTGGCCATGGGTGAGGATGGGGCCAAGGATGAGATTGGGGGTGATGATGAGGACAATGATGAGGATAAAGATAGCAGCTAGGATGAGGCTGATGATGATAATGGTGATGGTGATGGTGATAAGGGGTAGATTGATCCATTATATTTTTAAATTTTGTATAACTCTTTATTTTTGAACCTGGTTTTTCACTCTGGTATGGATATTTTTGAATTCAGTATAACTCTTTATTTTTGACCAAATATGGAAGCCTAATGATGTTATAATGGTTTCGAGGTGAGTGATGCTATATGAGATTTTATGGGTTATTGTGATGAGTTTCTTTCCTTTTAATTGATTGGTAAAGTAAAACGTTGCTCTTGGATTTCCGAGTCGGTTATTTGGATGGTAATCTCTATCAAAAGTGGGTACATCTATATTGACTATGGGTGTATTTTCTAATTAACTAGTATATTTATTAAACTGACCATGAAATACACATTTCCTACAATACGGAAGCACCAAAAAATCATAGATAGACACTACACACCAGATAGAGTTTTAGATACATTACCCATCCTCCTCCCTAGACCCCGGACAGCCCCCCACCCTCCTCCCTAGACCCCAGAAAGCCCCCCGAATAGCCCCCCCCCCCCCCCAACCCTCCTCCAAGGACCCTAGACAGCCCCCCTTACAACCCCCCCCCCCCCCCACACCATCCTCCCTGGACCCCAGACAGCCCCCCGGATAGCCCCCCAGATAGCCCCCCCCCCCCCGAAGAGCCCCACCAACCCTCCTCCAAGGACCCTGGATCCCAAAACACGTGTTTAACTATCAAATGCAAACCGAAAGACATCAGAATGACTAGAAATCACATGAAAAAAAATCCTAATTATTATTGTTTAGGTGCATGATGAGACGACACGTCATTCGAATGCACGGTTTTCACGGCACGACTGAATATGTGTTTTTTAAGTGTTTGACGCGCTTGAAAAGCGTGCGTTGGGTGGTCAAAACTGGTCGAACGACCTCAGAATGCCATGAAATCGGACGACAACAAAGGGTGGGTGAATTTTAAAATGTACAGCTATATGGAACATCAATAGGTGGTGTTTTGTGACCGTGGTGGCTGAAAACGGACTTTGCGTTTCTTAAATGGACAAAACATGCGTTTAACGGTCAAATGCATCCCGAACGACATCAGAATTACTTGAAATCACATGAAAACATCCTAATTATTATTCTTGAAGTGTACGAGGAGACGACATGTCATTTGGACACGCGATTTGGGCGGCACAGATGAATATGTGTTTTGAAATCAGACGACAACAAAGGGTTGGTGAATTGTGAAATGGTCGGCCAGACAGCACGTCAATCGGAGGTGTCGTGTGACCGCGGTGGCTGAAAACGCACTCTGCATGTCATAAATGGAAAAAACATGCGTTTAACGGTCAAATGCCTCCCTAATGACATCGGAATGACTAGAAATCACACAAAAACACCCGAATTATTATTTGTGAGTTGTACGAGGAGACGACATGTCATTTGAACGCACGGTTTGCGCGGTACTGCTGAATATGTGTTTTTTAGGTGTTTGGTGCGCTTGAAAAGCATGCATGGGGTGGTCAAAACCTGCTGAATGACCTCAGAATACCATGAAATTAGATGAAAACCAAGGGTGGGTGAATTTTGAAATGGTCGACCAAACGGTACGTCAATCAGAGGTGTCGTGTGACCGTGATGGCCGAAAACGCACTATGCGTGTCGTAAATGGCCAAAAACATGCGTTTAACAGTCAAATGCATACGGAACGACATCGGAATGACTTGGAATCATAGTAAAAAACCCTAATAATTATTCATGAGAGGTAACATCATATGAAATGTCATTCGGACATGCGGTTTGCACAGCACAGCTGAATATGTCTTTTTTAGGTGTTTAACGCACTTGAAAAGCGTGCGTGGGGTGGTCAAAACTGGACGAATGACCTCGGAATACCATGAAATTAGACGAAAAAAAGGGTGGGTTAATTGTTAAATGCTCGTCCAGACGGAACATCAATCGGAGGTATCGTGTAACCGCGACACCTGAAAATGCACTCCGCGTGTCGTAAATGGTCAAAACATGTGTTTGACAGTCAAATGCATCCCGAATGACATCGAAATGACTTGAAATCACACGAAAATACCCTAATTATTATTCTTAAGGTGTAAGAGGATATGGAAAGTCATTAAAATGTGCAGTTTTCATGGGACAGATGAATATGTGTTTTTTAGATGTTAGGCACGCATAAAAAGCCTATGTGGGGTGGTCAAAACTGGCCGAAAGACCTCGGAATGCCATGAAATCAGACGAAAACAAAGGGTGGGTGAATTTTGAAATGGTTAGTTAGACGGTACGTCAATCGGAGGTGTCGTGTGACCACGGTGGCCGAAAACCCACTCAGCGTGTCATAAATGGCCAAAACATGCATTTAACGGTCAAATGCATCCCGACTGACATCGGAATGACTTGAAATCTTATGAAAACATGCTAATTATTATTCTTGAGTTGTACAAGGAGATGAAACATCATTCAAATGAACGTTTTTCTCAGTACGGTTGAATGTGTGTTTTTTAGGTGTTTGGCGCGCTTGATAACCGTACGTGGGGTAGTCAAAACTGGCCGAACAACCTCATAATGCCATGAAATCAGACGATAACAAAGGGTGGGTGAATTGTAAAATGGTCGGCCAGACAGCATGTCAATCGAAGCTGTCGTGTCTCCGGGGTGGCAGAAAATGCACTCTGCGTGTCGTAAATGGCCAACACATGGGTTTTATGGTCAAATTCATCCCGAACAACAATGGAATGACTTGAAGTCACACGAAAACACCCTAATTATTATTCGTGAGGTGTATGTGGAGGTGGCACATCATTCGGATGCATGGTTTGCGTGGCACGACGGAATATGTGTTTTTAGGTGTTTGGAGAGCATTAAAAACATGCATGGGGTGGTCAAAACCATCCGAATGACCTCAGAATGCCATTAAATCAGACGACAACAAAGGGTGGGTGAATTTTGAAATGGTCGGTAAAACGGAAAGTCAATCAGATGTTTCGTGTAACCGCATTGGCCGAAAACGCACTCCACATGTCATAAATGGCTGAATCATGCATTTAACGATCAAATGCATCTTGGAAGACATCAGAATGACTTTAAATCACACTAAAACACCCTAATTATTATTTTTGAGGTATAAAAGTAGACGAAATGTCATTCAGACGCATTGTTTGTGCACCACGATTGAATATGTGTTTTTTAGGTGTTTGGCGCGCTGGAAAAGCATGTATGGGGTTGTCAAAACCAGCTGAATGACCTCAGAATGCCATGAAATCAGACGAAAACAAAAGGGGGTGAATTTTAAAATGGTCGGCTATATTTCATGTCAATCGGAGGTGTCGTGTGACCGCGGTGGCCGGAAACGCACTATGCATGTCGTAAATGGCCAAAACAAGCGTTTAATGGTCAAATGCATCCCGAACGACATAGGAATGACTTGAAATCACACAAAAACACCCTAGTTATTATTCTTGAGGCATACAAGGAGATGACACATCATTTGGACGTGCAGTTTTCACGACACGACTGAATATGTGTTTTTTAGGTGCTTGGAGCGCTTGAAAAGCATGCTTGTGGTGGTCAAAACCGGTCAAAATACCTTAGAATGCCATGAAATCGGACAAAAACAAAGGGTGGGTGAATTTTGAAATGGTCAGCCAAACGACACGTCAATCGGAGGTTTTGTCTGACCACGGTGGCCGAAAAAGCACTTCATGGGTCGTAAATGGCCAAAACATGCGTTTAACAACCAAATTAATCCGTAAAAACATCGAAATGACTTCAAATCACACGAAAACACCCTAATTATTATTCTTGAGGTGTTCTTGGAGACGACACGTCATTCGGACATGCGGTTGCGTGGAACAACTGAATATGTGTTTTTTAGGTGTTTGGCGCATTTGAAAAGCGTGTGTGGGGTGGTCAAAATCGGCCGAATGACCTTGGAATGCCGTGAAATTAGAAGAAAACAAAGGGTGGGTGAATTGTGAAATGGTCGGCCAAACATCACGTCAATCGGAGGTGTTGTGTGACCACGGTGGCCGAAAACGCACTACGCGTGTCATAAATGGCCAAAACATTCGTTTAACAGTGAAATGCATCCCAAACGACATTATAATGACTTGAAATCACACAAAAACACCCTAATTATTATTTTTGAGGTGTACAAAGAGACAAAATGTCATTCGGACGCGCGGTGTGCACGGCACGACTGAATATGTGTTTTTAGGTGTTTGGCGCACTTGAAAAGCATGCGTGGGGAGGTGAAAACTGGCCAAACGACCTCGGAATTCCATGAAATCAGACGAAAACAAAGGGTGGGTAAATTTTAAAATGGTCTGCCAGAAAGCACATCAATCGGAGGTGTCGTGTGACCGTGGTGGCTAAAAATGCACTTTGCGTGTCGTAAATGACCAAAACATGCGTTTAACGGTCAAATGCATCGTGAACAACATAGGAATGACTTTAAATAACACGGAAACACCCTAATTATTATTCCTGAGGTGCACTAGGAGACAACATGTCATTCAGACACGCAGTTTGCACGGCACAGCTGAATATGTGTTTTTTAGGTGTTAGGTATGTCTGAAAAGCATGTGTGGGGTGGTCAAAATTGGCCGAACAAACTCAGATTGCCATGAAATCAAATGACAACAAAGGGTGGCTGAATTTTGAAATGGTCTAATATACGGCACATCAATCGGAGGTGTCATGTGATCGCAGTGGCTAAAAACGCACTCTATGTGTCGTAAATGCCCAAAACATGGGTTCTAAGGTCAAATACATCCTAAACGACATCAGAATGACTCGAAACCAAACAAAAACACCCTAATTATTATGTTTGAGGTATAAGAGGAGACGAAACGTCATTAGGAGGTGCGGTTTGCGTGGAACGACTGAATATGTGTTTTTTAGGTGTTTAGCACGCTTGAAAAAAGTGCAGGGGGGTCAAAACCATCTGAACGACCTCGGAATGCCATGAAATCAAACGACAACAAAGGGTTTGTGA